>OZ005700.1:6197745-7397745 GCA_963930775.1 Cliona cf. orientalis | reverse complement strand
ACGTAGCAATATCCCCTCCTTGCTGTTGTTGGTCAAGTCGGTGCAGGGAAATCCAGTCTGTTGCAGTGTCTTTTAGGAGAGCTCAAGTTGATAGGTGGAAGTATAGAGATGAAGGGCAGAGTGTCTTATGCATCACAAGGAGCGTGGATCTTCTCAGCTACCCTACGAGAGAATATACTCTTTGGAAAACCATACGATCAACAGAGATACAACACTGTTCTGGAGGCATGTGCTCTTGATAAGGTATAGTAATTTTGGTGTCTTTTCAAATACAGTCAATAAGTGCTGGTCTGTGCTGTGACAGGACTGCAAGCAGCTTGTTGACGGTGATCTGACTCTGGTGGGGGAGAGAGGAGTGACTCTGAGTGGAGGTCAGAAGGCTAGAGTGAACCTAGCCAGGGCAGTCTACCATGATGCTGACATCTTCCTCCTGGATGACCCCCTCAGTGCTGTGGACGCTGCTGTGGCCAGACACATCTTTGACAAGTGAATACCTTTTGAAAAAATAGTTTGGGGAAGAGGGTGTATGGAATCCTATTCAGCTTGGATTAGACAAAAATAGGGGGTAGATTGTATGAGTGCCTTGCTATAAATTATGCAGGTGCATATACGGCTTGCTTCATGATCGTTTGGTAATCCTTGTGACTCACCAAGTGCAGTTTGCCCTGCAGGCTGATAGAATCCTTGCTCTAAAAGAGGTGTGTTGTTGAAAGATGTGTGTTCAATTTTATCCAATTTTGATTCTCCAAACTAATATTGCTATAGGGACATGTTGAGATGTATGGTAGTCAGTCTGAGCTGTTAGCTCAGGGAGTGGATCCCAAGCAGCTGCTGGGATTGATCAGTCACACTGATGCAAAGGAAGAATTCTCTGTCAACCTCCAGGAAGATGGTACAGAGGCTTTTCCTTTACCTCCCCCTCTAATTCATTTGTTGATACTACAGGCCAAGAAGCTTTGCCTGGCTCTCCTCTCAGTCCTCTCAGCCCTTTAGTTCACAGGCACCAAAGAGGTGATGGCCTACCTTCCTCTGAGTCTTTCAGTCCTACTATTCCATTGTCCTCGCCACTTCGGAGAAGAAGGCACCTGACAGAAGAAGATGACCACCTACAGAACAAGCTTGGCCCTGAGCTGTCTCCATTCGATGCAGCATCCGTATTCTCCATGCCTTCAATGCTCTCTCTTCACTCACACGTGGATGGTGTAGCCAGCTGGCATGAGGAGAAAGAGGTACATAATACTCAAATTTCTGGAATGTTTCAGTGAGATTTGTGGTGGTCACCGTACATTTCTAATGCATGTGTTTCCTGCAAGTGTTGCCACAAGTACACATAATATTATGAATATATTCCAGGAAGCAGCTAGCCTAATATCCAGGCCCCTATTCCCCGCAACACATATACCGTAGATCGGGTTTTAATTGTGAGTATCTATTAATTGTGAATTGCGAGTTTTTGTACGTTTCGCAATTAATAGATTTGCAAACATAAACGTGCACGTATACTACAGTACGGTACGGGGTTGTCTATCGCAATTATTGGATTTGCAATTTGGCCTGACTTGACTACAACGCAATTATTAAACTACGCAATTAAAACCCGTCCTACGGTAGTGCAGTAATTTTGTATCCTCACAGGAGTTGGAGTTCACACTTCCTCCCGAGGAGAAGAGCCATGGTACCATATCCTTTGCAACCTACTACAAGTATTTCAAAGCTGGAGCTAACCTGCTGGTGCTGGCTATCATGCTGGTCTTCTTTGTGCTGGGAGAGGTGAGTCCTTGCATATGCTTCTTGCTACGTATTAAAGAATTAATCATAATATTATCCATAGGGAGGAATTGTTGTCTCAGATTGGTGGATTTCTGACTGGTATGATGTACTTAATGGTAATGTATACAAGGCTTCCCTCCCTCCTGCTTTACATGTACATGGGCTTGCCCTTCCATATGATTATCCCCCCCCCCCCCCCCCCCCCCCCCAGAATTTCAGTACTATACATCCCCCCATTGTTATTTCCATTAATGGTACACCATTGTTTTTGCTACAGGGCGACCTGCTCCCAGTTCAACATCACTCTTGAACTAGAAGGGAACAGCTCAGTTCCCTCGACATGCTTCCTCACCACCAACCAGAGGATAGCTATTTACGCTGGCTGCTCCATAGCTGCCGTGGTACTCAGCTTCATTAGAGCTCTTCTCTTCTACTTCATTTGTGTCAATGCCTCTCGTGTGCTCCACAACGGAATGTTTGCCTCGGTCCTCAGGGCTCCAGTGCTGTTCTTTGACACTAACCCAATAGGTAATATAACCTGCTTGATTCACAATAATAATACAAAATTAATATAGTTCCTATGGTCCTGCAGGTCGTGTCTTGAATAGGTTTGCCAAAGATGTGGGCTTTCTTGATGATTTACTTCCATTCATTTTCTGTGAATATTTCCTGGTTTGTTAGTAATTATAGCTAGCAAACTTGCATCACATTGAAGTGATGCTTACTTTCGTATTGTTACAGTTTTTCTTTAGATGCACTGCCATCATTTTGACTGCCATCGCATCCAATTACTGGCTGGCTATCCCAATTGTCATTCTTGCCATTATTTTCTTCTCTCTTCGACAATACTATCTGAAGACTGCAAGAGAAATCAAGAGACTGGAGGCCATTGGTAAAGATAATTATTTGATTATATGGTCTTTCAAGAATAATCCTCCCTTGATTACGCAGCTCGGAGTCCTGTGTATTCGCATTTCTCCATGACTCTTCAAGGTCTCTCCACAGTCAGGGCCATGAAGAAGGAGAACATAGCACTACAGTTCTTCCACAAGTACCAGAATGAGCACTCTCAAGTAAGTAATACCAACTTACATGACATCGGATATAGTCTTGTTTCCAGGCCCATTCCCAGCTTTCAATTTTGCATGTTTTTCAGTTTATACAGTTGGGAATGAGTGAGAATGGAGTTGTTTTATCTCCTAACGTTTCTTTCCATGCAGGGTTGGTACCTCTACATCATCACTACTCGCTGGTTTGGAATGAGGATTGACATTATCAGTGTCACACTACTCGCAGCTGTTGTGTTTGCATCTATACCACTGTCAACAGGTATCGTATTCTAATTTAAAGTGTTCCCTACTCACCTTTGGCATTTGTAAGATATTATAGCGGATGAGCATCTCATGTACATAAATGATATTTCCTTTCGCATAGCACTGGAACAAATATAAAAGTTCTATCACACAGATTTGTTAATGATACAGTATTATTTTTGTCTTGCACAGGATTGGATGCTGCTCTGGTGGGCTTGGCCCTCACGTACATCACTTCATTGATTGGTATGCTTCAGTATGTTGTAAGACAAAGTGCAGAAGTGGAGAACGTTGTAAGTACATTTTAGTGTACTGAAATGCAGCTACAATTTAAAGAAATGACACTTTATAGATGGTATCTGCAGAAAGGCTCATGGAGTACAGTAGACTAGAGCCAGAGGCAGAACTGGAGACTCTTCCACCAAACGAGAAGCCTCCTCCAAGCTGGCCAGACAAAGGAATGATCACCATGGAGGATGTGGCATTCCAGTACTCCTCTGAACTGCCTCTTGTGCTCAAGGACCTCTGTTTCACCATCCAGCCGGCAGAGAAAGTCGGTGTTGTTGGAAGGACAGGGGCGGGCAAGTCCTCCCTCATCTCAGTGCTCTACAGACTGGCAGAGCCTCGTGGATTAGTCACCATTGATGGTGTGGAAACCAAGGCCATTGGTCTACACGACCTGCGTAAGAAGATGTCCATCATCCCCCAGGACCCTGTGCTGTTCAGTGGGACGATGCGCTACAACCTGGACCCCTTTGACGAGTACACAGATGCTGAACTGTGGGAGGCCCTGGAACAGGTGCAGCTGAAGTCAGCCGTGCAGCAGCTGGAGGGTCAGCTTGAAGGAGAGGTGTCTGAGGGAGGCAGTAACTTCAGTGTTGGTCAGAGGCAGCTGGTGTGCCTTGCCAGGGCTCTGCTGAGGAAGAACAAGATCCTAGTGTTGGATGAGGCCACTGCTAATGTTGATATCAAGTGAGTAAAGTAATAAAACTATTTCATCATGTCTTGATGCTACACTTGATTTAATACAGGACTGATGAAATTATCCAGCAAGCAATTAGAGAGAGCTTCTCTGAGTGTACAGTTGTGACCATCGCTCATAGGCTCAACACTATCATGGACTCAGACAGGATACTGGTATGACAATTATGCCTCTTACCATTGCCATTTAGCTATAATAATATTAAAATGGTTCTAAATATCAGGTGATGGACAACGGTGCAGTGAAGGAGTTTGACAGTCCATATAACCTCCTCCAAGATCACAGGTCACTGTTTTACAAGATGGTACAAAAGACAGGTCCCTCTGCTTCGAAGAAGCTTCAACAGATGGCTTTGGATGCTCATCTGGCTAGAAAATCAAAACTATGAACAATTCAATTTCCAATCAGCTGTGAAATCAGGTTTGTGAAATTTTATTAATTTTATATATTTATTTCTCTATGCGTGATCTATGATCTTGTGATAATTATTAAATTTTTATGGTGAAATGTAATAAAGCTAGACCTGGCCATGGAAGTTTCCAACGTCATCATAACTATAGTGGCACATGTGCGGAGCCTGTTCCCAGCTACATAGGCCCTCGTATAGTTTTCAGTGTTTGCATTGTCAGTGGCCTGGGACGTTGTCGTCATACCACATTAGTTCAAATACATTACAATTTGGCTTGCAGCCTAATAAAACTGTTAGTACAAATCAGTGCAGCATAGGACACTCATGATTTAATCATAATGATATACTATTCTCAAGATGGTTTCTGTTTCAATGGAAACACAGTGAACACTATAAGATCAGTCAACTTGGAGCCATTTCTGAGTTCCATTGAGTTGTTTGGTGTGACCAAGAATTCCCTACATTGCTGATCAGTGCAGTCAATTCTGAGACCGTTGACACTGCCTGAGCCACTCCATATGATACCTATTGATCAGTTAAGATTAATTTTATTAGAGTAGAGTTGATATGTATTTCAAGGCATCTATGAATGCCGTACGATACATTATATGCCGGTATGACCGTACTGATCGAAAGAGAAAGTGTCCTAATTGCTGGATAATTTTGTACATTTTTATGTAAATTGTGCTAGGTGTGTTCCACAGAAGTATAGACAAATAGAGTTTTACTGTGTTTGACTTACCAGCGAATGGTTTTTCATCTGGTTGCCTCTGGTAGCTGCATCCTGGCTTAACAATAAAGCCCTCACCGTAGAATATGTGGTAGAAGAGCCTCACCACCCTCCCCCACTCTCCCTCCCTCAACACCTCACACTTTCTCCACCACTGACTGCGAAAGTTGGGATCCACATTTACATCCCAGTCTAGAGTTTCTGCAACAATTATTTTCATCACAGGATATTTCCTGACGACCATTACCTACTCCCATGGATAATCATCATCTAATCCTCTGGTGCGGCATATTTCGGGACATTTACACCAGAAACCAACCTCAGGCTCTTAGTAGCTTAACTGAGTGGCTCTGCCTTTTATATGGACCAGATTCATGTACATGTACATGACTGTAGGCATGACATTGTTATTATTACACTATGCCTGAGCAGACACGGGGGGTGATTAATTTTAATGTCATACCATTGAGTAGTTGTTCTTCAGAGCTGATTCCACGAAGTTGATAATCGTCCTTGCTCTTGGCCAGTTCTGCGGTGGGTATCTGCTCACCAAGCACCCAGGCAAGAAGGTTAAAGTCATCCTGTGGCAGCTGGATCTCAAATGTTAGCCAAGGACCTAAATAAGCATACTGAATAACTAATGACTGTCTAGATCAAGTAATACATACCAGGTGCGTGAATGACCTTCTCTTCAATGGTCCAGCTTTCCCACGGTCGAATGGGATACTCTTCTAGTAACTTGTAGAGGTCGTCGCTCTTCCCAAATTGCTTCAGACCCTCCAGTACCTATAAAGAAACGGATGTCACAGGGCACCTTGTCAGTTACCCTTGTCTCTTATTCAGCATGCAACATTGAAAGATTGGAATAATTATTATAATAATATTATAGAGCTATTCAGCAAGCCCTATTCCAAGCATTTCACTGTTGTGCACTGGGATTTGGCTTCGATGAGATCATTCCCAGGCCACTCCCAGTTTTAGTATTACCTCCTATCGTTAAGCATTTCTGGGAGTGGCCTGAGATATCGGTTATATACCTGCTCTTTGGTTGTTGCTGGTCTTAATCCTAATCTGGTCTTGACGGCATCCAGATCAAGGTTGTAGGGCGGTACGTTCAGAGGAGGAAAGAAGTATGCCTCTGTCTTACCGTGACCCACACATTTACCTCCTACAACATCACCAGAGTGCACATGGCAGGGGATGGGTGGAGCTTCCTCCTCGCCTGAATAATACAATGCATGACATCTCGTGGCCAGATCACTCTCTTTATGCATGTAATGGATTTATCCTGAGAGGAAGATTGAGTGATCTGGGTTGCGAGACTAATGCAAAAAATAATCATGAGCCTGAACAGTTAAGATGTAGCTGCTTGGCCAAATTATGGCATTTTATCATTAATTTGGCAGCATTGTTTGGTAGTACAATGCCAGTTACTCACCAAATTGTCTCAGTGGCTGCTACACAACCTGCATGTCATACTTACTCTGGACGTCCTTCTCTTGAAAGTTGGGCTTTCGAGCTGTGCCACCAATGTCCAACACCTTAGTGAGTGGCCAGAGAGACGCATATTCACCCATCAGCTTGTCTTCTGCTACCTTTAATGCTTCCGTGAGTAGCACACATTGGTCCCCAACAGTCACAGAGGTGATCCCTATATCAGAATAATATCATAATCACTCACAATGTAACTAAAATTAACGGGGAGTTGTTTATAATTTTTTAGCATGAATGCTAGATATACCCTCATTTTTCTTTGGTATGGCATTCTTGGCCTCTGTTTTTGACATGATCCACCACTCCACGGGCAGTGAACCGCGATCGTTAACCAGGTCTGGAGAGAATTCAGTGTTGGCTGCAATGATTCCACGGCCTGAGTACATTGCTCTGTGCACAATTGCTGGCTGGGAGAATAGGATACCCTTCTGAGATGCTAGCACCTGTAAAGTGTAAATTTATAATCACTATTCCAGTACACACTGTTAGCTACATTCCAATTAGGACATGAAGCTGCTAATATTTGAAGGATTTTTTGAGAAGTGATATTTATATCACTGGTCATAAAATTGTCATTAAAATCGCTAATATACCTCACAGATCTGCTGTCGCAATGCTGCTCCCTCTTCTGCCATTTTTTATCGAGCTCCACCCACGTGCACCATCCAGTAGGCGGGATGTGTGGGAGGGGCTAATTAGGAATGTGGGGCTGCTGACCGCACCCACGTACGGTGGACCCCGCCCCTAAAACGATCAATTGATCGTGGCTGACGTTGCGAACACACACAGACTAGTTATAAAACAAATTCAAGGATACCACAGGTCCAATTCTAAAGATCTATAGGGCTCTTAGGGAGAGAGAATTACCGCTTCGGACCATCGCGCACAATGAGTGAGTTGATCAGAACGTGTACGTATAAATATAGAGGCGGCGTCGCCTCAAATGGCCTGACGAATTAAGGAGTCTGTTTTATGTAGATTTGTTGTCGGGGTAATGGCCTTGGCTATGGCCAAACAATAGCTTAAGTGTTTAGTATGCCCGCTATATTAAATATTATATTGACAAGGGATTTTCATTCCTGGGACTAGCTCGATCAGCTCCGCGGGGACACGACGACTTGGGAGATCGATACACGTGCCATGGGAATTGAGGTGGCACTCATTTAAGTTAGACATACCAAGTGTCTTGGGCTGGACTACAAAGACTAAAGTGGACATTCCATAGTGTAGATCATTCGTGTTTCTGCACAACTTTTCTTGTAGCCGCTAGACCATCAAGGGGTTTATAATTTGAGTTTCACAGCTTGCTTGGTTATCAAGTATTAAAAAGCTGCGACAGATTAATTAATTTTTTGTGAATGATGAGTTTGTCTTCTTCTGCCTCAGCAATAACGTGCTACTCGTGTGGTACAGCGTGCACCGGTGAAGTGCTAAAAGTGCAAGATCGACACTTTCACATCAACTGCTTCACGTGCAAAGGTGAGCGAACGTGGGCTAATTGATTTGTGAAATGTTTTGTGCGTGTGCGTTTGTGTAGGTAGGTGTGTTTGTGTATGTAGCCGACTGTGTCCACAATTTGCAAGTTGACTCATAAATGATGTGTGTGCTTGTGCATGTGCACTACTCTCGACAGCTGCCTTGTATGACCATAGAGAGAGAGTGTTTATCTTGCTGTCTCACACCGCTCTGCATCACATCATAGACGGTGCGTATGCTAACGTGTCCTTGTGGGGTAATCGGTGATGCATTATGTATATTAATAACATTGATCAGTGGTTGTAGCGATTGTGAGCTATCCTCCTTTGATGTGCAGTGTACTCTCATGATTAGTAAGGTAGAAGCAGTTGCTTTATTGTCTTCTGTTTGATTCGGCCTGACGAAGTACTTAGATGGTGAATTTTCTTAGTATTGGAATTTATTCTAGAGGTCGATGTTGTGAACTTCAGCATCGAGTACAATCACTGATACAAACACGCTATGGTCTACTCGGCAATTTACCCATGTTTAGCTACATGTAGTATCGTATCGGCTGATCTAAATAGGCTGTAGACATGCAATAGCTGTGATGATGATATTGCAAATGACACCATGATCTTCTATTCACTGCTATTGGAAGTTGTTTGCATAGCAATTCTCTTGTTTGTTATGTCAGCTGCTGCTGTGAATGGAGCCCTCACACACTGCCACAATGGAAACACTCGCAGGCAGTGGATTGACAGAGAATTGCCTTCTGGCTCATGTTTTAGCCACGAGAGAATTATTATTACGATGTGTTTATTTGTTCCATGCAGCAGACCAAATCTCTCCTAACCTCTCCCCCCTCACTTCATCTCTTTTGTGTCTCCACTTTATTCTACACAGCTCTGCAGTATTGCACGTTCCCCCCTCGTTGGCCCTCTATACTAACTATACGAGTAGCTGTAATTTTCATACATTTTGCAAGTGTAGAGTGTTGTGGAGCACCCACCACTCGCTGTTGTTGATTTACCCATACTTGTGAAACGACTGCAAAGACTTCCGACAGCCACTATAGTCTTTGGACTTTATGTAGGTCTTTAGTCAGGTGCAATAAGACATGTTCCATTATCTATGTAACCATTGTTACGGCAGCTTTACAAAAGGTTCCAACGCTTTTTCTTCCATGTGTATTTATAGCTTGGATGGTGTTGTACCTGATTGAGCGGGGACAGCCTCATTTTGGGTGTAGGGATTCGCAGTAGTTCAATCAATTGTGCAATGGATTCATATTATATTAATTACTATTATTTTGGTGAGTGTGAAGCCATAGTACGCCTAGTTGTGGGTAGTGGAGCAAACCCTCCAGTGGCAGGAAGGAAGGTAGGGGATCCAAAACGGGACCATTTACGACAACGTGAGCTTTCGCGTGCATGCTCTGCTTGTGGTCATGTATACTTCCCCCATTCCCTGGGTCACTTCAAGCCTCCCATCATAACTGCAAGTACATTTGTATTACTTATGTACATTTATCTGTGAGTGGGTGCTCATTTGTTAGATCATCCGCAGTGAACCGTAACCAAACAGTAGGAAGTTTGTCAATCTCAGGCTAGGCTAACAAAATCATAAGAATTTCGACCTTGGGTGAGAAGTGAAATTAAATTTTGGGTATGATTTCATCGTTGAGCATTGAATTTAGTATCCAAGGAAACTGTGGTTGGTTACAGTTGTCTATAGAATTAAAGTTTAAATTAATTAGTTTATGCAATAATGTTATTATCGGGTCTATGTTTATAGAGATAGGGCCGGCTAAAAATTTTTCAGACTTGTCAGGAATGTGATCAATATGTGCCCCATGGGACTAGAATGCCCAGTAGAGCATGCAGCTGGAAGAGCAGCCTCAAATTCTCTGGATAGTTGTGTTGTGTAAATAGTTGCAGCGAGTGACACTGTCCAACGAAGCGTGCATCCATCCATCCAGTAGATGATGCACCCCACCCTTTAAGGTGAAGTCAACTAAACAGTGCCCCTAAGCGTACACTTGCACATGAAGTCAGCTAAACAGTGCCTGTAAGCATACACTCACTCATGAAATCAGCTAAACAGTGCCCCTAAGCGTACACTCACTCATGAAGTCAGCGAAACAGTGCCTGTAAGCGTACACTCGCACACGAAGTCAGCTAAACAGTGCCCCTAAGCATACACTCACTCATGAAGTCAGCTAAACAGTGCCTCTAAGTGTACATACTCACACACACACTCATACACCGGATGAAAATGGATCTGTCCACATGTTTTAGCTTCTTATTACAGCATTGTTTATATTTCAATGGCTGTGTGGGTACATGGATCAGCCAGTGTCTCCGGTTTCTGGCATTCCCTGGATCCCATTGTGTCTCCATTCCGGAACCTAGCATCGGAGGCGTATGGTGTATGCTATAGATAGCGTGGAATCATGCCCATGTGTGGTAAAAGAATCCAGGCTCAATTGGATCAGTTTTGTATTACAAATGTTTCGGTTGAGTGGCGGTGGATCTTGCAACAGGACATGGTGATACTCTTGATGCCTCCTATTCATGGGATAATGATAGTATAGGGGAGTGTTTCTCAACACATCCCAGTTAAGTTACCAGCCCATCTACATACATACTATACCCCCTCCCTCTCTCCCCCTCGGCCCCCCAGCGCTGGCTCCCCATCCCAGCCCAACTATCTGCTATCCCCTCCTCCCTCCCCCTCGGTCCCCCAGCTCCCCACTTTACTGCCGAACCAATCCCATCTCTATGCCAAGTAGTCTGCTTCCCCCTTAGTGTCCCCAAGCCTCATCTTATGTACCTACCAATTATACTTTATCTGGTGTCTTGACTCTACTAATGTTACATAGTTTGTGTATCAAAATTACTGACATTTGCTTCTATGTTCAGCAGAAAAAGAAGTATTTGTTTCTCTCTGTCTCTGTTCATGTACATGACCAGAATCACAAAGAATGTACTATGTCCATTAGTTTATTGAAAACACAGTATGAGTTTTGCTTGCAGAAAGCAAAACTGAGTAGCAGATATCAGCAGTACCTTATCTAAACGACCATGGCCCAGCTGATGCTTAAACTTTTAATGCTTTTTTGTAGCTGCTCTATAGCAGATATGCTCAAGTCCAGCATACATGTCAGGTGGTACAAATGTTCCACTCTGTAGTCCCAATTAGCGTTGCTAGGTTACCTCTATCAAAACGTGAAAGTCTTCACGTTTCGTGATGTCTGTTCGTGATACGAAATTTGTCCTGATGCAGTCAGCAATGTGGCCGGTCGACTCCTACAAATTTCTTCATCAAATGAGTTCCTAATGGTGACACAAATGGACTTTGATTGTCACGGCGGCAAACCCTATAATAATATTATATTATTATATGTGTAGCTGCTCCTGGATACCCTTTGGTGCCTCTAGCATGAAAAGCATGAGCCCAGTGCCTTGTGGCGAATTAGCTCCACTTTCACTCACATACTCCCTCTATCTCTTTCAACTCCCCCCCCCCCCCTCGAAAGAAACATACCCAATGTCTTTAATTATTGTGCAGCATGTGCGCAGTGTGGGAATGGTATTAATTTTATAAATGTTCTTATAATTATAGCCTTTTGAGAGTTGAATTTTAGAACTTTCCCTTTCCTCCTTCTATTCCTCAGTGGCCACTCTCGTATCATGAAAACGTCATAAAACAGCAATTTATTCATAATTATTTTGTTGACTACAAAAATTTTAATATTTTTGCTACGCTAAGCTGTGCAAGGCAGCCTGAGAAATGAAAGAATGTGACTTTGTCAAATTTATTTCTAAGTACCGCATGACCTTCCTGCATATGTCAGGCCTATTACATACTTGGAATTTTTGTCCTCTGATTCTCAAAAAAGAACTCGCAGTAGCATTTAATTGGTAGAGCATACCTCCTGAGCTGACCAGTTGTCCACGTGGATGCTTAGTTAGTTATAAATAGATCATGATGCACCAACCAGACATTCTTCATTGAAATTTTCACTGTTGAAAAATAGATTTATTGTCTGGTTGCAGTTGGTGTATCACATAGCTACAACTACACATATCAAATTCCCGACTGAGAATTTAATCATTAAATTTAATTAAGTAGTGATGACTCCTTTTTAATTGGTCTAAGTGGATGGCAACCTAGCTGCTAATTAGTGCAATATTGTCGAGAAAGTTGGCTTTTTGTGACTTGCTAATAATCTGGTTATAAGTTATGTAAGGTAATTAAGGAAGGGAGTGGAGAGAGAGAGTAGGTGGTGTAGTTCCTAATCATTACAGGTGTAAACATGCTTAGTACCTGTTTGCCCTGAGGCAATCTGTGTGTATCTTTCAGTTACCTTTTATGTTACCCTGCTAGCTAGCTACCTAGCTAGGTGGAAGGGAGGGATGATGGGATGGATGGATACAGACAGCAGCACAGGCAGGCAGCTGCAGCAAGGCAGGGAGACAGGGAGCTAATGGAATGTCTCCTTCCTTGATCCACACCTGTGCGTGTACCCAGTGTGTATGTAGCATGTTTAATGACGTTTGTGGCCCAGTCTGTGGTTGCTAAGTGAGCGAATTATCGGTGCACCTGCTTCGTGTACCTGTTAGTAGTGTACGTTTGCCTGGTGGAGTGAGTGACAGTGCCTGGGAACGAATGAATAGATGAAAGAGAGAGAGTGTGAGAGAGTAGAGTGAGTGTATGTGCCTTGAATGTCTGAGCAAGTGCGGAATAATGATTACGTGTGTAAGCACATAATGGGGTTTAACTTCCTTCTGGTGCCTAGCTACGTGCTGCGTACATGTGTATCTTATGTGCTATGCTGGTGATTTGGAAGGTGTAATGAACCTCATAATTTTTTCAATAATAGGTCAATAACCTCGGCAGGTGCCTGTGCATGTTACCGTATAATTACATTACCCGTGTCACAGTGGGTGGCACATACACTGTAGCGCTCTTAGACTAGCTGCTGCTCTGTGTACACACGTTAGGATATCGATGTGTACATTACATTTGAGTGTGTGAGCGGTGAATATGTGTTACTGTAGCAAGACCCACAGCTCGAAACATCTCTCGCTGTTCCTATTTTGTCCGTGCACAATATTATGTGAGTAGCTGAAAGAAAAGGGACTATTTGAAACTCATTGTTTGTGGTATGTACATGTAGTTTGTTGTATGTATGGGGGTGTATCCGAACATTTGCAGAAAGTAAATTGAACATTGTCGTTATAAAAAATTGATTTTATTTCATACTACCATCTTCCCCAGATGGTCCCTAATCTCATGGCAGGTCATATAATTTTGCTCAATCAATATGTGTACATATGAGAGGGATATAATATTATTGTGATTCAGCCACTGCCCGGTGAGCCTACACCTACATGTATACTGTGTCCTCTATCACGTCTATGAATCGTTGTCTTGTGTTGTGGTGCTCACAAATCCATCCACTCATTAGTGTTTTGAATTTGTTTGTGTACATGAGGAGGGACACCGTACACTGATGGCAGCTCAATTTGCTCCCTGCTAGCTGCTCATTAAACCAAAGAGCATACTCCACATACCTCACTAAAGCTTTCCCAGTCTAGCTCAGTATGTGTGTATGCTATGTGTATGCGTACCTCTGTATTTATGTGCACATGTACTGTGCATTAATTAAACCTCTCAAGATGATGAAGTGCAAGTTTTGACCATTCAAGGCATCTTCTGCAGAGGTGGAAGTGTTTTTGCGTCAGACTGTGTCCTGCATTTCCACTGGAATAATAATTGTAGTGACCATCATACATTCATTCATTGTCTCTCTCCCACCCCTTACCTCTCTCTTCCCCCCTCTTCGTCCCTCTCTCTCTCCCTCTCCCTCTCTCCCTTTCTCTCTCTCTCTCTCCCTCCCTCCTTTCCTCCCCCTCTCTCTCCTTCTCCCTCTCTCTCTCCCTCTCCCTCCCTTCTCTTCCTCTAATCCTACCCTACCTGACCAGTTACAAGGTTCAGTGCAAGAATTCTTGCCTTGTCTAACTGCACCCCTCCAGATCTTGAGTAGGTATTCTGTTTGCCCAACAGTAGCTGTGTCTGTGTGGGTTTGTTTACATGTATGCATGTAGCATACCCCAATATCGGTCATACCATAGCAATACCCCAGTGTTTGTGATGTACATGTGCCATAGTCGTACCCCAATATTGATGTTAGTCAGGTACCATAGAGATTAATATTCCAATGTTAGTCGTGTATAATTAATGCTTGTATTTTGTATGGCTGCTGTGCTAGCTGTTGCTATGGCTCTGTGTCTGTGAAAGTAATGCAAATACTGGGCATGCATGTCACTCACTACCTGCACGGTGTTGTGTCCTGGGGCAATTTCAACAACACACACCTATCTAAGGTGTACACAACATTCGTCCTAATCATACACACATCGACGATGTTAGTTTACTGGCTGGTACATACCTGCCACATGTTATGTTGGTGGTGGATACTTTGAATCCTTCCCTTAGAAGGCGGTATCACAAACAAACCTTTCTTTTAAGTCGGTCGAGTTCTTAAGCTTAATGAGTGTATTGTTGTTCTAGCTGCAGCTGTTCACAGGCTGAGTGTCAGAGTTAGTTATGTAACAGTATGGCAGTCTGTCTTCATGCATTGAAGTGGATTAAGTAGTGTGGCTACTTCCCTCCATTAGAGCAGCTAAGTGTATTCCAAACTCGATTTGGCAGAGTGGTCGTTTTATTTGTAGCTGTGTGGTTGCTATGCTCGTTTGATGCCACCAAACAAGGGTCTGTTCCCACTCTGTTACCACGGCAATGACTGTCAGCTGCAATTTGGTTGAGCTTTTAGCAGTGAGTTCCTTTGTAGTGGCTGTTAAAACGGTTATTTGTTTGAATTCTTAGGGGCAGTTGGCTTTAATGGAGTTTGAAGGTCAAATGAAAGTGTTTGGCCATTGAGAGAGGGAATAACTTAGGTTTGTTTGGAGTTTGGAGGTCAAATTCTATTAAAATTGTGGGGCAGCTGAAACTGGTGGGGTGATTTGATGTTATGTCGAAAGTAGTAAAGTGTTTGGTCGTCAATATAATGTGTTTTGAGTTCCGTTTCAATCTACATGTTATTGAGGCTTTTTGGGTGGCCCCTTAGTGAACACGAACACTACAGTGGTGCTTGCAATAATAATCTTTAAATATGAATTTTCGGTATTCATTATTGATATTCTCTCTCCCTCCCTCCAGTATGTGGCAGTAAGCTGGCCTCTGGAGGCTACTTCATGAAACAGGATGACTACTACTGCAGTAAAGACTATCACATTCTCTTCGGTACAAAGTGCAAAACGTGCGGAGACTTCGTAGAGGGGCGTGTCGTGACCGCCCTAGGCCACTCCTACCACCCACAGTGCTTCACCTGCAACAGATGCAAGTAAGGGATAAATTAGAATGCCACACAACTACACACACACATAGTTGCTTCAGTTTCATCCCCAGCTCTCTCTTTCTCACACAGTGAACAAGGCTCCCCCACCCCCCAAACATAGAATTTTGATGACCATGTACCCAATTACCATCAATAATTTGACGACCTTTACCACATATTGTCATCTACGTAGTTAATCTTGCTATGTACTCCTTCCTCCAGTGAGGAGATTCGCAGTGGTACAGTAGTGACATACAATGATCGCCAGGAGATCCTCTGTCAGAAGTGCACAGACATCGCTCTGAACGAGGGGGAGGAGGATTCGGAATTAGGGCGGAGCTCCGAGTCCATGAACCCCAGTGTGGAGAGGGGGCAGGTGAGTGAGTAGATAAGAAAGAGTGAGAAAAGGAGGGAGGGAGGGAGGGAGGGAGGGAGGGAGAGGGAGAGAGAGAGTGAGAGAGAGAGGGAGAGAGAGAAGAGTAGTGTGACTTGAGTTACTCTCAACTTCTTTCATCCAGGTGCCACAAGAACATGTGTTAAGTAGATCAGGATCACAGCCGAATGGGCGGAGCAACGGCACTGCAGACCAACTTAGTGACATATTTGACTTCTCTAAAGTCCCAGACATCGATGCTGTCACAAGAAAACACATGGGCAGTAAGTATTTGCTACAATATAAGACTGCAGAATGTTGTTATCGTCCCTCTCCCCCCCTCATCCCTCCCCCTCTCCCTCCCTCCCTCTCTCCCCAGAATGTGCTGGTTGTGGGGAGTCGATTCGCAGCTGTCAGTCGCTGATAGCTCTGGAGAGACACTGGCATCTCTTCTGTTTCACGTGCACCACCTGCGGCAAACTACTCACTTCAGAATACATGACACAGTGAGTGATAGCATTCATTGTGATGTACGATCGTTCTCTTTCATTTTATGTGCTTTTTTTTGCTGACAATGCAGATCAGACAAGCCCTACTGTGAACCTTGCTACCAGGACATATTCGGTGTGTCTTGCGACGTCTGTAGACAGTTTATCACAGGAAAAGTATTGGAGGTACGAGCTCTTTAAACAACTCATTGGCCACCGTAGGGCTTGAATCATCACAAAATTGTGTCTTCCATTTTTCTTCCCTAGGCTGGAGAGAAGCGGTTCCATCCGACGTGCGCCTCGTGTTGTAAGTGCAACCTTACGTTTGGTGAGGGGGAGGACATGTGCATCGCCGGTGAGGACATCTGGCACCTCGACTGCGAGAGGTACAAGGCTGCAGCTGGAATCAGGACTGGTAAGTGGAGAAGATAGAGAAGATTTTAAAGGAGTTGTTGGTCACTACTTTTTTTGTCTTTCTATTCTTTAAGACTCTGATGCCAGTTCTGAGGATTCCCAGTCTCGGTCTCGGACACACAGCATCACTACACCTTCTCCAACCGGAGCATGTATGTCTATAAACATTATGCTTATACACATACATGTACATATTGTTAATGATCTTGATTTTATTGATTGCAGCTGACTTTGGTTCTCGTAGTCGCCAATCTTCAGCAAAGATGTCACGAGAGAGCAGTGCAGGAGAACCAAAAGTGCCACCGGTATTACAGTGTGTGCATGTAGTCATTTTCTGTGCGCTAGCTCTTACTTGTCTCTGTCTTGTCACTAAACAGACCATCTACAGTTTAAAGGAGCTTCAAGTTAGCAACGGTATGAGACTGCCTAGAGACGTCAACAGAATGAAACTAGAGGTATGTACACACAGTAAACAAAAAAATGATTAAATATATAGCTAAATTTGGCTACTTTCGTTGTGAAACTCTGCTGGTTTAACTACTCTAACCCTTGTCCTATATAGATACATGTATATCTCTTGAATTTTCAGTTTTGTTGCTTGTTTTAAATGCATTCATAGTCTACGTTGACTGGAGTTACTTTCTACTTGTCATAGGCTCACCTGTCGGACGATGACTTCCACCAGGCCTTTGGTATGGACCGCACAACATTCTACACCCTGCAGAGCTGGAAGCGAGCCGAACTCAAGAAGAAAGCCAACCTTTTTTAGCCCATTATTAAACACGATTACACTTTATACCTCTTTCAAGTTCTCGTTTGTTTGTTTGTTTAATTATTCCCCCCACCTGAAGCTTGCTGCTGTGTACTAGCTATAGGTAGGTTACATGTATAGGCAAGGAGTGCAACTGTGTTTTCAGGGCACACCTTTCCATTTTTTTTGTTAGTGTTTGTGCGCACATTACGAAATTAATGTTGCAGTCTGTATCACAGATCAGTTTTTTTTTTTGTTGCCAGTTAACACTCTTCCACTTCATTATTATACCAGTTACCCCAGTACACACGTTCATGAGTGAATTAAAGCCAAACTGCATGTGGAACTACTGATATGTGAGAGAGATTAACAACTAGTTTGCAGCAATAGCGACCATTACCGAGCAGTTCTGGGGGATTAGGTAATGAGCGTTACCTGAATTTACCGATATCTACGACCATTACCCGACGAATCGTAGCGGACATGTCGTCTTCTGAGAGGGAGGGACGAGGCTATAGGTTCTATCATCAGACGGGGACTCAGGCTCGTTTGAGCAACTCCTGCAGGACTGCGGAGCGCCACCTTGCTCGCGTGGAGTTCCAGAATGGCGTGGTGATGAGCAGCGGAGCGCTGGAGGAGGGTAGACCCTTCCAAGTGCTCATTGAAAGTAAAGTCAGTACCTGGTCCGGCTCTATTATCATCGGTGAGAACAAGAATCACTGCATACGTAGATTATAAAAGACTAACGAAAACTGTTATGTTCTCTAACTGCACAAATAATTTGTGTTTATTGGGGTGGGGTCGTGAGAGGTGGGGATTGGGTGTGCTGAGCTGGCCATGGAGATGAAGTGAGTATCTGTTTATCTGAACCATTGGAATGCTAACTAGTTTGCAGCTTTGATTTCATAGACTACACACTGACATATATTATCAGGAATTACAATCCCTCCCCTTTGTTTTCTCATCCATTAAATATTGCAGGGGCCACGACTACTCCCCCTGAACGTTTTTCCTTCCCTGCCAACTTGCCGTGCCTGACATCAGACTGCTGGGTGGTCAATGGGAAATCCCTCTGGAAGAACGGCTACAGAAAACTGCCAAACTACGTCCCACAAGCGCTGGAGGCTTTGGCAGAGGGTAGCTCGGTGGGCGTGGTCAAGAGGGGACAGTCCCTTCATTTCCTGGTTAATGGTGCTGAACTTGGTGCAGCTGAGGAAACGCTACCTCCCGGAACCAAGGTGGGTGTGGTTAAGATCATTAATTTTATCCTACATGCAAATTAAATTTAATGGAAAGAGTGGTAATGGGCAATGTGATTGATTTGCGCCCTCTTTCGCGAGGGTACAATAATAATTATACTATAATGAACCCTTGACCATCTCCCCACTAGCTGCATAGTGTAATGGTGCATGTGGTAAAAGGTCGTCAATAGAATGCGTACACATCGATCGATGCTCGCCCCAGAAATCATGGAGATGGCGTCTAAGATCGACTCTCAGCCTTGATAGCGACAAGTTTCGATGCTTCAATCACAGAGACGAACTCGACAGTACAGTATTCCTTCCGAACTTCAGGTTGGTCACGCTGCTGCAGTCGCGCGCGGGACAGCCCCTTGTGACAATGCGTGCTATATATAGCGCAAGGCTAGCTTTATTTATCCACGGCATTACGTAAGCCAAGAAAACACGTGAAGTTCAACCAACACTACTTCTCAGAGAAAGTAGCGCTCAGCTTATAATGTATTCGCAGGATACACGCGTAAGATACTCTACATATTTACTGATTTTCAAGTCCCAGAAAGGCTCCAGCGAGGCCCTGAATTTTCTCATAATTACCTCATAGATTACACCATAGGTTTCATCATAATTATACCATAATTACCTCATAACCACAGAAAAGTAAATTGCTACTGGGGAGATAATATACAAGAAAAATAGAGCGATAATTTTCTTATATAGTCCGTGTCCTAACCTGGAGGGTATAAAAGATGCGCTCTCCTACAAGTTCAGATGACTCATGATTGGTCAGAATTGTTGTGCCGTGTGCACAAACGAGGTTCAGCAGGGTTTCATTTAGGATTTTCATCAAGGGGGGCAAACGCAACAATCACAGAATTAAGGGGGGGCAAGGATTGTATTAGTATTTTTTATCAGCCAAGAATAACATAGTGCTCATTAACTTGTTTTTACTAGGGGGGTCTGGGGCATGCTCCCCCAGGAAAATTTTACATTTTTTAACTGCTGAGACTGTTTCTGGTGGCTTCTGAGACCTGTCTTGTCAGCTACTGGTTTCCCTCCCTTTTAATATAGTATGTTTCCTCCCGTGCAGAGCGCGAAGCTGAAAATAATTTGCGTTAAAAAAGTCCCTATTTGGACACTTTCGCCATTCAAACTTCTTATATTGCGTATATGGTTTGTGGCTATTCTCAGGGGGGGGGGGGGGCGAGTGCCCCCACCGTCCCCCCTAAATGAAACCCTGTTCAGGGCCTAGAGGCCATAGAGATGCATTCTCGAGCGGCGTAAGTGCCGCGCATTTCGATAGGCCTGCTCGGCAGGCCACCGAGCCTCGAGCGAAGCGAGAGGCGATGTTTGCTCTTTGTCATGGTCTGGTGGTAGATTCGACGTTCGAGCGGAGTGAAAACGTTGCCATTGCATGGTGAGTTGCTCTTGGCCTGCACTGAGGGGTGTGGTCTACACCATAATAGCACTAGCATAGGTTCAAAGTTTGGTGCTGCTTTCATCTGCGCATGCGCACTGTACTAACTGGCATATAGCATGCTGTTACATTGTAGTAGTGTTCAGTCACATTATCCCATGACTGTGACATCAAACATACTATTATTATTATTATGGAAGTGAGCCTCTGGCAAGTAAGCTGCCAGTGCCACATGTTCTCTTAGACTCTATGGCCTGTTAGCTATACAAGCCATGTGTATGTAGCTATCTTATAGCTTACAATTAACTTGTCTCCACAAATTTTGGGCCCACAAAATGCAGGAGGGAGTCTTGGCTTCCATGTAGATCAATTCTGAATCTATATGTATAAGTAGACTCTGGGATTAAAAAAATGTCTCTGGGAAGATACCACATCCAGAGAGCCAGGGAATATCAGTAGCACGGCCATACTGAGATGAATCCCATTGATTTTCTTGTGGCATTGACACAGGAAAAGAAAAAAAAATTTGAGGTATCTACCATGAGGGGGGCAGATAGGTGTAAAACTTATTTCCATTATTTCCTCCCCTGCTTGCCATGATGGCCGTATACTTTATTGGAGTCATGTATAAGGCTATAGAAGCTTGTGTCATGGGACTTACAAGGACTAAACTATTGCTGAAATTTGATATTTTCAGGGTTTATTTCTGGGGATTTGTAGTTGGGCACTAGGTGTTTTCCCCCCATTGAATGAAATCCTGAATTATGGGTCTTCATCAGGTCAGTGAAGAAAACATGACTTGACTGTGAAGTTCTACTAAGAGTGTTAATAATAATTATTAATATCGAAAAAAGATAAGATTCTACTTAGTTACCAGACTCTATAAATTATGCTTAATTAGTAGGTGATATACATACATGTTGGTAATAAAAAATGTGCCCTTTAATTGTTATAAAGTAGTACTACTTGATAATAGAGGGGTTTTTTCATCTTCTTGTCCTTTAGGATGGGATTCGTCATCACCTTTGTAATCGTTGTGGACATCTGCATGTACTTTCAGCTGTAGTTGTGATGGATCTTGTACAATTGAATCATCTAGTCGTGCTAGATTCTGTTTTTTGCTTGATGTACGATTTGAGTTATCGTTTTCTGTAGTATTTGAGTCAGTATCCTTTTCTGTGGGATGTTTTGCTGTGCTATCACTACCTTGTTTAACAGTCTTAAATTCATAATCAGCAAGTATGTCAAGAACATGTGAGTAGACTTTTGCAAGTTTTTGATGCTTTGAGAGGGTTTGCCAATGATCATCATCTCCATCCCTTTTTATATCTGTAGCTCTGTTGTGTACTTCAGATTCCAGTGTAGTATTCTTCTTGAACACGTTTCTATAAAATAGGTAAGCCCCAACGAGGACTAAGGCAGTCTGATAGAATCCTAGCAGACGGTTCGATGTATCAGTGAATGCTTTGCTTATTGGAACAGTGACCAGTGCTGCAGTGATCATTCCTATCAATATAAGTGTGAGTATTGTGAAAATTGATATTCCATATAGAGCTCCTCTGTGTATATCTTCCTCATTGTGATGGCATCCACATATATATAATTTGTTTTCGTGGTCACCTTGTTTCTTTTTTAAATTGAGGAGTAGTCTAAAATATGCACCATGGCTAAGATCCAAAGTACCAAACAGGACAAATGCCACAACTGTATAGTAGATGAACATGCTAGTTGCATGGCTGACATCATTTAGATAAGCAATAGCAACATAAGGCACATGGATAACAAAGATAAGGATCGGAGATACAGTTGATGCAGCAAGGAATATATATTCATTACTCTCGTTATTGCCATAATCTTTGTCCTCGCGAGTGATTGGTCAGGTTAGGTTGTTAGGTTACGTAGTCTATATGATCTATATGATCTATGGCCATACTGAGACAAGAAGGGAATCATAACCTAATATCATATATGGTAGAACATTTTCATCGATATTTCTTGACTGAAGAATTGCAGGCTTGTTTTTCAAGGTGTATGCGGCAAAAATATCTAATATAAGCATATAAATCAGCAGTATACTGGCAGTAGCGGCTACGCTGAATATTTTTGATTGAATATACTTATTGCGTTCAATTCGTGTTGATAGCCTTTTAAGCGTGATATTCCATTCCCTCTTGATATAGTAGATCCATAGTAGTATGAGAGTAAACAAAACTATAGTAATAAATCCAGCAATGTAGAAACCAAGGATGTAATCAGCTGTTGTTGGCGAGAGAATATCCTCAGTGTCTATTTCTGATCGGGCAAAATAATTCTCATCGATACTTGGATTAAAACTCTTCTTTTCAATGAAATTCTTTAACTGTTGGATGGCAAAAGATAAGCGAATAACACATCCAGAAAGTTCTAGTCTGCCGAACTAGCCACTCTTGAGAAGGAGCTAGTTTGCCAGACTAGCATACAAACATACATAAGTACAGCGATTTTCTCGTAGTACTGATTAGTGTGGGGCTCGCTCAGGCTCGCCCCAAATATAGTACATTGTGTAATACCCGGTAATTGCTGCTTTGGTATACAATTTGTTTGTACATGTAGCGATACGTCAAACACGTGCTCGCTAGCTCATAGCACATGCGCGTAATCATTGCGGTAAAGATCATCAACGTTGGCCGTGCTAACTCTAAATGCAGCTCGCACCCATTCGAGTAGACAGAAAGGTAAGGCATCAGTACAAGTATCTACAGCAAAATTGAAGGCTAGACCTATAGTCTGGGTGCAAGGACTACTAATTTCAGTAGCTAGCTAGCTGTACAATTCTGTAGCCACATACATGTAGTAGTCAGAGTAGCCTCAGTGGCAAAACTCCCGACGTACTGGGCATGAATCGTGCATGCTCCTCATCCCTTGGTCTTCAGAGTGATAAGATAGACTGACTCAGCTAAGCAACAGATAGCTGCTTGTACTAGAGGGGCATCCCAATCCTCCCCCTCTACTATTTAAAATATTATTATGAGCGATGGCTCACCCCCTCGATGATTTACATCACCCTAGTATATAATATCTGATTAATTTGCCTTACCCTCTGAGTTAGAAGTCTGAAGCGCCTATCTGATGCTGTTGCACATGTATTATCCAATGTTAAGATCACTTCTTGTGAAAATAACTGAGCTGGTTTACCAAAGAATAAGGACAGGTATTGAAAGGTGGTGAACTGAAAAAACAAGTAAGATGAATCGTGTGACCAGTACCAAATTTGGGGATCTCTGCTACTGTTATCAAACAAGTATGTCACAGTAACAAACTCCGGAATGTTTGATCTGGGAGGGAAAAATGCTCTGGAAAGATTCAGAATGTTATCATCCCTTCCAAGAAGTAGTTGCTTCATTGTCAAGTAGCATTTTGAACAGCTCTCCATTCCAGGTAAGCAGGCGCCAAATGTAGCATTACTAGCCACTCCCTCAGTCTTGACAACTGATATAGTCAGCAGTAGGATGTATACCAATATTTTCATACTTGCAGTTGCTAAAATTAACTTTTCAGTGCTCAAAGTTAACCAACCAAACCTGAGATTGGGTTTGTTACTGCTGGAGTCTATCTACACTGTGTGGTAATACTATTGGTTTGACTTTATTATATTTCCTACTGTTATATACATTTAATTTTGTTGCTCATATTCATCCCATGTCACAGGGAATTTCCATTGTAACGTGACAAATGATGAATATTGTTTGACACTACATGTGGAGCATCCAATAGATTCATTTTATATAACAATGTGTAATAATTTTATTTTATTCCTATCATGTGGTGATGACCACCCATAAAGTCATCATCATTCATTAACGAATGACATCGTTTATACTAGGCGTGTCTAGTTCTGAAAAAAACATAAAATTTCTTCATTATCAACCCTAGTTATTGGCTCTCTGTCTCTAATTGACAGGTATTAATGAGCTAGTCTGTGCACCCTGCACACTACAAAAATTAATTTTGTAATTATGGGATCTAGCAGCTCAGGAAAGTCACTAGAACAAATTTTAAAAATAGTGCTGTGGTTAAACATTTGTGGTTTATAAAACTACATACCAGGGTAATAACATTAAGAGTGGTGCTGCACCACTCTACCACTGCTCTTTAGTGACTAGCTTGTAATAATATGTGACATAATATTTTACCATAGTGTCCTGGGTAAGTACCCATGGGTGCTTAAACATAACTCATGAGTTTGGCCTGCATGGGTGCTTACCTGGGATATAGATCTATAATAAATATATTCTATAAAATACCATGTATTCGTATGGAGGCTACTACATTGACCCTATGATCTGAATCGCAGTGCATGGGCACTTGCCCGGGACACTACGGTATGTATAGCTTGATTTGTAATGGTAAGATTGGTGGCGCCTTATTTTCTAGATGACTAGGAATGAGAGCCATGAGTAATATCAAGGCAAAATTAAATTCCCATGACAACATATGCACTATATCAGGTATGGGCATTGGTTGATCTCTACGGGCAGTGCAGCAGAGTTAGTGTGATGGACTGTGAAAACCGCCACTCCACTTCCTCTCCTACCACTCCACTACTGTTTCACAGTAGGTGTGGTGACCACGCCCAGATCCTGAATGGAGGAACGGTAGCCGGCAGAATAAGGTACAACTTGCAAGCAAAATTAATATTTCCCTCTATACTATCCTTATTGATGTTGCCTTCAAATTTTTCTCTCTCTGTGTTCTCTCCCTCCCTCCCCTCCCCTCCCCTCCCCCCTCCATTTCCCCTTTATATAGTCCTGAATCAGATTTCAACCACAGTGTGGTACTGTCCAACCGTCCTTTGATCAGTGGTGAGCTGTTTGAAGTTGAAATCTCTGCCATGCAGGAAAAATGGTCTGGCTCCATTGAGCTTGGAGTCACCACCCACAAGTGAGCTAATCTAATGCTTCAGAGCAATATTATGGTGCTACCGTATAGCCCGAAAATTTGGCGGGGAATTAAATTTAGCAGTTTGGCCATCTATGTTACAACCACCAAATTAAAATCCACCAAAAATTTCCTACTCGCATATATACATGTACATATGGCGATCCTGTACCAAACTGCCAAATTTAAATCCACTAATATTCTTGCAATAGCGATTTTGGGCTCAACCGCCAAATTTAATTCCCGCCAATATTTCCAGCTATACAGTATATAGCAGGCAACGCATACTTGATGATGAATGCAACTTGAGGATAGAAACCAAGTCTATCCTTTCATTTAAGCGTCGCATCCATCGAGCATTTGTTGCCCACTAGCATCATATTATTCTGAACCAGGTCTAATCCCAGAATACCCCCAAAAATAAATGTTTCTGTCTGTAGTCCTGAGGAGTTTGAGTTTCCAGCAACCATGAGCGACGTGACATCAGGCACCTGGATCATGAGTAGGTGCTCCATCATGTGCAATGGATCCACCACCGTTCAAGACTACTACACCGAAAGCCTCGATGCACTGGAGGTATATGAATGCATGTATATAGCCTAGCCTTGTTAGAGCAGCCTGGACAGGTATTCTTTGAACTAGTTGGTGCGTAGGAGAAGAGAGAACTACATTGTGTACATTCAAGGGCTTATGGACCCCAAAGGGGGAGAGGGCATGTAACTGGTACCTGGCAAACTTCAAATCCTCAGGCTAAAATACATGTAGTAAAATCCACATTATCAGTCCATAGCACTATTAAATGCAATCCAGACAGCAGCTGTATGCCCTCTCCCCCTTAGGGGTCTACAAGCCCTTGGTATATTTATATGTAGCAGCTACTAAGACTTGAAGCAGATCTGCTAAATGTACATGATTATAGGCTCCAAGTTTAGTTTTAAGGGGTACTGTTTTGAATAATTATCCTTGATTCTACTCCTCTTGCTCAGGTTGGTGATAGAGTAGGCGTAAAGAGGCTCTCCAATGGCTCCCTCATCTTTTGCATCAATGGAGTAGAGCAGGGAGTGGCAGCTACCAACCTTCCCGACCAGCTCTACGCTGTGGTCGACATCTATGGACAGTGCTCTCAAGTCAAGCTAACCACTGCAACACAAGGTACCATAATTATAGCCAAATATTCCTAGCTGGATAAAATTTCCCTAAGCCTGGCTACCTTATAATTTTTGTAGATGCATGTAGTGCTTGCGGACAGTAACTAGCAGGCACTATACAAACAACTAGCTTTAATATAATTTAATAGTAGGTGTGGCTTGAATATACCCTAAAGAGTAAATTAAGAAATTAGATGAGCATTTGTGATATCTTCTTGTTTGTGATATTTCGTTAAACATAGGGGCTGTAAGGCCATCGCCACCTCAAGGCACAAGTATCAGTGCACCAGAGAGAAGAAGAGAACCTCTTCGGGCATCACAAGAACAGCCTCCATCAAGAGATGATGATTGTTTGCGATTTAACACACACTGTGGGGAGAATGTGGAGCTCCAGGACGGGGGACAGGTGGCTTCACGGAAGAACCCTTACGACGAGTTCACAGGTGCAACGGTACTCACCAGTCGACCTCTGAGACCAGGGGAGATGTTTGAACTGAAGATCAGTGTGGTAATCGACAATTGGAGTGGATCACTACAAATGGGTGAGCCAGTATGAGTTTTACTGGTTACGAAATTCAAAAAAGATACCATAGGGGGTGGGGATGAAGAACTGCACTGCAATATGTGTGGCAAACACCGCCGCCTATTAATTAGGAGCAGCTCCATTTTACATGTGTACTTCTACTGGATCATACACACATGCATGCACTCACACACACTCACTCACACACACACTCACTCACACCCTCACACACATACACACCCTCACACACGTAGGGGTGTGTCAGGTTGATCCAGAAGTGATAGACTTTGAGGATATCGAGGAGATGACTGACCTAGTAGGTCTGCCTTACTGGATTCTCTCCGGTTCTGACCTCCACTGTGAAGACTCAGCCCCCGAGTCAGACTACCCACTTAATCTGGACGCTGTGCCTGAAGGTTCAAAGATTGGGTTAAATGTCACACTGGATGGTGACCTTCACTTCTTCATTAACGGAGTGGATATGGGTGTGGCTGCAGCTGGCCTGCCAACTGAAGGTGAAGATCTAGCACTTCTTAATTCTGACAGTACTGGGGTACTATTGTTTTGTTTAACAGGGTCACAGTAGCTAATACCATCGTAATTATTGTTATTTGAAGAGTGTATGTGCATAGGTTTGTATGGGTGTGCTGAAATCTACGGAACATGTGCTCAAGTGTCTATAGTCGATCACCATGACAACGTGGCCCAAGTCAATGCGATTATAAGAGAGAGTGCCCCTGTCATTTCATTGGTCAACCGAGTCACCTCCACTGCTAGTGCTGAAAACCATCACGAAGAGAATATGTCTGTCTCAGATCCACCTGGGAGACACCAGTTTCACCACGTACACGGTCTCAATGTTTCTTTATCGCCCGACAGGACTGTTGCTAAGCGCTTCCAAGGATTTGATCAAGGGCTGCTCTTCAGTCAGCTACCTCTACAACCAGGAGATGCATTTGAGGTAAAAAAACTGTCCTTTGTTTAGTTTCATCCTCAGGCACATTCCCAGGTTTTAATGTTGCATATGGAATTGAAACACCAGGAATGAGCCCAGGGATGAGGCTAGTCAGCCTTATCTATAACATAAGCCATCAAAGGTGTTTTTACTTATCTCAGGTGGAGCTGACTGAACTATCGAGTAGGGCGTGGCAAGGTAGCCTGAGGGTGGGGCTTGTTGCTAAGCTACCAAAGTCGTTACCTGTTGGCATCACTGAGCTCGGTGAGGGCAGCTGGGCTCTTGTTGGCTCTTCTCTGATACAGAATGGCTCAACGGTGAAGCAAAGCTTCAACATCGAACGGCTACACCTAAAGGTATATAAATAAGTATATTTTTAATGTGTGCGACATGATAAATTTAACTATTATATTTCTAGGTTGGGTCTCGCTTGGCTGTGTGGTATGAGATTGATGGTTGGATGCATGTTGCAGTGGATGGTGTGGACATAGGCCCCTTGCTGCCAATCACAGCTAAGGTATTGTAGTGCTAGAAATAACAACCATGATGATTTTGCTGCATAATTCTAAATAACATGCTGTTTCATTCAGCTACCTTATGTGGTTGTGGACTTGTATGGAGGAGCCAAATCTGTCAGGATCATTCCGCTTGAAGAGGTACTTGTATATATTTTATGCGCATGCGCATATCGCCTACTATACTAATACACGTGTGCGAATGCAATGTGCTTTGTCAGCAAATTCTACAATTCTACATCGTGCGTTTCTCTGTCTTCCTCCACCCCAGGCGATGCAGGGCAGCGGTGCTCCCAGTTCAGGCGAGGCTAGGTGAGTGCGATTGGGTTCCGCTAGCTTTTTTAACAGTAAGCCTATTCTCAGGCCCTCGTGTATGTGGGCCAATTTTCGATAGTATCAGAACTTTGGCGAGGGGGTGTGTCTGATTTATACGTAGCTAGCTAGCTCGGTAGCTGTGGTTTTGTCTTCACTGAGAGTTTGTTGTCATGTTTTAATAGGATGCACTGGTCTTCTGAGTGTGGCAGCAATGTGCAGCTGTCCGGTGACTACCGCTCAGCCAAGAGGACCAAGAGCTACTCCAACGGCATTCTCATCTCCTCCTCCCCTCTGCCAAATGACCGCCTCTTTCAGGTAAAAGTGAAGGGAGAGGGGGTGGTGGTGTTGCAGACCTTTAGTATTCTGAAGGCATTCACTTTCATTAGAGACTGGCCTAATTGTTTGCTGGTATTTGGTGGTTTAGTGTAGTAGTGTACTAGTCCATGCTGGCCACCTTGTTGACAGTGGTACACATGATTGGAGATCACTATTTCCTAATAAGTGTATCTGTCTTGCTTGGCGGTCATGCTACATTTGTATGCGACCTTGCAATTATTTTGCAATGCTACCACTAACTGTGTAGCGGTTGTATAGTAGTGTTGGCTAGAGTGCATGGTTCAGCGTTTGGGTCCCACAGTCAGTTGTCTCAGATTTCCAGACACTGGATATAGTGCCATAATATTATGCTAGGTTTATGAGGCTAAACTAGGTTAGGATTGTTTATATACCAGACTAGGTCCCAATATTTCATTTCTGTATTGTTCAACCCACTGTAGTGTACAGTCAAGGAGCTGAACAGCAAGTGGGAGGGTACTCTGTCGCTGGGTGTGACCAGTCAGTTCCCTCGCCAGGCCTGCTTGGTCGAGAAGGCACAAGAGCTGAAGAAACGTAGCTACATTCTCTGCACTGAGGCAGGAGCAACGTGCCTCTACATAGGAGGGAAGGTACATCAGCTTCCATAGCTGTTCAGCTTATTTTCATGACATTATAATATTATTATTATGTGCTTATACTACGTGTGTGTATTTGTGATGTTTCAAACATTTGCATCTAGTGAGTGTGTGTATAGTATCCTAAATATAGGAAGGAAGGCCTTTTGTCGAAATCTGATAAAAGTATATTATAATATTATTATGTACATGTACATACATGCATGAATGTTTCATATGACCATATTTAGGAAGTGCGCCAGCTGCCTGGCGTAACCCTGAACTCCCTAAAGGAGGGTGATACCATCGGCGTACTGTGCAAGTCATGTGATAGGACGCTGCACTTCTACATAAGCTCCACCCACTTGGAGGTCAAACTTCCTGACGGTGACATGAGACTGCCCTCCAGTCGATATGCCGTGGTGGACATGTACGGCCAGTGCTGTGCTGTGGAGTTCGGAGGTTTTGAAGATGACCGAATGATAATGGACGACAGTGATAGCGTGGTCAGAATTCAAATAGAAAAAGAGCAGTTGACTCACGTAAAGAGACATATAAAGAGTAGAAAAACGAAAAACCAAGAACAGCAGCAGCAGACCCCTGTAGGAGAGGTGCCGGCTACAGGGCAGATACCACCCGATGCTGCACTTAGTGAAGAGGATTTCCAGAAACAGATAGAACCGGAGAAGATGGGAAGTGGTTCCATAGAGAATGGAGAGGGTGGAAAGATGTCTGCACACGGCTTTACTCTTTCTTCACAGTCTCCTCCAAGTGCCCAGAAGCAGCCGTGTGATGGAGGAGCGTGTAGCTATCCAGACTGTCCTTACTTCAAACGCTGTCGAGGATTTCTTGAACGGCTATCCATACCGGGTAGGTAGGCCAGCTGTAACAGTGTTACAGTCAAAGACTCTTTTAGTAAGGCCTGGGAGATTGCACATGTACATGTAATTCATTGTATATGTGTACTCATACTAGACTCTCTCAGCAAATCCAGGCGGGAGGGTGAGGATGAGAGGAATGTTGTAGTTCTATCACAGCCTTCATGATAATAGGGAATTATCATGACAAACCGTTCATGTTCTTTTTAGATGTTTTCCTGTCTCCTGAGCCGGAGCACAGCAAGTGCTACTGTGGCAGCTGCTGCCAGTTACGAGCGGAACCAGATGTGAAATATTCGGGTGATCCCCCTGCGAAGTACGCTGTGCCGCATGGCTGGGTCAAATTTGGTCTCAAGTACGTTCATGCATACACTATACCTGTACATGTAGCTACTATGCAAGGGTGTACAGTGTTGTATTGTGTGTATATACATGTATGTGTATGTGTACCTGCATTTGTTGGTATGGGTGGCTGCATAGTTGTAAATTATGTATATTAATTTCGCTGAGACATTAATGTGAAATGATACCCTCCCACTACATGTTGACCTCCCCTACCCCTCTCTAGGTTATCCTTCGGCCCCCAGGCAGACAGCCACAAATCATTTGATATGTGGCACAAAGCTTACCATGGCACTATTCCGGGGAGAGTGAGGTCCATCCTTGATCATGGAGGGCTCCTGCTACCAGGTAAGTATGTTACAGAAGTCACCCTGAAAGCCATCAAAAGTATGCGGCAAAAAAAACTTGGTGTATTATTTTGTTGCTCTCCCTCTTATTGTAGGGTCAAGTCTTCTAGATGGTGGTGCAGTGACCCAGCCTCCTGGGCATTATACTGATGACTGGAAACCTGCTAACCATGATCCACACAGAATCTTCGTTTCTCCGTCAATTAAGTATTGCTCATTCCGCGATGTCTACACAAAGAAACACAGGTATAATACATGTACTACTAATAACTATGGAATCGTACAGCATATTGATGCATTATTTTTTGAGTATCTTCCTCCATTTCTCTCTTCTCCCTCCCTCCCCCCTCTCTTTCTCCATTCATCTACTCTTAGGTTTATGGCAGATGGTAAGCAGTATGATGGCAGAGTTTGCTTGAAAGTGCTGATCAAGCCAGATAGCTACAGCGTGTCACCCAAGACCATAGACAGCCGTGGTGAAGTGATAGACAGAAACTTTGAGGACAGTAAACTGGAGTGGTCCACTAGCGTGGACAGAGGCATCTATCTCTATGGACTCGTGATTCGTGTCGATCAAGTTAAACCAAAGTGATGTAATCATGACACCTCCCACTTGTATTATTCAGTGGTCAATAAGTACCCAGTATTAGTTGTTTTTTATTATGGGTATGCAACAGCATGACCTGTTAAGACTGTTAATTATAATTAATCATTTGTACCTGTTACATAGTTTGATAGATAGTGGTGAAAAATAATAATGGTAAATACTTCTCAATAGATCGATCACTGTGCTGAAATGAGAGATCACATACGGTAGATATGATTTGCGGATGAGAAAGTGGTCAAAAAAATTAAAAAATTACACTACACAAATTAAAACTAAAAAATAGACTACCACTTTATCGTGGCATTGATTTTTCTGACAGCATCCGGGGAGAATACATTCAAGAAGACATCTTTCGCCGTGGAGTAGCGTTTTATCTTCTTGATGAAAGGTTCTAGTCTTCTCTTCCAGGACTTGCTGCTCATGCCCTTGAGCTTGGCCTTGATGCTGACCTTGGTGGCGAGGTAGTTTAGCCACAGGACATTGTTGTAGGGATGGAAACCTCGCCACTCAGACCTGCAACAAGGGAGGGAGGGAGGGAGAGAGGGAGGGCGGGAGGGAGGGAGGGAGAAAGGGAGGGAGTGGAGAGGTGTGAGTGAGTGTGCATGTGGGGAGAGAGATTGTTGACATAGTGACCGACAAATGTGTGAAGTTGTAAACACTAATAATATATAATATTATAGTCAGTACCCACCAATAATTATTATAGTATTAAATTTTTGTCAACAAAATTTAATGTATATCTGTTATGGCTAACAGTTTTACGTGACTAATTTGTACAAACAATAAATGTTTGTTCACAAGGTATATAACATAAAGGCATACATGTACATGATTGCCACTTTTTGAACTGAGTAACAGCTATCGGACATGGACAGACTTACTTTGAGTTATTCCTCATGTCTCTGTAGACATCAAACTGTATGTCTCCCTTCCCTTTGAACAGCCAAGGTAGATTGTTCAGATCCGTGTACGATACACAGTCACCACCTATAATACACAATTACATTCCTTTCAGTCTGGGCATCACTTGATCCAATACAAATAGAAGTTTTTAGCTATATATAGGTATAATAACCATCGGTACGGTCCAGGAATTGATAGTAGAAATAGTGGCAAAACTGAATAACACTGAGCATTCCTTCCTATCTCTACTCTATCGATTGGTCTAACTAGCTGATCTTCATGCATGCCTTGCCCACCCACCTTGGTTGATTCTTGATAGAGTGAAGTCGACCACATTGGCCAGCACCCCGTAGCTGGCGATACGGTACTCCTTGTGGTCCAGTCGAAAGTAGAGGATCTGATCGTGAGTCCTCCGCACGAGAATGTTCCCCCTGTGCATGTCCCGGTGCTCAAACTCGAGTGCCTGCATGTGCCAATAGCAGCCATTGTTTAAAAAAATTATTATTATTATTGTTAAAGAAGATACAACATCCTTATTGAAGTTGAGGGCGTTTTAATGGTTGGTACCACACCTAGTTCATAGCTAGCCCAAATTTGAAATACAACTCCTCCACAGCTCAATAAATACCAAATAGCATAAAACTAATACTTACACAATGTCATACTATAAAGCACAATGATGGCTTACGTTATGATAGCCTAGGGGCATTTCTATCGTTGGTTCATTACGCTACGGTAACCTTATATCAAAACCTTACCGCCTCTCCAATGGCAACAGTGAGCGAGACCTGCTGCAGAATGCTGATAACCTCGTTGAAGGAGTGATACTGTAAGTGGACGACAAGACAGGCACTCACGTCAAGTACGGCAATACAACAATAATTAGTACAAGAGATTAGGATGTATGAAAACATCTTCTATTAGATATAATAGCTCGTGTTCAAAGAAGAGTGAAGAATGGCCTTCCCCCTCCCTCCCTCTCTCTCTCTCTCCCTCTCCCTCCCTCCCTCCCTCCCTCCCTCCTTCCTTCCTTCTTTCTTTCTTTCTTTCTTTCTTGACCAGCGAGATAACAATGATAACACGATTCACCACTAATTTGTCTAATGGATGCCTTACATTATCCTAGACACTACCAAACAGGTGATAAAATTAGAGGTCGGAGCTGGAGTTCTCCACAAAGTTAATGCACTTAGCATGCGAAGGGAACACTACTCATTGGAAGTGGTCAGGGCCTGCTAAAAGACAAAACCACGCTAATTCACAGATTTGAGGTTTGATTTGATTGCCCCCAATAGAGTAATAAATGGACCACAAATCTCAACCGTTAGACTCGTTGACTCGGCAGAAGCACTACCATGCACTGTATAATGGCTGGTAACCTTAGCAGTCAGCAACTGATACCCTTGAGATGACGGAAAGGAAACGATGAATGGAGGGTGGAAGAGAGGGAGAGGGAGAGAGAGAGTGAGGGAGGGTGGAGAGAGGGATAGGGAGAGGGGGAGGGGGAAAGAGAGAGTGAGGGAGGGGGGAGGGAGGGATAGGGAGAGGGAGGGGGGAGGGAGGGATAGGGAGAGGGAGGGGGGGGGAGGGGGGAGGGGGGAGAGAGAGAGCACAAGCAGCTAGACAACAGCAATTGTACTACTATTGACCAGGACATCACTATCCCCAGTCATACCAAAATTATTCATAACTAATCAGAGCTGAACACCAGATTTTCTATTTCCAAGTAGCCACAATATTATTACATTCTATACCCAAACATTGGTCTGGCCAGCCTGTGATCACCTGCACACATAGACATGCCCAAGTGAACCTCCTAAATTGATTGCTTGACGCATCTTGGTCAAATTAAAACCAATTTTAATCCCAGCTTACCACATAGCTTCCCAGCTGCACCCCAGAGTTCTCGGCCGAGTAGAGGATATAGAGCTGGTCCTTCGGAAATACACCTATAAGATTAAACAGAGCACAATGTATTAGGAACCACATCCGTAGTGGATTAAAATTTTATTCAAGAATAATGTATTGATACATTTGTAGAAAGCGATTGCCCTACATACTCTGTTTCTATGAGAAAGAATGACTATGGAATTGCCAATTCACTGGACAAAAGAATGGGAAAATCCCCTATGATAATATCTCATGCAGGCATCTACCCCCTACCCCCTCTCCCCCTCTGCCTCATGAAACAAAATCCCACAATGGAGTCTCCCCTCCAGTGCAGCAGTTTTGAGACAAAATCTAGACCTAGTAGCTCCTCCCTAATTAGTCTGCTGTGGATCCCCTATATAGCAGCAGCCTATAGGCCTCCCACACTTCATGCTCCCACCCACTGTGTCTGCAAACTGTGGTCACCACCAAGTGCATGACAGTTTGGGGCATGGCCTAATATAGGTGGAGGCCTTTCTATTCAAATGCACACACAACTAGCGGTACAGCAGGCACAGCTAAGTCACATTATTCACCCAACTCTAGTTCAGATCAGCTAGCTCATTCAAGGCAGCCACATTTGTGACCTGCTATGAGAAAAGGGACCATTCATGTTAGTATGAAGCAAGATCAATTTTCATCATGACAATGACCAACTTGCTTTCTACAAATGTAGCAGTGAGAATACTTGTGTCGGTGTATTGACACCAACAAGGAGCGGATACACCTACAGAATGTACGTTATACTCTATGCACACTAGTGCAAGCTACATACGACAAATACGAAGTCCTAAAATTAATGGTCCCTTCTCTCACAGTTGGTCACATTTGATCAAGAAATCAATGCTTACACTCGGCTAACTCGCATGTACAATCATATAATTATTTCCATTGTTTTCTGCTGTGTGCACACAGTGTCATGCATATTGTTAGCTCACGGCAAAATCAACATCCTTTGAATGTCTTTAGCACAACAAGACCACACGGTTTCCTCTACCTATACCTACTCCCATTCATATCATAGTAGTACAACTTCTTACATGCATGTACGAAACTAGAGCTACTGTATTCATCAGGATCCATTGATTTTTTGGTTCAAGAAATTGAAAAATAGGCTTGGACATCAAGCTTGCCAAGTTGCCATGCCAGGATAGCATAAAACCATGCATGCGATTTTGTACGATGCCAAAAATACAATAAAGTGCTCAAAGATGAAGCACTCTCCCAGTGCAGTATGAATAAAGTGTAGTCGACTACTTACTGGGTCTGTCGTTGTCCGAGTCCTTTCTGAAATCGTACTCGTCCCAGGCATCTATTAAGAAGTCAGGAAATTTGCCTTGACACAGAGCCACTCTGAGAGAGAGAGAGAGAGAGAGAGAGAGAGAGAGAGAGAGAGAAACAGTAATGCTCTAATTGGATTGCTGCACAAACTGTGATCCCTAATTTTATAATTTAATTTTTGGCTAGTTACATGTAGTTCGATCTATAGAGGTACCTACATGTACTTTGCACATGCATGACATGCGTGATAAATCATATCACTAGTTGCCGGGATACAAAGAAGCTCAACAAATTGACCACATACTGTCGTGCAGTGGAAGAACTCCTTCATGAGGATACGGTAAGTACCTATCTCAATCACAATCATGACGCTTCGTACAAAATTTGATATCGGTGGTCATGCAGGATAGTTACCTGTCAAGCTGCATGAAGTTCTTGGTGTAGTGTGCAACACTTTTATCCTGCAGTGTTTGATTGTGCAAGTATGTGAAGAGAGAGAGAGAGAGGTGGAGACATGGTGTCAATTATCACACTAGAATAGAATATGGGGTAGGTGTTGATCCAAACATTGTACAGTACTGTTCTATGCTAGCCACTAGGTTGAGCATTCAGCCTATTCTCCTAGGCCCTCAGCCGCCCCCCCCCCCCCCCCCAAACACACCCCATGCCTAAAAAAGCACACCAGGCTCCCAATAGACTAATTATAATCATCTAAACTGAAAGAGTTGCTCCAAAACATCAACGTTCTTTCATCATCACTGTTTGTTACGAGGGAGTAATTAAAGTAGACGTTGTTTGCAGCTGGCTGGTATGGCTTACCGTTTTGAGACTTGGATCTCCGAGGAGACTCAACTCCCTGCAGGTGGTGAAAGAAGAGAGAGAGAGGAGAGAGAGACAGACAGACAGAGAACATGACTGATGATTGACACAAACAGGTGGTGCATATAATATCGTACGCATGTATCAAACACAATAGACACACCCAATGTAACTTGTATACATGTACATACATGCTTTATGCATACTACATGCATACTCTCTCAATGTTACTATGTGTGACATATGCTTTGTGTATACTCGACTCTCTTGATCTCAATGCTTCTAACATCCGTTATTTGTATAATGTGTAGTGTAGGTGTGTTGCTAAGCATAAGGACATCACTCACAAGCTGATGACTGTCTCTGTTTGAATGTCTCTGTATGTGTTCTGTGGCTCATCGTTGTACTTAAAGTCGCCCTCAATGGGAATGAACTACAGAAGAACGTGTGTGAGAACAAGTATTGATAGAGGGAGAGCGAGAGCGAGAGCGAGAGAGAGCGAGAGAGAGAGAGAGAGAGAGAGAGAGAGAGAGAGAGAGAGAGAGAGAGAGAGAGAGAGAGAGAGAGAGAGAGAGAGAGAGAGAGAGAGAGAGAGAGAGAGAGAGAGAGAGAGAGAGAGAGAGAGAGAGAGAGAGAGAGAGAGAGAGAGAGGTGGGGTGGGGAGGGAGGAGAGAGTGAAGAATGGACTCAGTGTATTCAGTCAATTAAGAGCTCTATAACCTAGTTACTAAATCTCACAAAGGGGACAATTTTTGGCATCCTAAACCTGAAAGTGAGCCAACTATAATAATAGCCACCTAGGACATCAGCTCCCTTTAATTTCAGTCAGGGTGTTGGTGCATGCCACACCACAATCACACAGGGCCAAGTACCTCACTTCACCCACAAGGCCTGGCTGGCTGTGGTCTGGGTTGCAGGAGCAAGTGGCTGCTGGGAAATCAGATGCCAAACAACTGAAAGGTGCACATTTGGCAGCCAAAACCTCAACTACATTGTCACATGACTGTACTGGTGCATAAACACAAAAAAGTATACCATGTCATGTACTACATGTGTATAGTCTAGGTACCTTGATGGCTAGCTTCTTCCAGCCTTCTTTCTGGCAACCAAATACATCAGCAAATGCTCCCTCACCTAACTTTGTCAAGGTTGCCACCATTCTGTGCATGTGAGCACGTGTGTGTGTGTGTGTGTGTGTGTGTATGTTAGACAGGGAAAAGGGGAGAAGGGAGAGGGGGAGGGAGAGAGACAATGAGAGAGATAAATGAAATGAAAGTGCACATGCACTCAAGCAGTGAGGGAGCTTACGTTTCCGTGAAGAAGTCCTGGATGGGTATTGGAGCTGTCTGTCCACACATCGCCAGCACCTTCTCCTTGTCAGTCAGGGGCACCGAGTGATTGGGCTGAATGTATCCCTACAATAGAACACAGCATCCACAATACACCAAATTGTTATCACCTGTTTAGTCTGATAGACAGAAAGTAATCTAAGGGTCTGCCCCTTTGTTTATACACTAAACAAGAAAGGCTGTTCAACTGAAACACAATGTTTCTTTCTTGTTATCCCTAAGACAAAATAAACTGTTGACTTTTGAATGGACTTACCATCAATTGTCTGGGGACTCTGGGGCAGCCTTGGATTATGGGGATGGAAGAAAAACTGCACACAGAGGGAAAAATACACATACTAATTTATTATACATTCCTCCACCCTTCACTTTGTCAATTTATACACTTCCAACTTTTACTTCCAATTTTGCCAGCTATGCAAACACAGATCCACTGACTAAGCTTGTGGGCAGTGAGCTGTGTCTACCAGTCTGTTATTACAATACTGTTGTACAGTGGCTGACTGCCCTGGATTGTTCAAGTAGCTCATCCCATGGCCCAAGACAAGATAACTATTTGCTGAGCTTGGTGAAACTATGTGGTTCAGGCAAAAAAGCACCAATTTTAGTAGAAAACCAACAAGGGACAACCCCTACTGATTATACTGCTGCATAATTATGTCTCCAGAAGTACCAGGTACAGACTATTTTGACAGTCCCATAACTGACCCTCTTCAAGCTCAAAAGTTCCCCCTTTTAGTGTTAGCTACTCTGTCAGATCATCCACACATGGTGGTGCCCCCAGGGCTAAGAAGGGGAAATTGTGGGCCTCAGGAAGTACAAAGGCTGTGGTCAATGATAAGCCAGTCCAGTCAGCTAAGCTGTGGTCACTTCAGTATAGAGCTGGGTGCAAAGTACTTGATTACATCACCAATTCAGGGGGAATTCGAACCACGTCCAAGATTAGGGTGCATTAATGAAAAGGGAAGCAGGCTCTTTCATCTTCATTAATTAAACCTAAAAATCTGGGAGCTCTCTCTCTCTCTCTGAGGTAAGTTTCAGCCACAAGTCCACTGCACTAGCATTCACTATCAGTGTACTATCAATATCCCAATCACTAAAAGGAAAAGCAATCGACAAGAAAGATAGACAGAAGATTCTAATCGGAATAGCAAACCCTAACAAACAAGCTAATCAATTTGCATTGTTTTCGAAGGAAAAGATCATTCTCAAAAAGGAGTATATCTACCAATATTGAACCAACACACACACTCACACAAAAAGGAAGCAAGAGTTTGATATCCCATCCTGCCATAGTACTGTAACACAACTAACACAATGAGAAATACAATATCAGTACAAATGATACCCTAGCCTCATATCGTATCACTCTAGCCAGGGATTGTCTAGAAAATTTGGGGGGGGGGGGGGGGGGGGGAGAGATCAACCGAAAACCACTCTTAGAGAATGCTCTTCCATGTTGGGGTATGACAGTAATTCTAATATGGATGTGGGCTGCCATTGTGGATAATTATTATAATGATAATTATTATTAAAGTGCAGCCTACAAAGATTGAAGGGAGAGGGGGGGGGGGAGGGGGAGGATGGTCACTTGATGGTCCCGAATAGAAAAACCTAGCTCACACACACATACACAAGCATGGATTCGAAGCTTATATGTAGATACTATGTATACATACAAGCATGCTTATACCACTGGAGGTGGTCAACCAGAAGACCTAATTGAGAGTCTCTTAATTAGAAGTGGTCGAAGATAATAATACCTCGGGTTAGTAAAATAAATCCAATTAGAACTTAGAGAATGTAAACAAACGACGCACACACACATGTACTTACTATCTCCATGGTACCACCACCACCACCACCCCACACCCAGGCACCACATGCATATGTGGACACCAAAACCCTCTACCCTCTACCCTCCACCTCATCCCAATGGGCACAAGGCTTTGGTATGAGGGCAAGGCCACATGGGTAAGCCAAAGCATCAGCTCATCCATCAGCTGCCTTGACCTCTCCCAGTCTATGGTTTTGTAAGCCTGACCTCACTAAAGCCTGGAAGCACTATATGACATGATCCAGACCACTGACTGGCTCGGTTGATATGTGGCTGGTTTCACTAAGATCAGTGTGGTCAACTGTGGTTAGCAGGACACATGGCTTGGCAATACCACACTGTGTTATCGCTTCCTTTAGCTGATCCTCTACGTGCAGATAGTTCACACAGATATGCAAACCATACAAAAAGGGGGAGGGGAGGCCGGGGAGAGGGGGGCCATATGGGGCATGGCATGTGCCCTGTGTGCATACATTATGTAATGAGAGTACCACTATTTTCGTATATCCCCACGCCATAATAAGCAAATGAATGCAGGGAGAGCTTGCCTGCATGGACAATAGCATGTAACCTATGCTTTTGGCTACGATCATGTAACCTACATGTTTGGCCATGCCCTATGCTTTATAAGGCCATTCCAATTCTCTGTTAATTACACACCCATTTGGTCTCACCAAAAGTTTAATAGTCTCCCTATTAAAGACTACACACATCAGGTATACCTGGTAGCTTTCATTGGTGTAAATCAGAGACTAAATATCGTTATGACTGTAGACATTGCTAAGAGGAGGATTGTTCCATAACAGTAATAAACATAAAAACTGGGTGCTACTGACACCTGATAATTTGTAAATTATGTGAGAACAAACTTTTCAGATGTTTGCCATTCCTAGTTAGGGTAAAATGGAATGTGATAGTATATTATCATTCAGGAGAAATTATATTTTTTAAATCTAGTCCCAGACAATGTTTGCCAATTGGATGTTGTTTGGTTCACTATGCATTAGAGCAGCTGTTGGCTTTCGTAAACACACATCCTTATTGAGCCTAGCCAAGCCTTTTGTACTATAATATAGCCTCTCAGGTCAAAAAAGGCAGTCAGAAGGACAATAGCCTATATTAGGCCGACATCAATATGCAGACGCTCCATTGCTATTATTACCATGCAATAATACCAGACGTTCGCTTCATTGTCTACACACACATACACACACAGACAGGAGGCACATGGCAATCACTTGAGCCATTCCATTATCCCTTTATCTATGCTGTGCACATGAGCACAATTGGCCCCAGCGGTGGTGGTGTTTACCCGATCCAACCCAAGTAGTTGGCAGCAGTAGTGGAGGATGCATGTACTGTCTGTTGGTGGCGAAGGCTGGAAACAGGCTGGCAGAGCACATGCATGCTTCAGTGCACAACTTTTTTTTTGTATCCCGGTATATAAGAATTCAATGCCTTTTATGTGGCCTAGACTGGAAATGAGATAGGCAAAGTGTACAGTCTATGTATGTACCACTGGACTGGCGAGCAGGAAAGCAAGGCTTCCCCACACCCCTCCACTGCATACCATGGCAGACCAACGATGCAAAAACTATCACAAAGTGAACACAACAAACTCTCTTCATGACTCCCAACTACAGGCACTATTGTAACAACATTCATAGTATGCCTGGAAATGGAAATTTGTAGCGTATTATGGCGATCAAACACAGCGTTTTGACCTAAGGCAAATTCGTTTAGTACTTGATGATTACGATGTCCGTACCTTGCTCTGGCAGGTGCCTGTCTTCCCAGGACGAGTGAGGCCTTGTTGATTCGTCCGTCCGCCACTGGATCGATCTCCTGCCGCTCCGTGGTGAAGATCGGGTAGAAGAAGACGAGTATGATGGAGAAGGTGATGCAGTAGAGCACCAGAGCCGCCAGCGATTTCATCTTCCTTTGCATGTATGGTTTCTCGTGCAAGGTTGGCTTGGTGATGCGCTAGCTGTGATCAATTCTTAGGGGGACGGTTGACGGCCACATTTGACGAGCCGCTCAATCAGACTGGTTTATATCCGTTGTTTCACATGTGGTTTTGTAACGGGAAAGCATTCCACACTACGGTACCACATAGTGGTTAATAGTTAATAATAGTATAGCGCATCCGGATCCGGTGCAATTGATTGCGCATGCGCGCGCCTCCACATATTATTGAGAATGTAATGATTCATGATCAATGATGAAGGGAGGAAAATCAGGAAAGAAATCAAAGTGAATGAATAATAATAATATTATGAATATTAGATTAGCAACACAATACCACTACTTATTAACACGCTTACACAGTGTAAAAGATAAAGTCAAAGTCTCAGTGCCGTGATAATTTCAAATGGACGTAGACGTCTTCATCACCAGCTGAATCTATCAGCTCGACGCTGGTGTACAGCTCTCCAGGTGCACCGTCCTTCTTGACTGCAAACAGCTTCTTGTTCTCCACTAGGCTACGGAACTCCTCTGCAAGATCTGGAGCGGGCAGCTTGAATCCCACCAGCGAGCAGTGGACAGCCTGTGCCGGGAGGCACTTGAACTGGTGCTGGAAAGGCCTCAGTTGATCAGCATCAATCACTTCCTCGTTACCGTAGTCGATAAATTGAACTTTAACCTTACCATCGTCGTCATCCTCGTTGGGACCCAGCCTATCAACCTGTATCACTCTCGCTCTATACCAGACGTTATCCTGCGAATACTTGGCAATACATAGCTGCCCCAACACTGGAACAATGTTCTGCACAGCACCGACGCCACCGCTGGTAGCGTAGTCATGGATCTTCTCAGTGAGCACCTCAAACTGGTTGGCAATCGACTCGTCGATGATTTGGAGCCAGAAATCGCTAGGGTCCTTTGTCTCAGTCACCAGTACAGGTTTCGAGTCTGCAGGGAGTTTGTTTGAAGGCAGAGTCATTAGGCCGAGGTCGTTCGGCTTGGGAAGGCAGTCATTGCGGGCAAGTTCTTCGCGCAGGGACAAAGTAGGACACCCCGATCCACACTCCAGGTCTACTAGCAGAGGATACTTGCACACTACACGACAGTTCTTGACCGTCTCCAGCGGCACAAGGGTAGAAAAGAGATTCATGACCTCCGTCAGTTTTTCTGAAGGGATGGCAGAAGCACCGTAGAGGCCACACTTCAAAGACTGGACAGGATAGGACAACAGCTCCTCATCAGAAATTGGTTTAATTCTCGACAGCGACACGTCTCCCACATTACCAAAGTCAAAAAAGAACACGGAACACGTTTGCTTGTCGACAATATTCACCACCTGGGCCCTGTACCAGCTATCATCTGAATGCATGGCAATACAGAGAGCACCCAACTGGGGCTGGCTCTTGAAATCATCGGCAGTTTGAGCATATTCGTGGACCATTCGAAGCAAATTGCACAACTGTTCAAGCTTTTCATTCGTGACAACCTGAAGGTAGAACTCAGACAAGGATTCCACATGTGTCAGTATGACAGGAAACAACTTTGTTGTGGGAATGGGACCATGAGGAACTGGAATCGGTGGAATATTATTTGGTTCAACATCACTGGTAACTTGTGGTGTATGGCGTTGAGCTGATTGTTCAGAGAGCAGAGCCTGGAAAGGGTCTACAACAGCATACCCATGTTCAATAAGAGCGGTGGCCACACTCTTGTTTGCATTGCCAATGAAAAGAGATATGGGTGTCTTCCCATGATTGGCGAATAACGGTGACTTTTCTTTCCCCACGATAGCATTCATCTTTTCCTTCAGCAAACCCTTGAACATCGCCTTGGAAGCATCGTTCCAGCCGAATGCTGAGGTGGAGCTGAGTCCGCTTAGATAGCAAGGCACTGCCTGGGCAGGTAGTGTCACAAATCTTGGGTCAAGATAGAGGAGTTTGTCGACTGGAATTTTCTCGATGAATCCAAAATCAAGACTCTGAATTCGAGCTTCCTTCTTATTGTGCTTAGTCTTGCTGATGACTTTACACCTGTACCAACTCTTGTCGGGTATCAGCAAAGACTGGCAGCAACACAGTGCACCAAGCTTGGGCACAAAGCCACGGTAGTTTGACTCAAAAGAGTTGTAAGTCGACTGAAGCGTCATCCCCAGCTCCTGAAACGCCGCAATCGAACTCTTCTCACACTTGTGAACGAAAAACTCGCTCGGGTCGATGACGAAAACGAAGCGTACCTTGATAGGGACTCCGGTGGGAATATCAGCTATGGGAACCTCGGTAAACATAGCCTCAGCCGCTCTTGCACGGACAGATAGTGCCTCTACCCTGCTGGCCAGCTCGGAGGCAATACTAACATCGGAAGAGCCACTAGTGTCCACTAGTTCTAGAGGCACCGCATCCCCACTACCACCACAGCCTTCACCGATAACTTTCGCATTGAGAACTCTACTAGCGGTGAGCTGTCTGAACTGCTCAATTGCTTCACTTGACCAGGCTTCATTGCTGACTGTTGAAGGGGTAACTCCACTCAGGCTACACTTGGTGGCCAGGATGGGGAGGGAGGCATATTTGGCTGGACAAGATGCTATACCCTTAAGCTTGGTAGCCTCTATACTACCGTAGTCAATGAAGAGCAGTTTGCATCTATTGTCGTGAGTTTCCAGCACTTCGCTGCGGTACCATTCTCCATCCTTACTGTACTTGGCACAGACCAGTGAGCCTTGGCTAGGCGGCTGGCTAAGACGAGATGGAAAGTTAGCTCTAAAGTGTGAGTTGAGACCATTTCTTAGCTCTTCCATTATAGTCTTCTGGTTAATAGGTACGATAAAAAAGGCTTCAGGTGACTCAATGTGAGAAACAGTCACTGGAAAGTAGTCCAAATCGCTTCCAAGCTCGATTTTTCGCATATCAGATACTTTGGGGCATTCAATAACCGGTGAAGGTGCCTGCTCATTTGGAGGATGTTGATTTGAAAATGGCGGTGATGCACTAAAGCTCCTAGCAAGTCCTTTTGTGACAAGTTCAGCAGCAAAGTCAGCAATCTTATCGTTCTTAAGCTTGACAGACGGGGGAGAGGCAGATTTGTCTACTATGATGCCTTCAGAGAGGCTGTTGCTTGCCATGGAGATTAGTAGCTGAGTTGCCTCCTTGGACCAGGCGGCACTACCAGTGGGCGGAGCAACCCCACCCAATTGACAACAGGAAGCAAGTCTAGGGTAGGAAGAAGAGATAAACTCTGAAGGACACTTGGCCACATCAGACAGCTTCACACTTTCAATGTTTCCATAGTCGATGAACAAAACACGGCAACAGTCAGCCTTGGTCTCGAGCACCTCACCACGGTACCAGTTTCCATCTTGTGAAAACTTGGCACACACTAGAGTACCCACGGCTGGAGTCTGAGAAAATAATACAGGCCTGTTTTCCGAGAAATGCTTGTTCAGCAGTTCAACTAACTCGTCAATAGCCCCCGCATCCTCCAGAGTCTGAAAGTACAACTCATCTGGACTGTATACATCGGTCACCATTAAGAAGAAAGATTGATTTTCAGGTGGAAGAGACACCATCTGCAAAGAAGTTACCATGGGACAAGCTTTGTCCGATGGAGTTCCGGTTGGCTTCTCTGTAGAGGATAAGAACGAAGGTTTAGAAGTCTGAGCTGCAAGACCTTTGCTGATGAGTATAGAGCACAGGTCCACACCTTCCTTGGTAGTGAGCTTCAAAGCTGGGGGAGAACAGGCAGAGTCAATTATCTCAGCTTGCAAGGGAACACCAGAAGTAGCTTCTTTCAGCAACTGAGTTGCCATATCTGACCATGTCATACTACCAGTGGGAGGAGTCACTCCGCCCAACTGACAATAAGAAGCAAGCATTGGAATCGAGACAAGTTCAGACGGACATTCAGTCATATCATGGAACTGTACTGTTTCAGTATTTCCAAAGTCTATGAATCTTACACGATTACCATCAGCAGAAACGTCCAGTACCTCAGCACGGTACCAAGAACCATCTTGAGAAAATTTGGCACAAACCAGAGAACCAATACCAGGAGATTTTGAAAGTGGCTGAGGTTTATTCGATGTGAAATATGTGAAAAGTGAAGTACATAATTCATCAATTCTTCCAGCAGAATTAACCGTTTGTATATATAGATTGGCTGGACTGGATACTTCAGTTATAAGCACTGTAAAACTATCATTATCAGATGGAAGAGGTACATTAGGTAGTGATGCTACTTGAGGGTAAGTGGTAACAGATGTTGCTTCAACATTCACTTTAACTGCAGGAGCAGCTGCAAGACCTTGGCTAATGAGCTCAGTAGCAATATCCACACCTTCCTTGGTAGTGAGCTTCAAAGCTGGGGGAGAACAGGCAGAGTTGACTATCTCAGCTTGCAAGGGAACACCAGAAGTAGCTTCTTTCAGAAGTTGAATTGCTTTATCGGACCATGTCGTACTACCAGTGGGAGGAGTTACTCCACCCAACTGACAACAAGAGGCAAGGATTGGAACTGAGATAAGCTCAGAAGGGCATTCAGCCATATCACAGAGATGCACTGTTTCAGTATTTCCAAAGTCTATAAATCTTACACGAGTACTATCAGTAGAAATCTCTATTATATCGGCACGGTACCAAGCACCATCTTGAGAAAACTTGGCACAAACCAGAGAACCGACACCAGGAGATTTTGAAAGTGGCTGAGGCTTATTCGATGTGAAATATGTGAAGAGTAAAGTACATAATTCATCGATTTTTCCAGCAGAATTAGCAGTTTGTATATATAGTTTGGCTGGACTAAAAATTTCAGTCACAAGCACTATGAAACTATCATTATCAGATGGAAGAGGTACACTGGGCAGCGATGCTACTTGAGGGTAAGTGGTAACAGACATTTCAAAGCTAGCTTTAACTGCAGGAGTAGCTCTTGGAACAGCTGCAAGACCCCTGGTAATGAGCTCAGTAGCAATATCCACACCTTCCTTGGTAGTGAGCTTCAAAGCTGGGGGAGAACAGGCAGAGTCAACTATCTCAGCTTGCAAGGGAACACCAGAAGTGGCTTCTTTCAGCAGCTGAATTGCTTTATCAGACCATGTCGTACTACCAGCGGGAGGAGTTACTCCGCCCAACTGACAAGAAGAAGCAAGGATTGGAACTGAGATAAGCTCAGAAGGGCATTCAGCCATATCACAGAGATGCACTGTTTCAGTATTTCCAAAGTCTATAAATCTTACACGAGTACTATCAGTAGAAATCTCTATTATATCGGCACGGTACCAAGCACCATCTTGAGAAAACTTGGCACAAACCAGAGAACCAACACCAGGAGATTTTGAAAGTGGCTGAGGCTTATTCGATGTGAAATGTGTGAAGAGTGAAGTACATAATTCATCGATCTTTCCAGCAGAATTAGCCGTTTGTATATATAGATTGGCTGGACTGGACACTTCAGTTATAAGCACTATGAAACTATCATTATCAGATGGAAGAGGTACACTGGGTAGTGACGCTACTTGAGGGTAAGTGGTAACAGATGTTGCTTCAACATTCACTTTAACTGCAGGAGCAGCTGCAAGACCTCGGCTAATGAGCTCAGTAGCAATATCCACACCTTCCTTGGTAGTGAGCTTCAAAGCTGGGGGAGAACAGGCAGAGTCAAGTATCTCAGCTTGCAAGGGAACACCAGAAGTGGCTTCTTTCAGCAGCTGAGTTGCTTTATCAGACCATGTCGTACTACCAGTGGGAGGAGTTACTCCACCCAACTGACAACAAGAAGCAAGGATTGGAATGGAGTCTACCTCAGAAGGGCATTCAGCCATATCACAGAGATGCACTGTTTCAGTATTTCCAAAGTCTATAAATCTTACACGAGTACTATCAACAGAAATCTCTATTACCTTGGCACGGTACCAAGCACCATCATGAGAAAACTTTGCACAAACAAGAGAACCAACAAGAGGAGGTTGTGAAAGTGACTGAGGCTTGTTTGATGAGAAACAGGTGAAGAGTGAAGTACATAATTCATCGATTTTTCCAGCAGAATTAGCAGTTTGTATATATAGTTTGGCTGGACTAGAAACTTCAGTCACAAGCACTATGAAACTATCATTATCAGATGGAAGAGGTACACTGGGCAGTGATGCTACTTGAGGGTAAGTGGTAACACTAGTAGCTTTAACGTTTGCTTTAGGAGGAGTAGCTCTTGGAACAGCTGCAAGACCTCGGCTAATGAGCTCAGTAGCAATATCCACACCTTCCTTGGTAGTGAGCTTCAAAGCTGGGGGAGAACAGGCAGAGTTGACTATCTCAGCTTGCAAGGGAACACCAGAAGTAGCTTCTTTCAGAAGTTGAATTGCTTTATCAGACCATGTCATACTACCAGCGGGAGGAGTTACTGCACCCAACTGACAAGAAGAAGCAAGGATTGGAATCGAGATAAGCTCAGAAGGGCATTCAGTTATGTCACAGAAATGCACTGTTTCAGTGTTTCCAAAGTCTATGAATCTTACACGAGTACTATCAGTAGAAATCTCTATTATATCGGCACGGTACCAAGCACCATCTTGAGAAAACTTGGCACAAACCAGAGAACCAACACCAGGAGGTTTTGAAAGTGGCTGAGGCTTATTTGATGTGAAATGTGTGAAGAGTGAAGTACATAATTCATCAATTTTTCCAGCAGAATTAGCAGTTTGTATATATAGATTGGCTGGACTAGAAATTTCAGTCACAAGCACTATGAAACTATCATTATCAGATGGAAGAGGTACACTGGGCAGCGATGCTACTTGAGAGTAAGTGGTAACAGACATTTCAAAGCTAGCTTTAACTGCAGGAGTAGCTCTTGGAACAGCTGCAAGACCCCTGGTAATGAGCTCAGTAGCAATATCCACACCTTCCTTGGTAGTGAGCTTCAAAGCTGGGGGAGAACAGGCAGAGTCAAGTATCTTAGCTTGCAAGGGAACACCAGAAGTGGCTTCTTTCAGCAGCTGAGTTGCTTTATCAGACCAAGTTGTACTACCAGTGGGTGGAGTTACTCCGCCTATCTGACAACAAGAGGCAAGGACTGCAATGGAGACTAGCTCAGAAGGGCATTCAGTCATGTCATGCAGTTGTACTGTTTCAGTATTTCCAAAGTCTATGAATCTTACACGAGTGCCTTTGGCAGAAATGTCCAGTACCTCAGCACGGTACCAAGTACCATCTTGAGAAAACTTGGCACAAACTAGAGAACCGACACCAGGTGGATGTGAAAGTAGCTGAGGTTTATTCGATGTAAAATAGGTGAAGAGCGAAGTACACAAATCATCGATTTTTCCAGCAGAATTAGCAGTTTGTATATAAAGCTTGGTTGGGCTAGAAACTTCAGTCACAAGCACTGTAAAACTATCATTATCAGATGGAAGAAGTACATTGGGCAGTGATGCTACTTGAGGGTAAGTGGTAACACTAGTAGCTTCAACTTTTGCTTCAGGAGGAGTAGTTCTTGGAGCAGCTGCAAGACCCCTTCTAATGAGCTCTGTAGCAATGTCCACACCTTCCTTGGTAGTGAGCTTCAAAGCTGGGGGAGAACAGGCTGAGTCAAGTATCTCAGCTTGTATGAGACTGACTTTCTTCAGTAGCTGTGTTGCCTCATTTGACCACGTTGAGGTTCCAGTGAGTGGAGCAACTCCACCTAACCGGCAACAAGCGGCAAGGATTGGAATGGATACAAACTCAGAAGGGCATTCAGTCATGTCACGGCGTTGCACTATTTCGGAATTTCCAAAGTCAACGAACCTCACACGACAGCTATCAGAAAAGTTCTCCAGTACCTCAGCACGATACCAAGCACCATCTTGAGAAAATTTGGCACAGATAAGAGAACCCAGAGCTGGAGCTCGTGATAAGGGCTGTATCTTATTCTCGGAGAAATACTTGCAAAGAGAAGCGAATAGTTCGTCACTTTTCCCCGCTGAATCTGCAGTATGTATGTAGAATTCATCTGGACTACAGACTTCAGTCACAAGCAAAGTAAGCACATCATACTTGGACGGAAGAAGAGTTTTCTCCATAGCTGATACTAAGATACCTGCCCTCTTAGAACTTGATGGTTTGCCATCACTGGCTCGAGCAGGTTCAGACTTAAACAAAGGCTTGCCAGGGCTATCTTTGGCAGGAGAAGCTTTGTTTCCGCTTCCAGAGAATGGGCTCTTCATAGCTGGCTTCTCGAAAGGAGAATCCATCTGAGTACTTTCAGAAGAACTATTCGTAGCTAAAGAAGACAAACTACCCTCTGATGATGATGTGCTCTGCTTTATAGGTGGTCCAATGAGGGTCGAGGGTGATGGTTTGGAAAATGGTGACTGGTTCAGTCTCCTTCCCTTTGGAGTTTCATCTCGTCTGCTCCTCTGGTTGGAACTCTTATCAAACTTTATTGCTGCACTGCCACCAAGCTTAGCTTCCACCATCAAACCAAGAAGGTCCTTGCCCCCTTTCTGAGCAGAAGTTGTGACATTCACAACATGCATGGTACCACGGATAACCTGCACACACTTCACAGTTACTACATCGGGAGAATCTTTTCCACTCCCAATTTTGTCCAAGAAAAAATCCATGGCTTCTTGCATCCAAGGGTTGCTCTTTCCACTTGGATTTAGAAGCTGGTTGAGGGTGCACTGAATGGCCTGAGCTGGAACACATGTGAACCGTTGGTCCATCTTAAAAAGTGCATCAAGCGTGACTTTCTTACGGTTACCATAATCAAGACGCTGGACATGAATGGAATCATTCTCCACTTTGAGAATCTTCACTCTGCCAACTGTACCGTCGCTGGGAAAGCGACACAAGCAAAAGTCAGTGCTGTTGGGATTTCTGAGAGGCACCAAATCAACTTGGTTGAGCTCACTGGCCATCTTCATGTAGCTGTCACATGACTCATCCTTCACTACCTGAATGTAGAATCTCAATGGATTATCCACGTGGAGCACAATAGCCTCTACTGGTTTGCTGTCGGGTTCTAGCTGGATGGTGTTTATAGTAAGCTTTTGACTACTTCTCGAATAACCGCCACCAGTCTGAGCCTGAGGACTCCTCTCCCTCCTTCCAGCACTGCTCTTTGATAGTTCTTGATCTAGTTCAACCTTCAAACTTTGCTGCTGTACAGTGGATGGTTTCGGGCTCCAACCACGACTTCTTGTAGCAGTGAAGCTATCATCCTTCACAGGAGAGCTGACGTTATTTGAAGAGCTGTTGGAATCGGGCTGTTTTGGACACCACCTACCAGCCTTTGCTGGTGTAGGCTCAGTACTGTGTGCAACTGTGCGTGAGGTACTGGACTGCTTAGGGCTCCTCCCACTGGCTTTTGTGGAGGTGCTTGGCAGTTTAGGGCTCCACCCACTAGTACCTAAAGAGGAAGGACTGCTGATAGAGCTACTGAGCTCTTTTGGAGGAGCTTGGACTGATTCACTGCTCTTTGTAGATGACACTCTACTAGAAGAGGAAGAAGTAATTGCTGGGGATGCACTGGGCTGTTTGGAACTCCACCCACCACCTTGACTAGAAGGGGAAACACTGCATACTGGAGATTTGGCACTGAATACTGGACTTTTCTGAGACTCAGATTCAGTTCTTGGGAGCTTGGACAGAGATGCTGAAACAGTTGGACTCGTTTCAACGTGAGTAGCTGAGGATGGTAGAGAAGAGAGGGGAGAAAGTAAGGGATTGAAGGTAGTGGAACACTTTGGCTTCTCAAAGTCCATTGGCTTCAGTAGAATAGGAAGACTGAACTGCAACATAGGGTTGGCAGGAGTTGGGGCACCCCCAGTTGATCCTCTATGGAGCTGTGAAGGATGAGCAGTAACATCTGGTGTGCTAGTAACAAGTGATGGCGGCGGCAGCTGCTCCTGACTCTGTGATGAAGATGGCTGGGACTTTGGTGGTTGATCCTGGCGGGCTGTCACAGAAACTCCCCTCAGAGAGACGCCTGTATCGCCACCTCCCACACCAAAATGACCTCCAAACATGGACGGTTCTTGAGCGAGCCCGAGTTCCACTAGGGATGCATTGAGCAGCTGTATCGGCTCATCAGGGTCCCAGACTTCGGCCATACACGTGGAGGGAGTCTGCATTACAATCTTCACGGAAACCACTCTGTTCAGAATCTTCTCCTTGAGGAAGGCTACGGCGTTGTCACTCCAGGTGTTGGCCATACCGGCAGGAACCACACCAACGAGAGAGAACTGAAGCGCTTGCTTCGGGAGGGAGAGAAAGATTGGCTCCAGGTGGTGAATCTGCCTCATGGTGACTGTGTCACGGTGGCCATGGTCCACCAATCGGATGTCCACAGTGCCGCTGTGGTTGACACAGAGCACTTCCACGCGGTAGTACTTCTGGTCCTGGGGATACTTTGCTGCACACATCTCGCCCGGTGCCGGAGCGTAAGGCTCGTTCTTGCGAGACCCGTACACAGTGTTCAAGTCAGTCTCCATCAGTTTGAAGTTGGTCACATTGTTGTGTATGATCTGAGCCCAGATGATGTTGGGATTGAGCACCACTTTTGGCTGAATTTTGAACACTACGCCAACAGGCGGATTGTGAAATGGTACTTTGTTCGACATTTGAACAAGCTTGTATTTGATACCACTTTTACTATCGGGGGATTGTATTTTCTGACTGGGAGGAGTCTGTGGGCGGATCTCCGGAGACTGGCTTCCATTCTGATTCTTGCTTATGCTGTTTTGCAGCTTTCCAATCTTGTCTGGAGATCCATCAATAAACATGGGTTTACGTACATTTAAGGGAAGTGAGGTTTTCATGGGTGGACTACCAAATCCACCACTTGATTGCTGAGACACAGGTGCTACAATACTGCCTCCATTTTTCTTGTCTTCTTGTGCTTTAGTAGGAGACCTGGCGGGAAAAACCTTTCTAGGAGGTGAGCTGTCTACTTTGCTGGGAGGTGAATCAAGCTTCTTGCGAAATACTGAGTCCTTGGACTGACTCTTACTTTTACTACTACTGTCCTCGTTTTTTGTTTGGGCAAAGTCACTCTTCAGCACCTGATCAACCACATCGATGCTGTGGTCAAGACTAGCAACCGAGCATATGATGAAATTGATATCCACATTATTCTTGTATGCTCGAACGGAGTGATTGGTTATTGACATGGGGCGACCTTTCGTCAAGTTAAAGAGGAACTCCCTACCGCCTTCCTTCTTGTCAGGGTCGTAGCTTAGTTTGTTCAATGCCATCTGGAAGCAGAGATGCGGAATGGATTTGATCTCTTCTGATAGCTGGAACAGGCGTGAAGTTTGGACGCCGAGGCGCAGTCCCATGTCGTACAACACCACCGCCCCACTCCTATACACCAACTCAACTCTGTAGAAGTCCCCATAGTCATCAATGTACCCGTAGAGTGAGCCTTCATTCAAGTCGGCCGGTCCACAGTATGTTGGAGTCACCGAAGAGCCATAATCGAGCAACTTGACCAACGCCTCCTTGACGTGGAAAGTGGCCAACACTACGTGAAACTGGGTTGGGGAAAATACACTGGTCACTATTCCAACAAATTTTGCTGGGGGAAATTCCGAAATTGGATGTGAAGAGAGAGGGGTGGGGCATTGGTCGAAAACATCAAGGATCTCTTGAGCAGAAAGGTGGTTCACACCACTCTTCTTCTTTGAAGAACTTTCACTCTGTCTATCAGTAGCAACAGTAGGAGTGATATTAGCCTCTTTCTGTGGAACTTGTGAAGGGGGAGGAGTCTCATCAGCAGGGGACATTGAACTTTGACCTGGTACGGGCGGAGAGCCGGGGGGCGTTTCCGGGTGGCAGTCAATCGCATCATCATCATCATCATTGTCATCGTCGCTATCGTCACAGAGCTGCTGCTGAGATGGCAGCGACATCGACAATGGACTATTCAACAGACTAGGATACGGACAAGGTGAATCTGAACTGGCGCTGGCTACTTCTGAAGCATCCCCTGCTGCACGTGAGCACGGTGACTTGTCAGACGACCCAGACAGCACTGAATCCAGACTGAACCTGTTTGGTTTTTCTTTGCTAGGAGTTACTGAAATGCTAGCATCAGCCACTAAATTATCAAGATCGTCCTCAAAATTATCAGCACCACCCGTGGACAAATAAAACCCTTTAAGCGGTCCAACGGAGATGGGGGAATGTCGATCTTCCTTTTTAGGTGCTGGGGGACTACTGTCTGGCTGCTTCTGCACTCGAGCAGCTGTACTCTTACTACGGCTACACACCTTCTTATGAATAGGCCAGTCCTTCTCCTGGCACTCCTTGCTACAGTAGGGGACACTACAACACTTCTTCACTGTTAGTATCTGGCACACGTGACATGGGAGTTTGCTCCTTTCCCCCTTGTTGGGCTCCTTGGGACTAGTTTTATTCGTACCGATCTCTTCACCGGCAGCAGTGGGTGGCGGTGAAGCTTTCAGGCTGGCCGCACCAGCCGAGGATCCAAGAGAGGCGTCAGAGGGCCCCCCACTCTCACCAGCAGGAGGGGTAGGTTTCTCGGGACTCGTCGGGAGGTGAGGGATGTACCTCGGCTCCAGAGGATTACTGGGAACACCCTTGTCAACTTCGACTTCTTCCAGCTCCCCCGAGGCATTCAGTGAGTTCAGAAAGTCACGTTCTCTGTTCAACCATCCCACTCGCTCTTCACGCTTGGCTCTGTCCTCCTTCACTTTCACAACCAGCTTCTTATCTCTACTCACTTCATAGTTGTTATATTTCTGAATGGCATCCAACACTTCACGAGTTGTGGCAAACTCTACAAACCTGCATACACACATACATTGTACAACATGCACATATTGAACCACAAAAGTGTACAATCTACAAATTGGATACAGCAATAGGAAATATTTTGTATGTACTATGTACCCACTAGGGCATAACCAGTATTATGCAAGGTAAATAGTCTTACCCATAAGTGGAGTTTCTCCCTCTCTTGACTGGTTCATAATGTACTCTTTTAACTTCTCCAACTTTGGAGAACAACTGTCTCAGCCACTCCTACAGGCAAATAAAAATCCAATCACATATACACCTAGCTCAACCAGACTTACACAGTAGAGTTGAAGTGTGAATAGAAAGCACGTCTACCCTATGCCTGATCCCAACCTAATTAGAGGTTAATCAGTCTTTTTTAATGCTCTGATGATCTCCTGCCCTGGCCCTGCACCCACTTTGACCCACCCAGTGTCAGGCTGACACTATGATAGTGCTTGCTTGCTTCATGGTTGGTAGGATATTAGCCTCAGGGACAAAATTAGATACAGCAGCCTATACAAAAATTGTTGTTTACTGTTGCTTGGTAGTTCTTTGTGTTTTCAAGTAACTAGTCACTTGATTGAGGTGCTAAACCAAACCAAAAGGATGATTACACACCATCTGGCTGCTAAAGATGATGCACTATTGTACATTGTTCTCCATTCCTCCTGCCTCACCTTGGAGCATGAATTGGGTATATTGTCAACAAAGACAGAGACAGGTTTTGGGCCACTGCCACTGGAGGGGTTGGGAAGTAGAGCACCTGGACCACTTAAGTACGAGTTAAAAGCAGATGACTCGTAGTCAAGTTTTCTCGGATCCCAAGAATCCAGAGCCTCTAGTTCATCACTGTGTGTACATACATGTGTGCATGGGGGGGGGGGGGGGGGGGGGGAAGGACAGAGAGTAAGAGAGTGAGTTTGTGTTGCAGGATGGTGCAAGTAAATCTTCACACGTCAAGTGCTTATTGATGGTCTCACATTCTAAATTGAGATCAAATGTCCCACCCTATCTAGACAAATTAACACTACCAGCCTCCATCTGATACACTGGTCATTCTACCATCAACTAACCTACAGTCAGTTACAGATCCAGAGGGGGATCCAGGGGTGCATAGGAACCCCCCCTTGGGATGCACCTAGCACTAAGAAGTATACTGACGTGTTAGGCTAAATGGAACCCCCCTTTCTGGCTACAGAACTAAGAAAACTGCTGCTGTGGCTCACCTTAGAATGCTTTAGAAGAAGTTCATTCGAAAACAGATCGACTGGACTGGCAATTTTTCTCAAAAACGGTCAAAATGGATATGGTTTTGCCCGAAAGTGAGCGTGGCTTCTAAAAATTCACGCGTAACAGCATAATAGATCCCCCCTTCTAAAAATCCTAGATCCACCACTGGCAGTGATGACAATATCAGCAGAGCTAACTACAAGATCAAATAAATGGAATAGGCAAAGCCTCGAACAGATAGTCCCTCTATTGCTCGAGTGTTGCTACAAATTAATATGTACAGAAACATCCAGGCCAGAGACTTTGAAAAAGGTTGGACTGTTCACATCGCATGACCCCGTTGGAAGCTGTTTATGTCACAGCATTAAATTTTGAGGCTAGTTTTATTTCACAAGGTAAATAGCAAAAAAAAATTATTAGAGGTCTCAGTATCCCCCCCCTCCCCAAATGTGTCCATTTTCGTACGTAGTCACCTCGAAATAGCAGCCGGAATCTTGTCTTCGTGGTGACCATTTTCCATGGAACCCTCGCTGCTGCTGCTGCTGCTGTTGCTCGGCGTGCTTCCGGTTTTCTTTCCAGTTTTTTTCATCGACTGCTTACACATAAAGCTGGCAGAGGGCACTCCAGTGTAGCTACCAGTGCCACCGTTCGATATCGCCGTAGACCATGGAATCTTAGTGGACATCTTGCTGATTTTCCACCATGTACAAATTTCCAAGTGCCCACGTGTCATGTGCAGGGTCCACGTGAAATTTGCGCATGCGCAAATTGAATCGTCACACCCCAAGTCTAGTAATGGCGTATTTTGGAGGCATTCAAGGGTAAGCACACTGTATCCTGTGACTCTATTGACTAAAAATTAAGCTCTCTTCGTCTATATCATGATTCTGCAGCGGCGGTAGCGTCTCAGACGCTGTCATCATGGACGAGTTTGGAAAGGTGGTGGGCGGGGCCCATGGACCTGGAACGAACCCCAATGTAAGAAGTAGCTACACTTACAGCCATATGTCCACATATAAACCTAACCTCGTCCCTAGACGAGGCCACACCCTTCCTGCATGTGATAAACAGCTCAGTATTTGATGATCTATCCTAGATTGTTCATAGCACAAATTTAATATACTTCCTGACAGGACAGGGGCGGGGGTGTGTCTGGGAACGAGAGGCTTACAATAACCAACCAAGCCTCATCCTTGCACCTCCACAAGGGTAACACAAAAAATGGGGCTAGTAACATATGTACGGCTGACTATCTTTTGTTATCTCTATTAAGAGAGTTTCTTGTTCAATGTACAGCAAATAGGTTTTGAGAAGTGTATCTCGATCCTCGCTGGCCTAGTAGCTGAAGCTAAGCAAGCCGCCTCCCTTGACCCTGCACAGCCATTGCAATCACTGGTACATACATACTGCTAATCATCCTCTTTTATCATGTAGTATTTTTATTCATGTCCTCTCCGTTTGCATGCATGTGAACGTGTGGATTGCCCCCTATCTTCCTAATCACCCTCCCTAACGACTAGGGTATGTCCCTCAGTGGTGGAGAGGTGAAGGCAAGCCAGGAGAGGATCATCGCCGGCTTGAAGGAGAAGTACCCTCAGACGAGCAAGAGCTATCTAGTTTGCACTGACACGTTTGGATCCATAGCAACAGCTTTTCCTGGTGGTGAAGGAGTCAATGCACACATGTACCTTACCACACTCTTTCTTCCCCCTCCCTCCCTCTCTCCCTCTCCTCCCCTACCCCCCCCCCCTCTCTCTCTCTCACTCTCTCTCTCTCTCTGTCCCTCTCTCTCTCCATAAACACACAGGGGGCATGGTGCTGATTTCTGGAACTGGTTCAAACTGTCAGCTTCTCAATCCACTCAATAGCAATGCTCCTAGATCACCGAGGTGTGGTGGCTGGGGGCACATGCTTGGTGACGAAGGTTCAGGTATGCACTCTAACCCCTAGTAAGCCTCAGATAGGTCACGTCACGTTGTTCACTCCGTTACTAGTAATCCAATACTGTAGCTTTGTTTATTGTTGCCTGGCAAAGATGTCGATATATGTCACCATTTCCTTTGGTATAATAAATTATACATAATCTGGAGCATAGTCCACATTGTTATTACTTCACAGTGACATTTCCCATTCCTGGGCCATGTCAACTATGCTACATACGTGTTACTTTTGGCATCGACACACTTAGTATGGAGTGTAGTATCTATTATCCAATAATGCTTCAAAGACAGTTGCTGTTGCTTGGCAGCTGTGATTACGTGTGTGTACATTGCTTGCTGGCCTTGCTGCAGCATTCTGGATTTCCCACCAGGCACTGAAGACGGTCTATGACCACGAGGATGGTCTGACCCGGGCACCTCATGACATCACCGGTGTCAAAGAGATTATTGTAAACAAATACAAGGTGAGTATGGTACCATGTACAAAATCTGGGACCCCCAAATATGTCTTGCTGCATATATGGTGCCATGTACAAAATCTGGGACCCCCAAATATGTCATGCTGCATATTCCCGCTCTATGGTAGTTATGAATCTGTTTTATCAGTAGCCTTTGTTTGCAATTTTAACCATGTGTGCAGCTTGAGGACAGATTTGACATCATACCTCACTTGTATGAGAATTTCAAGAAGGCAGATATGGCACTTTTGTGCAAGGACATTGCCAGCTGTAAGCCACTGTAATACCAGTAAACGATAGTAGCTATGGGAGGAAATTTTGACAAGCGTATGATGGCAATTTGAATGTGTCACAGGGATGCATGTGCTGGTGATTTGCCCAAATTTTTGCACTTTGTTACATGCTTTTTTGACTGATATTTTGTCTCTTTTAGTGGCTAAGGAGAAGAGGGATCCGTTGGCTTTACATCTGTTCCACTCAGCTGGACTCCAGCTTGGACGTCACATAAAGGCCCTTCTCCCAAAAACTGAACCGGTACAATAGCTCAAAATAATTCTTGTTTCCTTGATCCAGCTTCTTTGTGTACATGTTCCATGGCATTAGATTACCGTACTTAATCAAATACAACGTATGGAAAAAAAATTGAAAAACACGTGCTTTTCTGATAAAGATCATCAATCACTCCGTATGTACACATTACATAATATGAGAATTCGTAAAATGCACGTTAAATTGGATCACACGTTGTATTCGATTAACTACGGTAATATATATTTGAATTTGTTGTGTGGGGGACATGGCTAGCTTAAAATCTGAGCATTTTTGAGTTTGATATTACGGTACTGCTTCAGAGGTGTTACCATACTAGTATTAATTCTTACCATGCCCACAGGCACTTTAGTCGCAGCCATATTAATTCTAATCATGCCCACAGGCACTTTTGTCGCAGCCAGGAGGTCTGCGTATAGTTGCTGTTGGATCCGTCCTGACGAAGGCGTGGGACCTGCTCAAAGAAGGTACCTGATCAGTGATGTAATGGTTGATGATTTAATTCTCAAAATTAATATCTGGTCTTCTTGGAATTGAGATAATCTTAGATTCTTCATCCTGTTCAGGTTCTTGGTCCTACCAGTTTGGGTCAGCCCCCCCCCCCCCCCCCCCCCCCACCATTACTATCTTCCAGATTCCTACACATGTACCAGGGGTACTCCTTTTTGTTAACTGTGCTCCACACCTACCCCACCTCTTGATCATGCAGCTATCTGGATTCCTACCCAGTTTCATGATTATCTCCATTAAGGGGGTTTCTAAGGTGGATGCCTAAGGCCAACTCAGATTTCTGCTGCATGTATATCAGGAAGAGGCCACAGTTAATATATCCTGTTGATGATGACAAACACTATTAGCTAAGAGAATGGCTGAGAGAGGGCCCACAAAGGGAATTCCCCTACTGTAACCCAATCAGGGTAGATCTAGAGGTCACATCCCAGCCAACTAAGTGTCATTTTCAACATACACTGTATTGCTACAGGATTCATTGAAACTCTGAAGAGTGAGAAGATTGAGTTCACACTCGTTGCCCTCCAGGTGGGCGTGTCCTCAGCCGTGGGTGCCACCGCCTTAGGAGCAGAGGAGGCTGGACTCTCACTGCCCATAGACTATGCAGCAAACACTTACGAACTGTTTCACTATAGGCCTGAATAGATCTAGAATGTTATTGCTATTGAGCCTTATGTTTTGCACCACAATAATAATTATTGTACGTTATAGAACCAAAAAAAGACCGTGAACTATGACTATACTGAACTATTCTGCTTGTCTTAGCAACATATCTATTTAGGTTACTACATAAGCCCAGGAGTACTCCTGCATGATAAGCCCCTCACAGGTTTTCCACATTTAGCACTGAAAAGCTTATACCTTCACTATTAATAAATAATAACATTGTAGCATAGTATGCAGAAAGATGGCATTCCTAAGTGGAGGGAGAGGATGTGTGATGACCCCATTTTATTGAACATCCTTTTTGCTTACCATGAAAAATTTGTATTGGCAACCACCCTTTCATTAAAAAAAGTTCCCTGGACCTGCATGAAAGACCTTCATCACTTACTAGCTGCTCACCAAACATACCCAGCATATCAACTAAGCTAGTGGTGGCACTCCTAAGTGGAGGAAAAGGGAAGTATGGTAACCTCAGTGAACATCCTTTTTAGCTTAATTATAAAACTTTATGCTGAAAGATATCACTTTCATGAGAGAAAGTCGTCTCTGCCATGGCCAGCCCCACATAATATACATATGCACGCACGCCATGGAGTCTGACATGTTTCCTTCTGCAGCTGGTGATAATTAGCTCCCAGAATAATAATATTATTAGTGAGCAATCAATGTATAATAAATTATAGAGACAGTTCAGTCATCATGGATCATGCAGCAATTAATAAAAAGGGGAAAGGGTATACCAGTGAAATTTCTGAAATGATATGATGATAAAAGTAGCTCTGATGCATTTTAAATATAGTATGGCATAATAATTATGATCGGATATGCTATAAGATGTCTATCCTATCAATCTTCAGGGACACTGCTTGCAAAATTAGTAGACTCATCATGTTCGCCGAGGCCAAGTAATGCGTCTGGTCCAACAGGGCATACCTCCTGGCAGCACCAGCACAGCCCAAGGAGGGGGAGGCTGATCGGGCACGTGATGCAGATCAGAGCCCACATGAGATAGTGACATACTGAGCTACATATTGCAGAATGAGCATCTGTTCCTTCAAATCCATCCATCTCCAAACAGAACACTGCAATATCCTGTATTTATACCAGAATTAGTAAAGTTTCTTCAAATGGCTTATTAGTACTGCTACTATAGGTACAGACAGGAGAGTAGTACTACTCTAAGGAAACAGCTTATGTTTGATGTGTGTGTTAATAGCAATACTATAAAACTAGCTAGCCAACTGCTTCATCTAAATTTCTCTTTTCACTCAACTTTCTACTCAATCTAATTTCATTTAGTCATTGACAATCGGCAATAGCTAATACATAATGTCCTCAAACATGCAACCATGGTTTGGCGAACACAGCGAGTCCTGTCTACACATTGTACCCTCTCAAAGGTTTCTATTCATCTCTTCAAGTCATAAGAGAACATCTGTTTTCATTATTTATAATATGCATGACGTCTGCAATGAGAGGATTCCTTGATCTATAGCTGCTTCGTAGGTGTTGCACTGAGTGAAGATAACACTGATTGATGCATTATTATCAAGTAGATATAGTATTCCCTAGAATTAATTATGCATCCCTCTGAAATAAGGAATATCTCACATATTATTATGTGACCCTATCCACAATTATAGAGAGGTATGACATTGTACAGATAAGCTGGTTTCTCATTATCAATTGAAAATTCCCCCTTCATATTGCAAGGTTTCCATGGCCACTGTTAGAAGCCTTCAATTTCCTCATCCAACCTCATCACTAATTTTTAGGAAGACTATAAAGGCACTATTATAGCTTCATGCCCTCTCCTTTGCTATAAAAGCAAACAGCCCTCCTTGGTCAGCATCACTCAAGCAATCCGGCCAGCATTAAAGCAACAAGACAAGAACAATTTCCAAGTCCAACAAGACACCTCAAGCTCTGCAGTTACAATCGATATCGTCATGGCAAATTCATCCACTACCTGGAGGCTTACAGCTGCTGCACTTGCAGTTACTTTAATGACAGCTATCTTGGTCAACCCAGCTGCTTCAGCACCGGCATCAAGTGATTCAACAACTACTGCGTCAAGTGATTCAATAACTATGTACACCACTCCACCTAATACCAACGATCAAGATCCACAGCAAACTGAAGCAAACATACCGTTCTACTTGACTGACGAGTGTGAATTTGTCACATCACATGGGCCTTTTAGTCGCCATCCAACTAATGAATGCTGTCTTTGTATAGGGTCAACAACACACTGCGACTGTGAACTTCTGTGTCAACTGAATAGATTGATTCTTCCCAATCACTGCTGTGACTGTTAAAGTAATAATCCCACTGTTACACTTATACTATTTATGCATTCTGGAATCAATCATAGTTAATCATCTTTATCTTTATCACCTCTTGATGTATTAGTTAGTAAATTTGACCCACAAAGACATAATATTATATCAATAAGCCCTTGATTATATCCTACTCATGCAGACAAAAATTTAATGTAGAGAAATTATTGGTCTTTGTTGTACGATCTGTGATATTATTAATGTCTACATGTATTTGAGATCCTATATACTTGTAATAAATACTGTGATCTGATTGATTAAAGTAAAGTATCTATCCTTCATATCATAGAAAACCATGCAAGCTCTGTAGAAAATCATGTAAAGCTCTGTAGAAAATAGTGTAAATTTTCTTGCCTATGATTAGGGTTGTTGCTAGGCAGCAGTTTATGCATCAAGCTTTTGGGCATTTTTGCTAGGATATAAACATGTTAGACACCGTTTAGTCGGTTTCTACATGATTTAGAAGACCTCAGGGCTCAGTAGAACCCTTGCTTCGCTCGGGATTCTACACAGAGCCCTTCAGTCTTCTAAATCACGTAGAAACCTCCTAAACAGTGGCACTAACTATTAGTTACAAGGACTTAAACAAGAAGCACTGGAAACTAACTAACACTTGAAATACTAAAACGATTCCAATAAATACAAATTTGCCTCAATAATTAGTACACAAACGAGTGATAATTATAGTTATTGTTGGACTCAGTTGCTCATCATCACTCAATGCATCAATGGGTGTTGTTTTCACTCAGTGCAACATCTGCACAGCAGCTATTGTAGTTGAGGAATTCTGCAGAGTTCATGCACATAATATATAAATGAAAGCAGATGTTCTGGTACAATGAGTTGAATAGAAACATTTGAGAGGGCACAATGTGCAAACAGAACTCACTGTGTTCACCAAACCATGGTTGCCCGTTTGAGGATACTACGTATTAGCTATTTGCTAGTAGTGTATTGCCTATTGCATGCCTATGATCAAACTGTCCGAACCAAAGCAGATTGAGTAGAAAGTTGAGTGAAAAGAGAAATTGAGATGAGGCACAGTTGGTTAGGTGGCTAGTTTTGTAGTATTGCTATCAACACACACATCAAATTAAAGTTGTTTGCTCAGGCTCGCCTGTCTGTACCCAGTAGCTAGCAAGTACCTAGGCTATCTTATGCACTTCAAAAATCCCCAGGCCGGTGTAATACACAGGATATTTTGGTAGTGTTCCATTTGGAAATGGATAGATTTGAAGGAGCAGATGCTCATTCCACAATGTGTGGCTTAGTTTCTGTATGACGTGCCCGATCAGTCTCCCCCTCCTTGGGCTGTGCTGGTGCTGCCAGGATCTTGAGGTATGCCCTGTTGGACCAGACGCATTATTTGGCCTCGGTGAACATGATGAGTCTACTAACTTTGCAAGCAGTGTCCCTGATGATGGATAGGATAGACATCTTAGCATATCCGATCATGTATACCATAAATTATCATTATACATTATACATATTTTTATCACCAGCATAATATTGTTTCAGCAAAGCTATATAGGATGGTTATTGATGGAGAAATTTCTCTCGACTACTCACTGGAAGCTAGTTTCCACTATAGCTAGAAGGAAACATGCATATCAGACTCTGTGGCATTGCATGGGGATGACCATGGCAGAGACAACCTTCTTTCATGAAAATGATGGTTTCTAAGATGTGTGTACATAATAAGACTAGCATACATAGTTAATGATGGCTCATTAATTATACAGAAATAAATTTTAATTCTGGTGGCATTCCTAAGTGGAAGGAAAGGGATGTGGTGACCTCTTTTCAGTGAACATCCTTTTCATGAGAAATTCATACTGGAGGCTATATTATATCATTTTCATGAAACTTGTCTTGCCATCCCAGTCCCAGCCATGGAATGATATAATATTTCCTGCTGATGTAAAGTAGTTCCCAGAACTTTGAAATTATTATGAATAATTAGAGATGGTTTCTCCATTAACAGTCATGCTTATATACATGTAATTAGTATACAGGGAGAGTGGGGTTTTCTTTGGTATACATTTAATATGCTAAGATATCTATCCTATATCTATTGTCAGGGACACTGATTGCAAAATTAGTAGCTAGTCTAGAAACTAGTAGAATGTCCAACAGGGCATATTAGTTATACCTCCTGGTATGCAGTGCTAGGGAGGGGGTGGCTGATTGGTTATGTAGAGCCCACATTAAACAGTGTGATACACTGAGACATACCTCATTGCCAAGAATACTTCTACGATTATTGCATGCTTACGCTGTGCCAGGATGCCATGTAGCTATAGTGTTACAACTTACAGGAAAACATCTTACTAGACATACAAGCATTGGAAGTGCCATAGAGCCTATAGAGCCACTGCTAGCCAGTGATTTAGTATAACTATATATATACTACAGTGGCACAAACAAACCATTTACTTCCACCAGAAGTAGACCAACAGCAATTGGAACTAACTGTGGTAGGCTTATCTCTAGCTTGACGACCGCATGGCAGGAATGGGTGGGTGTATAAATTACGGTATGTTAACAGTCATTATCAATGTACTTGGTTGTACGCTAACCAACTTGTGTCATCTCGATAGAAGATTTCAAGGATGAAATATGCCCATAATAATAAACAACGATGTCACAGGTGTAGTGACACGTTATAAGTGGCTATCTACAAACTTCCCCTTCCTGTTGCAAGATTTCCATAGTTTCCCACAGCCATCATCACTTACTATAGCTTCATGCCCTCTCCTTTGCTATAAAAGCAAACAGCCACACTTATTCAGCAAGAAGTAAATAAGAACAAGTCCATCAAACTTTGCAGTTACAATCATCATGGCAAATTCATCCACTACCTGGAGGCTTACAGCTGCTGCACTTGCAGTTACTTTAATGACAGCTATCTTGGTCAACCCAGCTGCTTCAGCACCGGCGTCACTGAGTGATTTAATGACTACTGCATCAAGTGATTCAACAACTACATACTCTGCCCCACCTAACACCAAAGATCGAGATTCGCAGCAAAAGGGAGCGAACCTACCAAATTTTAATGACGAGTGTAAACTTGTTATGTCGTCCTATTATCGGACTCAGTTTGTTAGACGACATCCAACCGATGAGTGCTGTGTTTGTATAGCAAGCTTCCAAGGGCCAACAACGCGCTGTGACTGTGAAGCTCTGTGTGCACTGAAGAGGTTGTATCGATACAATCTTCCCAAACACTGTTGTGACTGTTAAAATTTATACTCCTATTGCTGCAATCATGCATCATGCACTTCTATGTCTTTATCACCTGCTTTGTGTGCTATTTGTGTGCTGTATACTTGTTTTCATTGATAAATAAATTGAAAATTGAGGCAAATTTATCACTTTTTAAATCGTTTTGGTTAGGACAGAAGCTGAATTGGAAGGCAATTAATCTGTATGCAATAGATCTGCTCAGATCCACCATGATTGCTGGGAAGGAAATGTCCGGCTGCATGAGAACACCAGATATAGTATGATAAAGATTTAATATCTCTCTTGCAATTTGTCAGCTACAAATACCCAGTACCTCTAATTAGGAAAGTCACTACACACGTTCAATCAAAATGTTTTGCTAATGCACCATCCATTTTCTGAAGTGCATAGCTATTACTGCACAATGTTTTTTTTTTGACTCCAGTGCTGAAGTAGCTAGCTGGATTGACGAAGATAGCTGTTCGAATTTTGCTGATAAATGAGTGGACCGTGAGGCAGTAGAGCTCTGAGATCGCGGATCGTTCTATCATGCACATGCGCAGTTTGATGTAATTGGGGTCTGGGGTCCTCAATTTCATATATTATGGTCCCCAAATTTCATGACACCGCGGCTGTGCTCACGATAATTGAGCCCCACCCATAATAATTTACACGGTTTGGTCACACCCTTTACCACAGTGACGGATGACTGTGTGATGTGATGTGCATCCGGCCGTATCGTTATACGATAGACTGAAGGAAGTCTGAACTACACAGAACCGGTGAGTGTAGATTAATTAGAATTATTACGGTGGCCGATGAGAACTGTGTGTCAGTAATAGTATGTACTATTATAGGAAGTTTATCACACCGTTCTGTAGTATTATTGTTCATTTATATTATTGCCCCAGATATTCTTATTAGAATGCACCCCGCTGGTTCTATCCAATCTCTTTGTAATTGAGGCTCCCTACAGTGAGCAACTAATTTTCAAATTCTCACTAGCTAGTGAATTCCATAGAATATGAAAATTAGTTGCTCACTATAGCAACCTGATATCGTCTAAACAATCCATGTACTAATAAACACAGTGGACCTCTCCCCTCCCACATACACACCCCATTCATGCATATTATAATTACTATCATCAATAGCTAGCTACAAGCATGACAAGCAATGATAAAACACACATAAGTACTCCGCATATTTATAATATATTACACACACACATACATGCATATACACAATGTATAGCTACACGCTTATCGCTAAACAAGACTAATTCATGATCGAGGAACATCACCAAGTCCAGGCTAACCTGAACTATAATGTAGTAGATATTCTCCGGGCTGAAGAGCTGGGTGTAGGGTCGTATGGAGCAGTATACCGAGCAAAGTGTAATGAACTGTTGTGTGCAGCTAAAGTGTTGCATCCCATTTTATTTGCTGAAGGAGCAGATGCAGGTGGAGAGGCTCGGCTTGTGAGACAATTTGATCAAGAATGCCACTTTCTAAAGGATCTCAGGCACCCAAATATTGTGCAATACCTTGGAATGTACATGGAGGGAAATGAACAAGTACTGCTCATGGAGCTTATGGACGGTAATCTGACCAGATTTCTGGAACAAAATGAACGAAATCCACTACCTTATCACACAGCAATTGATATCTCTACCGATGTAGCATTGGCGCTTGCATACCTCCATGCCAACTTCATTGTTCACCGTGATCTATCTAGCAACAATGTTCTCCTACTGGGGGAACGTCGGGCGAAGGTGAGCGATTTTGGTGTATCGAAGCTGATTAGCCCCCACAGGCAGCGACAAAGCTCACTAACACTGTGCCCTGGGAATTCAGCCTACATGCCTCCAGAAGCCATTGATGAGGCATACGCGGCGTCATATACTGAAAAACTGGACTGCTTCTCTTATGGAGTTCTTTGCGTTCAGATCCTCACGAGAAAGTTTCCAGACCCCACAGCCCGTCTAGTTGCTGCCGATGGAGCACACATGATGAGAGTAGTTGTTGCTGAAGTCGAGCGCAGGCGAGAGCACGTCAACATGATTGATGATGATCATCCACTTCGGGAGACAATCTTGCAGTGTCTTAGTGATTCTCAAGAGGACCGTCCTTCAGCACAAGAGATCTGCCACAGGGTTGTTGTACTTAAGAATGGACCACAATATGCTGAGAGCACTCATGATGATCATACAAGAGCTGTTGGACCACAAATGGATGACGCAGAACAACACCGGAGAGATGAGGAGATTCGAGGTCTCCAGCAGCAACTAAGACAGTCACAACATGAGAGAGATCAACTTCGACAGCAGATGACGAGATCTCGAGCTGAAGTGACACGCAAGAATCATGAAATTGAAGATAAAACGAGAAGAATTGCTGAATTGGAGAGAGAACGTCTACAACATAGTCAACAAATCGATGAGTTAACTGCAGGTATGCAAGAAGCACAACAACTACTGCGCAGATCTGAGCAGCAATTTCAAACTGATGTCATGGGCTTTGAGCAAACAATAAATGAACGGGATCTAAGCATCAGTAGGCTCACAACAATGATTAGTGAACTGCAGGAAGAACTACGAAGAAGAGATCAACTTATCCAGCAGCAAAGAGCACAGAGTGAACGAACCTCTCGTCTAATACTCACCAGCAGATGTGGAGGGGAAGCCCTCTGCCCAATAAGGCGGGAACCTGATGCTACTATATTTCAGAACATAGTTTACTTCAAGTATTTTTGGGGAAAGCACATTATATCTTATGATACTGAAAGCAAGAAGTGGTGTGAGCTACCACCTTGTCCAAACAGTAGCTTTTCAATGGCAGTGATTGAGGGGCTTCTGACCATCATTGGTGGGAAAACTCCAAACATTGATCCAACTAACACCCTTCTAAGCTTTACTAATAATTCAGAGTGGACGGAAGAGTTCCCTCCCATGCCCACTAAGCGCTACTGGACTATAGCAGTAACCTGCAGTGACTCGATCATTGTCCTTGGTGGAGAAACAGAGGGCCGTACTGTTGTGTGCACAGTTGAAGTTTTCAACATACAATCCAGGGAGTGGTTTGTAGCATGCAGCCTTCCCCAGCCTTTTGATTCTGCCACGGCTACGGTATGTTCGGAACAGCTGTTTCTTGCCTGTGGGAGCAGTGAAAGTACAGCAAGGTGTGTTTTATCGTGTTCTGTCTCTCGTCTTCTTGATAGTTGTCGTCCGACAGTTTCTGCTAGCAGTGGACATTCCTTACGAGAATCGGGCATGTGGAGCAGAGTTTCTGATCTACCCTTTCACAATATGACTATTACCAATCTTGGTGATTATTTACTGGCTGTCGGAGGGAAAAAGAAAGACAAGTCTCCTAGCTCAGCTGTTTTTGTGTACGATGAGGTTACAGCGACATGGACTAAAATTGGACGTTTAGAGATTCCTCGATTCTCGTGTTTTGCCGTGTCACTTTCAAGAAATGAAGTGATGGTGGTGGGTGGACTGGTAGACAATGGGGGAAAGGAAGCTACCAATTCAGTTGAATTCCTCACCATGAATTAATAGTATTAGGAATGTATGAATTGCTGAAATTCCATACAATAATTACACTTCTGCATGGCCAAAATTATTCTATTTTGTCACACTTCCCAGTATAACGAACATCATCATTGACTTTCCATGAAAATTGGTTTTGTTCTGATTCATGAAGCAACAATAGTTGCCATGGGTGGATAGGATTAGAACATAATACCCTAGTGTCCCGGGTAAGTGCCTATCATGTATGGTACTAGGAAAAAAAAACAATTCCAAAGTCAGTAGACTCGTCATGTTCACTGAAGCCGAAGAATGCAGCGACGCCCTAAGCCACAAATTATCAAGAAAACTACAAAGTTTGCATGCATACTTATGCTGTGGATGCATCTCAGCCATAGTATTAATGAGAAATGAATGCTTGAAATTGTTTTGTACATCAATTGAGTATGCCAGATCATATAATATACAGGAACATTCACCAGCCATTTACAAGTATCAGAAGTAGAGCCCACCACTATAGTGATTAGAGGCATAGATAAACCATTTACTTCCACCAGAAGTTAATTCATAGACCAACAGCAATTGGAACTAACTGTGGTAGGCTTATCTCCAGCTTGACGACCGCATGGTAGGAATGGGTGGGTGTATAAATTACGGTATGTTAACAGTCATTATCAATGTACTTGGAAATTGGTTTGTACACCAACCAACTTGTGTCATCTCGATAGAAGATTTCAAAGATGAAATATGATAAACAACGATGTCACAGGTGTAGTGACACGTTATAAGTGGCTATCTACAAACTTCCCCTTCCTGTTGCAAGATTTCCATAGTTTCCCCACGGCCATCATTAGAAGACCACAATTTCCTGATCCTCGGTTTTTAGGGAAACCAACACTTACTATACAGCATCATGCCCTAGCTATATAAGCAAACAGCCATTCTCCTTCACTCATGCAACCAATCCAGCCTTAAAGCAACAAAATAAGAACAATCTTTAACAATTAATGACAGCTATCTTGGTCAACCCAGCTGCTTCAGCACCGGCATCAAGTGATTCAACAACTACTACATCAATTGATTCAACAACTACCGCCCCATCTAACACCAAAGATCAAGATTCGCAGCAAAAGGGAGCAAATCTACCAAATTTTAATGACGAGTGTAAACTTGTTATGTCGTCCTATTATCGGACTCAGTTTATTAGACGTCATCCAACCGATGAGTGCTGTGTCTGTATAGCAAGCTTCCAAGGGCCAACAACGCGCTGCAACTGTGAAGCTCTGTGTGCACTGAAGAGGTTGTATCGATACAATCTTCCCAAACACTGTTGTGACTGTTAAAACAATTAGTACCAACCCCATTGCTATAATCATAAATTATTATTCATACATTCTGGAATCAATGATGACCATGCATCACTTATGTGTCTTTGTCACCTGCTCTGTTGTGCTGTCTGTATAATAAAAACTAGTCATCAGTAAAGATTGAGAAAAAAAAATGGTATGCAACAGATTCACCACATGCATATGACTGCTGGGCGGGAAATGTCTGGCCTGATTCATGCATGATGCAACCAGACATATGTACAGTGTGATGAAATATCAGATTCTTGATCTCTTATCGTGCAACTTAATTTGTCCGTACAAGGTGATTAATTTTAAACAATCAGTATGTATACCTAATTAGGAATTCACTACATTGGTTCTGATGGTTAGCTAATGCACTGCCTGTTTCCTAAAGTGCATAACTGTAAACTTACCACAGCAAGATTAATTGTTGCACCATTTCCAAAATGTCAGATAGTGTATGTAACCATGAAACATCGTGGGCTTGTAAATTCGTGTTGGCGGTCTATCTCTCCATTCAACGACACTAAATCTATTTTATCCATACAAGGATAATGTCTAAACAACTGGCAACTCGAACAGGAGATTGATACATGCATTCCAGGAGTGAATAACATACCAATGGTTAACTAGACTAATGCACCATCCACTTCCAGATGTGGAAATGATGATGCAACAAAATTAATAGCAAATACCTCAAAAGATTAATACATCATTTCCTTAGCTTGTCTAGATGCATGTATCGAAGATTAACAAGTACATCTGAGACAGGCCAAGATGAACCCACGGAAGGAAGGAACCATCTGGACAATATTCAATTGTTTAGGAGCATTCATCAACAGGGCATGGCAGCTGCACTGCTTGTCAGCTCACAGGTACAGCATCTACCTGCCAAGAATTGAAACTAACATGCACACATCATACTGCAATAAGCGTTAATATATCTGTTTCTATATATTATTATGTGGATGGCATTTCAAAATACATAATAATGGTGCAGTGATGTCTAACTTGCAACGACAGTTGACCTGAATCAGTACCATACATGCACTTGTACATGCACCATTATGCACATCATTTCATTTTGAAATTCTCAGGAACTAGCTACACATGTACATGTATAACTATTATGCCACTTTTCAAAGATATAAAATTAATAATGTTTATCCTACCCACCCTATGGTAATTTCGTCATACCAAGGGTGTAGACAGGTGGGGGCTTGGGGGGGCTTTAGCCCCCCCACTTTTTGAGCAATAACTTATGTACTATAATATATGGGATTGTTAAAGTCAGGTGAAATTCTAGTCGTAGTCACTGTAATCATAGTTGGACAGCCAAAAATGTGCAACAAATTTGGGAAATAATTGCTGGAAATAGCTAATTTTAATGCATTTTTAACGTTTTGGACACAATAGGATCAAAAATTTTTGTGCGCTTTGCGCACAGTTGTCACAAAGCCCCCCCACTTTGAAAATTGTGTCTACGCCCTTGATGATGATACACAAAAGTTTTCTGAGCTAGGAGATTCATGTTTGTTCCACCCCCCAGTAGGCCCCCATCCAACCCCCTCCCCCCCCCCCCAAACCCAGCCAGCAAAATATAATAATAGGCCTAACCGCAGAAATTGTGATAGTCATCTTGTGAAAGGGTAGATCAGAAACAGGTACTGCTCGATATGCCCAGCTGATTCTTGTAAGGAAGAACGACCACATGCCAGCAGTCTGAGATAGATCATACTGTTGGACGACAACATACTCTCAAAAAGACGAGAGAGAAGCCAGACTGTAGCAGACCCCCACTACATTATGAAGCTGGAGTCCATGGAAGAGAGAAAATTCAAGGTAGCTATATGGTAGCTGCCGGGAAATGAAATTTGTAAAAGTTTATAGTTGTAATTTCAGTTGTTATTGTAGTAAATATAGTTCTACATTAATTATTTAGAGCACCACAGATCCTTTGCCCCAAGCTGGAAGAGAGTACCCCCAGAAATTGAGCATGATAAAACACAACTTGTACATATTTTCATTACTCACTGCACAGGCAAGACACTGCTGTTCTGAATACTATACATGTAGCCGTGGCCCTGGATTTTGTTGAAAACTTCAATTGTGCACACAACGGTATGACCCTCTGTTTCTCCACCAAGGGGTCACTATAGTCAAAGTGGGCATGAGAGGGAACCCTTCCATTCACTCTGAATTAGTAATAATAATAATAATTATTAATCATGAATTTAACACACACACTTCACATTGGACACCATTTCTATATTTTCATAGATCTGATCTGTAAAACAATTTTAATATTCACCGGATTTTCGTTTACTTCCTTTCATTCTAGCATGCATGACATCCCTCACGGCTTGTAATGTCGCCAACCGCGGTACAAATTATTGTGGGTGGGGCTCAGCTGTCTGTACAGCACGTACGCAAAACCGCGGCTGGCGGGCTCTATTTAAAGCCGTTTGCTTCGCATCGATAGGCAAGCCGAAATCTCAAGAAGAAGAAGAAGAAGAAGACTAAGCTAGCACAATCATCTCTCAAAATGATCTATTCATCTGCAACTATCACCATCAGTATCCTGCTGTTAGCAGGTTTTTATAGTTCAGCCATGGCAGCACCACCCAAACACATGTACACAGGTAAATTCAACTGATAGCTAATGTAATAAATGCATGGTGCTTAAAGTGTACTTCTGAATGCATAACAACGTAGATTCGGTGGCAGAAGGACAGCTCTCTCCACCAAGGCGGCTGCGAAGATGTGCATGTTTTGTGCAGTTTTCCTCAGAAACCAACAAGACAGAGTGGTACTGCACTGAAGACAGTGACCCTAGATGTAAGCCACCGGCTCTGGCATGTTGAAATTAATCACTGTATAATGCTGTTTAATTTGATTGCAGGTCGCCAGTTGGTGATTGGAGATCTCACAATAGTACAAGAAAAGGCTTTGCATCAAGGTAATAAGCAATAATTTTTATGCATTTTTGCCACCAGCTAGTGCCCATGCATGCATCACTGCTGTTGGCGGAGCATGCATGAGAATGATATTGCTCACTAAAAGTCAACGAGTGATTTAATCTTTCAATAAACTTCTATAGCACTCGCCAACAATGTTGAAGAACGAGTCCACCAGTGTGTCTGCTACCTGGACGTGCAAGATGAAGCTAACACTTTGGATTTTTCGTGCAGCAATCCTCGGTGTAAGTTGGAAGGTCATTAATTTTAACTCCCAGGCAGGGCAACCATGTTAGGATCTGGCCGGGCAACCATGCTAGGATATGGTGGTTTTCTTTTGTGTCATTTCCTTGTACCTGTATGATCTCAGTGATGCCAACAAGACTAGTGGCTTTGAGAGTCATGGTTTTTTTGTGAGGGTGCAGGGGGGGGGGGGGTTATGTGTAAAGCTAGATGATTTGTCGTGAAAGGTCAGAAAGTCTACTTCCCATAATCAATAGGGAACCCATTCAATCCCACGTGATGTGCATTCACATAAAATGCAGGTTATCAACTAGTGGCCAAGAAGGAAGTGGCAAGTGCAAGTGAGTTTGCCAATACTACCACCAACCCACTGGCATGTGTTACATGTACCTTGGTTGTGATGTGGCTAAAACAGCTCAGTCTATCACTTGTATTACTTCCATCCTCTAGATATCATGCATGGCCCAGGATACACCAATTAGAAAAAGTACACAATGTCACTTGGAATCTCTGTGCCAAAAGTTCATTTCCTCACAATTTGTTGTGGCGCTTGTAGCGTTTGTTAATGTACATATAGCTACATAATATTATGGTTTCAGTATCCTCTTATATACAGCTACGTGGTTATGTAGTCAACTCTTTTATTGACCACATTAAAAAGATATCCATTTACGCCACCACAGCTATAATATATGTACCCCGATCTGCCAAAATTACTGTACTATAGCTATCCGTTACCGACCATAATAATTATTATTAATTTATGGGCATCCGGCTGATCTATTTTTCCCCTGCAGATAACTGGCCACACTTTGAATGCCAAATTGGTGAACGCCATCCATCAGACGCTTGCTGCCGGTGTGACAGGAACAATCACTGGGAGTGTAATCTGCTGAGGCAGCACTGTGCACGCAATGCCCGGAGGTGTCCCACGGATCTGCAGGTGACAGTCCCGGGTGAGTGCTGCCCCAGCTGCCTCCAAGCCAGGCAAAATACTGCACCCTCTCAGAACAACCCGTCTCCTGATACCAACCATGGATCTCAACAAGATGAATGTAAGTTTCACTCACAAGCTTAAGTACCTAATCTGGATGCACATACTCTCTCACACACAACACAATAATTAAAGTGAAACTTTTCCCTCAATGATTGAGATAGGAAATGTGTAGAATTTTACCATCGATAGTTTTGAATAGTGGCATACTTTATAACTTGAAATAAACACTGACACATTAATCTTCACAGGAACAGCTGCAACCATATTATTATTATTCATTGTTACTTTTTGCTGGCATTATTACTGATAGTTGCATCAACTATCTTTTTCACAGCACTTCAAAGCTGTGAGTGCTCAGTTTGCAAGTACATTGACACTACTACTGGAGACTTGAGTATAAGCATTTCCCGATCTCATCCTGAATGTAAGTTTTCTCACACTCTACATTGCTCTATTAAGTGATCATTCTTAGGTTTAACCACTACAGAAGTGGGTTTGTTGATATTATTAATGCGTACTAATTATTGTGGCATGTTCAGGCTATTTTGTGGCTTGTACACTAACACTTTTCATGTTAGCCGTGCTTGGGTGATACTGAGTGTATAATTCTTTGTATGCAGGCCAATGTGACTTCCAAATAATATACCCTTATGATGATCTGGCCACATGTTCACCAAAGGAGAGGGCCACTGCCATGAAGGAATTCTCCGACAAGCTGGCAAAGGAGCTTGCCGACTGGAGAGGATAAACTATTATTATTCAGACATTTCATTCATTATTGTATGCTTACTGTAACATTTGGTAAACTTATGTCTCTATTGTATTCAAGAAGCATCATTTTTCCTAAGCACACTCTCTTCATGACCATAGCTTTATTTGGCTAATTGACATAATTTGAGGCCCCTAGACATTTTATTTTCTGTGTGCAGTGTCTCACTCACAACATTATTATTAAGGATGTTTGGACCCTCTCCAACTTATTGAAGTATTGGGATACGTACGTGTTTCTGATAAACATGATATGTATGCATCCTGAATGAGTACATAATAGTATCAATTCCATCATCTGACGACCATTACCTGACAATACATTGTATGACGACCATTACCATATAAGTGCAGCTTACAGTAAGCTTATCACTATAGTAATACGTGTTATTATTGCAACAATAATAAATCTGCTGATCAGTCTAACGCAGGACGTACGCATGCTAGCTATTCTGTTCGGCTCATGACTATAACAGTTAAATAACTAATTTTGATAACATAGTATTGAAATAATACTTATTAGCCGCTTTGGATACTTTTGTGAGGAACTTTCCAAATTCCGTTGATCTAAAAATTAATATTACAAGATTACGATATTGTATAGCAAACATAAACTATTGAATAAGCTTACACTTTTGGGCATCCAAGTGTTATAATATGGAAGACATTCCACCTGGATGACGCTGATACTCTTCAATCTTTTTTCTTGATCATCTGTTAGACCATGAACAAAAATATCCTCTGCAATAGAACTGAGCAAAAGGAATTTTGCAAGGATACAACCCTCTTCAACGGAGCATAGATTCAGTACTTCCTCCCTTACTTCCAAGACTGAAGCAAGCTTTTGTTTGAATCCCTGTATATCTTCATATGTTGCGGTGTGCCATTCAGCATCTAATTTTACACTGAGTTGCGTTAAATTTTGTAATCGATGATTTTGATCAGTGTTGGCAAGAGCATTGGGAGGCAATTGGCGCAAAGGATTCTTACAATAGATTTTGACAGCAGCTTTGTAGTCTTCTAGCTTCTTGCGTAGATTTTGATCTTCAAATTTTAAGATAACATTCTCAAGGATACCATAATTGAAGAAAGATGCATGCAAACAGAGGGATGCAAGTATATCAGGGACGGTGCTTAACGCTCTGCATTCTTGGGCAATTTTTGGCTCAAGTGCAGCAAGTAATTGCCTTGGTGTGATTTTTTGCGATGTCAGTGACTTCCTTGTGGCTGTAGCGAGCTTACTAAATTCGATTTTCATCCGCTTCGTTTGCTCTGCCAGCCCTCCAACTCTAAGGAAATGTTTAGCTTCAGCAATTAGTGAACCGGGAATAGAGTGCTTCCTGTATAATAATTGGCAAATTACGCATGCGCACTACGTCGAAATTATTTTTTACCGCACAATGTGACGATTAGACTTAGCTGCTCAGTATTGCACATCTATATAGTACAGATTCTCTATACCTCCATAGATCTACGCGAGTATCGTGCGCCGAACTCACGCATGCAAAATTAACACTCAAAAAAACAACAACAAACAACAAAAAACACTTACCTCTGTTCACGATCACTTTCGGACCCCAACACCCCAACAACAACACCCTCTTCAGCCAGTTTGCTGCAACTCATCTTTAATATGAAAGGTTTTAGCTTATAATTGTGCAAGAGAGAGAGACCGTTTTGATGGGTGTGTACGTGTCAATAAGTCCGATCAGCTCAGCGTGTCATTCATAAAGCATCGTTCGACATTCCAATCGGATGACGCAATGTGATGCGTAAACTTGAATAATTAGGAAGATATACGCTTTAAAATTTCTATTTTTCTAATACAGCATCAGAATGTACACTGTGTGAGCGGGTGCAAGCTTGAAATTCAACTGAGCTGAAATAAATTCAGGTGAGTTGGCACGAGCATGCATGCATGCCACACAGACATTCTATTAATTGAGCGTTTAGCTAATTAATTATTGTGCATAATATGTACTGCAAAATTTTAGACAGTAAATAAATCTCTAGTTAATATCAAAATGCTACTTATTATGAAATAATTTATCTGCAATTACTGATTGTGTCTAGCCGTGATAGGTAATGGAAATTTAATAATGAGTGGACAAGTGCAAATCAGGCAATCGCCACTAAGCCTTGATATTGATTTCAGCCAGACATCATTGGAGAACATTGATTCGTATATGGAAAAGGTATAATTATTCTAATCGGTCGCATGTATGACGTAAAACTACGTAGTTAAAAGCTTATTCACACAGGGTCACGAGTTGTTTATTTATCTCGGAATAATCCACTCCTCACGTGCATGTATGAATTTTGAAAAGGTCATATAGATTAGCTTCCAATGAATCGATGACTATAATTATTGTGCTTGGATATTTGCAAGCTTAGCACAATACAATAGCTATTTAATTATAATAATCAATATTCATGCAGGGTACATATAGAACACAAGATGGATTCATTCAAGAGTTGATCGAATGCAAATCTGGAAAAACAATGGCTGAGTTGATCATAACAGGTACGCATAATTATACAGCTGAATTTAAATCTTTTGTACCAGTATCCCATGCCCAGAGTGCTCGGTTTCCTTAGAAACTATACTATACCGTGGTGTCCTGGGTAAGTGGCCATAAACATAACTTGCGATTTAGTCCCGCATGGCCGCTTACCTGGGATCAAAATCCCATACATTAATTTGTATACAAGCTGCTACAGTAGCCCCTTGAAATGTGGTACATGGGTGCTTGCCCGGGACACTACGGTATATCGACTCTCACAGTGGCCCAGCCATTCCATCTCGTAATTATTATTCAAAGTTGCAGATTCAGATGGATAATTATAATATTATTATCATGCATTATTATAATATGATATTATTATCATGCATTATTATAATATGATATTATTGTATCTGTATATAGATGTCAATATTAAAGAATATCATTTAAGTCGAGTAAGAAAAAATTCATCGATAGATGAAACAAGAAATATGACAGAGAGTTACAATCAGATGATCGAAATTATTGGTGATAATCTAACATTGCTACTGATGCACAATGGGCTCCAGCTGGCCGCAGAATTACACCTTATGTTAAGGACAAGAATCAAGTCCTCTATAACACTCTCTATCTCCACTATTAAACAATCTTTACATCAGATAAGTCCTTATTGGTGGGGTGTGGAAATAATGGGTGACATCATACAGCTAGCGAGCGAAAATGCAGGGCAGGAGAATGGTAGGATTGATAGGCTAACAGATGAAGAAAGAAGACTAGGAAAATCGTACACCGAAATTATACAAGAAATGAGGAACCGCTATGATGAACATCAAGACAAAGTGAACAAATTCTTTTATGAACATACAGTGGTATGTGCAAAGCTTTCTGACGGAGATAACATTGCCTGCATTTGCTACGATCTAAGACATCTGGATACTTCAGCAAATATTGCCATTCGTATGCGGGCACGTGAAGCTTTATTGCATTTTACATCGACTGAATACACCATTGTCTTATTGAATTTTGATGATTGTTGCGAAATAGCCAAACTCTCACACAGAACTACTAGTGATGCAATGAAAGAATTACAAGCACAACTGATAGGAGAAAGTGGATATGCTCAAGGCTCAAAGAAACTCGCAGATGAAGCATGTAGTGCACAACAAGAGAGCCAACATGAGCTTGTGACATACAACGTCTGCAATATATGTTCTCAACTTGGCAAAGTTATGGTTGGTCAAAATGAAGCTCATGAGAACTCTCTCACAGAAGCTGATACACAACTTCCATTTCTTCATCAGTTTCCTGAAACACAGTAGCTATGCAGTTCTTTATTTGCTCTATTATTAGTCTTAAAATTAATTATTAGTTGCTGCTGCTAAGATTGTTTTATCTGTTTAAAGCAAATATTAACACTCTATTAGTGCTGTCAGTAAATTCTTTTTTGTTGTAGCTAGCTAGCTAATGTTTTCATTGCCAAGACTCATACTGTATAGCGGGAAACATTGTGGGAGAAAACTTTCGCAGGTGGTTGTAAAATCACAAAATTCGTGAAGATTTTCTCCCTCGAAAGTTTCCTGCTCATTATTTGCTTTTGCCATGTTATATTATGCATGTACACTCCTAAAGCTGTTTATAGAATCGATACCTGTTGTATATTTTAGCTATCTATGCCTCCTTAAATTACATTATAATTCTGAGCATTATGTTGTCAACAATGTATTATTCATTGTGTACAATTAGAGCTGTGGTAAATCATTGTGAACATGTACAAAAAGTTATTGTAGCATTTCACTTATTGTTTTGGAATCGCTGGGCTGACCTAGTGAATAGGTACTGGACCTCCTCTTTCGTGGGTGACTCGGAGTAGAACTTACTATGAGGAACTGGGATGACAAATTCATAATAATGATGATGTCCACACCTTTAGATCCAGAATGGCCTGCAATTAAACTTGTGCGCATGGCACGTAACATGTTGATTGCTTTGGAGGCCTATTACTCAAAAGCTACACTATAGCTACTGATTGACTCCAAACTTGAAATATGGCATGTAAGTATCTCTCTGCCTATTCTGCTGATGACATAATATAACAATTTGGTGTGTATACATGTATCTATTGGCTGCTATTGTACGCAACACTCCACTGCCTCAGATTTCCAGTCGGAAGCTGGCTTCATAGCTACATGATTAATTTTTTGAAATTGCTAGCCTAGTTTAGACGTCCGCTCAAACACATGTATAAGCTCTCATAGTGGTACACACACATATTCACACATGCACATGCACACATCTGAAGTGGAATCTACTCTTGAAGTGTAATTATAAGACGAGCCCTGAATTCTGTAAAGAGCTTTGCATGGATGCACTTTCTATGGGGCATATTTTTTGACGGAAAAAGTCTTAGCTATAGGGGTAATTTGAGCCAAAAATTCCATTTTCACCATTTCAATGCATTTTCTCATACATACGTATGTTCTTTCATTCAAAATAAAATGCTTATTGAGCTGTTTTCAACTGAACACTTTAGAAATGGCTTTTATTATGTTTAACCACTACAGAAGTGGTTTTGATGCGTAATAATAATTATTATGGCATGTTCTTTTTGTGGTTTGTACACTAACCCTTTGCAAGTTAGCCGTGCTTACTTTTACTAGGTGATACAGAGTGTAATTCTTTGCATGCAGGCCAATGTTACTTCCAAATAACGTACCCTTACGATGATCTGGCCACATGTTCACCAAAGGAGAGGGCTACTGCTATGAAGGAATTCTCCGACAAGCTGGCAAAGAAGCTTACCGCTCAAGGCTAAACTTGATGAGGATCTATAGTCATGCATACAGTAGATCACTCAGACTTTAGTACATCACTACATTTTGCTAGCATTATTGTTTAAATTTTTGATATTATCACATCGCAGTACATTATCACAATAGACAAGTGTGTACTATATTATTATGATGATACAATTTGACGACCTTTACCTACTATAATTGAGTATTAGCTAGTCAACAACTAAGTACCCCTTGTGCATGAGCAGTAATGAAAATTAGTGATATTATAATCATAAATTAAACATGATATTAGTAGCATTAAATTTTTATGACAATTGCTGTGGTTACTAATAACAAAATCAATCAACAGCTAGAGTATATTAGAATCCGACTGTTTTACTGTCAACTTTTGATAGCTGCTTTCTAGCATTCGGTGGATGTATAATGTTGTGGCAAAGACTTGCTTTTGTATGTTTTGAAAGTTCTAGTGAACAAAAGAGTCTCACTTTACATCACATAGCCATAATAATATAAATATTATACCTTAGATTGATTTAACTCGAGTTGACCTTCTGTTTCAAGCACGATGCATACATCACTATGGCCGTGTACCTGAGCTACTTCCAATGGACATATTCCATCCTATCCAGGTTTTACATCACAAAATATCACAGACTTCAACTCACAATTAATGACAAGCATAATCAATAGCTACCTTATCCTTCAAATTTGCGTTTGCTCCAAAACTTAACAGAAGCTTGACAATTTCAACATTCCCACATTTTGCTGCAACAAATAAGGCTGTCCATTGAGACACCTAAGAATTGGGCATCACTTCATCAATCTTAGCTACAATATACAAAGAAATCAACTTAACCGGTTCGACCAGACAAGTTTGGACTCCACCATTCAGTAAATTTTTTACTGCTTCGACAGAACAACTTTCTACAGCATACATTAGTGGAGACAACCCACGCTGCAGATTGGTCAGATGACAATATAATAATATTATAGTAAAGACTAGCAATTCAGTAATCCTTACTCGGTTTGTAGCATTGGGATTTGCACCATTATTAATAAGCATTGCAATAATACCAGAACGTCCAGTACGACAGGCATATATCAAAGGTGTATCCAGAGCCTGAATAATAAGCCAATTCATAACAAAAGCTTGAGGGGATAATATTCAGGCGCAGATGTACATACTTGATCTTGAATGTCAACCTTGGCACCGGCTTCTAATAGTATTTGTACTGTTTTAAGGTCATCATGATGACAGGCAAGATGTAAAGTGCTCACTTTCTCCTGTATATCAGAATCATGATATAGCTATTAGCTACAAGGCAATTCCATCATGTGTAACGCACCTCATTCTGGGCATCTAGTTCAGCTTGATGTTCTACTAAGAATTGTACAATATTGGAATAGCTAAATTCAGCAGCATACATCAATGCCGTCCAACCACCCTGTTTGCATACCAATAATCAATGGTCAAAGACAGAATACGAGTATCATAAAGCCTTACTAAATCTCTTGCAGTAACATTGGCGTGATGTACTACTAGAATCTTTACCACCTCAATACATCCGTTTTGACTTGCACCCATAAGTGGGGTTATACCATCCTGGGCCCCGAGTGATCATAAAAATATTATCATTATAACAGTGCACAGAGATGATGGCTAGTAGGCTAACCTTATTCACCACATCAACAAATGCCTGGTGTTCCAGTAAGATTTTTGCTATTTTGAAGTGGCCAAAGAAACTTGCATACATCAATGCACTCCAGCCATCCTAGTATTAATGAAGTTGTAAGTGTAATCATGAACAATAATAGGCTATTGTACCCGCTGGAGATTCACTTCTACTTCTTGTTGCTCAAGCAATTCTGTTACTGACTGAAGATCTCCTTTACGGCAATATCGCAAGAAAAGCTGCATTTGAATGATAATTATCAAACATGATATAGACACTGTTTTTGAGGTGTTGCATACCAATTCCTTGTTTTCAAAGAGCTTATCTGATCCAACTTCTATGGAGAGTACTCGAGTTTCATGTAATTGATGTACTTGATCGTCAGTTAATCCGTTGTTTTTTAGCGTCAACGAAAGAGTTCTATGAATTAGGAACGTGTAAAGAACACAACCTTTTTGAACACTCTGCAGTTGAAGCTTTTCCTGTCCAATATTGAGGATGGAACCCAATTTGCATTGAAATCGTTTCATGTCTTCAATTGGCATCCCGTCCCATTCTACGTCAAGTTTCACGAAAATTTTTTCCATAATTTGTGCATCATTTTGAGCTTCGTTAGTAAAGACAACTAGGTGCGGTCCACTAACGCGATTTTTGCAGTAAGATTCAAAATGACTCTCATATTTGGCAACCTCTCCGATTAAATCTCCTTCAAGATGTTGGACAATCAACCTCGGTATTTCATAGTTGAAGAAGGACATATGCGGAAGAAGCTCAGCGAAAAAATCATCCAGATCACTAGCATGGCGGCATTCATCAGGAAGGTATGCATCAAGAGCATTAATGATGTCTTTTGGAGAGCAATTTTTGTCTTTCAGCACCCGTATTAAGGACTCAATGAGGTCACTGAATTTCATCTGCATTCGTCTGGTTTCTTCTCCCAACTGCCCAATCGCAAAGAATTGTTGAAAATCTTTACTCTCGTATCTACTCGGAAGTGGTAGATGATCATAATCAATTAGTGAACAAAACAGTGATGCACTTACTTTGTGGCAGTTTCATATTCTGACTTCTGTAGGTCTTTGGTGACCATGAACTTGTGAGGATCAGGTACACTATCCATGGATGATGGAAAACGAGGAGGGGTAGACCACTAAAAGGTCAGTACTGACTCAGCTCTTTTTTATGTAAACAGCTACGTCGGTACATGTGATAGGCTCGTGGGCACGATACTGCAATACTGCATGCATTGTGCAATACTGGCGCATAGTTATTAGTTGCGGATATTCTAGGGTCAAGCCCGTATATTTTCTGATCTCTCCGGATCTCCGGGATATTTACTGCAAGAAAAAACTGGTTTTGTCGAGCTAGAACGCCAAGATCAGCTGAACGTCTGTGTTGTCTAGCACTGAGCTGCATTTTGGTGAGTCATCCTCAAATTATAGCTAACTAGGATAAATAAAAAAATGTGCGGTGTGTATGCCTAATGATGAAATCATAGATTTGAGTGGGCTGATGTATGGCAGATTAGGACAGGGAGTAGTTTGAATCCCCCTCTCTCCTTCAAATTAAGCCGCCTTGTTTTTGCTGACTTCATTACTTGTACCACACTAGATCAGCTGGCTTATTTCCACCAATAATTCATGCACAATGCAATTTGAATGTTCATGTTTTATAATAAAGAGATGCAGTGTATGTGTGTGTGCAAGAGGATAACTTGGAAGGAAAGAGAGTCATGATTGAATTAACCTCGAACCCAGGCTCACTTTAGGGGGAGGGGAAAGAGAGCCTGGTACACACTGTCTGCGTATGCGCAAAGTTTACTGAGCAATTTCTAGTATAATTCGCTGGACGCTATCGCTACCACGCAGTCGGACATGTACGGACAAGGTATACTAAGCAGCCGAAGTCGGTGAAGCTTGGAGACTCGATATTTCTAAACACTGTTGTATGGAAGACTTCATTCTTTATTCGCTCTCATCTCACTTTAAGCAAACCTTCACGAGCTTCAAAGACCTGATAAAGTCCCTTCATTGCCAATCGCCTGTATTGACAGTCCCGATTATTTACAAAAAAATTTTCACTAAAGTGAGTAGTCTCAGTAGAACTCCTTCTCATAGCTTCTTTATTCTTCCTCGATCAATATTTCTCGCTTGTGATAGCTAGACATGTTGCAACAAGTATCCATAGCCCAAACTGTGGCCAACATAGACGATTTTTAAGCATACTTGTGGGGTCAAGGTTCACGTTTACGGACTGATAAACGGACAAAATACGAATTCCCAGGATTTCTGGGAACTTTGGCACATGCGCAGACAGTGTGTACCAGGCTCTCTTTCCCCTCCCCCTGAAAGTGAGCCTGGATTGAGGCTAATATTGAATGTGCTATATGGTTCATCTAAGACACCAGGAATCAAACGTAGAGTTCTATTCAATTAACAAGCTGATTATTATGTGCAAAAATAACTGAAAATGTGATTGGATCACTATATAAGATAGTGTTTATGAAGAATCTACCTCTATTCACTATTCTGAGAGAAATCTAGTGTTGTAGTGCCTTGGCTTACTTGTGTGCAACGTGAAAAGTTGTTTCTGGCTCCCAACCTAGAGTTATGAGTTCGGTTCCCACATGGGCCTCACTTGCTCCCCATTGCTCCAGCATACCTAACTGTAAAATAAAACAGGCTTTGGCTTGGGGTGGCGAAAAGGGCAAAACTATCGACAGTGCATCAATTTATACAAGTTCCTAGCCAATGGAACCAGCTTCTTGTGCCTCTGCATAGCGCCCCGAGAACCCTATTCTGTAAGCCACATTAGTGGCAATCCTTACACCATTTGCCTTGTGTGTGTGTGTGTGTGTGTGTGTGTGTGTGTGTGTGTGTGTGTGTGTGTGTGTGTGCGCGCGCGTGTGCATGTGTGTGCACGGTGGTTATGGGGATGTCATTGCAGTATGTGTATAGGTAGACAATGACCAACTATATGCATTTTGTTTGTATGCTGCAGATCAGTTGGTGTACACTACTTCATAGTCATTTGGGGTGAAGCGTGTGAAACAATTTATGTGCTGTTAGTACAGTAACAGAAAATGGCTACTGCCGTTCAGGTTAGTACCAAACGGCTTTATTTAGTATGCAAGACAGTGTGGCTACTCATGAATACACTTAAAATTTATTGTAGTCATGCTAAACACGTGTATCCTAATATTATTTTACTCATGAATCTATATTTTTTATTCATGATATAGCTGGCACAAAATAACCACAAAGGCAGATGCATCCTTGAAGCCTCTGCTCATGTGGGCAATGATGTATTTCCTCCCGAGGCGCTGGAGGCACCAGACACACCCAGTCATATAAATGAAAGGGCACAGTGGTACCTGGGATTTCTTCATGTGATAAATGGAATGGCAAACCTCATCATGACAATTCCTCTTCAAGTAAAATATAATGTAGGCCAGTGGGCAGCAAAGGTGAGAACATTATTATTTATTTGTAGAGTATAAAAATTTAATGTTACAGAACTCTTATTGTATTTACAGCTGAAATATATTACAATTGATAATAATGGCATTAGACCGGCATCACCGGAATGGGATAAAGGTATGTCTACCACCATGTACATTGCATACTTGTTTTCTCAGATGCCTTTGGCCTAAACTACCATAAATCGCGAAATTTTCGCCATTAAAAATTTCGTCAATAACCTTCTCCGACGAAAATTATTAAACACACGAAATATTTTGTGTAATGTGCGTCGACCTATGCCTATTTTGATTGCTAAAATCTGGCGACGAAATTTAGACTACCATACTCGCTCTAATTATTCGAACATTCTAATAGCCCGAACGGCAAGTTTAAGTAATTTATATCCTTCCTAATTCATCGAACATCTTGAATTTCAAGTTTTTTCATCTGCTCTAAATCAACCGAAAGGCCACACGGTACGGCATGGCAGGAGCTTGAGACAACTCTTCCACGTTCATCGAAAGAGTGTGGCTACCACATCTTGGACAGCATATAAGAGCAGAAAAGTAACACAGACACAGACGGCGGTCATTTTGTGATAGCTAGCCCTCCTGAGAGCACAGCGATACTGAGAACTCTAGAGTTGACAACAATAAACCTATAGTTGGGCATCGACTTCTGTTTCTTCGTCGCTATAATAGTGCTTTCTCCATTTGCACCGGATCCGTTCTATTTACACTCGAACAAACCATTGCCCGAATTTATTTACTTTCTATTTAACACCGAACGGCGATATTAATAATTATTTTTGGCCGTTCGGATAATTAGAGCGAGTACGGTATGTGAAAAATTTACGAGCGAAATATTTATCGGCAAGAATATCCCAGTCTACGGTCTAGTTTTGTTTAAAAACTCTATAATTACACTAAGCATGAGTGTAATTGCCGTGCACAAGGGTAGGGCAAAATAAGCTTTGTCATCGCTGTCGTCCACACTGAATTGTCAAAAAGTCAGAAAGCAATCTGAAATTGTTTTTAAATGATCTGTCATTGTGTCAGGCCAGATATTACCAAAATTTGGGCTGGTGTATATTAATATCGTGCATGCATGTTTATAGAGGCTATTGTTGATCAGAGCAGTACTACTACAGTCTGTTTGCATAGCTAAGCATATGTGGTTGGTTGTATGGTTGTATGTTAAGTGGATATTAAGGAAACGTTCACTACTAAACATAAACAATGTGATGTGCCACGTGGCAGTGGAACACTGGAATGCGATGTGGCTTACCAATGATGTAATGTAACCTGTGACCTCATAAGTTAGTAAGGCTACTATCGCAGAATTAGCAGACTTGTAGTGCTATAGCTAGCCTTTAGTTCTTCTTGCTAACCAATTTTTCACCAAAGTATCCACTATGAGGGTGATACTGTTGGGGCCAAACCAAGTGTCTGCTTTACGGAATAGCAAAGTGGCTGCATTTCAGGGGTTCTGATTATAAGCAGATTCATAGGGATAGCAGTCCGGACCAGGCAAAGTATCCGTAGATGGATCACAAAGTGGCTGACTTGGCATAAAATGACCCAAGATTGTAGTTGGTAATGGTGGCCTTAACTCAAAATCAGTTGTTGGCTCATTATGCATGGCTTTATTAGGGAAGATCACCTTCTAGTAATTTTTTTGCTTTTTTATCTAGGGGTCCCTTGTGCATGTCCTTCGAGTCATCCCTGCTCTCTATACGACATTTGTCGGCGTAGGTGTATGCGTACTGTGGATCAATCAGGTACAAATTTGCCCATTTCCCAAGAATCTAGCACCGAACGCCAGTTCGAAGACGCAAATGAGGCGATGAAGAACCGCGTTGATACGAGACGAATAGAGCGGAGCAGCAGTACTCGACAGCTGGAGGAGAGCTACGGGAATCTTCAGAAACGAATCACTTCGTACCTATGTCAGCTTGTCAACGAGAGTAAATTGCAGTATAGCATTTTGAAGAGGTGGGTGTATTCACTAAGATTCAATCTAAGAGCCCAAATTCCTGAAAGAAATCCTCCAGTAGAGAAGATGTTAAACAAGTTTTATTCGAGATTTTATGACACCGAACGCCTCAGAGAGCTCATGGTGAAAGTCGAGAAGCATTTGAAGGAGCCATGGCCACTCGCGATGAAAACGGCATTGCAGAAGTTTGAAGACGAGGTTGACACCTACCTAGCCAGCAGGGTGCATGGACTCAACGGAGATGGACAACAGGTTGCACTCTTTTGTGTGGATCCCGAATGGCGTCTTTACCCAGCACATGACCTTTATCAAGTTCACAAGAGAGCTTGTGAAGCACTACAACGAGTAACAGGGCAGCAATTTATCGCGATTTGTTTCTGCACCGTTTTGACGGAGTACATTCTTCTTAATGTCGCTAATAGCTTTGCACAGAAGATAAAAGATCGGGTTGAGAGACAGCCTGCGTGTGTAGATGAAGCCAATAGTCGTATCAGACCCCCGTTGAGCGAAGAAATAGCTGATACTCCCCCATCCAGGAGCGAATCGGCAAAAATTGAAGATCAGAGCAAGTTTCCATTTTGCAAGATATCAGCCAATGACCACTCAGGGTCTGAATTGGTTCCCGGGGGTGAATGTGTGGCATTGGATATAACCTCCAGCCTAAACATGAAGAGTGGCTGGAGCTCACTCGAGTATATGTTAGCAGAAAGTGAGCGTGTTCCGTTGCTGATCAGTCCTGTTAAGGTCTTCTTTTCACCTCATCCATAAGATAGAATTGTACTTACATTTATTTTCAGTGTTTACTAATAATTTTAATATCTGTATCTAGGGATTCATATGTATGGGGTATAGGTGTACATGTACTGGGATGTCAATGGGGGAAGTGGTAGACTAGGACGTCCCTCCTTATAGATTGATCTGTCACAGCACACCAACGTTGTGTGATGTACTCTGATCCTATATGCATACACTGTTACCACCAAGTGTATTATATCTTGTGCGTGCCATTGCCATATGCACTATATATATATCACTGTTATTTTTTATTGTACCTCTATGTATATTGTTATTTCCCTTGTGCAAACATTTTATTCAATTTCTTGGTCTCATATCATGAGTGACTACTCTACTGAGCCTTGTTTTTGCCCTCTGTATTTATGTATCATCATTATTACTTTTTACCCCACTCCATGCAAGCATTTTCTCTTTATATCATCTCTATGCACCCTTGTTGAATTTTGTGTACATTTCGTGTTTTTAGTTTCAGGTTGAGCCCATCTTTCACCCCTGTATTTGTGTTTGTACTATCTGTATCATTATTCCTCTGATATTTTCTTTTTTGTGTATCATTGTTCCTCTGAGATTTTTCTGAATTTCATCGCCACACTATTGCGTTCGTAATCTCTATCTCTATGCCCCTCTCACCCACTTCTCCCCCCCCCCCCCCCACCATACAAACTACATCACTCACTCTAATGTCAAGTTTTTCACCTCTCTTTCGTCCCCCCCCCCACCACCCCTATTGTTTTTGTGTATCCCCCCTACTAAGTGAGTGACACTGTAGTTTTGAATTAGCTTTAAGCAACTATATATCGCTTAGTATTTACAAGTATCTTTTCAAATAGAGTGATTATGTGTGTAGAGTAATAACATAGTAAAGTTTGAAATTTACAAACATTATACTTGAATAGTTCAGCTAGGCTAATTATTTTTTTCTTATGTGAACAAGTACATAGTATCATTGTTAATTATTGTGAATTAATTAATTTTTACTGTACATTTTGTAGATGTTGTAATGAAAACAGCAACAATAACAAACACTCAAAGCAAGGTTTCACTAACTGAATTGGGGTTATTTTTCAGATCAGCAATCGGGTAATGAACTTCCTCCTTAGTGGGTGACTCGGAGTAGAATTTACTTTGAGGAACTGGGATGACATATTCACACGATGATGTCCACACCTTGAGATCCAGAATGGCCTGTGATTAAATTGGTATATTATTGTTGAAGCACAATGACTTTAGGGGGGAGTCCCAGGGAATTCCCCCCACACAAACATCCCATTGAAAAAGGAAACTGCATGTGTAGGTGGGTACTGAAGGTACTCTTGCTCCCAGACACCTTTAATTTAGTTTATTTTATGGTGGTATAATAATTATGATAGAAATGGTAGCTTATTAAGAGTTATCAGTATACCTGGTTGATGGTGTCCATCCAGAGTGTTCTTTCTTCCTTTGATTCGAACGCTAGGAAGAACTCTGTCTTTCCATCCCTCAGTAGGAGAGCATTGGGACGACGCATGCTCAGCCTAGGAGCTGGCTCAGCAACCATACTCTGAAAAATCCACATAATTTTCACATCAATTTTATGTATGTAATTATGTAGAAAGATCTATTGTATAGATAATGAGGACACACTGCAAACAACTAGTGTTGTTAAATACAACTTACTTTGGTAAGTGCCATGGAGTGAGCTGGCATTCTCTTCCCAACCTCCTCTGGTGATGCCCAGCAGCGCATGTGATGCTGTCTCATCACACACCAAAGCCTCTTCCACTCGGGGAATCCACCCACCATACGCTGTATTCAAAACAAACCCCTCATACCTTTATGTGTGAATAGTGCTACTAGGGTAGAGCATTCAGCCTATTCCTTAGTGGCTCCCGAGTCCTGAAGTATGTCAGAGAACATGTGCCAAATTTCATGCATATAGATCTACCCCCAGCCAAGAACCTTCTCCCTAACTCTAATGCTACTAGGTCCCCTATGAGCTAGATACTACCGCAGAGATAGTGTGTAAACAAGTTTAATAGTAGCCTCACCATTCAAGCCCTGACTCCACTGACTCACCTGAATATTGATGAAGCCGGTGATCCTTGAGGTGGTGGCACACTCGGGCTCGGCCATGAGGTTACAGCAGAGCTGGCCCCACAGTGGGAGGAGTGGCTGATCACTGCTGCTGGTGGCTGCCGTGGCGCTGGCACCAACTGGACCACGCTTCAACTGGTAAGTCCTGTGGACACATCATAGAGAAATTAGAGCGAGTAATGGTTGCAATACCTAGTTGGGTACAATGTCATGAGATGCATGGTTGAATGTACTTTCTTTTGTTGGCCCATGATCTACTTTCATCACTAGCCTACACTGTAATCAACTCGTACCCCTCTGGTGCCACAATTTGCATGTAAAAACATTGGTTGCTAGGTGATGGCCAAGAATGCATTAAATTTTCAATACAGTAGGGCAGGGCATGGGGTGCTTTTCTCCATTCAATCGTAATTCTTAGTCACGTTACATAATTTACCTGCATGTTCCAGCAATGTCTTGGATTGAGAGGTGGGCATGTCCAGCGAGGGCGAATCGGTGTGAGGGTGTGACAGCGGGACCCCGCTGTGTGTAGGGGGAGGAGGGGAACTGACCACCCAGCCCCATGGGATCTGGCAAGTCTTCAGCTTTGTCCTGTAAATAAGAAAACAATAATTGTTGCTTCAATTGCTTTGCCTATAGTATCTGTGATTGATCATGGCACTCAGAAATTTTAATTGAGTACCAGGCAAATGGGCATTTATCGAGCAGAATTGGATCAAAACGTGAAATATTTAACTTGAGGCTATACCGGTGTATAATGTACCTTGTGTCTCAGCTTCTTGAGCATTTTGATTGGAGTTGAAACTTTGCTAGAGCTATCCTCCACTGGCAGAGAGCAGTAGATCTCCACCTCCAGGGTGAAGCCATCATCAACAGCCTCTGGACTAGAGTGGTGATGATAACCAATAAAAGGTGTTAATTATTACAGGGGAGGGGGGTAACCACTCACAAAATGACAGTATCCTTGAAGATGATGTCCATTGTGTTTCGGTCCACCTCCACGAGAGTGGGCGTGTCCATCACCTGGTTACCCACTCGGAACAAACAGAACACTCCATAACGAGTGTGGCCGTCTATAAAGAGAATAATAATATTAGCTGCTGCAGTAGCTATGGGTTGAAGCAATAGGTACCTGGCTTCAGTTTAGTGTGCTCAAACTCTCTCCATTCCAGTGGAATCCGAATCTCAGAGATAGCTATCTTTGCCTTGCATGGCTGAGGGTCACTGTGAAAAAAATACATGAATAATTCATGCTTGGGCACAGACTGTATGTTAGCAGCCAACTATGAAGACATGAGCAGGTATTTATTCAGAGGGTGCATGGGGAGCACAAATACAGGGATTCCCACCCCTGAGGTTGATTCCCCTGGCTTCTTAATCCCCAGCAAAGTCTATTTCATGCACATGTAGAATAGAATACCAGATTAAACTCAGAAACTAACCTAGTTTTCTTCTCCGTGACTCCAGACTGCCTCTGCTGCATCTCCTTCATGAGCGCTATGATCTTAGCATTGGAGACAAAGAGGCTCTTGGATGCCTCCATGGACTGACGGCTGTTCTTGCTGGCCTGGAGGAGACGAGCGGCTCCATCTCGAATCTTGTACTCGCGCTCGATGAGAGCTTGTAGGGTGGCACCACTGTTAATAGAACTACCTGGCTCAGCAGTCTGTGTGTGAGTGTGTGTTAATGGGGGTGAGTGAGATCACTAGTTCACCAGTCCATAATATGTTGTACTAATTATTGCCATTGGAATTTTAATTCTGGCATGTGCCTTTTTATAGACTATGGCAGCAAACAAGGATTTGCATTCCAAGCCTGAACCTATCCCGCCAAAAGTTGAACTGTGGTTCAAATGGGGCCATGTACACCATATTGCTTCCAGAAAATTTATAAGCCAAATAATTGATATACTGCCTGTCGCTTCATGACAGACTACGAGTAGACTATAGTACTAAGTACTTACCTGTTCTATAGGTTCAGTGACTTTAACTCTCTTGTTGGGCTTGGCTCTTGAGCTTGGGCCGACATGGTTCTCCTTGCCTCCCTCTGGCGGCGCTACAGGTTTCCTCTTCGTGCCCTGATCGCGGCCCACGGACGGAAGGTTGGTGTCTATCACGGACGACATAGCTGCGTTTGAACAGAGAGCTTGAGAGAACGGTTCTCCGAGAAAACGCAGTACAAGAGCCGAGTGGCGCTGGATTGCTGAACCGCCAGTTTTTGAAATCCAGTCATGTGATACGCAATTGCCAATCTGATTGGCCGGCTGAACTTAATTGGGCGAATAGCTAGCCACACCCACGTGCTCGAGAAGACACATGGTGTCATGGCTGCTGTATCTCCGAGGCCCAGATCGTATGGAGTGGACCCAGTGTCAGTGTCTGCTGATCAGAGCGTGGAGCCTCCGTACTGCCCTCACGGTCAGTGTTCATTTCTTTATATAAATCCTGGCTGTAGATCTAAACTTATTTATGTGTGGTCCTTGCCTTGCTAGGCATGCCTGTATGAATTTGATTGGTGTTGATCATTTTAATTAATATTCGCTTACGCTATGGCCATGATGATTTGCCCCCAGGTCCTACACTGATGTTTGAGCGTTTCTATCCCGACAAGCCACCAAGAAAATTCTTTGCATGTGCTGTACACAGAGACAGAAAAGGATGCCCATTCTTTGTCTGGGCAGACGAGAAAATACCAGAGGAGAAACGAGAAAGGCAAGAAGAAAAAAAATGATTAAATGTGATGCACTATCTCATGGGATCTATGCTTTGCCTTTTGTATCATAGATGGAAGGGCATATTTCACGAGGAGCAGTTGTTGATGAACTGTGAAGAGATTTGGAGGAAGTATTCGATTGTGAGAACACTCCCACCAGACAGACGCCATCACTGTCCCCACTGTGGTGTGCTCTTATTGGAGTCTGATCTAGTCCAGCACGATCGAGGCCACAGCACTAGGAGCATTGTGACCGATGAGCAGCTGTTGGAGCCAACTCATCTGGTGACACCCAAAGATAATAAAAAGTCACAAGCAGTAAGAATCAACATTAAATTCATATCAATTTTATTATTCAAGCTACTAAAGTGTTTTTACAGCAATATTACTTCTCTGATTCATCTCTGCAACTTTTATGTTCTGAACTACAGCGATTAAAATTTTCTCGTATATTATGTGTTGGAACACCAAGGTTTGATTCTCATTGATGTTACTTCATTTTTTAAAGATACTATTTTCTACAACATGTTACAGGCTACACGAGGCATTCTGCAAAACGGATGATATTCTCAGTTTACTCCTGGATATTGACCACAGATATGTAAGTTTAATTCTCTCTTCCTCTCTCTCTTGCGCTCACTCCCACACACACTCTCTCTCTCTCTCTCTCTCTCTCACTCACTCTCATACATGACATAATCACAGGCTCAATTTTACCCTCCTGAATCATTTCAGCGTTACAATATGTTCAACAGTTTCTTTTACAGCAGTTCTGGTGAAGAGATTTGCAGGGATTTTCTCAGCCATGAAGCCAGTGGCAAAACTGCCATTATCATTGATCCTCCATTTGGAGGGCTGGCTGAAGTCCTAGCCAAGGGGATAAAGCACCTATGGGACATGGCAAAAAAGGGTACGACCAATTACTGTGCTTTGCAGGTCAGTTGTTCGGGAGGAGTTGGGGAATGATACCTGTCGCTGTCGCTGTAATAATAAACTAACAGTCTCTGTGTCTTATAAATTATGCATTAGAGAGCCACTGCCTATTGAATTTTATTGTTTCCATTAGACAACTGAGTTGCAAAGCACAGGGTATATACCCTTATGATCTGGAATTAACAGATGATAGTGATTAATGTTACAGAGTTACCCACTTTTCTAATCTTTCCGTACTTCATGGAGTTTCATGTGATAGCAGCAATGCCTTCCCTATGGATGATGGACTATCAGGTAAGACACTACTTCTGTATAACCAGGAATATTTAGGTACCAATCATTGTTTAGCAGCAGAGTGTAGAGTAGGTAAAGGTCGTCGAGTAAAGATTCTAGTGAAGCGGCGAGCTCACTCTTTGTACACTCTAAGATTTCAATCTATGACTGTGGTATTTAGTAGCGTGACTCTGCCATACTATATTATTGTACTACATTAGGTGACCTATGAGAACCATCGTCACTTCACTGGTGCGGGCAAATCCTCCAAGAAGCCGTCCCCTGTGAGGGTGTTCACTAATGTCCAGCCTCCCGGGCTCCACCTCCCAGTCAGTGAGGGCTACAGGTTCTGTGAGCCATGCAATAGATATGTTGCCAGGGACAACACACACTGTGACAAGTGCAGCAGCTGTACTTCCAAGGTAAAGCCATTCTTATTACTCAACTGACTGTGATACTGGAAATATATGGGAGAGAGTGTTTGCCAGATCTAATTATATAAAGTTAAGATTTATCTTATTGTTGGCAATAAACATAACTGGAGAAATTAGCAATTGTTCATTAATTTTTAGGATGGCAGAAAGTATCGTCACTGTGATGTGTGTGGAGTTTGTGTGAAGCCAGGTATGTGTACATACTAACCAAGGTCTCTAAGCACTTAAGAGCCCCAAAGGCCCAAAGCAAGGCTATAGCATCCTATAGGGCCTGGTGGTGGATTAAAAGCGTAGAGACCTTGCAATGTTTTAGTCTCTGGCTAGTTGTTATTATAGCAGTACATGTACTAAAAATTAATATTAATTTTGCTGATTTAGGTCGAGTACACTGCACCTCTTGCAAGCAATGTGATCTCCCACAACACGCTTGTGGAGCCCGGTATAAATTCAATAATAATAAATAATATTATTATAGTATGATGGATAATTTTTCTCTGCAGTCCGGGAGTGGCTGTTGGGTGCCATATCTGTGGATCCTTAGAGCACAAGAGGAGGGACTGTCCGGATAAAGAAGCCCCACCCCCTCCAGCTAAACGACCGTAAGAGAAGAGAGACCTTCTATCTTGGTGTTCATCACTGTTTCTCTTCTGCAGAAGAAAATCGCCTGCCCAGAGTAGAAAGAAGAAAATGCAGATGAAGACTTGTTAATGCAATAATAATAATTATCGAGATGCTAGTATTACATCCCTAGTAGAAATTTACTTTTCTGAAACAAGCAATAATATAATAATATATTTGCCCAGTAAGGGTATCGAATTGTGAATTTGGCACAGATACAGGTGAATATGGAAAATGGTTCTGTAAAATTAATACTTTAAAATTTGTCATCTGTTTTCATTTTCGAGTTACTCCACTTCAAAGCATTTGATGATTACGTAACGTTGCATAACTCAAGTATGCTACTTACATACATAATGACGCTACTAGGGATGTGCTAATCGTTTTATAATACGCTGTGTCTACAGTGCCGGTACCGGCACCGCAATTTAAGCGTTATAGTGCCGGTAAGTCCATATAAAATACTGTACTTTTACGTAGCCCTAGTCCCCGCCCCCTCCTGCATATGGCAATATAAATTTGTACATAAATTTGCCGGCACTCTAGACACTGCGTTTATAATATTATTTTTACTTGACTAAATAGACAGGGTTTCCTTGAATGAAATTTACTATGAAAAACTTGACCTTACTTAACTAGTAAAAAAATAGATAAGGTTTCCTTGAATGAAATTTACTATGTGTATCTTGAGCATAAACTTTGACGGTTGTTTGTTTGCTGAATATGGGCGTGGTGGACATCGACAGAACCTATTATTACGTACAACTTCCGTTTCCTGGGTCAGCACAAAATTACTGTTCTGGCTCATGCATATCACCAAGGTTAGTCTGCTACTAATTCGTCCTTGTGTGTCAATATGATGAGTATTGAATTACGATATTGCTAAATATGCGAGAACTGACCACTTTTGTCATCATAAGTGGTCCCCCCGAACATCCTGTGTGCGCCATGGCGCCATAAATGGTCCCCCGCTGCAGTAAGTGGTCCCCCATATCTATGGGGTGCTATTTGTCTCAAAACTACCTACACATTAATGATTAGCACAGGGATCGATGTTTAGCAAAGGGGTCGATATTAAATTTTAGCTTTCCTGTGAAATAGGAAGACACGATAGAACGCAAGGGGTAAAGCAATTGGTTAGGCCATACCTATTCAATGTGTTGTTGCTCGGACCCGACCGACCCTGCATTTTGTCTATTGTAAAAAAAAAAGTGGGTGTGTCAACACATTGCACGCATGCGTACCGTGTATCATATGCTGTCTGATCAGGCACAATGACAACTGCTTGGCTCTCTATCATGGTAAAGTGAGGTGTTAATTGCTTTCTTTTTCTTTTTTTCCCGACCGACCGACTCTGATCTATGTCCGAGCAACAACATATCAAATAGGTGTGGCCTTTGTCTGTCGTCTGTTGTCTTGTCGTTGTCAGCAAGAAAACCCGAGAAAACCGCCAGATCTAGGCATCTGAGCAACTCCTAAATTCGTTGAAAAACTTGCTATAATATTATTATTATGCTTTGAATAGGCCCACGAGCGTCGTAAACACCGCATTTTATTGGCCACGCCTATCAATTGCTCTAGTGCTAATAGCACAATATGCAGGTAAAGATCGTACGAGGCGCTGGGACAACTCAATGTATAGCACTTTACGCTTGACCTTTGGCTAATAGTTTACTAATTAAATCGCTATTATAGGCTTTCGTGAAGATTTTAAGAGGATATCGTTGTGATTTTCGAACTCAGCGCTATTGATTTAGTGGGAGAGCCTCTCTTAGCACTATAGAGCAATTTTTAGGTCTTTAGAATGTCAATTAGCCGCTCTGATTAACATTCCAAGGACCTAAAAATTGCTCTGCAGTGCTAACTAAGAGGGGCTCCCCCACTAAATCAATAGCACTGAGTTCAAAAATCGCAACGATATTCTCTAAAAACCTTCACGAAAGCCTATACTAGTGATTTAATTAGTGACCTATTAGCCAAAGGTCAAGCCTGTCCTACCTCCTCTGCTTTAACAGACTCTCTCCCTCCCCCTCCCAAGGTGTAAGAGTCTGGCTGCGCGAGACTAGTGTATGGCTATAGCTACATGTAGCTATAAACAGTATATTTTGAGGATGGATAATAATGCTGTAGTTGGTCGAGCCTTATTTATAGTTATTAGGCTACTCCAAGTGGTATACAGGTTTCTGGTCAGGTTCTTTCCCAAGTTAAGAGGCGGGCGCACGGGTTAAGCCATTATGTCATTACCAACTTAGTGAACAAGACCACAAAATTTCAAGCTGCACTTTAATGCGCATGTGTTTTAATCATCAAAATCAACGCAACAGGTTGGTTGGATATCACAGCTGTTCAATAGAAACACAGATATTATAACATAATTGTGAAAAATCAGCCTTAAGACGTAGATTCAGCTAGATCAGCAAGCTTACCTTCGAGGCTGGCAGCAGTATAAAGGGGCGTGGCCGATGTTTTGCGCATGCGCAGAAGGAATAATGGCCAGAAAGTGTATCTTCCTGAGATTGATGCGGGCGGCAGACCAGAAACCGGGATACTACTTGGAGTGGCCTTATATGTACCCTATACTAATGATTCTACGGCAGGGCTGTAATATAAAAGGAGGACATTAAGGAAGGCGGAGCTGAGGTGCGGTCAATAGTCAATACCCCACTAGTACTGCCACCACCACCATCAAATACGCCACCAGCAAGGTAAAATATAATTAATGGTATGCACTTGTAGCTATTAGCTAAACTGTAATAATAAACGGTGGTATAGGAAGTGGGGCAGCCATGGCCACTTCATGTTTACCGATAAAAGCCACATCCACCAATTCGGAGCATGCACATTAAGGGGTGGTCACTATTATACCTGCTGTACTGATACCCGCGACGGCACATTTTGATCCCGCTCACCTCCAAAAAGTGGGTGTTCAAATTGATCAAGAAATCAAGGACAATTTTTGGCATCAGTCAAGCCATCAAGCTACATTTTTAGTGAAAATCAAGCGATCAAGGTAGCTTTCCAGCGGGAATCAAGCGATCAAGGCCCAAAATAGGCCTGATCAAATTTTTATCCTGGTTGCGGGTATCAGTACAGTAGGTATAGTAGTGACCACCCCTTGTACATTGCCTCCCTCCCTTGAGTGCTTGGGAGTGAGGCTAGCACGTCGCAAGCCAGCATAACTTACGACCTTTTCCTACTCCCTATGGCAATAGAACTCCATTGCATTACAGCACGTCTCTGCTTAAGCTAATTGTCATTGGCTTAACTTATTACCACACCTACCACCTTCAAAATCCTTACTACACAATGTGTACAGATGATAGAAGTAGCTAATAATGTAGATCAGAGTCAGCTGGACGAAAAAGTTATCCATGACTCATCACAGGTCTCAAAGGATGGAGAGTTATAAACGTCCTCAACTGGACCAGCTTAAGCGTACATGCCCTCAGGACCTTTCCCATTGTGAGGGATATGTATGGCACTTGGGCAGTCGAATCGGAAAAGGCTCATTTGGGGGTGTGTTCTTCGGATGGAACACGGTATGTATCCTTCAGTAAGCATAGAAGGCTGTAAATCATGATATTATTATGAAGTTTGATAGTTTAATCCCATGCCATAAAATCAGGGCCGGGGGAAGGTAGAAAATTATGGTGAGGCCAAAGTGGCAGCACATTAATGACATTGTGCATGTGCAAGGAATACGGGGGCCTAGCCCCCCCCTCCCCCCCCCCCCCCCCCCCCCCCCGGCAGAATGTTTCTGAAATTGACATTTTCAGCTATATTAAACTTTCAATAACTCTCAGTTCATGGATGATGCCTGGTCGCTAAGACCTCTAAGATCAAGACTACAGCTGCTGTTATAATTAATTGCATGTACATATGGTTGCTTGAGCGTGCACTTAAGGTTACGGGATAGTATTCGACGCGCAATTTATAAATGATTGCGCACGGACACAGTTCACGTATGTTTTAATGCGGTTTAGTTGGAAACGCGAACAAACGTCGACCATTTCCAGTTGTAAACAAGAGTTCGAATTTCTGCGTCAACTTTTGAAGACTAGAGGCTCGAACGAACTGACTTCGCTGTCGTTCACGATAGTCCATCGATCGGAGCAGGGCCAAGTATAGCGCTTTTTTGAAAACTCTAAGATGGTGAGTCGTCAGACAAGGTTTTGTCCTGGAGGGCCGCCATTAAGCGAGTCACATGGCAGCTGAGCAGTAAGTTTTTATGTTCGCTTTCTATTCGTGTAACTCGATAGAGTTCAAACACTATACTTGGCACTGTAGAGACTCGTAAGCTATCGTTTCGTTTGTATATCATTACACAGAGGCTGTTTACCTTGGCAAAAACTGACGCAGAAAATTGCAAAACTTACCCGCGCTTGCAGACAGACAGTGGCAGGTTTGCTTTTCGTTTTTGTGGACCACGGGGCAGCCATCAGGAGAGCTACTTACTTGTGCCTTGACTATGCAAAGAACGTGGACAAAAACTGGAATATAACTGTCTCATTTATTATTCATGTGAACTTTGACCATGCGTGGGCGGAACACTATCCCGTAACCTTAAGCGCTTGCACAGAACACGCGGTAAGCATGATTCGTAGTTTCAGCATTACAGGAACACCCAACTAGCACATAGTTACATATGGCAATCCAAACGTGACAAAATTATCAAAATTCAAACTCAAGGGTGCAAAAGCACAAATTTTGCATATGGAAGGGTGCAAAAGGTCAAACCTGCAAACTCAAAAGCTGTGGATGGCACATTAAGCTATTATTATAAAGTACAAAGTCAAAAGTACAGTACTAATTGATAAACTAGTTCCTTGAATTTATAGGTTTGACCTTTTGCACCCTGCCATATTTAGCTCTGTACTTTTGCACCCATTAGTTTGCAGGTTTGACCTTTTGCACCCTTCCATATGCAGCTCTGTACTTTTGTACCCTTGAGTTTGAATTTTGATAATTTTGTCACGTTTTGATTGCCATAGTTACAGACCAAGTATTGCTCAGGCCGGCCATGGCCCGAGCAGCCGGAGTGGCTCCCCCAGCCCTGAATATTGTATAAAATTTTAACAATGAAGATTTACATGTTGCACATAGGCTGGTACTACAGAGGTGGCTGTCAAGGCGGTAAGAAAAGAATTTTTTAAACAAGACCCCAAAGTTCGAGAGAATTTGGAGAGAGAGATTAAAATTCTTAAGCTGTTGCGATTGCATACTGAACACATTGTTCAACTCTACCATGTTCAAGTGAGTGGGATGATGAGAATTGATTGAAAGCCAATGATCCATCGTTTTTGTGGGTGCAATTATCCTTGCCAGTGGCTGGTGTATATATAGAAATGAGATACAGTACCATAATATTTATGAATTCACTTGTAGCTCCTGTCACCATCATTCTGTATGAAACACTGCCTGTGTTCATGAGAGTGCATGTATATATATAGTTCATGCCTCTCCTTTGTTATCCAGATGTACATGTATATGTTTTTCTACAGCTCCTTTATCTCATTTCATGCGTGCACTATAGTTGGGGTGAACCTCACATAAATGCCTTTTGTATACTAGTACTCTGGTAAAGCTATGAAAAGTTTCATCATGATTACGAAATTTTTTGTGTTGAATAATCTCAGTGCAATCCTATTAGCCACAAAAATGCATAGCAATGACATTATGTAGGAGTTGGAGTCCTATGTTGTGCTAGTGTTGGAATTGTGCAAGTATGATTTGAATCATCTGATCAAAATAGAACCCTTCAACGAGGATAACACAGTCTTGTTTCTGCATCAGCTTGGTAAGTTGATGAAGCACAATATGTACGAAGCAGAGTTGAAATGTTCCTTATTGTCTTTCATGCAGATAGATAGCAAACTAGCTAAACATAAACACACCATACACGCATCCACCATGAATTCGCCAATTACGGTAGTCGCACAAAAGCAATAGCAGTATTCTTCCCCAGGTCCTTTCAGTATTAGTGGCCCCTCATGCATTCAGTGTCCATAGTTATCATTCTTTGATGTGGTAACCAAAATTAATGCCCACCCAGGCCACTATGCCTTAAAGTTTTCCTGGGAAACGAGCTACAATATGTCTGCTCGCCCAAGCATTGCATGTATACATGTAGCACCATTATTATGCATATACTGCAACATAACTATATACTTGCAGCTGAGGGCATGAAGGTTCTTCGTAAACATAACATAGTGCACAGAGATCTCCAGCCTGGCAATATCCTTATCAAACATCACCCACATACCAAGAAGATGCAGGTAAGGGAGTAACAGTCAATACCTGGTCGGGTAATTTGTATGCTAAGACATGAGTCCATGAGTGCCTATATTATTTTGATAGTATCATCAGTAATAATTATCATACATTAATTTTTATAATAATAATATGTACAAAACCCTATATGCTGTAGTACATACATTGACTTCTGTAGCATATTAATTATACTCTTTTCTAAGGTTGTTCTTGGACTCCTGGTTATGAGTGTCTATTATTAATGAGTGTGCACTCTTGTTCATGCACAGATCAAAATTAGTGATTTTGGATTCGCTCGTCATTTCAAGGATGAATGCATGAAGCCAATTGATATGCACTCAATGGCAGGAACACCTGTCTTCATGGTCAGTGTACTTACCGTATAGCCGGAAAATTTGGTGGGGAATTAAATTTGGCAGTTTGGCGGTCTATAATATTATAACCACCAAATTAAAATCTGCCAAAATTTCCTACTTGCATATATACGTATAGTGATCCCATACCAACTGCCAAATTTAAATCTGCTAATATTCTTGCAATAGCGATTTTGGGCTCAACCGCCAAATTTAATTCCCGCCAATATTTCCGGCTATACGGTATTATAAATAATTATTGTGAGTGTGAAACCGCCAAATTTAAATCTGCTAATATTCTTGCAATAGCAATTTTGGGCTCAACCGCCAAATTTAATTCCCGCCAATATTTCCGGCTATACGGTATTACCGTATTTCTTCTAAAAATTCGGCATGAAAATAATAATATTGCTTTAGCTTCGCCGAATTTTTAGAGGTTAATATTCAACGTTCTGTCTGCGTGCGCATTCCATTCCCGTTTAAAGCATATACGCATGACGACCTTTGCCGAAAAATTAGAGACTATATTCAATCAATCGGTAAAGGGTGCCGAATAATTAGAAGGGCCAAATTTTTAGAAGAAATACGGTATAAATAATTATTGTGAGTGTGAAACCGCCAAATTTAATATTCTTGCAATAGCGATTTTGGGCTCAACCGCCAAATTTAATTCCCGCCAATATTTCTGGCTATGAATAATTATTGTGAGTGTGATTTTGTGAGCATTAAAGCAGGTGTTATTTATGTTTTTGGAATTTATAGCTATGATTAGTATGTGGTGGTCTGAATTCTAAGCATCATGGAATGCATGATATTTCAAATTGGTGATTTTTGAATGACACTTGGGTTATCTTAAACATACTTCATCTTTCTCTTTTTCTCTATATCCTCACAGGCTCCTGAAGCTCTTAGATGTGTCTTCCATCCTGGAGAGGTAAATCAGTTGATCATAATAATATTATTATAGGATATAGGCTATGTGGCAATCACATGCAGATTGTATTATTATCATTGTAATTGACTTCTATAGTTGTAGTATGCTCAGCATGTATATACAGTTTCAGAAGTTAGTACGGTAATCCCTTTAATAGATATGCCAGGCAATAGGTAATAAACCCCCTGTTTGTTAATAGATATGCAGTTAAAAACGACATACAACATTTGTAGTGTCTTTTAAAAAGTGATGGGACTATTTGTAGATCATAATTTTTTTATTTATTCTCTTATCTATACTTAATGTGCACTATGGCAAGGGTCACCTATGACTGCTACGTGTGATCAATTTAAATTTCCATTGGTACCCTTGCTTCTTCAAAATGCAGCGTTATGATGATAAGGTGGATGTGTGGTCTATCGGAGCACTGCTGTACAAGGTCATTGTGGGCCAGTGTGGATTCTATGCTGTAAGCTGATTAGTAAGCCATGTGCGCATGTACACTTGTGCAGGCCCCAATGTAAATTTTGTTGAAGGTAACAAGTGACGGAATGTTCTCCAATACAGAGTAACATCAATAATAATTATATAAAATAATATTATAGTCTCAAACAGGTTCATGTAGTGTACACAGTGACACTGCATGTGGGCAACATGCTCAATGTAAAAGAATTAAATTCCTATATCAACATTAATTTTAACAAGTTAGACTTGAATAATTGACCTTTTGACCCCATACCTCTAGGTACAGTACCAATGTTACTATGTAATAATGCATGTAGGTGTAGCATGGGAAGGGAGTTAATGGTATTGAATATCATTAATTTACAGAATTCTAGATATGCATGGTGATTCTTTGATGCAGCAACTGCAAGACATTCCTCGCATCTTGAAGCACAAGGGTGATGCCATCGCTTTTGAGAGGGTACCTCTCTCAAGAAAGGTCAATTACATCTGTGAGCTGCCTCCCTCTGTTAATAGCAGATTATCTGAGTAAGTTCATAAACGTCATGACTAGGAGATACCTTATCTCATTGGGTATAAGGTTACTAGCAGTAGCAATCCAATCCCAATGACAGATAAAACTATAGACATCATTATAAATCATCCATCCATACATATACATATATCGTATAGTGGGAAACTTGGTGAGGTTTTGGTGATTTGGCGAATTTGGAACTTGAATTGAAAACTCGCCAATTGAACTTACGCACGCCTACGGCAATGTGGATTCAGATCAAACATCACTAATAGAGAGCTATTTCGCCAAATTTAATGCTCACACCATAATTATACCCAGCACCATAGTTGTCCTGCTCTAACTCTTTACTTTACCATAATAATAATATTATGCAACAGGAGGCTATAGCACAAAATACAAATGGGGTATTCTCCATGAGGGTGATTCTCATAGACTACAATGGTATATTAATTGCATGGCTGCTTTATAATTATGATGATGATATCATGATCACTGTGTACATTCCATGAAGTTTCACATAATACTGTATCACTCCTGACCTCTTCCTCGGATCCTCCTAGCCTTTTCAATGGAAAAGCTGTGGGGAAGGTCTGGGTACCAAAAGAGGCTATTACAATACCGTATTTTCTCGTTATTAGGCGCATCTCGCTTATAAGCACATATTCGTTATTAAGCGCATGCCATTTTCCTGACCCAAGTACTCGTTGTTAGGCGCATTTCGCGTATAAGCGCGTATGTGACCCTTGACCTCGATATCTGCGTGCTTTCTTGCTAGCCAAAGGTTCCAGCCGTTTCAGGTTACTCGAAATCACAATGACTACTATCGATTCTCAGGTTCTTCGAGCTATGAGCGCCATTTCAAGCTGGGCGGATGCAGCAACTCGAATGATTGTGCGATCGATCGATTGGCCACGCCCCTATCTTTGTTAAGCACATCTCGCTATTAGGCGCACTTCGTTATTAAGCGCAGGTTTTTTTCCTGTGGAGATATAAGTGCATGCGCTTAATAGCGGGAAAATACGGTATTATATTATCTCAGACAAGGATGATCGAGGTTTTGACTGCATTTTGTTCTCACAGGCCTTTCCGAGCCAAGATGAACAAACTTCTACAAAAGATGCTAAAGTTGGATCCAATTGAGAGAATGACATTCCCACAGTTTTTCGATGAAGTTGATGACATGATGAAATCAAAGATTGAAATTGTCAATCTTCTTCATGGAACTTCACACAAGATCATCAGTGATCCTAACCTAATGTGAGTAACTCATGATCAACCTGTGATTGCATAGAGAGTACTGATACTACTAGAAAGTGTCAGAGTCCCACATCTTCGGCATAATAATATTATTATTATTCATGTACATGACAGCCTATAGGTGAATATATATGTTGGTATGATTTTTCCTGCATGCCTTGTATCATGTTTATATACAATGCTATCTGGTGCTAATAATGTTCTCAAATGCATGTCAGTATAATTATGAGTATGGCCAATATTGTGGTATAGTATGCAGAGATCTAACATGGGAATCACTCATTACAATTTTAGTTTTTCAGAAGGAGATACTTGATGATTAATATGCAGACATTGATACAATACAAATTCGAAATTAATACAATGTCATGTCAAAGCTATCTTCTCTGCTATAGTGCTGAGGACATAGTAACTTTAACAAGAATGGAGTACCATCTTCCACCAAAGTCTGTTGTACTGTTCTCAAACAAAAGTCCCTTCTACATCACTGGACAGAATTCCCTCACCCCAGAACAGTTCAAAGAACTATTGAACGATGCAGGCTTGACAGAAGGATATGCCCTCCTGTATCTCCTACCAATTACCCAGCTTAGTCCGGACAAATTCATTCCAGATTACAGCAATATAGCTCTGCTAAGTGAGTCAAATTGTTGCATACTGGGCTGATAGTTTTAGTATAGTAAGTGAACAATTCTTTAATGTTTTGCAGAAAATGAACTTACAGATGAGGATAAATTTATCACGCTCATTCTTGAGGTTTAAAACTAATGATTATTGTATAATGCTATGGTGCACTTGGTGCTATATAATATATATACTGCATGTACAAGGGTTTAGTAATTTCTCTAGATTTGCCAGTGTGTTTATCTGATCTTAATAGGTTACCAGTATTATGGATGAGTACTAGTCCATGATATGTACATACAGATATTATTAAGTGCATGACATTGTGTGTATATACACAGACGCATACACCATATTATTATAATATTATGCTCACGTATCCCAACCATGTCATGATAATACAGTACAAATTCTCTGATGAGGTGGTTCGTATGATTAAGCTGGTGCAGCTGCAACAGCAGAGACAGCTTGAAGGTCTCAAGGAATTTAGTACATTCTGTTCACGAGAGCTCATTCGGTGCACCAGTGATGTTTGCTGTCAGTTATCTGAGCAAGGTCACGTGGCCATGGGCAAGGCAATGCTGGCAGAACAGTGGCTTCAAAAGGATATCGAGTCACTCTCCAGTGATCATGAGAGCCAGCTCCAGATCTATCTCAACTCCCTCACTCTACATAAAGACCAGGTGTCTATATTATATTATTATCATGCTGTATAGTGTAATGTCATGTGTGTGATTTGCCACAGAAATCACAAAAAATTTGATCCCTTGAAATTTCCCACTATAATAGAGCTTCAACTTCCCTAGTTACTCCTGAACATTTGGCACTCTATTTATGACTATCTTATTTTATATAATTATCCCCCCCCCCCTTGTGACATTTACCATGTATGCTTGCAGCTCATTTCAATCCCCTAGCCAGCCACATGTACAGACGTGCACACTATAGGGGTACTGTACATGTATTATATAATATTATGTGCCCTGCAAGCTCTGAATTAATTACCGTGTTTATGCTAATAGAATGCATGATCCAATTACCGCAAGAAAATTCAATTCCAGGAATTTTCTGTATTCTATTAGAACGGAAGCGACTGTCTGTAATTATTTTCTATGAATCCAATTAGCGCAATAGTGCTAAGGTGAGGCTATTGCGCATGCTCAAACCGCGTGCTGCACGGTTAAACCACACCTGCTTGCGTTCTGGATATCTCGCTCTGTCTCTCTGACTCGTTGCTAGCAATAGCTAACCAAATCGCAAGTGTCGTTCGTCGTTCATGAGGGTACTAGACTACACTCGGGACTGACCTTAGTTGGAACTGCACTACCGTATCCGATCTAATTAACGCGCCTCTCTAATAGATGCGCCACCTCGGCCTGAAGTGCAATTTTCACGCTCTATTTAAATGCGCCCACCCACGCGTCCCTATACTTTTGTGTACAAATTTTGCGCGCCACCTGGTCGCGAAGGATAATTTTCAGGCTCTAATGGCGCACCACCCAGCACTCGTAATTATTTTTTCATGGCGCGTTAATTAGATAGGATGCGGTAAGTCCAGCAGCCAGGGACTCAGGCTGCGATCAGCACGATTCAGTGGCATCGTTAACTATGCGGCGCGGCTGTCAGAAGGCCTTTCTCAGGCTACCCTCGTGATGATCGGGGCCAGGGGCAGAGGTACGATACCATCGATAGCCACTATTCGTCGTCGCTCAAAGCTATGCTAATTGTTCTATTACAACGCAGCATCTAATTAACGCAAGAAAATTCACTTTCTGGAATTGTTTTGACTCTAATTGTGCGCAAACCAGATTTGAAATTATTTTTTTTGCTTGCGTTCTATTAGCATAAACACGGTATTATTATTTAGATTGGTAGCCTAGTGGCTGAGGGAGGTAACCTTGGCTCCACCCCCGTCCCGAATGTCTCCATCAGCTTCAAACCTGAGGACTTGGACAAGAAGAGTGCAGCTCTTGTGGATGATACAAAGAAGCTCTCCAACCTCACTGTATGTTGTTTGCATATATTATGCTTAAGAAGATTAAAGATTTCATGTATATAGAGAGACAAAGTTTTTGAAGTAGGTGACAGAATAAGGGAAGACTGCCAGAAACAGATTGATGAGGTCACGGGAGAGGTCAGAGGTCAACTCTGTGCACTTTTCGACCACCTGAAGAGTATTTGGGGAATGAGGGAAAAGTTGACGGACCTTCAGAAACACTGTGATGAGTTGGACCACCTCTTTACACAGATAGCCCAAGAGAGAAGTAGGGTGCTCAAGTCACTCACTTTTGTAAGCTTTAGCCTTAATAAATGCAGCTGTAGAGCTCTACACTCACACACACACACACACACTGATTACTCGTGTAGAGCAATGATGAACAAGATACTGTTTATGTGCAATCTGGCCCTACTGTCTTCGCATCTCTACCGATTGTACGGCGTGGACGACCTCCACAGGCTCCTCCTCATACTAGTATCCACCACAGCAACTCCCAGTCTGGAGCCATAGGAAGAGAGGAGTTTATTAGAAGTCAGTCCTATACCTTTAATTACAGAATGGAACCCATCTAGATTCTAGAGACTGCCTGCTTTGTTACTAATACAATGTTTAGATATAGTTAGGTTCCTTAATTTGGAAGATCTCATGCACACACCCAAAAGTTATCCTGATTGTGATCAAGCAATGAAGAAAATTTAAAATGGTGGTTTGGTGGTCTACCTTGGAACCACCAAATCAACAAGACAGTTATTTCTCTATTGGTATAAATGGGATAGGTGCCAACCCTCAATCCACCTAATAATTACCTGTTCGCAATGGAAATAATTAGTCTCGCGTGCCAGCCCCTCCTATGCAAAAAGAGAGAAGGGATCTGGTCACACTAATTAATGTATTTGGCTGGAATGCAATAATTGGCAATTCTGGTGTGCGTAAAATAGAAACTAACTGCCACTTCCATACCGTGTGCATACAGACCACACATACCGTAAATCTGGAAATTTTCGTTGTAAAAATATTTTCGTAGTCGATGGCGGCTACGAAAATTAATCTTACGAAAATTAGCATGCACTACTAACGCTAGTGCGGTAAGGGGTCGTTCCTACGAAAAAATTTTTACACGAAAATTTATCATACGAAAGTTTCTTTACACGAAAATTTCCAGATCTACGGTAATTACATTCCACTAATGTCATGTGACTACGGTTCTGCAACCTGCAACCTGATTGGACCACAATATAATATATGTACCTCAAAGACAAGAAGTGCGACCCTTTTGACCAGACCCTTCTCACGTGTGCATGAGGGGGGCTGAGCACAAGACTAAGGGTAACCGCCAAATTTACACTCTTCTATTAGGCCCCAATTTGTTGATTATTAGTTTCTCATCAACTGCCCGCATCCATTTTTCAAGTTAGAATTTATCATCATTATTTCATTAGTGCATTCCAATGACGTAATAAAAGGCGTGGACAATCACGTGACCGACCGTGTGCAGCAGTTACGTAGCTACAATGTTGTTGAAGAGCTAGGGGGTGCTATGGCTCTGGTAAGCATCTGTGTGCTGCCTAACTATGCTACTTTCACGACTGACACTCTTGATGCCACTTTTGTGACAAGTATACTGTTTGTGTGTGCCAATAGCAATGTTGCCCAGGCAGCACCATGCATTTTATGTGCCTTTCAAGTGTTGCATAAGTTGTGGTCAAAATTAATTAAATAATGGTAATACCCGCCTGCCCGCATGGTATGTTGGGAAACTACCTGATGAGAAACTAATAATCAAGGAATTGGGGCCTTACCAGGACACATAATTTTATATTGCACACATTCTATCGTTATTTACAGGTGAAGTACCGACCCTAGGGCAGTTGCAGGTACTCAAGTATTCAGATGATGGCAAAATGAAGAGAATTCGAATCATCAGTGCAGCAAGACACAAATGGAAGGACATTGCTAGCTTAATTTGTGACAGTGCAAATAAGACAACCGAGCTAAAGGAAAAGCACCAGAATGATCCCAACGACTGCCTTAGGGATGTGTTTGTTAATAACTTCATCAACAAGAAACCACAGGACTATTCTCAGGACTGGTCTGGCTTAATTGAACTACTGAATGATGTTGAACTTGAAACAGTGGCCGAGGAAGTAGAATATGCACTTTCTTGTGGAGCTCTACATCATTAGCTAGCTACCCTATTATTAATACTTTTTTCAACTTACTGTTTAATAATAATAATATTATTATTGTTCTTCCCTCGGATCGGCGATCCTTAACTGCGCATGCGCATGCGCATTGACTCGGCACGTGATCGTTGCGATGGATATGAACGCGATCGATCGACGCATTCGCTTCAGTTCACTACCAGTTTCTGACAGCTCGATCAAGGTCTATCTTCTTGTCAAGAAGAATCGCTCTATCAAAGCAGCGAGTAAGCCTGTTTTCCGAGTGATCAAATTCTTTGAAATTGTCGTACCAAACTTCATTGAGAAAGTGGTAAGCTAATCAGCTCCGCCCACTATTTGCGCATTTATTTTATCGTATTGTTAATTTTCTTGCAGTTCTCCCTGAAAGGAAATGGGTTGTGTCAATTGCAAACCAACAAAACGCTCTTCTCCCACTAGCTCTTCAAGAGGTTCTGAGCAGCCGTCGCGTGCCCAAAAGACTGTCGAGAAACGGCAAAGAAAGTCGGTACGATCGCTTCTGCGCACCCTCCTTTTCGTAAAGAAGAGTAGATCTACCAGCAAAATCTCACCAGAGCCTTGTTCATCCATCCAAACTGACTCATCTTCGCCGGTATGTTCTTATTATTAAACTAAATTTCTCAGTGTAGTTATGTTTAATATCATGGTACTTTGTGCCGACTCATTTTGCAGAACACCAGCTCTAGATCTGCGAAGAGTTTGCATGAGATCTTTAGTGGGAATCCCACAAATTGCTCCTATGAAGAAGAAATACCAATTGGAAATGATCCCGAGATCAATGAAAATGATGATACTAATTCAGATTTTACCAGTGACTCTGAATCAGGTAATAACTTGGTATAGCTAGCTATAGGCATAGATTATATTGCATGGTGATCATGCTAATCATGTTGTAATGATGCTATTCCACAGAAGAAATGAATGAGTGTGCTCTAGATGCTGATGCTGGTAGCAAAGTAGACACCATGGAGGATGAAGGTATGTAGCTTACTAGCTTACAAGCTATACTATTAGCTAGCTACCTATCATCAAGTTTTAATGATGCATCTTAACTTCTTGTTCTACTCAGGCTTGCATTCCACTATTGAAGATAATGATGATAATGATGGTGATGATGAAATGAACATTGGTGTAGCGTCACAGGAGCAAATTCAAGAGAAAGAGCACATTGAGATGCGGGCGCCAATTGCTACGTCTAGCTTCACTGCTGTCCCAACAAGACTCTCTGAAGAGCTAATGATAAGCCACTACAGAAAATGTCTCCTTGAAGGAATGAGGGAAGTGGCCCAAATCACAGACAAGCTTGAACTCCACAAGGAATGCCGGGAAGAGCAAGAGAGTGAACTTGAACTGCTCCTGGCACTGAAGAGAGGTGCCCTCCAGAATCCTCACACTGCCCACAAAGCCTCCAAGCTGAATGCCACCATCACGAAGCTTCAGAAAGCGTACAGCCACAACGAGAGAGAGCTGTACAAGCTGAAGCGTGAGAGAGCCATTGGTGATGCTAGAGTGGATCGCTTTGCCAGCAAGATAAACAAGGTGGAGTACACTGACATCTATGCTACCTGCTATTCCTCCTATCTCAGTCCCATTCCCGAGGAGAGTGAAGCTGATTTGAGAGAATATGAACTTGGCGTCTTTCCCAGTGAGACCAACACTAGCCCGGCTGCTCTAGCTCACCGATGTGGTCATCTCTTCCTGGACGTTTCTACTAGCACTGAGTGCTATAGCTAGTTAACAATTTTCCTTGATATTATTACTTTTCTTTAGTATAATGTATTGTTGCTGCATTTCTTCATGTAACAAGGATAGGTAGTTGATCTACGCATGCGCAAGTATGCAGTGCGCATACGTAGGGGCTTGCAGGTGGAGAGTAAAGGTATAGTACTTAGCTATCGATCCCCCTCCCCCCAGCCCTGCAATAAAAATGAACTTACACGTCATAATCAACTTTCTTGGTCTGTGCATTAATATTAGGCTGTGTCCATAGTGAGCATTAGTTTACAATGTGTCACATTATTATTATTTTGCCTGGCTTGTTATTACTTTTAATCAGTAGCACACATTACTATGGAGCCCAGTATATATGGAATCAAAACTTCAATAGCACCGGTATGATGGGTAATCTTTCTCTGCAGTCCGGCAGATGCTGTGGGTGACACGTCTGTGGCTCCTTAGAGCACAAGATGAAGAACTGTCCAGATAAAGAAGCCCCTCCTCCAGCCAAAAAAGAGAGGCATTCTGTATTGATGTTCATCACCATTGTTTTCTCTTCTACAGAAGAAAATTGCCTGCCCAGAGTAGAAAGAAGAAACAGCAGACGAAAATAACATTATTATCGCGATGCTATTGTATGTTTGCACTAGTCTAGTAGAAAAAGGAAGGTTTACTTGAATGATACATTCAGACTAGCCTGGTGATCCAGATATTTAATATACGATCGAACCAAACTTGGGCTGACCCCAAAACGCAAGACTTAGTATGGTAATTGCTGCTGGATTCTCCACTACGCATGCCCATGCTCAGCAAATTTAACATACTATTTCCCACAGTAACTCTCCCCTTCATGGTGCTATTAAAGTCACGTAGCAAGTTGGCTGCGCATGCGCATTGACTCGGCACGTGATCGTTGCGATGGATATGAACGCGATCGATCAACGCTTCACTTCACGTCCGATTTCTGACAGCTCGATCTGTGTCTATCTTCTTGTCAAGAAGAAGCGGTATCAAAGCAGCGAGTACTTCTGTTTTCCAAGTGATCAAATTCTTTGATAAATATTGTCATATCAACATTAATTTCATTGAGAAAGAGGTACGTTAATCAGCTCCACCCACTATTAATTATGTGTGTTTATTGTATTGGTAATAATTTTCTTACAGTTCTCCCTGAAAAGAAATGGGTTGTGTCAATTGCAAACCAACAAAACGCTCTTCTCTCACTAGCTCTTCAAGAGGTTCTGAGCAGCCGTCGCGTGCCCAAAAGACTATTGAGAAACGGCAAAGAAAGTCGGTGCGATCGCTTCTGCGCACCCTACTTTTCGCGAAGAAGAGTAGATCTACCAGCAAAATCTCACCAGAGCCTTGTTCATCTATCCAAACTGACTCATCTTCGCCAGTATGTTGTTATTAATATTGAAATAAATTTCTCAGTGTGTTATGTTATCATGGTACTTTGTGGCTCATTTTGCAGAGCACCAGCTCTAGATCTGCAAAGAGTTTGCATGAGATCTTTAGTGGGAATCCCACAAACTGCACCTGTGAAGAAGAAATATCAATTGGAAATGATCCCGACATCAATGAAAATGATGATGCTGATTTAGATTTTACCAATGACTCTGAATCAGGTAATAACTTGGTAGCTGTTAGGTATTACATCGTGATCATGCTAATCATGTTGTAATGATGCTATTCCATAGAAGAAATGAATGAGTGTGCTCTAGATGCTGATGCTGGTAGCAAAGGAGACACCATGGAGGATGAAGGTATGTAGCTTACTAGCTTACAAGCTATACTATGATTAGCTTGCTACCTATCATTAATTTTAATGATGCATCTTAACTTCTTGTTCTATTTAGGCTTGCATTCCACTATTGAAGATAGTGATGATAATGATGGTGATGATGAAATGAACATTGGTGTAGCATCACAGGAACACATCCAAGAAAAAGAGCACATTGAGATGCAGCTACCAATTGCTATGCCTAGCTTCACTGCTATCCCAACAAGACTATCTGAAGAGCTAATGATAAGCCACTACAGAAAATGTCTCCTTGAAGGAATGAGGGAAGTGGCCCAAATCACAGACAAGCTTGAACTCCACAAGGAATGCCGGGAGGAGCAAGAGAGTGGGCTCGAACTGCTCCTGGCACTGAAGAGAGGTGCCCTCCAGAATCCTCACACTGCCCGCAAAGCCTCCAAGCTGAGTGCCACCATCAAGAAGCTTCAGAAGGCATACAGCCACAATGAGAGAGAGCTGTACAAGCTGAAGCGTGAGAGAGCCATTGGTGATGCTAGAGTGGATCGCTTTGCCAGCAAGATAAACAAGGTGGAGTACGCTGACATCTATGCTACCTGCTATTCCTCCTATCTCAGTCCCATTCCCGAGGAGAGTGAAGCTGATTTGAGAGAATATGAACTTGGCATTTTTCCCAGTGAGACCAACACTAGCCCAGCTGCTCTAGCTCACCGATGTGGTCATCTCTTCCTGGACGTTTCTACTAGCACTGACTTTAATTGAGTGCTATAGCTAGTTAACAATTTTCCTTGATATTACTTTCTTTAGTATAATGTATTGTTGCTGCATTTCTTCATGTAACAAGGATAGGTATGCATGCGCAAGTATGCAGTGCGCATACGTAGGGGCTTGCATGTGGAGAGTAAAGGTATAGTACTTAGCTATCGATCCCCCTCCCCCCAGCCCTGCAATAAACATGAACTTACACGTCATAATCAACTTTCTTGGTCTGTGCATTAATATTAGGCTGTGTCCATAGTGAGCATTAGTTTACAATGTGTCACATTATTATTATTTTGCCTGGCTTGTTATTACTTTTAATCAGTAGCACACATTACTATGGAGCCCGGTATATATGGAATCAAAACTTCAATAGCACCGGTATGATGGGTAATCTTTCTCTGCAGTCCGGCAGATGCTGTGGGTAACACGTCTGTGGCTCCTTAGAGCACAAGATGAAGAACTATCCAGATGAAGAAGCCCCTCCTCCTCCAGCCAAAAAAGAGAGGCATTCTGTGTTGATGTTCATCACCATTGTTTTCTCTTCTACAGAAGAAAATTGCCTGCCCAGAGTAGATAAAAGAAACAGCAGACGAAAATAACATTATTATCGCGATGCTAGTGCATGTTTGCACTAGTCTAGTAGAAAAAGGAAGGTTTGAAACTTTAATAGCACCATGAAGGGGAGAGTTACTGTGGGAAATAGTATGTTAAATTTGCTTAGCATGGGCATGCGTAGTGGAGAATCCAGCAGCAATTACCATACTAAGTCTTGCGTTTTGGGGTCAGCCCAAGTTCGGTTCGATCGTATATTAAATAGCTGGATGTTTTGAGCGAGAAGTGGATCACCAGGCTAGTTTGCCACTGAATGTTACGTAGCAAGTTGGATGCGCATGCGCATTGACTCGGCACGTGATCGTTGCGATGGATATGAACGCGATCGATCAACGCTTCATTTCACGTCCAGTTTCTGACAGCTCGATCTGTGTCTATCTTCTTGTCAAGAAGAAGCGCTATCAAAGCAGCGAGTAAGGTAAAGGGCCCTTCCATCGGACAGTACCGTTTATTGGACATGCTGCGGATGATCATGTGCCACGAAGCGTACACATCTGCGATCCTTGTGTTTAGCCATTTCAATTAAAGCACATTTATGCAGCTGCTGTTTGATACCCAAGAAGTTGGATAATTCCTTGTAGTTCGTCTCTAAATGCTGCTAGAAAGAGGTAAGGGTTTTATGCTAATGATATTTGTTGTGTTATTTTTGGGATAAGTAAGAATTCTATGAAGTTAGACCACTCACTAAAATTGTACCGCTTAAGCAAAATTCATGATTTAGCAGTCATTTGAAAGCTAATTTTTTGCTCTTTCATGTTATCTACTGGTTTATTGTTTTAAAGTACTGTGGTGTATAAGGGAGTGCTTTATATACGGACTATCCTTGCACCAGATAATGGACAATTTCTTTTCTAGATCAAATTGGTGATGGCCGGCAATACCAGACGTAATTGGTCAACTGATGACTTACAGGCTGTTATTTCAGTGATAAAAAACGAAAAAATCTCACTTAAAAGAGCTGAAACTGTAAAACCTAGATTAACGTTTCTGGCTGTAAATATTGTGTTTGGAGTCATAGTTACATTGTGTTTGTGTGTACAACAATTTTGGACTCGTTATCAAAATTTAAATTAATGGTATGCAATTGATAACCATAAATTAATATTTCTTGGTATGACTGTATGATTTCTATCATATAAATATTGCGTTTGGAGTCAGAGTACCTTGTTTTCTTACGGTGTTCAACAATTGGACCGCTTGTCCTATAACTAGGACAAAAACTTGCTGTACAAAAATAGGTGTCATTGTCTAACAAATGGTCCATTCATGTCAGGAATTGAGTTGTACATTGTCTAATGTCCCTAGATTGTGGATCTCAAGTACGGTTTAGATTGGTAGAAAATTGTGGTGTATAGAGCCAATCAAACCTTAAGTGTCCAGTACATGGGCCCTTTACCTTACTTCTGTTTTCCAAGTGATCAAATTCTTTGTCATATCAACATTAATTTCATTGAGAAAGTGGTACGTTAATCAGCTCCACCCACTATTAATTATGTGTGTTGATTGTATTGTTAATAATTTTCTTGCAGTTCTCCCTGAAAGGAAATGGGTTGTGTCAATTGCAAACCAACAAAACGCTCTTCTCCCACTAGCTCTTCAGGAGGTTCTGAGCAGCCGTCGCGTGCCCAAAAGACTGTCGAGAAACGGCAAAGAAAGTCGGTGCGATCGCTTCTGCACACCCTACTTTTCGCAAAGAAGAGTAGATCTACCAGCAAAATCTCACCAGAGCCTTGTTCATCTATCCAAACTGACTCATCCTCGCCGGTATGTTGTTATTAATATTGAAATAAATTTCTCAGTGTGTTATATTATGGTACTTTGTGGCTCATTTTGCAGAACACCAGCTCTAGATCTGCGAAGAGTTTGCATGAGATCTTTAGTGGGAATCCCACAAACTGCACCTGTGAAGAAGAAATATCAATTGGAAATGATCCCGACATCAATGAAAATGATGATGCTGATTTAGATTTTACCAATGACTCTGAATCAGGTAATAACTTGGTAGCTAATTAGGTATTGCATCGTGATCATGCTAATCATGTTGTAATGATGCTATTCCACAGAAGAAAAGAATGAGTGTGCTCTAGATGCTGATGCTGGTAGTAAAGGAGACATCATGGAGAATGAAGGTATCTGGTATGTAGCTTACTAGCTTACAAGCTATACTATGATTAGCTTGCTACCTATCATTAATTTTAATAATGCATCTTAACTTCTTGTTCTACTCAGGCTTGCGTTCCACAATTGGAGATAATGATAATAATGATGGTGATGATGAAATGAACGTTGGTGTAGCGTCACAGGAGCACATTCAAGAAAAAGAGCACATTGAGATGCAGTCACCAATTGCTATGTCTAGCTTCACTGCTATCCCAACAAGACTGTCTGAAGAGCTAATGATAAGCCACTACAGAAAATGTCTCCTTGAAGGAATGAGGGAAGTGGCCCAAATCACAGACAAGCTTGAACTCCACAAGGAATGCCGGGAAGAGCAAGAGAGTGAACTTGAACTGCTCCTGGCACTGAAGAGAGGTGCCCTCCAGAATCCTCACACTGCCCGCAAAGCCTCCAAGCTGAGTGCCACCATCAGGAAGCTTCAGAAGGCGTACAGCCACAATGAGAGAGAGCTGTACAAGCTGAAGCGTGAGAGAGCCATTGGTGATGCTAGAGTGGATCGCTTTGCCAGCAAGATAAACAAGGTGGAGTACGCTGACATCTATGCTACCTGCTATTCCTCCTATCTCAGTCCCATTCCCGAGGAGAGTGAAGCTGATTTGAGAGAATATAAACTTGGTGTCTTTCCCAGTGAGACCAACACTAGCCCAGCTGCTCTAGCTCACCGATGTGGTCATCTCTTCCTGGACGTTTCCACTAGCACTGACTTTAATTGAGTGCTAGTTAATTGATTCTTCCATATGTTAGTTTGAGTCTTTAGTATTGTGTATTGCTGCTGCATTTCTTCAATTTAAAAGAGGGTAGTATATACGCATGCGCAAGTATGCAGTGACGTAACAATGCACGTCCGCGCGCGCGCCCTTTTTAATAGCAGTCAATACTAGCTCTGCAGCAGATTCTATTATTCCCGCCGCGATTCATTATGATAACAACTGCTTTGATTCTTTTGCAGCTTCTTGCAAGTGCTTTGGTGGACGCCCAGGACTCCGCGCCAAACGCTGTAGCGCCCTACTGCGTCGGTTTGGAAGTGGATGGCGCGGCCGAAGAATGGGAAAGCTGCGGGGCAAGAGAAATTACGCTGGATATGGTACAGGTTGGAGTTGCTGGTGCGGGAACCGATAAACTACAGGGAGCACTTCGAGTTCGCTTCGCCAACGACGGGACGAACATCTATGTCCTTGCGCAGATCAACGCCCCCTACTTCTTCAATCTGACGGGTGGGAATGAAATGTCGCACTCACTTGCAGTGATGTGGGGTGTTGGTGCAAATGCCATCATGTCCGACATGGGAGGATGCCCCATCCAGGGTGTAGCTGATCCGTATGACTGCAGTGCAGTGCAAAGCATGTGCACGAGCAACCCCAGCCAGTGTGACTGTGCAGATTATCTCACTGATGTCTGGCACATGGAAACATCTAGCCCCGGAGCACTTCCTGGTGTCCAGTATCCATACCGAGGACCTGTTCTCTTCACAAACAGTGATGGTACATACTCTTCCTATGGTTACAATCCACAAATGCTTGGTGCATACCAGCCAGCTGTTGAGAGGCTTTTCAGTGGAAACGATCACACCAGCAACTCTGATGATGAGTTCTCCGTCCACCCCTGTATTAGGGACGACGATGCCAGCTCAAAGGCTCACCTGTCAAGCTACCTTCAGAGAGACATGTACACGTACAGGAATCAGCTACGATATGCCTGGTCCCACTCTGCTATCAACTCATACCAATACCCCTTTGCCAGTAACGGGGCAAATGGTACATACGTATTTGAGCTTTCCCGTCCCTTGATGACCAATGAGAACACTGATGCTCAGTTTTCGGTGGGTGGTGATGGCTACTACTCGTTTGCACTTTGGGTTCCTCCTGCAGTTGGCAGTGAATGGACTGCTGCTGGTCATTATGTTGCTCCGACTGACTATCAATTTGGCAAAGTTACGCTGATGGGGCAACCGCGCACGCCACAGGATACAGAGCAGCCATGGAATCCGGGGCAGGAGCCACAGCCACGACCAATGGAAAATGCGGGAAGCTCCGTCAAATCTGCTCAGATGCTCCTAATGCTGGGTGTTCTCATTCCTTTTTTGTAAATTAATCCAGGTTTAATTATTGGTGAACATCCATGCATAATTGCTGAATTTGAATAACTCAAGTAGCTTATATAGAACAAATTAGAGTAGTAAGTTGAGTTGATAGCGAGTTGATAGTGATCATTCCTGCATGCATGTTATTACACAAAAAAAATCATGTGTTTTACTCACTGCAGCTATTAATCAAAATTACCAATAAGTGATAACCTTGTCCATTCAGAAAAAATCCAGTTACTGTTAGTTATAGCCCGGGCATGAGGCTAGGGATTTGTGGCAGTAAACCGACCCGAGTCCGAGGGCGTAGCTAAAAGTCACGCGCACCATAGTCTACATGCATATAGCAATAACCGTTCTAACCTAGCAACAATAGTTCTGAACAGAAAGAGAGTTGCACAACAAACCAGCAAAGAAACAGCCGATGACGGATAGCTTGAGTCACGGAACCGTGGCTAGTTGAATCAACCAGTACTTCAGCTTTCCGTGAATAGAAGACACAGTCAGGTAGCTTCGAAAACAAGTTTAGAATAGCTTCACTGTTCAACAAACGCTGGTAATGGCTATTTATTTAGACTAGCAGCTAGTACAATTCACTGCAATTTCACTGTTGAACTTGCCACGTGACAGAACTGCCAGATCGATCGAGCGATAGCTAATTGGTTCCTGATTAGTGTCAATTAGTATGCGTGTGCTTCGTATCTGTGTAAACAATGTCTACACAGTGTAGTGCGACCATGGTGCAATCAGTAGTGCTGTGAATAATTATAGTAGGCATGATGATGTGACTGCTTGTGTGAACTAAAACAATGGCTCTGATTGGTCAAAGTAATAGCCAGAGGGAGGGAAATATGGATCATATTTTCCCTTGTAAGCTTACCCCTCGGGGAGGGAAATTTATAATAGGTGGGATATATTAATAGTAACAAGATTCCTACATACAATATGTAGACTATCGTTAACGTTAATTAGTATACATACTAAAAATTTATAAACTTTCATAATCAACTTTCTTGGTCCGTGCATTAATATTAGGCTGTGTTCGTAGTGAGCATTAGTTTACAGTGTGCCGCTTAATAGTATTATTTGCCTGGTTTGCTATTACTTTTAATCAGTAGCACACATTTAAAATTGACAGTTAAGTTTTGTTCGTGATTTCAGATGATACAGAATACTCAATCACAATCTAAGGGTGATTATGATGTGATTTTGGGCCAAATTTCTCTCTTTTTTAGCCTTAAAGGTAACTAGCTACTAGCTGTAGTAGTTTGTTGAGTGCCTACAATACTAATACGGGTATAAATTTTCAACCATTCATGCTTATGAGCAGTGCAGGCTCGTTTAACGATGACATGAATAGATATCTAGCTAGAGTAATCCTTCTGAGAATAGCCTTAAACAAGAAATGGATCATAATTGTGCTCTGCATAGCTACCTGTACACCTAGGTGCCTCAATAGCTTATAGCTTATTATATAATATTATTATGGTCTACATTAATTTTAGTGGAACAGTTATCGCATCGATCTGAAGAACCTTTGACTTGATAAGCTAGTTGCAGCAATAATATTAACAAAGCTTCATGCAGTAGCTGTGGCTATAGCTACCAGTTCCATTAATCCTTACGTGCTGAAACTGCCTTGTACTTGACTTAATTGATGATAATATTGAGCTCCAAAAGATTAGAAAACCTGGCTTCTAGATCTCCCCAGATTTTTTTTGGTGGTCAAGGAACCAAAAGTTACTAATATTCATTGAGGCATATCATACCCCTTTTGTTCCCATGCAAGCACTGCATTGCTACTGGACTGGACTGCTACTTCTTGCTCATGCAGTCTTGTACCTTGTTGCAGCTGTCAATGTTTCAAATATTATAATCCTACAGTTGTTACTTTATCACAGTTTGTTGCACTTATTGGAATTAGAGTCTATAGGAAATGGTCGACATGCATACTTGAGTCAATTAAGATTCTACTTGAATATCCTTCTTTACACTTTATTTACTTGGTACTGCCTTGGCGAGTGCAAAAATGAGAATAATAGACTTCAGTCGCCATTGTGTACAATGTACTCCTGCACACACACTTCAGTCCTCTCCAAGGTGAAAAAAAAACAAAGCTTACGTACAAGTTGAAGGAGCTTTTCATTTTAGCTAAAAGGTAGATTTTGAAGATAACCTACCTCCTGAGGATGATGCTCGTGGAAAAATACAATTAAGCCAGTAAAGCCCAACTATTCTGTAGTGGAGATGAATCATACTCAGCTTGCAGATCTTGAGGAAGCAGTGGCGTAAGAAGATATTTTTGAACAGGGGGGCTGTTCGCGCAAATTTTTTTTGGGATCACACAATACACCTTCAAACCATGCCCATTATTATGCTAATTTGGCTGTAAAGTAGATTTTACGTCACAAATCTGAAGATGTCAAGGCCTACTTGGTTGACAAGATGGGGGGGGGGGGGGGGGGGGGGGGGGGGGGGGGCTACAGCCCCCCTGCTTCTTACGCCAGTGGGAAGCCCTTATCCACATCATTCTAAAAATCGAAGTTACAATAGATGAGAATGAAGTCAGACTTTATGTGTAGCTAGTCTATAGCTATGCATGCATGCATGCATGGATACAGTCAACTCTCTCTTAGCGGACGCTCCGAATAGCGGACTCACACGTTATAGCGGACACTGCTCCATGCACGGATTGATTTCCCTATTATTACTGTACAAAAAAACTCCCAAATAACGGACTCTCTGGTTTCCGGACAGCGGATTGAACGCTGTAATACAATACAATGATAATCGTTTCCTGAATAACGGACAGTGGGCGGGGCATAACGATCAATGGGCGGGGCATAGCGTGCATGCATGGCATCATGATTCAGGCGGTTGACATTGATGACGCAGTACAGTTGGGCTCTCTGATTCAAAGTGCCATGGGTGAATCAAGTTGCTCTGCCGAGGAGTATGTTGCTGGAGAAGATGCTATCCCTGTGTGTGCTGACTTTGATTGTGAAGACTGGGATGAGAATTGGTTGAACAGTTTGAACGTCGACAATCCCAATCAGTTCTGATACTGAGGAAGTAGATTATGATCTACTACCGCCACCACCCAAATTAACATGTTTTAAGCAAGCTATTGAAGCTCTGGAGGATGTACAAGCATTCTTGGAACACCGAGGCTATGTTGAGCAAGCAACATCTGTTGGAAAAGTGATGATTAATCTAGCTGGCATTATAGTGTTCATAATTATACTCAGACTAGCTAGCTACAATTGATCAATACTTTTCATAATGATAGTTTTTGAGGTGCTGAGTCATTGAATTCTCATATTAAACATGTTAACATCATTTGAGTCATTGATATTCTTATTTTAAACATTATTAAGCATGAATTTCACAAAACTCCCCAATAGAGGACACTCTCTAAATAAAGGACAAAGGCTGTCGTACCAAAGTGTCCGCTATTCGAAGAGTTGACTGTATTAGTCCACACTGATGACCTTGTGTCCATCTTGTTATGAAAGAGTGCTATCAAATAAGCAAACAATTCCATTTTCGAATTCTAAAGTTTTTATGATTCAAGTGTCAAAATTTTTGATTAGTTTTTAGAAAGTGGAAACCTACAAAATTTAATTTCTCTCCTCCTATATAGCCTCAATAGCTATTATTGCTCTGAGGGGCCATCATGTGTCAAAAAGACCAAGCAAACTTCTTTGTTCAGCCAAAATATTATTATTAGGCATCATTACGCAATGCTAAATGTATGCGCATATGCGCATGCGCACGTCTCGCACGTGCCCGTTGCGATGCAACGATCACGAACGAACGCTACGCGTCGACGCTCCATGCATCAGTTCAGCTCCAATTTCTGACAACTTGGTTTCATCCAGTGTCTGTCTTCTATTTGAAGAAGATTGAAGCTACCAAAGCTGGAAATTATAACTGTGTTTAAAAGTATCAACTTCGCCGAACAAACTAGCGTAAGTTAAACTAGCTCCGCCTACTACAGTTTAATCTATAGCGATGTGGATACCTTTTATCATAGCTTATTATTACAGTTCTCACCAAAAAGAATGGGTTGTGCTAACGGAAAGCCTATCGTTCGTGGGTCTGATTGTACATCACGTCATTCCCAGAAGGCCAATAAGAAAAGCAGGAAGAGACAAAGAAAGCCAATGCGTACGTTCCTGCGTACTCTTCTCTTTGGCAATTCCAAGAGCAGCAGAATCGGACCTGCCGATATCGAGATCTCCTCTACTCGACCCAACTCTCCTCCTTTTGTAAGTTTTATTATAGTTTAGCTTAATACTTGTCCCAAATCTAGCTTATCCTCTAGCCAGCTGCCTTAGAGTATATACTACAATGTTATGCGTGCTGTATTCTGTTCTGCAGAACACCACCACAAGCAGCTCTGCAGAAAGGATACACAACATCTTCTGCAGCAGCAGTGGTACCACACACATTGAAAATGTACAAGAAGAGGTACCTGTGGCTACTGGTGATCACGAAGAAACCGACTCCGATTCTCTGACTACTGTCGCAGAGGAGGAGTACCATGAAGGTGAGACATGCGTGACTCCAATATTAGCTTCAATGATACTACTACAATAATTAATATTAAGTAGCTAGGACATGATTCTACACTATTATTATTATACACAGAATCTGATGAAACAACTGATGAAACAGAGCATATCCGGAATGAGCGCTACAGAGCACGAGCCATTCGCAACCTAGAAGAAGTGTCTACTCTCAAAGACACATTGAAAGCACTTGAGCGTAGCCAAGAGGAGCATGAAATGGAGCTCAAGCTACTGGAGGCGCTTAAGATCAGTGCTCTCCAGAGCCCCCAGGCTGAGTCTGCTCACCGGCTCACTAAGCTCAACGCCTCGGTTGAGAAGCTCAGTAAAACCTACAACCAGTACGAGAAAGAACTGTACATGGTGAAGGGAAAGAGAGCCATTGGCGAGGCAAAGGTCGACTACTTCCTGATGAAGCTCACCCCCGGAATGAAGTACTCTGATATTTACGCCAACAATAACTCTTTCTACCTCTTTCCTATTCCTGAGGAAGATGAACACGTAGAAGAGTAATAATAATTTTTTTCCTTCTCTATAAGGACACTATTTAATTTTTTTTGTGACTTGATTAATTTTTTTTGTGTCTGAATTAATTTTTTCCCTTACCTTAATCTACTGTAAAATCATTCTTGCATGAAATAATGATAAAACTATCCATTCAAAAGAACTATACACAGAAAATTATGCTGCATGTTACTAATCAGTGGGATAAAAATAATATCAAACTGCCTCACTGTCATCTTGGTTCGGGTTCACAGTCATATTGAAACACCTCAGCTGTAGCTTTGATTTTCGACGGAATTCCTCCAGAATCTCAGTTACACTATGACAGGATAATAATATTATAATAATATTATGACTTGTGCAGGGCTCTCGTATGGGTATAATTATCATTGTTTCTATAATAATACCTCTCGTTAGCTTGTGCGTCCCATTCTTTTAGGTGCTCTCGAACAAGGTCAAAGTTCTCCCTAGATTTATCATCAATAAAAGGCTGTAGCACCTCCTCTAGAGCTCCCAGTTCTATAAATGCCTACAGGAATTTTCAATGTACACAAAATGTAACTACTGCAGCATCCCCAGAAAAGTTTAATGATAGCTGGATGGGTATAATACACTGTGTGGGAAGCATGTTGATTTATTATTATAGAAATCTTCAAAAATAACCTGGGGCCCACTGGACAGAATTACACTGATGTAGCATCTTTGTGCACCCCCCCCCCCCCCCCCCCCCCAAATTTTTGGCATGCTTACAATCATAGATCATATAGACTACATTTAAGTAGTCTACAATAATTATGATCTATGCTACAATTGAATGGACCAGGGGACGAGGTTATATTTATTATCAAGACCTACATAGAGTATTCCATTGTAGCCAAACACCTCCACCTCCCTGATGTAGCTTAGGAACTCGTCAGACACCAGCTGAATGAGCCGTTGGAGCACACGAGGGACAATCTGTTCCGATACGGCAAACACCTCTGCATGGATGATGACAAGGTTGAACAGGACCTCCTTGATGTAGCTGCAGACCTCCATGGGTGCCGCACACTGCTCCCAGTCAAAGTTACCAACTTGAATGCCCTGCTCTATGATGCCAACTATTGATTCGCTCTTTCGACTGATGTACTCGTCAAATACTCTCTCGTCAAGTTCTCGAAGGTCGTGAAGAACTTCCTATGAGGTGATGTAGGAGGGAGTGTGTGGAGTAAGCAAGGAAAGGACAAAAGGAGAGATGGATAGAGGGAAGGCAAAGGAAGGAGAGAGAAAGCGGGAGAGGGAGAGAGAGAGATTCATGTATAGTTCAACAATTTTGCATTGAGATAGACATACCTCTTGCACACTATCACAGCGAGGGTAGCCATGGTTGTCGAAGGTGGTAAAGAGCCGAGGCACCACCTCATTCATGATGAACTGCAGGTTGCTCATCACTATCAACAAACGCTCGTCCTGAAACCAAAGTTAATAATCATTGCAAAACAAAGTATAAGTATTACTCTCAACTTACACTGTTAGGTAGAGAAAACTCTCCATCCTCAATGTTTCCAGCCATATTCTGTCCTTGACCCACTGGATTCCTGCATGCAACAAACAACCAACCTCAAATTTGAGAGAGAATTCGGAAAACTATCACTAACTCTTGATGGACGTCCTCCTCCCAGTGAAAGGCAAGAAAGTCAAATGCTCCAAGCAAATGCTGCAGAATTAATGAGAATCAATATACCCAGTGGTGGGAGTCAAGTATGGCCATTGGGTACGGATTGCAATACATCTATATGTACATGCGAGTAAAACTAGCAGATTTTAATCATGAAGGCAGACCACCAAATCAATTACAATTCCCTGTCAAACTCTGGCTGTACAATAATTCTGCCAAATTTCCTTGCATTTCAAAACTTTATAAGTGAAAAGCTCTCTGAGTGCTCATATAATCATCCTTACTTCCCACAATCCATGGAAATGTCCGACAGTGTTGTCCCTCAGTTCCCTGTTGTCCCTCGAGTCCACCTCCCCTTTCACTTTCCCTTCCCCCTCCTCCTCGTCCGCCAGGTTGACGATGACGATCTCCTTGAGGGAGAGGAGCGTCTCCACCACCACATTCTCAAAGAGGACGGGGAGGCTCGTCACAATGCCTCCCTCCTCCGACTGCACCTGCCAGTCCTCACGCACATGGAGAACTTCAATGTCTAAAGTATGGTGAAAATGTGCATACAAACAGCTATAATAATATTATTATACAAAAAATTAACATAGGCTGCAGAGTATGCCACATGATATTCAGAAGCCTTTCACAACCACATGTGACATGTACAACGTGTTTGCTCTGACACATAAATGTACTACCTACTATGCACAGAAGAAATAAGGCATGGCAAACCAAGCTAGGGCAAATTTAGTAGTGGAAGTACTGTGCACATCAAGTATATGGTTTTGCATATTCTACGAAGCGGCGAAGCCGCGAGTAGAATTGCGAAACCAACATCTAACTATTTTGGTAGCAGTCACTACTGACCCGTTAACATACTAATGACCCTCTGTCACCTCTAACTATCCCACAATTTGGGGTTGAAGATTATTGTTGCTATGGTAACTGCTACCAAATAACATAGATCATTTCACACAACTTGATCCATATATACAACTCCCTCACCCCTGGCTGCTCGATGGAACATTGTCTGCGAACACAGAGTCCTGACGTTAAATGCTAACCGCTGAGTCAGCTGCACAGCCTTGGGTGGAAGGTCAAGACTCTGCAGCTGGTTGACACAGTCCCTGATCTGACGCACAATCTGGGGCAGCCAGTAGCCAGAGTTCTCCATTAGGTCGTCGTCAAAGGGAACCCACTCTCCTAGCTTCTCCTTTCTCTTCTTTGAGAGGCCATCGTAGGCATCGAGGAAGAGAGAGCAGTTGATCATGTCAGTGTATACCTCCATGATCTCTATCATCATAGCCTGCATGCATGTGTAGGTGTATTGTGTTATCATTGATTATAGCAAATTCAGACACCCTTGCAGCAGCCAGTCTATAGTAGCACATATTATATTGTAGCTAATTGCAAAGGCTCTGCTGGAATTATGCGCATCAATGAGTACCTCGAATTTGGGTTGGTTCTGTCCACAGTTTCTGGTCAGAATCTGCTGATTTTCGCTGAGCATAGACACACCCTGCAAGGAACAATAATCACACCATATCAATTATCCATTCCACACATTCTAACTATGCCATTTAGATCGTGTAAAAGAATCTAAAGTAAAGTGGGATGGAATACCGGTACTACTTGTTATCCTATTACCTGAAACAGTGCACCCGTAAAGTAAGCCTGAGCAAGCTTCCAGAAGTTGGGTAGATTCGTCAACACAACCTCAGTGAGGTCTTCAACGAAGAGTATCCTTGAGGGTCGTCCGCTGGTGTCTACCCGGGAGGCCACGGTGCTCCCTCCACCCACCTCACGCTCACCCCCTAAAAAAGCAAATACCGTATACTTTCTAATATAGGCGCCCCCCAAAAATAATTATAGATCGTGCAGGCGCCTCCAATTAGAACTGAAAAATTCACGAGCAGGTCAAAGGGCGCCTAAGAGCTGCAATTAGAACGGTTCTGGAAGTTTTGCCAGAGCACAAGCGCTATCACTAGTCGTCCTATTTAGTGGCACTGAATATGATAATGGCGAGAACAACAAAAATATGGTTCTAGTTTCAGTTCTTTTTGGAAATTTCATTCTGATTGCTGAATCATTCTCAAGTTGTCGATACCGTAGCCATCAGAACGATTGTCTCTAACTCCAAAAAGACATCAAAGCAGTCGGTAAGTGCCCATATAAATGTAAGAGACAGCTTAGTTTGACATCTAAACTGCTTAGCCTAGCTTGATAGATCGATCGACGGTACAGTACGGTACTGCGGTATTGCCATATTGCACGTGGCAATACGTTCCAATTAAATAGGCGCCGCCTAAAAATAATTGATGTCCGGAAAGGCGCCTTAAATTAGAACCGAAAAAATTGCACAGGTCTCAAAGGGCGCCTATATTAGAACATATAGGGTAGGTCAATATAGCACATGATGCTTTAACCTTAATCTGCTCAAACAAAAATTAACAAAACATACTTGAGGTAGTGGTGTATCTTGCAGTATCTCTGTCTGGGACTTTCATAGATGGAGTAGGATGAGCTGTGAAAAATGACATGCACATGTAATGGCGTAAAATCGAATAATGAAGGCATATTAAAGGGAGAGAGAGACACTTACCTGTACTCTGAGAGCTTGTTGAACTGGCATAGCTCACGTCAGATATAGTCCTACTGTGACCACGGTCTACGAAACTTGCCCCCCTGATTCTGGGGGGAACCACTGGGGGTGCTTCGTAGTTTGACAATGCCGGGGGGAGGGGGGTCAACTCGCAAGCCGTGTGGACGTAGCCAAGCTGAAATTCCTCTTTGGAGGAGAAGAGAAGCTTGAGCAGCCATCTATGCATGTTGGTTATGCAGTCCCAGGCCGGGTCACTCTCACAGTCCAGCTCTATCAGGTACCTTGAAGGGAGAAAGCAGTATCAACAGAAATTATAACACAGTATACAACAGACTACAGCAAGGCCAGGTATCTCCTGATTCTAAGCTTCAGAGCAATCATGAAAATTAACTTTGCCATTCAATTTCTCCATAGGCACCAACAAAACATAATGGTTAAAAAAACTGTACATCCAAAGATTGAGTTTTTTTTTCGTACTTGATGAGTCTCTTTTGCTCCTCGAGTGTGGCTGGTAGCACTAATAGCTGGCGGCTGAGTTCCCCACGGAAGTTTCGTATCTGATGCTGCACCTCCTCCAAGACCCTCTTGAAGATGTTCACACGAGTGTTGGCCATGTGGACCTTGGCCTTCTCGTAGTCAGACGTCACAAGGTCATAGTCACCCTAACAGGGGGAGGGAGGAAGGAGGGGGGGGGAGAGAGTGAGAGGTGAAAGAGATTGAATGGGAGAGTACTTGTGTAAATAATTATGACAAATATTATTGCTTCTTCTTACAGCTTTGATGTTTCTTTCAATGCTGCGGGGAAGGTTGAACAGAACTCTGTGGCTCTGAAGAATGTTCAGCGCATTTCTCGTGGCATCTGCACGACCTTTGCACTTCAGAATACCATCAAACACCTCCTCAGCTCTTTTAGCGGATTCTAACATAGATGGGAATTAAGAGAGGGAGGGAGAGAAAGCAGTTGGAAATTGTTTTTTTTTCCTACATGTATCCCTCAAGTGGCATACCTCTCAGTAGTTCCTCCACCTTGTCAGTGAGAGAGCCACCCTGCGACTCACTCTCATTTCTAATCAGAAGCTCATTTACATGTGCAGGAATGAAGGTCAAGGCAACAAAACATCAATGTGCAAGACTTATATGCACGAGTGGCCATGTACATTGTATATGTAAGTGTATGAGCCAATGTGTGTATGTGTGTGTGTATGTTTAAGTGTATTTGGATATCAGAGAGAGTGTCGTAGGACTGTAGGAAGATGTCGAGGTTGTCCCTCATGAACTGCACTGGTGCCTGGTCGCTCTGCTCCACCTCCCTCTTCAGTCGCTGCAGGCCCAGCTTCAGGTCAAAGAAGCTTGTGTAGCGATGCGCCTCCAGGAGGAACCAAATCGGGTTGAAGTTCTCAGCCAATAGGTTGCCACTATCTGCAGAGAGAGGGTCAAAGTGCATCATCATCGCTACATAAACAGTTTACAAAGCTATCAGGCCTGGCCTTTACTCTGTATAACTAGAGCTCTGTAGAGCACATACCCCGCGCGCTCTGTAGCCACTGTAGTGTAGTACTGCAACACTCTGCAGCAGAGCTGTTTCATGACCTGACGACCCTTTCCAACACTGAGCTTGAGCATGCGCAGTCGCATCAGCATGCTAAAAGAGTGGGTGTGGTCGATAAACCACAGGCATGTTGAACAGAAAATGCACGATTTGTAGCACTAGTAAGCCTTTTTGATCAATTCGAAGCCCGTACTAACAAGTTTTTCATCGATATCTATCGATTGGATGTGCTTATAGCACGCACAGACGCCTAGAACTCGAGATCTGGCGATTTTCGTGCCGACGACGACAACAACGACGACAACGACAGACAGACAAACCGATTGCTTTACCCCTTGCGCATGCGCGCGGGGTAATTATACAGCACTACATGCACAGTCCAGCATAGACATCAGTGGATCATGGATATATGGTGCAGTTTGGCTGCTATATCAACACAGGCATGGATGAATGTGAAGACCTTCATTTATACTAGGCTAAGCCCTGGCCTATTAGGGATGATATACCATTGGGGAACATCTCCTTGAGGTTGTCCACACTCTGTGAGCCCAGCCTCCTGACGGTGTCCGGGGTTGCCCCCAAGGGGTTGATGATCTTCCTCGTGTAGGCTGGGGACGCTGTCTTTGTCGAGAAGCCAGGTGTCTGGAAGTTAAAGTCTTCATCCTTCCACTCATCTGCCTCTTCAAGAGGGTCTACATATTTTCATGACAAGTATATCCAAAATTCTCAAAAGAAACAAGCACAGTCTACACGTTAATATACATTGTACAATATACACTGTAGCTGGAATTTTATCTGGACAAAACTTAACCAACTTCACCACCTGCTCTCATATTTTTTATCCCGTATAGTAAAATTAATAGAAGATATTAGACGACCTCTGTACTGCAAAAGGCACATCAGACATGTAGATGGGCTTGGTAAATTTTTCCCAATGAAATTTTTTGGCTACAAGGAAAGTGGAATGCTGATATTTTACCAAGCTTGACCCCTTCATTTTATTATTGGACTTACCAAGTAACTGCTTGACCTCTGGCTGTTGTATGGTAATCTGGACTGTGCATGTGCCACTCCCACCATTGAACGTGGTGACAATGATCTCCCCGACACCCGGGGCATTCGGGCGGAGACACACCAGCTTACGGGAGGAGTGGTACTCCAGGCTCTCAAGACAGCTCATGCCATTGATGGTCAATTCTGAAAACAAAATAATACACATTTTAGAAAAAGAGTCGAAGGTTCAACTCACAACATAAAACTCTGTATACAGATATGTAGGCAAGACTCTTTAAGAGCCCATGAACCGCCTGTAAGGGCGCTCACAAAACGCTTTCATACCAATGACATCATCTTTGCTTTCTCCGAGATTCTCTCCGCGAATGGTGACCTTTGTCCCGGGAAGACCGGCGCTCGGAGAGATTCCCGTCACCACGGGGCCTTCGCTATCGTCCAAGTCGGTCATGGAGCGGAGACAGAAGGGAACGAGGGAACTCAATGCACAAAGGAGGTGCCCCACACTCCTACAGGTTATTTCTAAATGGAGCACACTGCAACTAGCATGGTACGGTGGGTGTGTCCCAACGCGGGAATTTGGCGGGAAATAAATTTTAGCATAACATCTCTGCAAAAGTGCTGCATTTGAGAGTCTCAGTCATGCCGCCGAAGAGCAAATCAAAAGTGAAGGGAGCTGCATCCTCGAGTAAGGGTCAAAATCGAAAGATCTCTGCCTTTTTCAAACCAGATCTGACCAGGAAAAGGTGCAGTGAGTGAGCACTAGCTAGCTAGGTGTCAACTTCAAATTTTATTTTTCTTCTTTAGATCTCGTTCAGTGGATGACGATGATCCCCAAACAACACCACCTCCAGCAAAGCGTTCAATAGATGAAATCTCTGAGGGGGAACCGTCAAAATCCAGCACTCCCCCAACCCCCGACTCCCTAAAAGAGGCAGGGGGAGCTGAGGGCCTGTCCCCCGAGCAGAAGGAACGGATGGCATTAAAGAAATTTGAGGCCGAAACAAAGAGAATAGCAGCTGCCGTTGGAACAGAGAAGCTTGGGCCTAGCTGGATCAAGGCACTACTTTCAGAATTTAAGAAGCCATACATAAAGGAGGTAGATGCAATAACAAGAGCATGTTACTAGCTGTGCTTTGCAGGTCAGTTGTCCAGAGAAAGGGTATTAGGCAGTGACTCTCTAATTAATGCATAATTTTAGGAAAGGCTATCAATTTGCATAGTGGCAGTGAAAGGTATCAAGTCCCTAGATATACATGTAGCTGATCTGCAAAGCATAGTATCTCATTGCAGCATAGACTAGTAAACCTTTCTTAATAATACTGTTGTTCTGCTTTTATGTTACAGTTGATGGCGTTTGTGAATGAGGAGCGAAAGAAATATACCATTTACCCTCCAGCAGAGGATGTCTTCAGTTGGACTCTCTGCTGCCCAATTCAGAAGGTGATGTTAGTGCAAAAATTAATATTATTGAAACTAACATCATTTGGAATATCGTGATAACTGTGCTTGTACTACAGTGTGTGGTTGCATCAAAAGCACCCCTAGTGCTTATCTAGCATAAACCACCAAGGTGTAGATGGTAGTTAAACTACAGCTGTAGTACAAGCCAGACAAACTGCAAATCACACCTACATATGTATATATCATGTGGATACCGTAATGCAGAAAATACTAGCATGCTTTGCAAGTCAGTTGTCCAGTGGAAAGGGTAAATAGGCAGTGGCTCTCAAGTGCTTAATTCAATTAAAAGAACAAACCACAAAGGTTTTTAGTTTATAGCACAGTAACCAGACTGCAGGGGGTTATCTGCCTAGACCCCAGCAGGGTGTATCCACCGCCCGCCCCCACCCCCCCCCCCCCCCCAAAAATAATTTTTCATTACATTATTACAGCTTGTTTGGTTGTACTCCTTGTGTCCACTATTAATTTATATAGCTCTATTGGTCTGTTGCACTCAAACATAATTATATAATACAATGAGGCCTGCCGATCACAGGTCACCTGAAGTGTCGCCTATAGATAGCCTCGTCCCCAGGCCCCTCCCAACGCGGGGAGAAGGGTCTGGTACACACCGACTGCGCATGCACCAATTTGTACCCAGAATCTGGGTACATTGTATATTCCCGTAAAATATTCAGTAAACTAAGTATTTTAGATTACGTCATCCTTCCTTTCTGCTCGCGTATGGCCAAGGAATGCACGATGCGAGCTCAAACAGTTTGTTCGAGCAGTTGGCTGGCCAGCGAAAGCAAAAAGACTTACTCTGGCACCTGTTTAAGTAAGCGATCGAATTTCCACGCGGTAAGCTATAGTATACGGACAATTTTACAGAAAATCTATGGATAAAGTGGCGCATGCGCAGTCGGTGTGTACCAGGCCCTTCTCCCCGCGTTGGGAGGGGCCTGGGGACGAGGCTAGCCTATAGACTAAGTGGAACTCAGATGCATTTGTATGAAGTAGTATTATGCTTAAACTTCCTCACTCTGCACCCATCCCCTCTCCCTCGGGCTGCTACATTAGTCCAGCTCTTCCTCCCATTCCGGCTCCCCTTAATTTTTGACCCCCAAACTGTCCATGACTAGCAGTGATTTGCATTGCTATAATTATTTGATTCATTATTATGATTTATGTTATATAATCTGGTGCAACATGTGGAAAAATAACGCGTTTTCTGCTAAAGGTCGTCAATCGCTCCATATAATTATATAAATGTTATGTGAATTCATGCTAATTTCTTGCGTTACATTAGATCATGCGTTGTATTCGATTTACTTTGGTAATATTATGCCATCTCTTAGGTGAAGGTGGTTATCCTCGGTCAAGACCCCTACCACGGCCCCAACCAGGCTCATGGGATGTGCTTCAGTGTGCGAGTGGGTGTGGCCATCCCGCCCAGCCTCAGGAACATGTACAAAGAGCTGAAGGACAGCATACCAGACTTCAAGATTCCTGACCACGGCTACCTGATGGGATGGGCCAAGCAAGGCGTTCTGCTGCTCAATGCTTGCCTCACTGTCAAACAGAAGACACCCAACTCTCATGCTGGAAAGGTAAACTTTTAAATTTCAATTTTCTTCTAGTAGAGAAGCATGGAGGTTGTAGAGTATCACAGCCTTTGATTTGGTCACACTTGTACAAGTATTACAGAAACTCCCAGCAACCACTGATAATAGTGCTACCCTTTGCACTTTTGAGGGTATTATAGGCACCATGCAATTGGCAAGATTTTAATTTGGCAACCTAAAAACCTCATCAATAATATGCTCTGGCAACGATGCTTCAGTTTCATATTCATACGTTTTTTTTAATTGTCTCAAACGCTGGCTAGATTCTCACCATGGCATCTAATATAATTTCTTTTAGGGTTGGGAGAATTTGACAGATGCAGTGATCCACTGGATCAACGACCACCTGTCCGCTGTGGTGTTTGTCCTGTGGGGTGCCTATGCTCAAAAGAAGGGAGCCTTCATCAACAAGAAGAAGCACTGTGTGCTCAAGTCACCCCACCCCTCCCCCCTCTCAGCTAGTAAGGGGTTCTTCGGCTGCAATCACTTTGAAAAGGCAAATGAGTACTTGCGGGGGAAGGGAAAGAAGCCTATTGATTGGAACTACCTGCCAAAGTCACCGGACACCGACTGATCATGAACTGCATGCTAAGCTTGTTTATTAGCCCCTCCCACATTTTGTTCTAAATACACGTATTCATGTATTTGAAAAATTTGAATCACGAGTCGAAGATCTGAAAAGAGAAAAAGGGAGTAAAAAAATAATAGCCATGAGTACTGGGATTGAAATATCTGTGACTACTGATGATAGTGGGCCTGATGGACCTATCCAACAAGAAGTAGTTTCTGAGGGTGGTTCCGACCAAGTCGTCAAGGTCGCCAGTCCTCCCTACAACATCGCGGAGAGCAACAACAACACAGCTTCAGACTCTGGCGTCTCGAACGCCAGTAGCCTCGCCTCGGATACCAATGCTCTCTTGAACAACGGAGACATCCACGGACTACCAAATCCAGCCGCTATCGAGTCAACAAATGTCGACGTTGCGGTAACAAAACGTGTTGAAGCTCTACGCTCCATGTCAACGCCTGTAGGTAGGAGTGGCCTACACGCATGTCGGTCTTTTGAGGCGGTGAACGTAGACAGTCAGTGCTCCTCGCTGCTGGAGGTATCGGAGACGGAGCACGGCCTCTCTATGATGAGCCTGGAGGTGATGACCAGCGGTGAGCAGCTGAACCTGATGGGAGAGATCCTGGGGGACAGTGAGGGTAGTGTGGGGACCACCAGCCGGTCTCTGTCACCCGAGGAGGAGGAGGAGGAGGAGGAGGAGGGGGGAGAGGGAGAGAGGGAACAGGAGGAAGAGGGTGCCTCTGGGACACCGCCAAATGCAGAAACTGGTACGCAATCAGCAGAATTAGATTAGTAAAAGTATTTGTAACGTATATGTGCAGTATCTGGTTGGGGAAGGCTATTGATTTGCCCATATTATGTACAATAGCATTCAGGCTTACACTTCTTTCCAATCTTTGCTATAATAGTGTATAATAATTATAGCTTTTGTTGATTGTGCAAATGTGTATTGAGTTTATTATGTCAGGTCTGGCAAGTGTTACCCATACAAATGTGTAGATTTCCTTCTGCACTCTTGAGGCTACACTATGCCGTTAATTAGCCTATGCTTTATTATGAATTAAAAATTTAACCCCTCACTAGGTACAGATCGCAGTCCCAGCGAAGGCAGTCGCTGCTCCTCCTCCATGGGGTACCTGGAGCCCCGCCCATATGACGGGGATAACGAGAAGGAGGACCCCAAGGCTGTCCAGAAGAAACTCCTCGAAACTGTCAAAACCATGAACACTACTAGTACTGCTGAAAGTGGTAGCAGAGAGGAAGGCAGTAACTCCACTTCACCGAACAGGACTGTCACCTCCAGCTCCTCAACACCACCACCAGAGGACAACTCAACAGCACAGCAAAAGCAACAACAAACTCCATCCGATAAGCCACCATCCCATTCACTCAGTGCCCCACCCTCCACATCCGTATCACGAAGTCAGTCCAACCAGGATCTGAAGACAGCAGCAGCTGCTGCCAGTGGTGCCATGGCAGCTGCTAGCGGCGGCAGTGGCAGTGAGACCTCTAGCAGCAAAGGACGATCGCTGGGCTCCTTCTTCAGAAGGTAAGGGAAGCAGCTACATTGTACGTGTAGTGTGAACAGAGCATTATGGTCGAGACTTGTGTGTGCTATGCTATCTCTCCCTTCAATAGAAATTGACTGTTTTGTTTTAGATTAAATGCCTAATTGTATAAAATAAAATAAGAGTATGGAATTACCCAGAAATGAGGACACCCTCCTTCTTTTGTCTGGATACTAACTACACTTTCATGTACAGTACATGGTCAGTGACGAGAGTGTGCGGAATAAAGAAAGAGTAGTGCATAATGTACACTGTCCATGAAAATGACTGCACATTCATTTATTAGTGCTACAAGATGTACCATGTTAGAGTGATTGTTCAAACCATGCTCGCAACATGGAATAGATGATTGCAAGCTTGTTTCAATTCTGTACTTTACATCAACACAATTTTGTGGCTCTGGATGCACCTCAAGCACATTACCAGTGCAGGTTGGCCCACAAGCCTTCAGTGCAGGTATTGCTAGGAATGAGCTGTGATTATATGTCCTGCCCAGACCCCCCACCCCTGTCCGTCAGGCTGTTAATTTTATTTTTGAGGAGAAAGGAGAGAGTGTCTCAGTATTATTGTTTGTCCTTTATTAATTGCAGAAAGAAGATGTCCTATGTTGGTAGTGCAGACCACACCTCCCAGACCCTCCTGGCAGCCACTTCCACCACTGGACTCATCCTACAGGATCGACCAAGGTCAGTAATCACTTGGGAATGCTTTTATATACCAATAATTGTTAGAACTGGACCCATGTTGCTGTCAAATCTATAATCTGTAGCTATAATAGAGTCACAGATGTATCACATGGCATTGTGCGTGTGCCACCTGCCTTACTGACTCAGCAGTGATTGAGTCCACTGTGCTATGTGTGATTTGTTTGTCTGTCCAATGTGAAAGTAGAGCTGACATTGTGTGTATTTGCTTTACATAAGGAATATGACTTCCCTCTCTCTCTCCCCTCTCCTCCCCCCCCCCCCCTCTCTCGATCTCTCTCTCTCTCTCCCTCTCTCTCTCCTTATAGCAACCTCCCAGCCAAGTCAGCAGCTGAAGAGCGTAGACACCAGAAGCTATATGAGCAGATGGTGACAGCTGCCAGAAAGAAAGAGCTAGAGAGAGCTAAGCAGGTGGTCAAGAAAGAAGAAGAGAGAAGATCCAAGGATAAAATGGTGGCAGACTCCTTAAAAGAGTGGAGCAAGATTCTACCCAAGTGGGACTCACTGTAAGTAATGTTCATCCTACCGAGCTCAGCCTTGTCCCATTCCCAGACTTTCAATCCTGCGAACTAGGCTGGGCTTGGGGACGAGGTTATTTGTACAAGTACAAGGCGTACATTATATAAATTATGTAGTGGATTTTTGGTGTTTCACTCAGATAGAAAAAGGTGTAGCATTGAACGCCCCTTTGGCCCAATTAGTCTAAGACTGAAACAGCTGTCTATAGTTGCACATTTGGCACCTACTTTTTGAAATCTTACATAGCTATTCCAAAGCACTGTTAGTTATCACAGAAAGTCTGTGGATATATTCACAGTCTATGTGAGAATGATAAATCCCAAAGCTCCTCGTATCTGATTCCTTTAGTGTATGTGCTAGCTGATGCTATGTTGTTGATTTTTGTGTCTCGTGTGATTATTTTATTCCGGTGATATCGCTTCCCTCTGACTCAGACACAAGACCCGTAAGGTTCGTGAGCTGTGGTGGTACGGCCTCCCCCCGGGTGTGCGTGGAGAGGTCTGGAAGAGGGCAATTGGCAACGACCTCAACATATCTCCAGGTACATGTAGATGAAGTGTATTCCCCACTCTTTAACATGACAATAATTAGGTTATGGAATTAGGTGTACATGTATTTCATGTGCCTGCTAGTGTGTGTGTACGTGTGTGTGTGCAAGTGCATGTTATTGTACACAATGAATGGTGCATACTTTCACACTACTACTGCTACAGCTTCATGAGCTGTTTTGCTTATATTATTATGTGTGTGCTGTAGCTTTACATTCTTTGTCCGTTTCACTATTGCCTATTGCCTCACCACTCAGACTTGTATCTGATCAACCTTCGTCGGTGCAGGGAGAGACTGGAATCACTGGACCAGAGGGAAAGGAGTGGTGAGTGAGTCAGTGTTTGTGTTAGTGCCCCTAGCTTTCAGAGAATCATGGCTCTGTTTATTGCATGTTTGTACGCATGTACATGTACATGTGTATGTGGGTGTGCCTGAGCGGACATTTGGATGGCTGGTTTCCCTAGTAGTTTTGATAGAAGAAAATGATCCTTCTAAGTGTGTACATATCCAACTTAGCATCCAATTTTTTAAGGCGAGTCCCCTACAGTATACAGTAGATATAATATATGTAGCTCTGCCTTCAAGAATTTTGCTTGATTCACAAGTCCTGAGTAAGCACGGTCCCCCTAGCTGTAGGAGCATCTTAATGATGACCATAACACTATTATGATAGCTCAGGATATTCATGGTTCTTCCTCACAGACTCTACTGCCTCTCAGAAGAGTCTCAGTCGTGAGCAGAGTGTGGAGGTCATTCACTTGGATGTGCTCAGAACATTCCCAACTCTTGGCTTCTTTCAGGCAGTGAGTGTTGACAATAACTCTTGTGTTGTTTCCTGCCAGGAATCAGGAATGATATACTGTTCCATGCTGTAAACATTGTGTGCATACATGTACATACAAGTGTGTGTCTTGTCTTGCGATTGTTACTGCTGACTTAGAGTGTAGATTACTGCACATTGTGAGGTTTCTCACTGATTGTATTTCCTAGAGTATACCCAATATACAAATAATCTCTCTTTCTCCGCCCTCCCCTCTCCCTCCCCCTCCCTCCCTCTACCTCTGTCTATATCTTATACACACTCTTTGGGCTAACTTAATCATCCATATACGAACTCATTCTGTAGGGTGGCCCCTATCATCAAACCCTTAAAGATGTCCTAGGAGCCTATGCCTGCTACCGTCCCGACATTGGCTATGTTCAGGGCATGTCCTTCCTGGCAGCTGTTCTCCTGCTCAACATGGAGGCAGGGGACGCCTTCATCTGTTTGGCCAACCTCCTCAATCGCTCCTCCTACCTGGCCTTCTTTCGAGTCGACCACACTTTGATGAGACCATACTTCGATTCCTTCACCATCTTCCTTCATGAATCCATGCCCAAGCTCAGTGCTCACTTTGAGCAGATGCAGTTCTCCCCGGAGTACTACCTCATAGAGTGGTAAGTCTGCTAGTCAAGCCTGGTACATGTACATATTATTATAATGCGGTCAATTGTAGTGTTGAAACTTGATGCATGCATTAACTCTCACTCCTTAACTACCTCTCTCCTGCACACACTTATACTCACTCGCGTGCACATCCGTGTACATTTTACAGGATTTTCACTATCTACACTCGTACCCTACCACTGGATATTGCCTGTCGGGTGTGGGACATGTTCTGCCGTGATGGGGACTCATTCCTATTCAGAACAGCACTAGGTATGACCCTATAGCTAGCAACAATAATTACATAATTATTATACATGATATTGTAGGAGCATGCTTTCATTGCTAAAGATGCTGCCCCTTTCTCCCCATTTTTTAATAGCGTAAGACTTTGGTAGCCACCAATTTCTGAAGCATCACACTAGCTTATAATACCTGTACTTGCAATTAAATTTTTGTTGTAAGTCTGCTTTTTGTTGCTTGCATTTTCAGGTATTCTGAGACTGTATCAGTCTGAGCTGATGCAGTTCTACGCTCTTGAAGACGCCGGGCAGTTCCTTGGCAAGCTGCCTACCACCATCTCCTCTGATGCTCTCTTCAGTTGCATTGACGCCATTCACTTGACTCCAAAACGATTTGACCAGGTCTTACAAAGCACAATGACTTCTCCAGCCAGATAGAACATCATCATTAATTTAATTTTAGTGTCGTTTCATGGTTCTCTGTATTATTCTATTTGTATATCTGATTCTGGCTTTTTTTTTGTGAACACTGTTTTTAAACCTTTCACATTGATCAGAACGATATTGGGTAAAGGTCGTCAGGGTGGGGATTAATTGGAAAATCTGCACTGGCTGTGCAGATTGAGCTTGCATCTACATGATCTGCATCTAGCGCGGAGTGGATCAGATCAACTGGAGAGGCTGAGGGTTAGTGTCTGAGATGGCGAGTTTCAGTCGCACCGGTGAAGCTACTCCATCTTCTCGCGAAAGAACCCGCTCTATGTCTTCCATAGACAAACTCCTTGTTCAAGGTACCGTACCGTCTATTGCCAGTGCAGCTGCTAATAGAGCTTTCGTCACGATTCATAATGTATAGGTATCCGTAGCTTCGGTGCAACTGATGCAGATAAGGCAGTGATTGAGTTTGGAAGACCTCTCACACTCATCACTGGCCAGAATGGAGCTGGAAAGACGGTAAATTTACGAATCGTGGAAATATTAGACAGCTGCTTTCAGTGATGGATCAGCTGTCACGCACTGTGCAGTAGTTAGCACCAGCTACATGTACCAGTAGTCTGATTCGTGCACCTATTATTATATATTATCTCATTGGCAGACTATCATAGAGTGTTTGAGATATTCCACGACTGGTGAACTTCCTCCAAACAGCAAGGGAGGGGCCTTTGTTCACGATCCCAAGGTAAAAAGATATTAAATTAATGATGGGTGGCTCTCACAAGAAGGGGGTGGCCATGCTGTATAATGTGGTGCAAGTGATTAATGCTCTCTGCCTTCATGGATTTGTGCAGTTGATAGGGGAGAGAGAAGTAAAGGGTGTGGTCAAACTCAAATTTCATGACATCACTGGCTGTACGGTTATCTGTAGCCGCATACTGCAGTCGACCCAGAAGGTAGGGAATTGATGGACACCACTGTACCAGCTTGCGTATAATATATTTGTATCCTTTTAGCCGAGAAAACTGGAGCAGAGAACACTAGATTCATCAATGGAGAGGATTTCATGCACTGGAGAAGTACACAATGACTAATTATGATCGTGTTGTCTATCACTTGTTATTTGTCATAATTTGCCATCATTAGAAAACCAAGGTCACCAATCGCTGTGCACAGATAGACAGAGAGGTAGATACAGCATAGATCTACATGTACTTGGCCCACTAGTAGGATTGCTTATTGTTCTTCCTTTGTGCAGATGATCTCTTATCTGGGTGTGTCCAAGGCCATACTCAACCACGTCATATTCTGTCACCAGGAGGAGTCGGCATGGTACGTACCATAAATCTGGACATTTTCATTTTCATATTTGATGACAGCTACGTAAATTTAAAAAAAAGGATGTATGCGAGTTTCATTAGACAAAATTTGTGCATGTACATGTATGTATTGTGGAACTAGAGCTCTGTAGAGCACATACCCCGTGCGCACATAGCACGATCTATAGATTTACTTTCGGTGCATGGCTTTAATTTTGTGAACTTGAGAGAAATAATGGAAAATTATATGATTATGCTGCTTAGTTGTCCCAGTGATACATGAAATAGCACTCTCTGCACCCAGACCTAGCCCGGACTAGGAAGACATGAACTTCAGTGTACCTATATTTTGTTGTGATAATAAGTATAGCTACACATGTATCTTTATACATAGTGATTGGTTCCATGGGGCTTCAGATTTCAGTCACTATAGACGTCACGAGCATTATTTAGAACATCGACGATCTTTACCAGTCATACGCGTGTTAGTTGTGCGCATGAGCAGAAAGCACTATGGGCATGCATCATGCATTGATGGGCACTGCTGATAGGCGTGGCTACGGTGGCCAACAAAAAGGCACTATTTGTGACGCTCTTGGACCGTATCCCTCGATTTGATGCACACTGAAGCCAATTTTTCGCCGAATTCAATTGATTCGTTGTGATTACGAGTCGCTTAGACGCCTACATCTCGAGATATGGCGATTTTTGTGCTAACAACGACAACAACGACAACGACGACACGACCGATTACTTTACCCCTTGCGCATGCGCGCGGGGTAACAACTAGCTGCAGTGGTATCGTAATATTTACCCCGCGCGCATGCGTAAGGGGTAAAGTAATCGGTTGTGTCGTCGTCGTCGTTGTTGTCGTTGTCGTTAGCACAAAAATCGCCATATCTCGAGATATAGGCGTCTAAGCGACTTGTAAGTACAATGAATCAATCGAATTCGGCGAAAAAATCGCTTCAGTATGTGTCAAATCGAGGGATAAGGTCCACGAGCATCACAAATAGTGCCTTTTTGTTGGCCATCGTAGCCACGCCTGTCAATAGTGCCCATCAATGAATGATGCATGGCCATTGTGCTTTCTGCTCATGCGCACAAGTAACAAGCGTATGACTGGTAAAGATCGTCGATGTTCTAAATGATGCTCGTGACGTCTATAGTGACTGAAATTATGGAACCAATCACTATGTAAGATAGCTATACTATTACTACAATAAAATATAGGTACAAGTTCATGTCTTCCTGATCTGGGTGCAGCTGTTTATAGCAATGCACTGAAAGTAAATCTATAGATTGCGCAATATGCGCGTGGGGTATGTGCTCTACAGAGCTCTAGTTAATGAGTGTGTACGTGTATACAGGCCTCTGAGTGAGGGCAAGGCACTGAAGGCCAAATTTGATGAGATTTTTGCCTCTACTCGATACACCAAAGCTCTGGAAAACATACGGTTGTTTCAGAAAGAACAGGTACTATGTAGGAAGAGCTTAGCCACTGGGTGCAGTGTTGTACATTGTAGGTACTGTTAAAATGCTTGACTTGGATCACTTTTTTACTTTCTTACATGTAGGTCAATGAGTGCAAGGTGTATAGTGCTGAGCTGATGCATCTCTCAAAACAGAAAACAAAAGTCGAAGAAGCAAGTACACTATTCTCTCTTTCTCTCTTACTTATTTTCTCTCTCCTCCCTCCCTCCCACCCTCTCTCTTTCTTAATAGCTACAAGGTGATCTGAAGGAGACCCAGAGAAAAGTGGATGCTTCTAAGGCTGAGATCACTCGGATCAAGAATGAGCTGACACCAGTGGAAGAGAGACTACAGGAGCTCAATGCAATGTACGACCAGGTCACCACACTGGAAAGGAAAATTGGTAATGGCCACATACATGTACCTACTGTTTGAAACTAGATATGCCTACGTTAGCATATTCTGCCTGCATAATCAAGAGCACAAGTACCTAATTTCCACCCTACTCATATTAAGGACATCGTTCATAGTGAAATTAATATGATAACAATTTTTTTGAAAAAGCTGAACATGATACCAGCAAGAGGGAGCTCCTGAAGAGTCAGAATGAGTTGAAATCCAAGATTGAGCACCCCTTCACCGGCAGCAGGGCTGAGCTTGAGCAGGAGAGGGACGAACACCACTCCAACCTAGAAAGAAACAGCAGGGAGCTCAAAGAGGTCAATTTTAACATCAATAATTGGTGGATTAACGAACTACCAGTAGTACTGTATGTGAAACCAGGATTGTTTTTTTTAACAAATAATATTATATAGATGGAGCGTAAGCATGGGCACCTGAATCATGATCTGAGTGGACTCAACAGTGAGCTAAGCAAGTGCTACAGGGAACATGAACGCTATAAAACAGAAGAAAAGGTTTGCCACTAGTCCAGTGTTACTGTTCTAACTGAAACTATAATATTACTATCTGACTCTGACAATGGGCACACAAAATATAGTATCATCAGCAGAGGGTGCGCTCAAGAGATGAGAAAATTGTGAGCTTGGCATCCAACCTAAACCTGGATGGTTATGATCAAGGTCCATTCAGCACATCAGTGGTGAAGCGGTTTCTCGCTCAAGTGGCTCAGCTGAGGCAGGAGTTGGAGGAGAGGGCTGCCACGGAGAAGGTGAGAGAGAGAGATGGAGTCGATTCTTGTTGTTGATTATTGCTATGGATTTATCAATGATCATACTGCAAAATTTGGAAGTGAAGGGGTGGGTTTGTTGGATTTGACATCTTGTAAACTGCTTATAATATTCTCCAATCGGTTTCCCACAGGTATAATTTTAAACGTGAGGATTGGTAGAGACTATTCTGAAAAAATATGCGATTTGAAAGTTGTTAAGCTATTGGCTTTGTTTCTACCCACAGCAAAGCCTGCTGGAGAAGGAGCGCTCCCTTCAGGAGCAGGTGGATGAGCTACGCACCAACCTAGCCTCACTGGAGCAGTCAAGAACCATCAAGGAGAAAACAGTAGCGGATAATAGGAAGGAGATCAGTAGGATTGGAAAGGAGCTGGCGGCCATTGGCAGTGGAGGGGCTGCTCTGGACAGTACCGAACAAGAACTACGCAGTGCTGTAAGTGAATATTGACTAGCTGTGTAGCCAGGTCCTCTTAAGTAAGCCCTGTTCCTATCATTTCCATGTTACATGTGCCGTACAACTCAGAAATGCTGGGGGACAAGGCTAGGATTCTTTCTCTCTTTTGTGTGTACACAGTTATGTGTGTAACATTAGCTATACGTTCTTTCTTTGTAACATTAATGAAGGAGGGGGGCTGACTACATGTACATTTATGTTATTGTAGCGTAATTCTACTTACACTATTCAGATACTGCATAGAAGCCGATGCATTAATCTCCAGTCTATTCTCATTTTTTTCTAGGAGCGTGAACTGTCTGACTATGAATCTCAAGTGGACATCCCCGCTTTAGAGAACTCACGGAGGTCTCTCCAGAAAGAGAAGAGGGGCTTGGATGAGAAGGTATTCTCTCTCCAGGGGGAGCTGAGTCGTATTGTCCAGCAGTCCAGTGCCAGGGGGGCCCTGGAGGCGTCTAAGAAACAGAGGAGGAGCAAGGAAGAGGACTACCAGAACCAGTGAGTTAGTGTGGCTAACCTAACTATGTACATGGCTATGGATATAGATTGTAGCAGAAAGCCAGCACAAGGTCGCAATCTGTCTCATTGTAACATGCAAGACAGTTCATACATTCGAGATCTGATATTAAACTTGCTAAGTTTAGCTCCTCTTGAGATAATGTTCAAATTGTATCACGATCTCTGTGTGTACATGTACATGCATGTATATGTAGGATGTGTGGTGTGGAGGCGGAGCTTTTGTCTGTGTTGGGTCACATGCCGGGAGAGGAGGAAGACCTCGAGGGAAAACTCACTCAATTTGAAAGGGAGAAGAACCAAAGCCTGAGGAAAAAGGAGGCAGAGCTCAAGAAAGCCGAGTTTCAGCACTCACAGCAACGATACCAGAAGGAAGAGAAAGAGTGAGGAGAGGGTAGGGAGGGAGGGAGAGAGAGAGAGAAAAAGGAGAATGGGGAGGGATGAAGGGAGAGAAAGAAAGAGGGAGGGATCAAGGAGGGTGGAGGAGAGTAATATTAACTAACTATGTCTCCATATATTCCTTATAGGAAACAACTGGCACGCAAGAAAGAGCGTATGCAAGGTTTGTACAATGTACTTTGTAAGTAAAAATTATAAGAATGCATCGTTACTCTTTGTCTCTGACTGCAGAGCTCCAGGCTGAGGTGTCTGATGTGTGTGGAGAGAGTGATGGCACATTTGAGGAGATTGTGGAGAAAGTGGAAGAAGACATTGAAGAAACAAGCGAGTAATCCATGTCCCATTTCCATTCCTCATTAATCCATACTACGTATGATGCTCCCTTTGAAACTCATGCAGAAACATCTCCACTATCAAAGGGTCTCAGTCATTCTTCAGAAAGTCCTTGGAGAAGGTGCATTCCTCCAACAAGTGCCCTCTCTGTTCACGAGACTTTGAAGACGAGGAAAGCCTGGAATCAACCATCAACTCTGTGAGCCCACTCACATAGCATAATAATAATTACTGTTTGCTAGCCTTGTATCCAGGCTGCATTTTCAGCCTTTCTCTATAATATAGACAGTGCTAATACTGAACAGTAAGGACCTGAGGATATTAGCCTCACACGAGGCCCACTCCTAAAATTAAAGTTTTATGCAATGGAGAGAGCCTTGTGCATAGTTTTGAGGATGTACACCCTTAGGTCAAAGCTGACTAGTGTATCATTGAACTCACACCAAAAAAATTCTATGCAAATATTCTTTATGTACGTTTTGCATTATAATCTTGCATTCAGCTTACCACTCGTCTGAACCAAAGCATCCCCAAGATGTTGCCAGTGATGTCAGAGAAGCTGCAGCAGCTCCACGTCAGGCAAAGGAGACTACAGGAGCTCAAGCCAAAGATCGAAGAAGTAAGCCTCACCTGTGCATATTTCATGCTACAATTGTATGCATAATTATATATGTGTAATCATTATACTTGAAAGTCTATATAATATATTTATATAATATTAACATGAATGTACTACTTAGTCCAATTCTGTATATTTTATATTGCAATGAATGGTTTTATCGTGGAATATCGCGAGGAAGTAATCTGGTGTGGGGGATAGGGCTAACCCATGACAATATCTGGGTGAATGCACTGTATCTGACTCCCCGTCGATAATGTAATGGGTGCTATTTTATTAACATTAAATTTTACACTGCTATATTAAATGGGTGAAACACCAAGCAGCCTTCAAATTCATTGTTGGGCATGCACATAAATAGATGTTTTGGTCTTCACACACTTCACTAATAATCCCAACAACACAGTGGATCATTGAGGTCATGGCGTCTTATCTTCTGTTTGTTATCACTGTGTTCACCCAAATCCCTGATAGGGTATTGTATAGTGCTGACTATATTTTGCCATAGTATGATAATTTCCATTCAACAAAGCTACTCTCTGATCTAGAGAATTTGCTTGTAGATGAGAATTTTGAGAGCGATCTTAAATTGTTCCTTTAAAAGTAATGGCTGAATCTCAGGGTATAATAGCCAAGCAACCTATCAAGAATCTTGTAGGGGAGCACATCAAAGGAAGTCCAGTCCCTGTCGCTAGCGCTGTGATAAAAAAGCCTGGTACTCCAATCAAGACGATCACCGGAGTGCAGTATCCTTGGTGTGTGGCTGTCAACCAGAGGGGGGAGATCATAGTAGGTGAGAGAGGTGCTTATTGTGTCTCCATCTTCAGTGCAGTGGGAGAAAAAATTAAATCGTTCGGCTCACGAGGCTCGGAGCATGGACAATTTAAATCAATCATTGGTGTAGCATTGGATGATGACAGCAATATCTTTGTGACGGATGGTCGCAATCATTGCATTCAGAAGTTCACACCAGATGGACAGTTTATCGCAGCAGTTGGGAGGGAAGGCAACAAGCATCTCGAGTTTGACTGTCCTAAAGGTATTGCTGTCAATCCACTTAACAAGAAGCTGTACGTAACCGACTACTTCAATCACCGCCTTCAGATTCTGAACCCTGACCTGACATTCTCCGGTAGCTTTGGCAGTCGTGGCAGTGGCAATGGAGAGTTTGACGCCCCCTCAGACGTAGCATGTGACAGTACTGGGAATGTGTATGTGACTGATTCTTCAAACAACTGTATTCAAGCGTTCACCTCAGAGGGAGGGTTTGTAAGGAAGATGGGAGAGTATGGTACCGGCAATGGAGAGCTGAACTCACCCTGTGGCATCTGTATTGACAATAACCCTGATGTGCCAGTGATATACGTGACTGAGTGGAGGAATCGTCGTGTTTCAGTGTTCACATGCGAGGGGAGGTTTCTTACCTCGTTTGGCTCCAGGGGAAATGAGCCAGGACAGTTCAGATGCCCTTGTGGAGTAACGGTAGACAAGAATGGAGTTGTCTACGTTTGTGATTCACACATGAGTAACTATCGAATACAATTATTTTGAAACTCATGCTCTGGTAATATAATTCTCAATTATTATTATTATTATGTTTATGTATAATTATTAATTTTGTGTTCAATTGCCATTACCCCACAGACACGCATGTGCTATAGTATAAGGGATAAGGTAATCAATTGATCGTGTCGTTGTTGTCAACCAAAAGAAATGCCAGATCTCAAGATCTCGACATCTCAGTGAGTGGCCAATGCTGTCAAGTGGTCGAAGGTGGCGAAAAAGTGACACTTTATTAAAAGCTCTTGATAAGGCCATGAATGCTGCATATGTGATTGGCGATGTCTACACTGTCGACCACACCTGGCAAAGCTGTGTGCTGGTACTATGTACCACTGCACATGCTCAAGCTCAAATTAGTCCAATTAGGCTAGTGTTGTATAATGAATAATTAAAATTTTTATTGTGGCTATAGTAATAATTTCTATTTTATGTGCTACAGCAGGCCTTTGGCTACAGTAAGCATAGGGTATGTGGGCTCTAAGAGCTCTAGTTGTGATAAGTTGATGTTGATAATAATTTGGTGTAAGTACATATAGCTGTGGGTAGACCTAGTCATGTGCATGAATTGATTGTGGTTGTGGAGAGTTCCTTGTGCTTGACCATTATCTCATACTTGGTATTGCACACATCCTGGCCACTAGAATGTTAAAAATTGTGCAGGATATGCAACATTTTGCCTAAAATGGAATGATACCTGACCTTCCCCTTTGACCTGTGCACGTTGAAAGGACAACTAAAATTTTAATAGTGAAGACACTACGACTTGGTAAAAGTACTCCTACCCAAAGCCAATGGCTGAATCTGTAGCCAAGCAAGCCCTTGAGAAGCTGGAGGACCAGCTAACCTGTGCCATCTGCCTTGATGCCTTCAAAGACCCCAAACTGCTCCAATGCTTCCATGTCTATTGTAAGGACTGCCTCCAGCGACTGGTGGTCCAAGATAGACAGGGACAACTCTCCCTGTGCTGCCCCACCTGTCGACAATCCACCCTCCTTTCCCCAACTACTGGTGTGTCTGGCCTCCAGTCAGCATTCCATATCCACCACCTCTTTGAGATTCAAGATGCCCTCAAGAAAGTGAAAGATCCACAAAAAGTGCAGTGTGAGAAATGCACCAAAACGACACGAACTGCTACCAACTTTTGTCGAGATTGTGGAAAATTCATCTGTGAAAGGTGCACCGAGATGCATAGCGAGTGGGAAGAGATGTCTAATCATGAGGTGGTCAGCATGGAAAAGATACAAAATAATATCAAGCAGCTAGTCCCTCCAAAGAAGGTGACCCTGTACTGCTCCCAGCATGAAGGCATGAAGCTTGAGCTCTACTGTGAGACATGTGGAGAGCTCATCTGTCTCCACTGCACCGTCAAGAAACACAAAGACCACCTGTACGACCTGGTGGGGACACCTTTGAGAGACACAAAGCAGAGATCACGGCATCCCTAAAGCCAGTTGAAGAACAGCTGGGTGTTGTTAGCAAAGCACTTGAGCAGTATGGTGCACGATCACAAGAGCTAGATGAGCTAGAGGTAGCTATAGAAGCCAACATTGGGCAAGAGATCCAAAAGCTTCAAGAAATACTTGAGGGGAGAAAGGTCAAACTAGTTGGCCAAATGAAGCAGCTGATCCAAACAAAGAGGAAGAACCTCACAATGCAGAAGGATGAAGTAGAGACAGTCCATACCCAGCTGGCGAGCTGTCTGTCATTTGTGAAGGAAAGCCTGAGGACAGGAAGCCAGGGAGAGGTGATGAAAATGAAGAAAACAGTTGTGAAACAGATCAAGGAGATGACAGATAACTTCAAACCAGAATTAGTTCCTCCCTGTGAGCACGTCAACATCAAATTCATACACTCATCCGAGCTCACTCAAGCATGCCAGCAATTTGGTGAGGTATATAGCTCACAGCTGTCTCCAGAGAAGTGCTTTGCAAAAGGTGACTGCCTCGAAGTAGCAGAACTCAACGAGAAAGCCACTGCAATGCTGTTTGTTATTGATCAGAAGGAAAAATGTTATACAGCTGGGATTGAGACTCCTACCTGTGAACTAATACCAAATAATAGCAGCAATAAAATAGATTGTCTTGTGAGGAAGAGAGAAGGCAATAAGTACGAACTCAGCTACCAAGCCACCAGTCGAGGGTGGCATCAACTACACATCAAAGTGGAGGGGGAGCACATCAAAGGGAGTCCATTTTCTATCACTGTGATCAAGGCTCTTGGCGCTCCAACCAAGACCATCAGTGGAGTGAAGGAGCCGTTTGGTGTGGCAGTCAATCAGAGAGGGGAGATTATTGTTACCGAAGACAGCACTCAGTGTGTCTCCATCTTTAACCCAACAGGAGAGAAACTCCGATCATTTGGTTCACAGGGATCCGGATATGGACAGTTTAAAGAAATTCGTGGAGTGGCTGTAGATGATGATGGCAATATTTATGTGGCAGATGGACACAATGATCGCATTCAGAAGTTCACCTCCAATGGAAAGTTTATCACGACATTAGGAAAAGATAGAGATAAGTATTTAGAATTTGATGTTCCCAGGGGTATTGCTATCCATCCTCATAGCAAAAAGCTGTACGTAGCCGACTACAACAATCACCGCCTTCAGATTCTCAACCCAAATTTGACATTCTCCGGCAGTATTGGCAGTCGTGGCAGTGGTAATGGACAGCTTAAGAACCCATCAGATGTGGCATTTGACAACTCTGGGAACGTGTACATTGCTGACACCAACAACCACCGTATTCAAGTGTTTACTGCTGAGGGAGGTTATTTAAGGAAGTTTAGACGCGGAAAGGGAAATGGCCAGCTAAACTCACCCACTGGTATTGCCATTGATAGTGACAATGTGGTGTATGTGACAGAGTACCGCAACTTTAGCGTTTTAGTGTTCACGTGTGAGGGCAAGTTTCTGACATCATTTGGTTCGGAGGGAAGTGGACCAGGACAGTTTTATCATCCTTATGGAATAACAGTAGACCGGGATGGAGTTGTCTATGTCAGTGATAAGGGCAACAATCGTTTGCAAATATTTTGATCATGAGTTGTAGTCTGACTTACAATTTTATCCATTCACGCACGTGCTACATGCACTCACTTCTTGTAATCTTTATGAATAATTATGATCTTATTGTGGTGTGTTCCAAAATTAGTACTTCAGCAATTTCATCAAAATTCCATATTGATTTTTTGGTTCGTGATAGTTGAATAGAGATATACTTTTTCTAAAATTCGGCCCTTCTAATTGTTCGGCTTCCTTTACCGAATGATTGAAAATAGTCCCTAATTTTCGGCAAAGGTCATCACATGTATATGCTATATATGGGAGTAGAATGCACACATGGATGGAATGTTGAATATCAAATTCGGCAAAGTACAAGCAACATTATTTTCATTCCGAATTTTTAGAAGAAATACAGTAGTCATCATTTAGAAAGTTTAAGCAAGATGGAGCTCAATTTATCACTACAATTTATATGCATAGTTACTACTGTAGTTATTAGTTATCTTCCCCTACCTCTGAGAGTCAGAATGTGTAACCTGACCAACAACATGTACATGTACAGTGTGGGTTCATGTCATTTTCTGTAGTAGAATGTGGTAGCCCGCTCCCCACATCTTACCTTATATGGAACTCTGGAGGATCATGTGATAATGAACACAGCTAGTTTGTGTAACGGCACTTTAGTTGCTCAAGTTATTAGTGACACACTGTAGTACTATAAGTGCATGAGTGATTAACCCAAACTAAGTAATGGCTGAATCCCAGACTATAACCAAGCAAGCCCTCAAGAAGCTGGAGGACCAGCTGACCTGTGCCATTTGCCTTGACGCCTTCAAAGACCCCAAACTGCTCCAATGCTTCCATGTCTACTGCAAGGACTGCCTCCAGCGACTGGTGGTCCAAGATAGACAGGGACAACTCTCCCTGTGCTGCCCCACCTGCCGACAATCCACCCTCCTTCCCCCGGCTACTGGTGTATCTGGCCTCCAGTCAGCATTCCATATCCACCACCTCTTTGAGATTCAAGATGTCCTCAAGAAAGCGAAAGATCCACAAAAGGTGCAGTGTGAGAAATGCATCAAAACAACACGAACTGCTACCAATTTTTGTCGAGATTGTGGAAAATTCATCTGTGAAAGGTGCACTGAGATGCACAGTGAGTGGGAAGAGATGTCTAAACATGAGGTGATCAGCATGGAGAAGATACAAAGCAATATCAAGCTGCTAGTCCCACCAAAGAAGGTGACCCTGTATTGCTCCCATCATGAAGGTATGAAACTCGACCTCTACTGTGAGACATGTGGAGAGCTCATCTGTCTCCACTGCACCGTCAACAAGCACTGTAGACCGGAGCATAAATATGACCTGGTGGGGGACACCTTCCAGAGACACAAAGCAGAGATCACAGCATCCCTAGAGCCAATTGAAAAACAGATGGGTGTTGTTTGTAAGGTACTGGAGCAGTATGGTGTACGATCACAGGGGCTAGATGAGCTTGAAGTAGCTATGGAAGCCAACATTGAGCAAAAGATCCAACAGCATCAAGAAATACTTCAAGCGAGAAAGGCTGAGCTGGTTGGCGAAATGAAGCAGCTGATTCAAACAAAGAGGAAGAATCTTGCAGCACAGAAAGATGAAATGGAGACAGTCCATACCCAGCTGGTCAGCTGTCTGTCATTTGTGAGGGAGAGCCTGAGGACAGGAAGCCAGGGAGAGGTGATGAAAATGAAGAAAACACTTGTGAAACAAATCAATGATATGACAGATAACTTCAAACTGTCTTCTTGTGAGCCTGCTGATGTCAAATTTATCCCATCATCCAACCTCGCTGTAGCCTGCAAGCAGTTTGGTAAGTTTTATCTTAAACAATCGGTTCCAGGTGACTTCCGTGCAGTGGGTAGAGGTCTGGAATTAGCCGAGGTTGGTGAAAGATCTACTGCTGTCTTGCATGTCATTGATCAGGAAGGAAGGGCTTACAAAACACCGATCAAAACTTTGACCTGTGAACTGGAATCAAACAACACTGATAGGAAGATTGAATGTCTTGTGAGGAAAATAGGATGTAACCAGTATGAAATCAGCTACCAAGCCACCATTCGAGGGAGGCACCAGCTACACATCAAAATGGAGGGGGAGCACATCAAAGGAAGCCCATTCTCTGTCACTGTGATCAAAAAGCTGGGCACTCCAATCAAGATCATCAATGGAGTGAAGGAACCTTGCAGTGTGGCAGTTACTCAGGGGAGAAGCATCATTATAGGTGAGAGAGGTTCTCATTGTCTCTCTATCTTCTGTTCATTTGGAGAGAAACATCAGTCGATCGGCTCCCGAGGATCAAGACAAGGTTTGCTTAATAATATGCGTGGCATTGTCGTGGATAATGATGACAACATCATTGTGATGGATCGAGATAATGATCGTATTCAAAAGTTTGCACCAAATGGAAAACTTTTGACAGTAATTGGAAAGAAAGGAAACAAGCCTCTTGAGTTTGATAAGCCTAGAGGTGTTGCGATTAACCCACTGAATATGAAAATATACGTCACTGACCATTATAATCATCGCATTCAAATTCTGAATCCTGACCTTACATTCTTTAACTGCTTTGGCCAGGGTGGCATTGGCATTGGACAGTTTCAGTTCCCCTCAGGTGTGGCATGCGACAGTATAGGGAATGTATACGTGGCTGACGAAGACAATGACCGTATTCAAGTGTTTACTGCAGAAGGAGGGTATTTGAGGACATTTGGACAACCTGGAAAAGGCCGTGGAGAGCTGCACTCACCCACTGGTGTTTGCATCGATGTTGACAATGTGGTGTATGTATCAGAGTGGGGTAATCATCGTGTTTCTGTGTTCACGTGTGAGGGCAAGTTTCTGACATCATTTGGGTCAAAAGGAAATGGACCTGGACTGTTTAATCAGCCTTATGGAATCACGGTGGATAAGGATGGAAATGTGTATGTCTGTGATACTTGTAACAATCGTTTACAAATTTTTTGATTTACATATGCACTTCTAAATTTTTAATTTTAGTGCTTGTGCTGCATTCATCACACTATAATTACTTTTGTACTGTACCCCTCTTTTATGTTAATTTATAGGAGTAAGCACCTTCAGTTTAGTGGTCCTATTGTTGCCAATATTTTATCAATTTCTTCTGTGTGCTATCTCAGAGATGTGTGACCTCCTTACAACAACATGTATGTGTATGTGCAATGTGGGTTGATGTTATCATTGCCTTTAGCATATCCAGTACTAGAATGTGGCAGCCCGTTCCCTTATATGGAATTGTGGAGGATCGTGTGACAATGAACACAGTGAAGTTGAAAGTTGTGTATGATAAATATTTTTAAAAAGGCACTTTAGTTGCTCTAGTCAGTGACACACTGTAGTACGTACTACAAGTGATTATTAAATTGATTGTACCCAATGGTTGAATCCCAGGCCGTAGCCAAGCAAGCTCTCGATAAGCTGGAGGACCAGCTGATCTGTGCCATCACTTTTATCATTACATAGCAACTGAAACGTTAGGGAACCACACACCTGGAGTTTATATAATATTATGTAGTATTGCTACAACCTTCGTCGCAGGATTTAAGTATTTTTTGGTAGCTTTCACTACTTTCATCAGTTGTGATAGTAATTGGAAAACAAGGGAATAAGCACCTTCCATTTAAAGGGTCTTTTATTTACATTTACATTATATGTATCAGCTTCTGGTATCCCAATCAATGAGCTCTCTGTGCGGCTTATTGATTGCACTTCTGTACCTCAGAATGTGAGATCCCCTTGTTGGGATGAGGCTAGTCTATCAAGCTAGACCCCCTTTTTTTCGTCTGACGACCTTTACCTACCCGCTCTCATGTGGAGCGAGTAGGTAAAGGTCGTCGGGCGAAAACGGGGTCTAGCTTGGTAGACTAGGATGAGGCTAAGGCACTACCCTTAGAGGGGTGTCTTTATTCAGCGGAATGGAATAGTGGAATGACCACGCCCACCGAGCGCGTTCCGTGACGAACTATACCCATTATATTGAGACACAATAGCAATAGTATTAGCGGATCCTTGAACTGATTCAACAAGAGTAGAGATCAGAAGTGTGGGCTCAAGATTTAGCCTGAAACTAGGATGAAAGTTAGTCATAATTTGAAAGAGAGTCGCCAAGTTTAGCTACAGTTGTTTTGAAGTCACAGTCTGGATGCCAGCTAGCACCCAGACTATTGAAGTTAATGATAGCACTGCTTATTAAGTATTTACAATGGCATCACATAGCAGACATATTATTATTATTAGTAACCTCATTTTAATAACAATATCATAGTGATCAATTTTCAATGCCAAAGCCGCTCAGACCTCTCTTTTGTCCCGGCCCCTACTCTGATACTTGGTCTATTAAACGTCATGCAAGTCTCCTCAAATTCTGCAGTATTAAAAGTGAAACAGTTATAGCTCTACTCTCAATGAAGTCTTCGAATGTCCAGTGTACGTGTGATGTGGGACCATATCGCTGGCTATAGAGTGGTGTCCCCATTCATGTCATACAGAGATCAATAATAATATTATTTTAGAGCAATAGCTAGCAGGGATCCTCAGTATTAAAGATATCCACCCCTAGGCTAGCTGTCGAAATAGGGGTCAGATCTAGTACCTAGCTATTTCACTGGGAGCCATTTGGGAAGGGGGATAGCCTGGTGTGGCTGGAACTGCACTGAGGTGCCAATATCTCTCCTGTTAGTATACCGGTAAAGGCTTGCCTAGCTGCACATGCCAAGCCCAAAGAGGCACAATCTGGCCCATGGAAAAGGCAACACACCAAATAATTCTTGCACAAAGTACCGAGGTACATACAGCATACAGCATGAGGTTAACATTCAATGTTGGAAGCTGAAAGATCCATTTTGTGCCCATAAATTATCTATTTATCTCCTGCATCAGTTTGTGCTCCTCCTTCTTTTAATTACTGCCACTGGTTTAGCCATAATTCCATCGAGAAGAGAAGACCTGCGTGCCTTGGGCACTGAATATAGTAGGTATAGGTCGTCACAAAATACAGTCGGTGGGCGTGGTCATTCCACTATTCCATTCCATTCCATTCCACCGTTCCATTCCACCATTCCATTCCATCGTTCCATTCCGCTGAATAAAGACACCCCCCTTAGAGTGATATTGTGTATACTGGTAGCCCACTAATAACATCTTGGCCTTATATGGAACTGTGATATGGATCATGTGATAATGAAGTCCAAAAATATAGCCACACCCAGAGCTCTAACCTTCTTGTAGTTGAAAATTGCTAGTATAGTAATAAAAGCACTTTAGTTGCTCAAACTACTAGTGACACATAATTTGCAGTATTTCAAGTGAGTGATTAAATTCTTCCATCAAACCAAGTAATGGCTGAATCTGTAGCCAAGCAAGCCCTTGAGACGCTGGAGGATCAGCTGACCTGTGCCATCTGCCTTGACGCCTTCAAAGACCCCAAACTGCTCCAATGCTTCCATGTCTACTGCAAGGACTGCCTCCAGCGACTGGTGGTCCAAGATAGACAGGGACAACTCTCTCTGTGCTGCCCCACCTGTCGACAATCCACCCTCCTTCCCCCGGCTACTGGTGTGTCTGGCCTCCAGTCAGCATTTCATATCCACCACCTCTTTGAGATCCAAGATGCCCTCAGGAAAGTGAAAGAGCCACAAAAGGTGCAGTGTGAGAAATGCACCAAAACGACACGAACAGCTACCAACTTTTGTCGAGATTGTGGAAAATTCATCTGTGAAAGGTGCACCGAGATGCACTGTGAGTGGAAAGAGATGTCTAATCATGAGATGGTCAGCATGGAGAAGATACAAAGTGACGTGAGGCAGATAGTCCCTCCAAAGAAGGTGACCCTGCATTGCTCCCAGCATGAAGGCATGAAGCTTGAGCTCTACTGTGAGATATGTGAAGAGCTCATCTGTCTCCACTGCACCGTCAAGAAACACAAAGACCACCAATACGACCTGGTGGGGGACACCTTTGAGAGACACAAAGCAGAGATCACGGCATCCCTAAAGCCAGTTGAAGAACAGCTGGGTGTTGTTAGCGAAGCACTGGAGCAGTATGGCGTACGATCACAGGAGCTAGATGAGCTAGAAGTAGCTATGGAGGCCAATATCGGGAAAGAGATACGAAAGCTTCAACAAAAACTTGAATCAAGAAAGGCTGAGCTTGTTGGCCAAATGAAGCAGCTGATTCAAACGAAGAGAAAGAACCTTGCAGCACAGAAGGATGAAGTAGAGACAGTCCATACCCAGCTGGCCAGCTGTCTGTCATTTGTGAGGGAGAGCCTGAGGACAGGAAGCCAGGGAGAGGTGATGAAAATGAAGAAAGTAGTCGTGAAACAGATTAAGGAGATGACAGACAATTTTAAACGAGACATGCTGCCTCCCTGTGAGCTAGCTGATGTTAAGTTTGTATCATCTCCTAAGCTCACCCAAGCCTGCCAACAATTTGGCCATGTATATATACCAAAAGTATCTCCAGACAAATGTTATATAACTGGCAAAGGCATGGAGGTAGCTGAGGTTGGTGAGAGAGCCACTGCTATCCTGCATGTTGTAGATCTGAAAGGAGAAGCTTGCACCGTACCAGTGGAGGCTATTTTCTCTGAGCTTGAATTGAATAACACAAGTGAAAAGATAGAGTGCCTTGTGAATAAGACGAACATCAATCAGTACGAAATTAGCTACCAAGCCAACAGTCGAGGGAGATACCGGCTGCACATCAAAGTGGAGGGGGAGCACATCAAAGGAAGTCCTTTCTGTATCCTTGCAATCAAGAAGCTGGGCACTCCAATCAAGATGATTACTGGAGTGAAGGAGCCACGGGATGTAGTAGTTAACCAAAGAGGGGGATTCATTGTAAGTGAGGGTGGTACCAATAATCATATCTCCATCTTCACTTCAGCAGGAGAGATCCTTCATTCTTTTGGCTCACAAGGATCAAAACAAGGGCAATTTGATAGAATTCGAGGAGTGGCAACAGATGATGATGGCAACATTTATGTGGCAGATGGACACAATCATTGTATTCAGAAGTTCTCACCAGATGGAAATTTTATCACGGCAGTTGGAAGGAAAGGAAAAGAAAAACTACAGTTTAACGTTCCTAAGGGTGGTACTATCCATCCGCTAAATAAGAAAATTTACGTAGCTGATCGCAGCAACCATCGCATCCAGATTCTTAACCCTGATTTGACGTTTTCCAGCAGCTTTGGCAGTCGTGGTGGTGGCAGTGGAGAGTTCAACCGTCCCTCAGGTGTGGCATTTGACGGCACTGGGAATGTGTATGTTGCTGATTATAACAACGATCGTATTCAAGTGTTTACAGCAGAAGGAGAGTTTGTCAGGAAGTTTGGACAACGTGGCAGTGGTGATGGAGAGCTGCACTCCCCTTCTCGTATCACCATTGGCGGTGACAATGTTGTGTATGTGACAGAAGCAAGGAATAGCCGTATTTCGGTGTTCACATGCGCGGGCAAGTTCTTGACATCATTTGGTAAGAATGGAAATGGACCAGGAGAGTTTAGTGATCCACATGGAATGGCAATAGACAAGGATGGAGTCATTTATGTTTGTGATACTGGTAACAATCGATTGCAACTCTTTTGATCTAGATTTCCCTGAAGTGCATGTGCACGTTCTCTTATTTAATGTTTTTTTTTATAGTGGGTGCTATTGTTTCTTTGGTATCTCTTATTATCTGACATCTTGTAGAGTATATATAATTTATTTACTTTGGATACACCACTTGTACTTATATTAGGCCATAAATAACATACTTGATTCTCATCAACCTACATTTCAAAAGTTGGGAGGGAGGAGGCATTTATTTTATTTTTTATCATTAATTAATTAAATTAACCACTTAATTAATTTCCTGTTTCGGCGGAAAAGAAAGAAGAGGAATTCAATATTATATACAATTCTATATATACACAAGATAATCAGACTCCTAATGGGAGTGGTCCTGGGTTTGGGTTTTACACTGTTCAACGAAGCTTAGCCATAAGAAAAGTACCAGGTCGCCCCATGCATGCATGCACATGAGTCCTCTTTGCCATAATTATATCAAACTAAGTTTGTCGTCCCCAACACACCCCATTAATTATCAGAGATATCTGAACAAATGAATAACTTGAGGTAGATAAATGAAGAGTGTCCATTTACCTTGACATCTGTGAGGTTTCCAGTGCAGAATGCGCCACAGAGCCACTTGCGTGATCTATTGGGCTGTTGGAGCAACTGCCCAATCATGTTTAGCACCAATTGGTTGAATGAATACCAGTCTTTCTTTTTGTTCTATATACAAGGTCTATATGAAATGATGGTATTCAAGTGCACAATGAACTACAGTGGGTATGCTTATATCAAGTAATGCTATTACCATACTTATTAACACTCGGCACATGCGGATGAGGGTTACAGTAGTCAGTTTGTTGTCTGTGACTACTCTACTGCTTGCGTAGGACATTTATGCAGCAAAATGAACATACCAGCCAATTTTTCTCCGAACTCCAAAGGTTTGCAACTTGGGGATTCATAATTATAGATGTAGACCCGTTTGACATACAGACAATAATTTCTATGAGTTATTCTCCGTCCGGAGTGGCACACCTTGTCTGTGAATCTGTACGCACATAATTTTGAGTATTCTTAGCTGAGGGAGATCATTTGAGGCAGTTCAGACACAGCAAGGATGGACGTGGATAGTCTACACTGTAACGAGATATTATTGTGATGCTGCAGTATTTGGCATTTTGTGATACTGAGATGTAGTCATCATTTAAAGGTTTAGATCACTTTTATCATTGTATAGCAACTGATACATTAGGGAACCACCACCTGGAGTTTATATGCTTGGTATCGCTACAACCTTCGTCGCAGGATTTAAGCATTAAAAAAAAATTTAGTAGCTTTTACTACTTTTATCAGAGGGGATGTTTGTGATAGTACCGTATTTTCTCGTTATTAGGCACATTTCGCTTATAAGCGCATATTCGTTATTAAGCGCATGCTATTTTGTTGGCCTTAGCACTCGTTATTAGGCGCACTTCGCAAATAAGCGCATACTAATATTATGTGACCATTGACTTCGATATCTGCACGCTTGCTAGCTTGCCCAGGGCTCCAACTTAGTCGAAATTACGATGGCTACTGTCGATTCTCAGGTTCTTCCAGTAATGAACGCCATTTCGACCTGGGCAGAATGTAGCAACGTGAACGATCGTGCGATCAATCGATTGGCCACGCCCCTTAAATGATACCGCGAACGCGCATGCGTTCTTGATGTAGCTATTTTTTGTTAGGCGCACCTCGCTGTTAGGCACACTTCGTTATTAAGCACAGGTTTTCTTCCTGTGGAGATATAAGCGCATGCGCTTAATAGCGAGAAAATATGGTAATTGGAAAACAGCACCTTCCAGTCTTCTTTACATTGCCATTGTATTTATCAGCTTCCGCAGCCCTATTAGTTTTCTTTTGAGCTCTCTGTACAGCTGTATGGCTTATTGATTACACTTCCGGTAGCCCATTAACAACATCTTGGCCTTGACCTTATATGGAATTATGATGGATCATGTGACAATGTATACCAGAAATATAGCTGCACCCTCTAATTTTAGAGTTCCAACCTTCTTGTTGAAGTTGACAATTGCTAGTATAATAATAAAAGTACTTTAGTTGCTCAAGCTACTAGTGGCACATTACAAATAAGTAATTAAATCCTTCCATCAAACCAAGTAATGACTGAATCTGTAGCCAAGCAAGCCCTCGAGAAACTAGAGGACCAGCTAACCTGTACCATTTGCCTTGACGCCTTCAAAGACCCCAAACTGCTCCAATGCTTCCATGTCTACTGCAAGGACTGCCTCCAGCGACTGGTGGTCCAAGATAGATGGGAACAACTCTCCCTGTGCTGCCCCACCTGCCGACAATCCACCCTCCTTCCCCCGGCTACTGGTGTATCTGGCCTTCAGTCGGCATTTCATATCCACCACCTCTTTGAGATTCAAGATGCCTTCAAGAAAGTGAAAGATCCACAAAAGGTGCCGTGTGAGAAATGCACCAAAACGAAACGAACTGCTACCAATTTTTGTCGAGACTGTGGAAAATTCATCTGTGAAAGGTGCACTGAGATGCACAGCGAATGGGAAGAGATGTCTAAACATGAGGTGATCAGCATGGAGAAGATACAAAGTGATGCAAAGCAGCTACTTCCACCAAAGAAGGTGACCCTGTACTGCTCCCAGCATGAAAGTATGAAGCTCGACCTCTACTGTGAGACATGTGGAGAGCTCATCTGTCTCCACTGTACTGTCAAGAAACACAAGGACCACCAGTACGACCTAGTGGGGGACAATTTTGAGAGACACAAAGCAGAGATCACGGTATCCCTAAAGCCAGTTGAAGAACAGCTGGGTGTTGTTAGCAAAGCACTGGAGCAGTATGGTGTACAATCGCAGGAGCTAGACAAGCTAGAAGTAGCTATGGAGGCCCACATTGGGCAAGAGATCCAAAAGCTTCAAGTAATACTCGAAGCGAGAAAGGCTGAGCTGGTTAGCCGAATGAAGCAGCTTATCCAAACGAAGAGGAAGAATCTCGCAGCACAGAAGGATGAAGTAGAGACAGTCCATACCCAGCTGGTCAGCTGTCTGTCATTTATGAGGGAGAGCCTGAGGACAGGAAGCCAGGGAGAGGTGATGAAAATGAAGAAAGCAGTCGTGAAGCAGATCAAGGAGATGACAGACAGCTTTAAACCAGACATGTTGCCTCCCTGTGAGCTGACTGATGTCAAATTTATACCCTTGCCTGAGCTCACTCAAGCTTGCAAACAATTTGGCGATATATATGTACCGAAAGTGTCTCCAGAGAAATGTTGTGTAACAGGCAAAGGCATGGAGGTAGCTGAGGTTGGTGAGAGAGCCACTGCTGTTCTGCATGTTGTAGATCAGAAAGGAAATGCTTGCACAGTACCAGTGGAGGCTATTTTCACTGAACTGGTGTTGAATAGCACAAATGAAAAGTTAGAGTGCCTTGTGGAGAAGATGAACATAAATCAGTATGAAATCAGCTACGAAGCCACCACTGGGGGAAGGCACCAGCTACGCATCGAAGTGGAGGGGGAGCACATCAAAGGAAGTCCATTCTGTATCACTGCAATCAAGAAGCTGGGCACTCCAATCAAGATCATAACCGGAGTGGAGGAGCCACGGGGTTTGGCAGTTAACCAGAGAGGAGAGATCATTGTAGGCGAGGCTGGTGCTGATTGTGTCTCCATCTTCAGTTCAACAGGAGAGACACTTCATTCATTTGGTTCACAAGGTTCTACACAAGGGCACTTTGATAGAATTCGAGGAGTGGCAGTAGATGATGATGGCAACATTTATGTGGCAGATGGATGCAATCATCGTATTCAGAAGTTCACACCAGATGGAAATTTTATCACAGCAGTTGGAAGGAAAGGGAGAGAGGAACTACAGTTTAACTTTCCTATTGGTGGTACTATCCATCCACTAAATAAGAAAATGTATGTAGCTGATCATAATAATAATCGCATCCAGATTCTGAATCCTGATTTGACGTTTTCCAGCAGCTTTGGCAGTTATGGTGGTGGCAATGGACAATTCGACCATCCCATAGATATTGCATTTGACAGCACTGGGAATGTGTATGTGGCTGATCACCACAATAATCGTATTCAAGTATTTACAGCAGAAGGAGAGTTTGTCAGGGAGTTGGGACAACGTGGCAGTGGTGATGGAGAGCTGCACTCCCCTACTGGTGTCAGCATTGGCAGCGATAATGTGGTGTATGTGACAGAAGCAAAGAATGATTGTATTTCAGTATTCACATGCGAGGGCAAGTTCTTGACATCATTTGGCAAGACTGGAAATGGACCAGGAGAGTTTAGTTGTCCTCGTGGAATAGCAGTAGACAAGGATGGAGTCGTTTATGTTTGTGATGTTCGCAACTATCGATTACAACTCTTTTCATCTAGATTTCCTTGAAGTGCATGTGCATGTTCTCTTATTTTAATGTTTTGCTGCTACTGTTTCTTTGGTATTTCTTATTATCCGACACCTTTTGTCAAATTATGAAACTTTTTGCCACGAACATGCTCTATTCAACACCCTTTAAATTACCAAATTATGAAAAATAGCTTCCAAAGGTTATCATGCATACATGTTAGCATGAATAAGAGTTTCAATGAGTGCGCAACTGGAATGTTGAACATTTGTATCTCTAAATGCTTGAGCATAGCTATTATGTACATTGTACAGTATTATTACTTTGGACACACTTTCATATTCACTATTATAGATGTAAACCCTTTATAGTGTTTGACATACAGACAATAATTTCCATGTTTTATGATGAGTTATCCTCCCTCCGGAATGATACACCTTGAGTCTCTATGCCCGTATTCAAGTATTCTTAGCTGAGGGAGATTATTTGAGGCTGTTCAGACATGGGAAGGATGGACGTGGATAGTCTACACAGTAACAAGATATTGTGATGCCGCAGTATTTGACATTTTTATGATACTGAGACATGGTCATCATTTAAAAAGTTTAGATCACTTTCATTGTATAGCAACTGAAACGTTAGGGAACCACCACCTAGAGTTTGTATATGCATAGTTGTCGCTGCAACCTTCGTCTTTAGGATTTAAGCATTTAATTTTTTGGTAGCTTTCTTTCATCTGTGGGAAAGTTTGTGGTAAAATTGGAAAACAAGGGAATAAGTACCTTCCAATTATATTCTTTCTTTACATTTCCATTGTATGTATATATTGGCTTCTGATATCCCAATCAATTTTCTACTGAGCTCTCTATCTGTGCGGCTTATTGATTGCACTTCTGTACCTCAGAATGTGAGATCTTTTTGTCACTGACCAACAACATGACATTCTATGGTGACAGTGTGGTCTCATAATATATTATCACGACCTCTTATCTCTAAAAGTATGGCTAGCCTCGTCCCAAGGGCCTGCAGCTGGGATGAGGCTAAGGTATAGCATACCCTCACCAACCAGAGTATACTGGTAGCACAATAGCAACATCTTGGCCTTATATGGAATTGTGATATGGATCATGAGACAATGAATACCAAAAATATAGCCACACCCTCTAGTTTTTGAGCTCTAACCTTGTTGAAGTTGAAAACTGCTAGTGTAATAAACAAAGGCACAATAATTGCTCAAACTATACTAGTGGCACATAATTTGCAGTATTACAAGTGAGTGATTTAAATTCGATTTAATTATGGCTGAATCCCAGGCTGTAGCCAAGCAAGCCCTCGAGAAGCTGGAGGACCAGCTAACCTGTGCCATTTGCCTTGACGCCTTCAAAGACCCCAAACTACTTCAATGCTTCCATGTCTACTGCAAGGACTGCCTCCAGCGACTAGTGGTCCAAGATAGACAGGGACAACTCTCCCTGTGCTGCCCCACCTGCCGACAATCCACCCTCCTTCCCCCGGCTACTGGTGTATCTGGCCTCCAGTCAGCATTCCATATCCACCACCTCTTTGAGATTCAAGATTCCCTCAGGAAAGTGAAAGATCCACAAAAGGTGCAGTGTGAGAAATGCACCAAAACGATGCGAACTGCTACCAACTATTGTCGAGACTGTGGAAAATTCATCTGTGAGAGGTGCACCGAGATGCACAGCGAGTGGGAAGAGATGTCTAAGCATGAGGTGGTCAGCATGGAGAAGATACGAAGTGATATGAGGCAGCTACTTCCACCGAAGAAAGTTACCCTATACTGCTCCCAGCATGAAGGAATGAAGCTTGACCTCTACTGTGAGACATGTGGGGAGCTCATCTGCCTCCACTGCACCGTCAATAAACATTGTAGACCGGAGCACAAATACGACCTGGTGGGGGACACCTTCCAGAGACACAAAGCAGAGATCACAGCATCCCTAGAGCCAATTGAAAAACAGGTGGGTGTTGCTAGTAAGGCACTGGAGCAGTATGGTGTACAATCACTGGAACTAGACGATCTAGAAGTAGCTATGGAGGCCAACATTGGGCAAGAGATCCGAAAGCTTCAAGAAATACTTGAAGCGAGAAAGTCTGAGCTGGTTGGCCAAATGAAACAGCTGATTCAAACAAAGAGAAAGAACCTTGCAATACAGAAGGATGAAGTGGAGACAGTACATACCCAGCTGGTCAGCTGTCTGTCATTTGTGAGGGAGAGCCTGAGGACAGGAAGTCAGGGAGAGGTCATGAAAATGAAGTCGACAGTTGTGAAACAGATCAAAGAGATGACTGACAACTTCAAACCAGACATGCTGCCTCCCTGCGAGCTGGCCAATGTCAAATTCATAACATCTCCTGAGCTCACCCAAGCCTGCAAACAATTTGGCAACGTATATGTACCAAAAGTATCTCCAGAGAAATGTCATGTAACTGGCAAAGGCATGGAGGTAGCCGAGGTTGGTGAGAGAGCCACTGCTATCCTGCAAGTTGTAAATCAGAAAGGAGATGTTTGCACAGTACCAGTGGAGGCTGTGGCATCAGAACTGGTGTTGAATAGCACAAGTGAAACGATAGAGTGTCTTGTGAAGAAGATGAACATCAATCAGTATGAAATTAGCTACCAACCCACCAGTCAGGGAAGGCACCAGCTGCACATCAAAGTTGAGGGAGAGCACATCAAAGGAAGCCCATTCTGTATCATTGCGATCAAGAAGCTTGGCACTCCAATCAAGATCATCACTGGAGTGAAGGGGCCACGGGATGTGGCAGTTAACCATAAAGGAGAGATTATAGTAGGCGACAGTCATACTAATCGTGTCTCCATCTTCAGTTCAACAGGAGAGATACTTCATTCATTTGGCTCACAAGGCTCAAAACAAGGGCAATTTGACAGAATTCGAGGAGTGGCAGTAGATCATGATGGCAACATTTATATGGCAGATGGATGCAATCATCGTATTCAGAAGTTCACACCAGATGGAAATTTTGTCACAGCCGTTGGAAGGAAAGGGAATGATAAACTACAGTTTAACGTTCCTAAGGGTGTTGCTATCCATCCACTAAATAAGAAAATGTACGTAGCTGATCGCAGCAACCATCGCATCCAGATTCTGAACCCTGATTTGTCGTTTTCTAGCAGCTTTGGCAGTTATGGTTATGGCAATGGAGAGTTCAACCGTCCTGCAGATGTGGCTTTTGACAGCACTGGGAATGTGTATGTGGCTGATCACTATAATGACCGAATTCAAGTATTTACAGCAGAAGGAGAGTTTGTCGGGAAATTTGGACAACGTGGTAGTGGTGATGGAGAGCTGCACTCCCCTATTCGTATCAGCCTTGGGCGTGACAATGTGGTATACGTAACAGAAGAGAAAAATAATCGTGTTTCACTGTTTACATATGAGGGAAAATTTTTGACATCATTTGGTAAGAATGGAAGTGGACCAGGAGAGTTTAGTTACCTGCATGGAATAGCAGTAGACAATGATGGAGTCATTTATGTTTGTGATACTGGTAACAGTCGATTACAACTCTTTTAATCTGAAATGTATTATAATATTATGTTCTCTTACTTAAGAATGAGTGCTACTTATTGTATTTATTTCGGTATCCCTTTTTTTCTGACACCCTTTATCGAATTATGTAAATTTTTGCCCAAGGTGGTCTCAAATATTGACTGTAATTATTAAAATACCAGCTACATAATTATAACATGCACCCTTATGAAGTGTTTGAATGACATACAGACATTAATTATGATAATAATTTTTTTTTAGTTATCCTCCCTCCGGAGTGGCACAGTGCCACAGCTTGAGAGAGACCTAAAGGAGAAGGTGGGCATTATTAGGAAGGCTGAGGCTGACGTGCAGAGGGTGGAGGGAGAATTGAACCAGCTTCGGTCAGAGATGGAGCAGGTCCGAGGGCTCCAGCCTCGAGTCATGAAAGTGTCCCAGCTACGCAAAGAGCTCAAGGAGCTCGATAAGAAGATTAGCTTGGAGGAGAGCAAGCTGGGGGGCGGGGATGGTGGGAGGAGCCACCACATCGTTAACCGGGAACTGCAGGAGGCCCAGAGGAATGTGTGAGTGGCATAACAACTTAAGACATAGTATACAATGCCACATTTATACTGGTTACCCCTCTATAATGTAATTATGCCAATATACCTTCCTGCTTTTAGTGATGAACTAAACAGGAAGATGGACCACAAGCGTCAGGAGATCACAGACTGTCAACAGACGCTGCAGCAGCTCAAGGAGAAGGTCCACTCACTCAGGGAAGAAAAGGTAGTGGAATGACTTTATAATCTATATAGAGTGCTAGTTGATCGATGAAAACAGCCACTGACTTACATATGCATGTACATACTATTACAATTTATTGTACTTGCTCCTTTGTTATTGCAAATAGCTAAGGCTGCAGAGTCAGCTTCAAAAGAGAGAAGCTCTTGTCAGCAAAAAGGGAGAACTGACTGCAAAGATTGAATCCTTAGACAGAGAAGTCAAGGTATAAGAATAAAAATTCCCATTGATGTATCGTACTCTTATTATTACTCATTTTGTATAGACGCTGATCAATCGTATTGGTCCTGTGAGGCAGAAGATGCAGAGTGTTGTGCAGGAGAGACAACGAGCGGCGAGAGAGAGGGAGGAGAGCGAAACTAACAGCAGAGAGGAGGTTGACTCGTTCAGGGCAAAGGAGCACGCCATCAAGGATAACAACCAGGCCATCATGAGGTGGGTTCCACATAATCATTGTAATGTACTCCCAATAATTATAGCAGTTTGCGTGTTTAAAGGCAAACAAGCATATGTACCTGGTACCAAGAGTATATTCATGGTGGTGTACTAGCCAAAAGCATGACTATTACTGATAGTTCAGCCTCTCCTTGAAATTTAGAAAACCATCCAGGAAGAGATTTAGTTAATGAATGTAATCAGGTTTTGTGATGATTTTCTTCTTTTCCTGCTCTCTCTAAGGTACATTAACGGTGGATCTGACAAGGCCCTGCAGGAGTGTGAGTCTCGGTTGAACGAGCTCCAGAGCCTTGAGTCCACCAAGAACGCTGAAAAGAAAAGCCTCGAATCAAAGATAAAGCTCCTTCAAGAGCAGCTAGCCAATGAGAAGGTTCGTGAGCGTGAGCTCAGTGACAGCCTCCAGGTGATAGAACTGGGGGCAGAGATCGGACGTAAGGAGAAAGAGGTCAAGAAACTGAAGGAACAACTTCGAAGCATGGGACTGGATAAATATGAAGAGTGAGTGCTCCTTATAATAGCTCTTTTTCTGATAACTTAAGTGTGGTACCCTTTCAAACATAGCTTGAACAACTCTCATTAAATTTGATTTCATAGTTCCCTAATGTTAAATTTAATTACAATGATACATGCAATACCTATATATGTTATCAGCATTATACTGTGGATTTATTCCCTAAGTGCTCAGAATAATGTTTCTAGCTTATTACCTTGCATCTTCTCTCCAGGGAGTTCAGTCGGCTGCAGCACCAGGTGGACCACCTGAGGAAGGAGCAAGCTCGCCGCGAAGGTCAGAAGCAAGGTCAGGAGGACCAGGCACGCCACATCCAGAGGGAGCTGCAGAGTGACCTCTACAGTGGCACGGAGACAAGACACAAGGACATGCTCGCTAAGCTAAAGGTAATCAATAATTAATAATATGGTGTACTCTCATGTGCCAGACTACATGGAAATATGGCCACGAGCATTAGTGATACTGTTTTCCCAAAGTTGTTACAATGCCGTGTGTATATTAAGTTTATGTGGTTGACAGAGGGTGGGAGAGAGATTAAAGTTTTTGCCTATAAAACATTATTATGTTAATCATAAGTATCCCCCCCCCCCACCTCCACCTAAATATTCACTGAATGGATAGCTAACGTATGTCCAGAGCATGAGTCATTGCATGGCTGTGCTTGTATCCAGACCACAGAGCGGGCTAACAAGGATCTTGAGAAGTACTACAAGGCTCTGGACCGTGCTATCATGAGGTACCACAGCATCAAGATGGAGGAGATCAACAAGATCATCAAGGAGCTCTGGAACAAGACCTACAAGGGAGGAGACATCGACACCATCGAGATAAGGTCAGAGGACGGCAAGGAAGAGGGCGGGGCTTCACTCGCATCGAGGAGGACATACAACTATAGAGTATGTTGAAATTTTATTATCAGTGTGTATATAACACAAGTGGGATACCATAGATTGGGATATTTTCGCCGGTAAAATATTTCACTTGTTAAATTTTCATCTAATTTTCGTCACATACACAAACGTACGTACATGTAATACATCATTATATTAACTAATGTGCACAAAGTATCTAATTTTCATCGAGAAAGATTGTCAACGAAAATATTTTAATGACAAAAATTTCCCAATCTACAGTGTTTTTCAGTTGTATGATATTATGTTATGAGGTAGGTAGTCAACAAAATATGCTCGATTTGACCCACCAATCAAATCCTATACTTTCCGGATTTTTGTTAGCTAAACTGCTGGCAAACCTTGTGGTTTTGCTTGTACTTCTTTCTGCTACACTCAGGTTGTGATGCTGAAAGGAGGCACTCCCCTTGACATGAGGGGTCGCTGCAGCGCCGGGCAGAAGGTGTTGGCGTGTATCATCATCCGACTGGCCCTGGCGGAGACCTTCTGCCTGCACAGTGGACTCCTAGCCCTGGATGAACCAACCACCAACCTCGACAAGGACAATGTGGATGGACTGGCTCAGGCTCTGGCTGATATCGTCAAGTAAGGTTTATCTGTCGAAATGCCTGATAGTCTAAGTTACCATTTGAAGTGTATAGATATTTTTTGTAATGCACGATCCCCTTATAGAGATGTACCCTTCCTTCCTATTAGAGTTGCATTTCAGTGTTGCCCAATGCAGGGTATATACAAGGGGTGGGCTGTGGTGATGACGCTGTATCAGTATTGTGCATGCTCTCAATAGCATAATGTTAGTTGAGTGAGGATGCCATCTCTAAATTATTGAGGACTACATGTGTTATTATTATAAAGATCACTAATGAGTGAGGGTTTGTTTGTTTTTGCTATTTCAGAGAGCGCAGTAAGAACCAGAAAAACTTTCAGCTGATCATCATCAGTCATGACGAGGCGTTCGTTGACCTCATCAGTCGAAGCGGCTATGCCGAGTGCTACTACAAAGTCAGCAAGAGTGTCGGGTGAGTTCAAAGTGCAATCTATGCAAACATGGTCACAGAAATTGATCTTTGAGCGAGAGATTTACTGATAGTTTTGACTGTTGAGAGCCAGACCATTCTCACCTGTAGCACTATATAGCATCACCAGCAGGAGGGAGTGATCTGTGTCTTGAGACTAGGAGATACCAATAATTATTGGCCTTCTTCCCCTCTAAAGCTTCATGATTGTTTTAGTTGAGCATGCATGGTGTTTGATTGGCCAGTGTGAGTGGAAAGTTATCTATATAATACACATGCAGGGAGTGTTCCAAGATTGCCAGACGTCGCTTTGCAGGAGATTGAGTAGAATCAAGCTACAAACGATTATGTAATTCACACTTCCTAGAAATTAACTGGTGATCACTTATCCTTACCCTTTCAATTTGACTATAAATTTGATGATTTTTCACAATAGTAATGTTATTATTATCACAAAACACAATAATTCAAAAATCAAGTCTAAAGACATCAATCAATCATGACTATGGGATAATTTGCAGCCAGTTTCTAGCTATAGCTAGGAGTGCACATTGTGGGTTACAAAATTGTGGGGGGAGGGAGGGAGGGGGTGGATAGGATGAGAAAACAAGAGAGAAATGCTATTCTTGCTTCTAGCTATCAGAATCATAAGTGCATGTAGCCACCTCGCGTCGTTTGTCCATTCTGCGAAACCGGTCCAGCCACTGGTCGACGAGTTGAACAAGTAAGGCAGGTTGCTGCTGTTCTGTGACCTCTTGAATGGCCGTCAGGGTGCCAACCCGAGTGATGTGACAGTGACAGTACTCACTAAGAAGACGCTCCTCACAACCCAACTGTGTGCATAATATTGTGGAAAGGAGGGAGGGAGAGGGAGAGAGAGAGAGAGGAGTGATTGTTTTGACTACATCTGGCACTGTATTTGTAAGCTAAGCTGGATATTGGCTCTATGTACCTCTTGTTCTGTGAGGAAGTGAATTGGCAGCATTCTTCCTTCACTGTCCACAAGTGGTAGATATGTCACATGACTATCACATGACCTGTTTGACCACACCCCTGCCTCTGAAATCTGTGAAGAGGCCATGCTGACGAGGGCGGAGAAGTGACCCCTGGTGTAGGCCAGCGCTATGGGAGTGTGCCAGCAGAAACTCGAGTCCCAGAGGAGGGGAAGATAGACACCTGCACAGAGAGAGAGGGGGGGGGGGGGGGGGGATGAAAGAAGCAACATACCTAACTTACGACTGCTTGGTGCTCTAGTAACAGACCATTACATTGTCAACAGGCCATTAGACCATTACATTGTACACATCATTAATATGCAAATGTAGTTAATGATCTGGATCATGAGCACGCAACAACGGAATGCCTGACATGGGGAGAATGCTGGTTGGTATTTTGTGTTGTCACACATTACCCATGTTAATGGAAATCATAACAACTCAGACCAGCTGCACTGCAGGTCTCTAGCTGCTGCAGTCCCAAAGTAATGTACACAGGGTAGGACAAACTAAATTCAGTTTATCGTCACAACTTTTTGGTTTGCATGATACATCATCACCGTCACGAGCTCATAACACTGAACACATACGTACAAAGTAAGAGGTAGCACAAACCTTCAAAGTTGACAAAGCCCAAGTTCTCTCCTCTAAAGTTCTTGACGACCTTTACTCCATAGACAAGGATAGGTCGCCGTAGGATATGTGACAGGACAAAGATGTGTATCTGTTCTAGGGACTTCCCCGTCTGGTCGGCAAGGGCAACGACGGCCGCCCAGTCTTGCCGCAGCTGCTCCTCATCGAGACTGAAACCCTGTGCATGGGACTGACGCAGCTCTGCCTCCTTCCAACGGCTAAAGAATCTATAGATACAATAGAAGAGGAGACAGCAAAAAATTTTTATACCAACTCTACCAAGGTTAATTTTCTTCCCCTTCATACTATCCCCACCACAGGTATGTAAATATGATTGAATGTATGTGGCCAGAGTCTGCATGTAGCAACTATCCCATATAATATACCCACTAGCATATACAGCCTGACTACACATAATGGGTGTTAATTGAAGTGTGGAAAACCCAATGAGGTTCATCACATTATCACCTAGCAATTGGAGAGACTGCCAACTTTTAATATTATCACTAACTACCACACAATACTGAAGTACAGACTCAATGTCTGTCTATCCTTACTTGAGTGCCCCATCAGAGAGAGTGTCCGCCATTGCCTTCCTCAGAGTTGCCTCTCTGTCCATGACTCCCCAGGTGGCCTGGAGTACAGAGTCCAAGAGGCAGTCGCCGGCCGTGCGATTCCACAGAGGATAGAGTCGACTGCCTAGCTCCTCCACAAGCTCACTGCTCCAGTTGATGATACCAGCATCGGAGTTGAGCTCTGCATGTGAGTGAGTGACTATTGTTTATGTCTGTTGAGGTTGATAGAAGCATAATATTATTATACATTATACAAACGATTGATCTTTGTGATTGCCAAAATACGATGTTGAAACAGTGTATGTATGTACGCTCATGAGCAGGAAGCTATATTGAAATACACACATAGGCACGGCTCTCTGACAGTCACTGTAGCACAAAAACTGTATAGCGTTGACGTACCTTTCTCTACATCCCTGTCAACAATCTCATCCAAGCATCGCTTTTGCACCGCCGAGCAAAATTTGAGAATATCTGCAACAATTTAACAGTAACTCTATACTTATTTTAACTCCCAATCTCTCCTTTCTTACTCCCTCCAACACACACAGACACACTTTATTCACACACATAATATACAAGAGTTGATAAGGCTATTATACCTGCTGGGAGGGTAAATGTTGTGAGTTGAGTGAGGAAGTAACACTGCCAGTCCCCCTTGTGCTGAATCAGCGAAAGGGACAGCTCCTCTCTGATGCTGGAGGCGAGGTCTGGGCTGGACTGGGAGGGAAGACGCTTCCGAGCTTCAGATGAGGCTGGGGTGAGCAGCAGGGACACTATCTCAGACCGCTGGAACCTACATATACAACATTGGGCTATCAGTTACTTTGAGGGTCACCAAACGCTTTGCCGAATATTATTAAGTTTTCTTTTAGGAAAGCCAAAAAAATGACCTACCTATTTTGAAACTTTGTTTAATTATACTGAGAAGGAAGCATGGGTTGTTTATGCTTTCAAGCCATCGTAGTTCAAAGTCAGGAATCAGTTTAATAGCCAAGTCACTGAGGGGACAACCCAACCCTTATCGATGCCTTAATACAACAATATCATGTACATGTAATAACATCACAGTTTACTAGAAAGCACTCCACATAATGTCACATGAACCAAACAGCCAATCCCTAGCTATACTACAATTACTACTAGGAACTGGAGAGGTAAAACCTTTGTGTAAACCAAGATCCTAACCATAACAGTTCATCACACAAAAGCACCCTTACACATACCACACCCGGTCTACACATGCAAAGTAGCATGTACATGCACATATACATGTACATGTACAATAATAATATGATAAATATCGTGAGGTGCTTATTTTTGGTGTTGATTCAGCAGTTACAATTTCTATTCATGACAATTTTAGGGCTTTCTCTGACTCTTGACGAATATATATCTATAGCACCCATAAAATTACCCACTCTGACTGTAATGTAACTGCAAGCACAGAGACAATACTTTCATACTTGTGCAGGACAGCTTACGTACCTAATTGCCAGATGGACCAGGGTTCCCCCCGCTGAGAAGGTGGAGGGTTGGCCTAGGACCAGGCACTCCTCTTTGGTTAGCTGCCTGGCTCTGTCTCCCTCTTGCCTCAGGTAGGCCCTCACTGCGGACGCATCGTCGTTGACTATGCCCAGGCAGGCGTTGAGAAACAGCCAGTCAGAACTGGAGAGACGGTTACGAATCTGCCGCACCTGGAAGATCAAATTTTATGTATAATAATTAATATTATAGTATGGTAGCCACATTCAAATAGCCTATACAGACGATACGATTGACATTATGCGAGAGCACAGTGCAGTACAAAAGTATTGCATAATGATCTAGAACATAAAATCATAAAAGGAATTAACAGAGAAAACATAAAAGTTATATATCTACATGTATAGGGCTTACCTCGTCACTGTCGCTCTTGAGTTGTACCGAAGGCACTATCTCCAGGCTGCCCCAGCTCTCCCTCTCATAGGCACCAATGAGCCTGCTACTCCCATTGCTCCCACCATTACCGCTACCTCCCCCTCCCCCTCCCCCTCCTCCCATGCCACCTGCTGCCTTTGGACTGCCGTTGGAAACCTCGGGTGACAATCGGTGCTGAGACACACTGGCTAGCATCTCATTGGAGTTGGAGCTACTTCTAGAGTGAATGGGAGAGGAAGAGTTACTTGATGAGGAAGGTGAGTGCGTGATGGCGGCTGTGGTGGTGGTCAGTGATGCCAATCGGGACATGGCCTGCTGTTGGGGGGTCGTGACGGATGTCGGGGGGAACTGGGTTGTGTCCCTCTCTCCCTCTCCCCCACTGAGGGGGGGAGAGGGGGTACGCCGACGAGGCAATTGGCACATGATGCACTTGACTGCCCTCGGCCAGTTCTCGTAGGTGCACTGGTGACACTTCCACTTCTTGACATTATTGATGTTGTCTGCCTGTTGTTGCTGTGAGCTGATTCGTTTGCCATTCCTTGAATTCTGCTTTGATTTGGCTGCCACTGGTTGAATCAGCAGAGCATCCTGGCTCGAAGAAGAGGGTGCTGCTCTCTCGTCTAAGCTCCCGGCATGACACGCGGCTCCGCCCACAGCTCCTCCCACTCCGCTGGTGGCATAGTTCAAGATCGACTCGGAGTGGTGTGAACTAGTTCTACTACTCTGATGATCCCCCCGACCTCTCCCCCCTGCCGAAATTATCGGGTCATGTTTGGGCCCCCCACGAGTTCTTTGTGTACCACACATCGTACACTGACCAGCATTGGGCCAGTTACTGAACGTACAGCCAGCACAAGTCCATTTCCCTCCTTTTGTCTTGCACTTCCCACCATGGCTGTGCCCCGATACTTTGTGATGATGGTGCGGTTGTACATGTACGTCCATCGTGTTTAGAGCGGAGGACTGCGGTAAGTTGAAATCGGCACAGATGATATCCTGAGTAAGACAGGCTCCACTGCTACCCTGAGAGTGGGCCAGCTTGTTGGACCAACCCTGGACAGGGGAACCGCGGTATTTCACCACAGATGCTCTCAAAGTGATCTCATTGGGTCTTGAACAGCCACAGAGAACACACTTGATGGAGGAAGACCAGTTGTTGTATGTACACGTTGGACAGGGCCATTTTTGAACACCCGTCACGGCCATGACTGACGCTCGAAAGAGAGACCTGCGTTTTGTGGCTATGAATTAAGAGAAAATACAGTGATTTTCTAAGCTAAATAGAGTGCTACAGTACACACACGAATTTTACCTCTAAATTTTACGGAATATGTTGCCAAGCGTTTCAAAGCCAACCCAGTCCGATTTAGGCTTGAAGGTGAAGGTACATTTTAGCGGCAGGAAGCTGCCTCAGCAGATGTCTCGGCTTCGATTGACGACCAGCAGGGACTGAGAGTGCATATGCAGTGCATGCATATCGCATGTAAACAATGAATTGTAGTATTTCAAAATTTCTCTCATTCCGTGTGAAATTCGTTAAATTAGATAGTGACGTCATCGTTCCACAATAGCGCAGCAGAGGTCAAAGATGGCTACTGCTGTTGGAGCTTTGGACGACGCCATCAGGGAGTACCTGGTCTACAGAGGCTTCACTAACACACTCAAGCAGTTTGAGACAGAGAAAAAAGATGACAAGGACAAAAATTTCAGAGTAAGCATGCATGGATTGAACAATTCAGCTAGAATTTAGTACACACTCTGTACTCCTTGCTTTGGTGTGCAGGTCAATAGAATAGTGGACCACTTGCTTCAGTGCATCAGTCGCTCCGACTTTGGTGCTCTTCAGCAGTTCTGGATTTACATGAACAAACGTTTCTTCAGCCGTCTGTCACATGAGTCCCTCGTGACAGTCCACCGGCTGGAGACGGGGGTACTGAGGATGTTCCTGGTACATGCCAGTCGACAGGCTCGCCATGATGTGGTCAAGGACTTCTTTGAGAAGATGTCAGAGGGTCTCCACGACAGGAAAGAGTGGAAGGACTGGTTTGGTAAGCTGGAAGCATTGAGTACCATATTAAATGCATGGTGCATTGAAGTGATGAACCAGCTGAATAGTATCAAATAGGGTGATGATGATTAGGAAATAAGAGATACAGGACTATCAGTAAATATTACATATAACATGCATGTTCACTCGTATTTATAAACAGCTCTTCCCTTCACCAAGAGCCCAGAGCAGCACCCCACCTTCAAGGTCTTCTTCAGCAAGGACTGGGCAGACACTTTTGTGGTTACACTGCATAACTTTTTCAGCACACTCTTCTCTTGTCTTCATATCCTCACCTGCAGTAGTGTTACCTACCTCGAAACCTAAGCACAGTAGAGGGTTTAGTGGTATCATTCCAAGACATGGCTTTTTAAGTACATGTACATATACACTGATGGGATCAGGGAGCCTATGGATGAAAGTTACATATATCATAGATGGGAAAATACCGCAATGGGGGGATTTCATGGTATGTACATATGTACTGTGATCCCACATACGGTGTAAATATCTAAGTTTCCTGACCTTAGAATTTAACCTGGGCTGTCTAAAAACAGAGAGATAATCGTAACACTGAGAGCAAAGTTGTGCATTGTATTGTTATGTTCTTTGACTCAGTTTCTTACCTCTCCCTGCCCTGCTCAACTTTGAGGCAGAGCACCAGAAGATGCAAGCCCTGTCCACTGAGAACCACCACCTCCACAACCAGCTGGCCAGCACCAAGCAGGCCCTGGCAGAGGCAGAGTCAACCATACAGAAGATGGAGGCAAGACTCGCCCAGCAGGTGGCCGCTCAGGCCAAGAGAAGGTGAGCTTCTGCTCAGTCATATAGACTGGCTTACACTGTATGAGTACATATACATATACAACTCAGTTAGTGTATGTGTACATCATGATCAGTTTTGTACATGTATGTATTTAAATTACTTTCAGTGTTCCTATTATCTATAGCCAATACACATACATTACAATGTCATGTAAGTTTGTTTACGTATTCTAAAGTTTAGCTGAGTGATTGTATTCTGTAGATAAACTTCGGATAATAATTTTGTTGACTGTATTTATAATGTACCTGCATATTATGTGTACTATCCTGCAGCTACAGTAATACTGTGTCTACACCGTCTCCTGCCAAGGTTAAAGTGCAATCCACTGCCCCCACCACCCAGGGCAAGTCAGGAGGGGGCTGGAAGAAGAAGATAGCGTTTGGAGGGTCAAAGGCTCGAGGTGCCTCATCCCTGGACGAAACCAACAGCAGTGGAGCTACTGCTACTGGGGGAGGGGGAGGGGGAGGGGGTGTGGGGGGAGAGAAACAGACACAGGAGCAGATGGAGGTCACCATGGAGAAACAATTCAGTGAGCCAATTTTCACCAAGGTAAGCACACAAAATTATCTTGTTTTTCAATCGCTGATGCAACATTGAAAGCTGGGAACGGGCCTGGGTATGATCGATGCTACTACAATGTAACTTAGTTTGCTGAACTACATGTAGCTTCTATCTGACCTATGAACATGTGCCTACATGTACACATGTATAATTATACATGCACAAGCTTCAGTTTTATGTTAAATTTTGTACAGCTACAGCCTGGTGATGCTATGAGCAAGCTAAAGCAGTTGGTGGGGGCACCAGTGAAACAAACAGCAGCAGCAGCAGAGGAGAAAGGACAGCAACAGCAGCAGCAGCAGCAGCAACAACACCCCTCCACTTCCTCATCACCAGGTAATAGGTCATGTGATGGTCACATGACAGATGTGTGTTAGTCACATGACAAATTAATCATGAAATTATCACATGACTTGTATATATCTCGGTTCTTCTTGCAGATACCCCTGATGTCATCGACGAAAGCTCTGTTCGGGCATACTCCAGTGAGAATACAATTATGCTTACACGCACGTGTATTCTTTGAAAGTGTGACTTTTCTTTGTTTTGCAATTTGCCTGAATGTCTAGATCCTGATGGTGGTATGCCGTTCATCCCCCTGAGCCAGGACACTTACAACTCTCACTCTGCTCCCGTTACCCACTGCAAGTTTTCTCCAACTGCCAAAAACATAGCAACAGCCGACACAGACGGAGTTCTGAAGTAAGTATAATTTTGTGCCTCATTCCCCCCCCCCCTTACAGCTACATACTGAAACACTCCAACTATACGCTGAGAAATGAGTGTTTTTGTTCCTCCTTACAGGGTGTGGGATCCCAACAAGCTAGAGACCCTTGCTACTACTGAGGTGAAGAGTTCCCTGCTGTCTCTGGACTGGGCCCCTCAGTCCGACCACCTCGTCCTCATGGGCTCTGGAGACGGAGTGGTGAAGATGTTTGATGCCTATCAAGCAAAGGCTCTCTGGGAGGTCTTTAGTGAACCAAAGTTTCCAAAGTAAGTGTACAGCTACATGTATTGGAGTGCTGGAGTGCAGTGCTCTTGTTCTAAGAACATTAATGGATGACTTGAGCTGCCTAGTTTGAGCAGGTGGTCGAGTTGTACATTTAAATGTATGCTAGTGTCATCCCTAAGCTCTTCCTCAGTCTTCCAAATTTGTGCTGAAATCTAGAAATGAATGTGTCTTGAGGTGGTGGTATAAAACTATGATGCCAACTTTGCCTAGCAATACTATAGTCAGGAGTACAGGTGCTTCTGCCGTGACTCTGCCCGACTTGATTTGAGTTCATTTCTGTTGTGAATGTGTATACAATTTCATGATTCTATTAATTTTTTCATACATGTATGTATGATACATTTTTCCAGGATTCTCTCCATAGCCTGTGGTCCATCCACTGCGACCTTTGCCTTTGCGGCAGCTGCCAGTTCCTCCTCTCACCTCATGGGGTCCAGCCTCCTCACCAGCAGTCTCACTTCCCCTGGCCTACCCTCCTCAAGGGTTCTGACCAATGAGATGACTCAGTTTTCCCGGCCGGGGGTGATGGGGCGGGGTAGCTCGAGTTCACTGCGCAAGGGAGAGTTGCCAACAGCTGGAGGGGTCTTCATATGGGACCTCAAAACACAGAAACAAAAGGTATACATCTAGCTAGACGTCACATCCCTTTATGTACAGGTCTGTAGACAACTTCTACAATATCTGTACTTGATTTTGTGAGTGATCTCTTTCTCTCTCACTCTCTCTCTCTCTCACTAACATAGTGCTCCCTTCCTCTGAAGCCCCTCCCAGTCGGTGTCCATTGCATGGCCTTCAATCACAACAGTAACCTTCTCATCACTGGAGGAGCTGATGGAATGATAAGGCTCTTTGGTAAATGTCCTTGTGATGCACTGTACATATATTATAGATATGCTTCATGCTCTGCTGTCAATAGCCATAGCTAGTACTCCTCTAAATAGCACCCCCTAATTGGTCCCAACTGTATAAAGAAATATACAATATTACAACTCATTTGAGTGGGACATAAGGACGTCTACAATTCAATATTTTGTGTAATATAATAATAATTATTATGGTTATCAGTCCATTACAATTTTTTCCTGGCCCTCTCAGATGTGTTTCAGCAGGAGTGCCTGTGTGGTTGGAAGGCTCACGGTGGTGAGGTCTTCAACGTCCAGTTCAGTTCCGATGAGACCTCCGTCTACAGCATCGGCCGAGACAACAACTTCTGCAAGTGGGGCATAAATCGCTCAGGGGAGAAGATCGTGGAGTTCAAGATTCACGAGCATGCGTCCAATCCGACCGAGGGGCGGCTGAAGGGGCAGTACTATCCCGACATCCCACGGGGGAACTTGTTTGCCTTTGAGAGCGAGGATAAGTTTGTGCTCACCTGTGGTCCTCAGGAGGCCATCGTCTACCAGGTGATTAGGCAGAGCTATAATATTATTATAATGTGCAGAATTAATGGTGTTGACTCACCACAATAGTTACAATAAGTATTACTCGACATGCCTCAGCCCCCAGGTTTTCAGTACTATAGGCTACCTTCCCCTTTCAAAGATATTAGCATTGATCTTCCCATCTTAACGAAGTAGTACCCTATTACTCCCCTAATTACTGTTGATTTTATTCAGCCAAACATCTACGTGCGTGTCTATACAATTTTAGATGTTCAATACATTTTCAGGTCTATTCCCCTCACCGTTCCTTGGCTTTTCATTTTTCTAACAAAATTCAGAAATTGCTACCCTTTTCACCCCCACAACAATGCTGTAGGTTGGTTTGGATGGTAGCCTGACCAAGTCTCTGAGCATGACCAGTCAGAGTGGCCCAGTGACGTGTGTGGACTGGCTACAGGGTGCTCGCAGCATGAGCACCTGTATCACAGCATCGCTGGATGGCTCGGTCTACATCACAGGCCTGCTCAGGAGCATGAACCCAACGTAGTGTGCACATTACAAGACTGAAGCTGTCAGTATGCATGTGTGTATGTGTGAGTTACTCAGTGTTCTAGTTCAGAACGTACTTTTCTGCCAATTGATTTGAAACAGGTACAATTTATAATCCTCATTGTCTTTCCAACAGGAGTCTATTCCTGCTCCCATTATTGTTGTGTTCTCACTTTGGAAAGTTTTATCATAAAATGTTAACCAAACATTGAGTCTACAGCAGTATAATATTATACATTGGTCACTCTAAGATTTAGGATAGTTTTTCGTAGAGCTTGGGGACGTAGTCGTCCCATTCAGCCTGACAGAAATTCCCAGCTACTGGACCGCCAAGGTTGTACTTTGTAGCAATGTCGTTTGCTTTGGTTGACGGACGGCCGCCGTGGACCAGACCCAGCTTGGCATCCGTGTACTCCAAACGACCTGGCTGCTTGTAGACTGCACAAGGAAAGATGTCACACACTCAAAACCATATGACCACAGTGTTTGTGTAATGACATGTTTTAGCATCATCCCCAATTACGCAGTATAATGACCACCATTTAACAGGGAGAGTACACACAGGTTGTAATAATATCTATCTATTGAGTTAGACCTCTCCTCTTTGCTCTTATCAAGCAAACTCTCACTAGTCCAATATTAAATCATAATGTTGAAATAAACCTTGTTATGTCAAAGTATAATTATTAATTTCGGTCTTGTACTAATTGTATACATAATGGCCCTCACCTAGAATGACGTATCTGTGCAGGCCAGTGCCCTTGGGTGGTCCAGCTCCCACGTACTCGGCACACACCTCTCCCTTGGAGACGTCCCCACCCGGGATGTTCACTACCACCCAGTGCCTCCACTCACGGTACTTGGGCTCCTTCCGGCTTGGAGCATCTGGGTCTACAGGTCATTATTATTGCTACTTGGATATTGAATTTCAGCATGATATTATTATTATATCATAGTATAGTTTCTATGATTGTATAGACTATGGACGATTTCTGCATGTTACCCGTTGGGGGTGGGGGCCGGTGGAGTGAGACTACATCGATGGATCCATGTATGTATCGATCATGTGAGCAAATGACATCGTACTATAAGCATAAATTCATAGCACTGACCTGTCATAATTATGGTGTAGAAAGCATCAGCTTCAGCTTCCCAGGTTACAGTAGGGGGATCCTGAATCTATGCAAACGAATGTAAATTATAATACATATAGTTTTTGTGGCCTTGCTCCTGGCAGTTTGCATACTAAAGCTAGATCTACCTGTGTTGGAGTGAGGACGTTACCCTGCTCTGCCTTGGCGCCAGAAGGCCATACAACCTCGGCAACTGAAGCAGGGGCAGCTGAAAGGACATCAGGAACAACCTCGTGCTCTGTGAACTTAGCCATCTTTCAGGAAGGCGTAACAGAAAAAAAATTCGTACCACCCACTTATTATTGTACGCCGGTGGCTGTGCAGCCTTATAGCGCATGCGCAACAAGAATAACAACACAAATTTTCAACCTTTGAGTTTTTGATAAATTTTAGGAACATAATTGTCCCACTCTGCGAGATAAAAGTTTCCAGCAATAGGATTTCCAAGGTTGTACTTGTGAATGAGATCCCTGACTCTAGTGTTTGATCTTCCAGCTGAGGTGATGCCAATCTTTGGGCCTGTGTAGGTCACATGACCTTCCTGCTTGAATACTGAAAACAAGAATACAGGCAAACAAATTTTAATATGTAGTTGGCAAATAAAATGATAGAATACCGAGAATGACGTAGCGGTGAGGGGTGGATCCCTTTGGAGGAGCTGCTCCGATGTATGACACACAAGTCTCTCCACTGGAGATGTCATTGCCAGGGATGTTCATGACAAGCCAGTGTCGCCATTCTCTCTTCGTAGGATTTTCAGGTGTCGGAGCATCTGGATCTGTTAGCATCAATTAGAGCATGCTCTAATTGATACTAACAGATCCCTTAGGCCTTACATCTGTTACTCATGTATGCATAGATGTAAGGCCTAAGGGATCGGAAATGTAGCATTACTAATTGTACTCTGCTTACCAGCCATCACTACTGTATAGAGAGCTCCTTTTGCTGCTGGCCATTTCATAGTTGGTATATCTTTTACCTGGATTAGAGTTTACACTTCAAGCATTGCCACACATTGTTCGTATAGTATACCTGGATTGGAGTGAGTTTATTGCCCAGCTTTGCTGCCACTCCTGATGCCCACTTTACCTACATTAATACATACTGTATCAAATAATAATAATAATAATAATAATATGCTAACTACCGGTTCAAAGGTACATTTCTATACATGTATGCATTCCAGATTCACCGATGTATTTTGCGTACCTCGGCTGCGATAGGTGGCGCTGTAGATATCACATCGGGAACTATATTGCTTTCTTGAAAACTAGACTCAACAGCAAACCGGGAACCCAGGGTCATCAGCAAATAGAGGGTTATCATTGATAGCGCTGTCGACGCCATTGTGATCGGCGACGTTGACCCGATTTTGCGCATGTCATCGATGCATGCACATAATAATAATATGCATATCGCATCGAAGACGGAAAAATGACGACATGACACACCTCCAACAAAATTAATAAAAAAATTTAACCCCTATTAAACACGTGGTTGGGGAGAAGAGCCATGGCATCCACATCTGCATCTGTTAGGGCTGCATTTCTGTCGTGTCGATTGAGTCGGGGCAGTTTGTTTGGTCGTTTAAAGTTGGGGACTGCAAATCTCAGCAACAAAAGGATCTCTACTCCTGTCAGGAACCTCAACAACAGTGCTACTGCACTAGGAAGACACAGTTGCCTACCTGTTTCATCGAACTCAATCACCATAAACTCATATAGCAGGGTATTTCACTGTCCATCTCTCTTGCTGCAGAGATGCTTACCCGTTTACCCTCTTCCGTTATCACCTGTGCCTTGTGTACTGCACCTCCAACCAGCTCGGAGCATCGTTAAAGTGAGTAAAAGAAAGGGCAAGCGAAAGACGGTGAAGGCTGTGGCCAAGAGGTTTTATCGAACTGGGTCAGGCAAACTCAAGTACTGGCCCGCAGGAAAGGTTCACAACATGCTTTCTAAATCAAATAAGAAAAGAAGACAGCTACGAAAAGCAAGATATGCAACCAAGACCCAACTGAAAACTTTGAACAAAATGTTGGCTGGCTAGTAGAATATTATGTGCTTACTGTATACCTTAGTTAAATCCAATGAGACAAGAATTAAAAATTAATTTCTAAACGAAAAACAAAAAAATTCAATGAGAATGAATGAATGAACTTGGTGTATTTCAGTCAGTTCTAATGTGTTCCTCTTGTGCTCGGTTGTGCTAATTCTTCAATCCTCGCAGATGCTTTAGCTGTCTTAGCTGCAACACTGACGTTAAATGCATCTGGGTTGAACTGCACATGGTCCATAGTATCTCGCACAATCGGCTTAGCCAACTCCTCCATTCTATATTACAGTATCAAGAGAGACTCAGTAATGCATACACTAATTAATTTTTTAGAACTTGATAGAAGGGACCTCCCTAGAATGAATTAGTCTAGATTTCGTACCCAGTGTTTTTGAGGTATGGAGTGTGTATGGCACTTAGGGATTAAGGAACACTAACCCTTGTCCCCTAAGGGCTCCAGATTGTTAGCTTGAGTCTCAGCATATTAAAATGAATAGGAGAGGGGGAGTTGGCCAGACTAAAGTAACACAATCATAGTATGTGGCACATACCTGTTGCTTGCTACGGCTGTTCTTGCTCCCATGCCCACCTTCCAGATAACATCTCTACAAGGCTGGTATCCATCCGCCAGTTTCTTTGGTTTGGATAACTCCATAACTCTGTCCGTGGCAGTGGCCTGCATGGTTACTGGGGAAATCTTCCACTCTGGATCTCTGAAAGGACCGTCTGGGCGTTCCTTGGGCTTGGCTAATTGTTCTGTGTGCTCCGATGGCATACATGTCTTAGCAGCACTACTTACTATTGTCTGTACCTATAATATTATAATTATATCAAGATAGCAGAATTGCATGATTTACCATAGTCTCACTATCACTCAGACCAACTTCCTGCAGCACCGAATGTATTGTATCACCTTCCCGCGTGCTGGTGATACAATACATACAGTACTGCAAGAAGTTAGGTCTGGGTGATAGCAAGACTAGATTTACCCAGGAGCATTCCTAAATTAATCCTGCCAAATTACTATAACGTGTGACTTTCAGCATTCAAATGGCCAGATTTAACTCTTGAGCCAATTATATTAAATCACCAGCTATAGTAATAATATTAATATAGCAGCTTGTACCTGTCTGCTAGGATGGTAGTCAGTGTGAGTCTGCTTTGATCTGGCCAGACCAGCAGTGTGGGGTCTGGGTCGACAGGACATGGCAGCTTTACTCGTAGTCCAGATTTGTGAGCTACGCCCACAGCTATAGGCAAACTGTGGTCTGTGCTCGAGATAGTCTGGCGGGGCTGTCTTGTGGCGAGACAGTTGGGCAACTCGCTGTGAGGACGTTGCTTTCATAGCATTCAGTGAGACTTTCCAGATTTGAGAAGTGCGGCCACAGCTGTACTGAAACTCTGGGCTATTGGAACACATGCATACATAATTTCGTATCTTATGATACATCAGATCTTGTGAGCCTTACATGAAGTTATCTGGAAGCCTGTGGTCAATTTTCGGTCTTGCCAGGTACTCAAGCCTTGGTGAAGCCACCGCCGTCAGTGAAGATCGCTTCAATGTCCACATTGGCTCTTGATTTCCCCACACCAAATCTGGACTACAATCGGAAAGTTAAGTTGATTAATCTAGACTATTTAAATCAGTGGCTCATGTTGGAGTGCCCATACCCAAAGCTTGTCCACCACGTTGCCTTTGATTGCTTTGGTGTGGCCAAGAGGGAGTACCGAGCCATCCTGAAAAGAAATAATATTTATTAAAGGAATGATAGCAATGCTAATGTGATCTTTTTATTAGTTGTTTGTTTTTCCTACCTTGCATTTCTCTTGGCTGCTGGTGAGTCTGGGCCAGAGCCTGCAACAGAAATCAACTATAGGACCCACCACAAACTTATTATCATTTTATAGGTATTTACTTTCTAGCTCCATAGCTACAGAGTCTGTAGCCTGGGCAGGCATGAGTTTATCTCAATCGTCGATCTGCTAGTAGCTCCAATCAGGACTGACCTGAGGCGCGATTCAGATTGTTTACGAGGAGGCGGGACCAATAATAGTTGTCATAGAAACGGAGCTGGCAGCTGTCACGTGACACGATGGGCTGCATCGATGTATGGCGGGAAAATGTCGGGAGCAGATTTGGAACGTTTGAGAAGACAGAAGGTGCTTAAAGACCTCAATTCTAGGCTAACAACTGGAACCAAGGATGGCCTGAGCATCACTGGTCACAAAATACCCATTCAAGGTAGAGTACTGCACATATCAGCTGCTTTATATTATTGTTCCGAGGCTTGTGCCCGGTAACTTTTTGATCTATAGGTGCTGGTGTGAGGTCTGAAGCTAAACCTAGTCGAATACCAACGCCTGAGTCGACTTCCAGGCCCCTCCCTCCTCTTGGATACGTAGCAGATGGTATCTCCCTGCTCCCCACTCAACACCCACCTAATGGGGAGACCCCTGTCATTACCTCTGTGCAGCACCCTAGCATTACAATGTCACCTGCTAAGCCGCCAAAGACTATCACTGTTGAATTTCGTGCTATTACTACAAATGAGAAGCAACCCAGCAAGGCTTCATGTGAGGAACATAGCAACCTATCTGCACACTCAGCCGCTGTGAAACCCAAACATTCAGGACGAACTGAAGCTAGCTATAGGAAGAAGCAAGTCTCCAAGCCAAAGGCTACCACTGGGGATAAGCATATTAAAATTACCAAGCAGACGAGAGCGAGTGGTGGCCATAAAACGCACAGTAGCCGGGGTGGTTCGGGAAAACTGAAGGAATTGAGGATATGGTTAGATCTTTAATGAAGTTCATTATTCTGATAACAGTTACAAGTTTAATTTTTTCTGTAGGTACATAGCCAGAAAGTATTATTGGCTATGGTGTAGGCGAGTGTATGGTCGAGTGTTACCGTCAGCTGCTAGACTGCACCGTGAGCGTTCCTTGAAGAGGCGGGCCTTGGGGGTGTGGCGTGAGCAGTGGTGGGTGGCTAGGAGGGAGTGGAAACTCAACATCAGAGCAGAGTGCCATAATCGGTAGGCACAAATTTAATAGAATACCTTATTATTTAAATTTGCTATTTCTATTAATTGCATCACATTACAATGCTAGATACCGGCTGTGGCAAAAGGTGTGGTCTGTATGGACAGAGTTTGTACAGCTCTCACAGTGCAAGAGAAGAAAAAGGGAGTTGGCTCGAAACTTCGCTAAAGGGAAGTTGTTACGTAATGCTTGGAGAGGGTGGAGTCGGTACATACTAGCCAGGAGAGGAAAGAAGGAGATGAAAGCTCAAGTGGAGCAGTGGAGTATTGTAAGGATGAAGAGGTATGTTAGCCTTTTTACTGTACCTTCATGTATCTCCTATACATGCCTACCAAACTATTTACCATATTATAGCCAGAAAATTTGGCAGTTTGGCGGTCTATATCACAACTGCCAAATTAAAATCCGCCAAAATTTCCTACTTGCATTATTATACGTATGGTGATGCCATACCAAACCGCCAAATTATTTTAAATTTGCTAATATTCTTGCAATAGCAATTTTGGGCTCAACCGCCTAATTTAATTCCCGCTAATATCTCCAACTATACAGTATATGAAACAAACAATATACTTAGTGGGGAGGGGTGGAGGAATGAATGTTAGAGGTACTTAATTTTTGTGTGATTAATATTGAATAGGACAGTCTGGTGCAAGTGGAAGTCAGCTGTTGAAGAAAAGAGTCAATTTGCTTCCATGAACTCTCTTGCACTTCACCACTGGGCCCTACAACTACAAAAGAAAGTAAGGAAAATGACCTATACAGTCAAAACCATAAATAACTTGCTATATATGTATTGCTTTAGGCACTGTACAGCTGGCTTCAGTGCTACCACGAGAGGGTCTTACTGCGGCAGAGAGCCAGCGTGGCTGTACAACACTGGAGAAGGAATATGATTGGTCAGTGTCTAGGAGCATGGCTGACCTATGTTCAGCGGAGAAGAGTCAAGCATCAGATGAGGGGTGTGGCCAGTGAGCACCACAACCTTGTGCTCACAGTCAAGGTGTTCGGTTGTTGGAAAAGCAGATTCATTAGAGCCAGGCAGCTAGCTGACTTCCAGGAATTGATCGCTATAAGGGGACAATTGGCTACACTAAAGAGAGCTGTTTGGAAATGGAAATTTTGTATCCTTAAATTATGATGATGCAGAGTAGCAATATGAAATTTAAAACTAAATAATTATTGCCTAGTACATGGGCATATCTGAGGGTCGTACATCCACCATTAAAATTTGCTGGCATCCTTTAGCTATAGCTCTATTAATTACAGGCTATCACTTTACCTCACTTCACTTGACTCTACTTATCAGACATTACAATGAAGCATTATGAATCTGACCAGAAGGAAGTAGCTGCCCAGTGCTACAGCCTCACTCTCAAGTCAAAGATGCTTCGTATTCTACAGACGTATGCCACTATGCAGCAAAGGCAGGCTACCAACAATCATCTAGCTCAGCAGTTTCACATCAGAAAGGTACAAATGGATCTGTACATGCTGTATAGCTGGAAAATAATTGGCAATCTGCCTTTAGGACAGCCAAGTTAAAGTCTACCAGTTTCTTATTTGCATAATATATGTGTATGGTGATCTGGTACCGAACCATCAAATTTTTATCTGCCAATATATTTGCAATGGATCCAGCTGCCTAAGTTAAATCCCATTAGTATTTCCGATATTATTTGAAAAATTTCAAACATTGTCAACCAGTGAAAGGCCAAGAAAAGTTTCCCCCACTAACTCTAGTAATCATGAAAGAACACATAGATGAAGCCCAGCTAGTTATGCACATGCATCAACAGCTATTCAGACAAAATACATTCAAGTATTAGCCCAGGGTCTATAACAGAATTAAGCAAACGAGATGTTTTTCTCGTATGCAGAGTATCCATCACTGTTGGGTGGTGTGGCTTCGGCGCTGTGAGCACTGTGAGGAGATAAAGCTAGGACCAAAGACACGTCTGGCTAGAGCTCACATTGCCAATAAGCTGAAGGGAATGGCTGTAGCTGCCTGGTTGGAGTACACTGAGTACCGGAGAGGGAGAAAGCAGTTACGTTCTAGGGCAGATCAACACTTCAAAGCTGTGGCTCTTCCAAAGTAAGTGATATTGCATGAGAAGCAGTGATCACACCTGGGGGACATTGATTGGTGTTAAGTTTAGTGAACAAACCCCTAATGTTAGTATGCGTGCACGTTTATGTTTGCGAATCTATTACTTGCAAATGTAGGGAAAACGCATTGTTATCTATTAGCAGTATTGTCTGTCATACAGTCTTGCTATATAATAGAAACAGGTGCTACTTTAAGGGAAATAACGCGAAATTTTGAGCACTGCTTTGCTGCTGGGGGGCGGGGGGAAGACCGTACACATGGATTTCAAAAATGATCACCCACTTACAGTACCTATGTGGAAGTGATTCAATTTCTTTGTATGATGATAAACTTTACACATTCTAGTCTTCATGCGAACAAGTTTGATTGTGATTTGATCCTGTAAGTTAGTTGAAGTATTTTGTAGAGAGGGTTTCAGTATTGTTACTCGCTATTGTTACTCACTATTGTAACTTTGTGTGATGGTGATTCGATTTCCTTACGATGATAGTGCATACACTGATTAGTATTGGTTTGGAACAGGGGCTGCTGACATTGTAATCTAGGGAAGTGACTCTGCTGTGAATATGCCATAGTAGGAAGCTTAGAATTGTTTTTTTTTTTTCGAAAGATGGGTATGGGGGAGAGTGTATTTAAACACAGTGATTTTATGGTTTTGATGTCAGATATTAGTCTGAAAAATATTCGAGTCGCAAAGAGGATCTTATTCATTAGCACGACAACGATTAAAATGAAAACACTGGTACTGTTGGCTGTCCTCATTGGAGTAGTGTGTATTACATACTCCACCGCCACTCCTTATTCCTCAAACCAAGAGAAAAAGCTTATCAGCTCCCTCGTGCAGCAGCTTAGTTCACGGGAATCAGTCGTTGAGAAGCAGGAGGATGATGACAACATAGCACTGGCTCAGGTTTATCTTCGCCTCTTGGAGAATGAAGTTCAGAAGCAAGACATGAGTGACGAAGATAGGGCTGAAATGGAGTCCATTTCCTCTAAGTTGAGGAATAAATTCAAAAATTTTCGTAACAAGATAGCTGGAGGCTTTCGAAAATTCAAAAATTTCTTCCATCGTGGGTGAACTTAAAGGATTGAAAGATAATTCAACTTTGCTGACTATATTATATTAATGTATACAATCTCCCCTAAGATCCTAGTGACTATAGTTAATTCTTTTATCCCTTTAATAACGATTACCTCTCAATTCATATCCTTTGTAAGATCATAGCAATTATTAAGTGCGTGGACAAACTGATACTGTAGGTGCTGGTTATTAGGTGTAGCTTGCTCTGAAGTGCATACTTTTTGTTGAGTGTGTAGTTTTGTGCAGGATCTTAAATTAATGCCACCTGTAAGGTACATACACTTAGCAAGCTGCCTAACATTGTAAGACTGAAGGGAGAGGAGAAACCTCACTTTTGATCCATCGGTATAGATTTCACACCCTCGAGATCTTCTAGGCACATACGTTATGTTTGCCCCGCTCACCTCATTTTAGCACATTAAATTTATGTAGTGCATACCTCCTTGCTGCTACAAGTTATAATCACATGCGCTTACAACCAGCATCTATAGTATGCAGTTTCATTATATATCATCATTTTTGCATGACTTTGTCATCCAAGTACCGATGGTACGAGCTATTTGTGTCAAAAATGGCATGCATTAGACAAGTACATGTAGCTAAGATGTGCAGCCCCCACAATGTAAGGTGGTCAATGATATGTTTCCTTATAGCCTGTGTTATCAAGTTTTAGGAAGATAACTAAACGCTTCCTTTCACTTAGATACACTCAATTTGCAAATTGGACTTGTAGTTGAAACCTCAAAATGTAAAGCTTTGGCAGCCGTTTATTCATCGGACATGAAAGCCTATCTATACCTGGAAGTATGCATATTGCATGAAGGAAGTTTGCATTAATCGTGTGGTAGTGGTTTCTGAGTTAGACAGGTATTGTAAGCAGGAGCCAGGTGCATGAGCATACATTATTTAAATAGTTTAGAGTACAGTATACATCTAGTGCCAGTCAATGCTATCTCCATAGGCATAACTCTGTAGTGCGGTGAAATGAAGACTTCATTTTTTGCTGTGTTCACTATATCTGCTGTCTTGTTTGGTGGATTGTGTACAATCCTTACCTCGGCAAGTCCTCCTGCTGACCTTAAGGCCAAGCTGCAAGCGATGGACAGAATATTCAGTCAGAAACTGCTTGATGACAGAACTGTACTATCTAAGCAGTCTCCTTCACTTGTCCAGGAGAAGAGACAAACTCGAACAATCTCAAAGCGGCAGAGAAAAGTCAAAGTTCAAACTCCACGTGATATCATTGTTGAAACAGAGGACGATAGAACGGCGCTGAATCAGCTGTTCGCACGTCTTATGAAAGGTGGGACGCAGAGCCAAGATATGAGTGATGAAGATGAAGCACAAATTATGAATTCTTTGTCGAAGATGAGGCAAAGGTTTGATACTCTCGGAAGCAAGTTAAAAGGAGGCTTTAATTGTTTTGAAAGTAGAGTGAAGAACGTCTTTCTAGAAAATGATTGAATTAGATTATGAACTGTAGTTAACAATAGATCTTAAGAATACCTACAGCACTATAATTATTTTGAGAAGGAGGCCAGGTAGTATAATAATAGTACACACGCAAGTGTTTGTCATAATTACTGCATGACCAACACACACTCTCTATCTGTTATCCACACAAAAATTGTCAGATTTTGATATCTAAGGCATCTGAGTGAAATAAAAAAAACTTGACTTTAGTATCACAATGCTTTAAGTAGTTTGGCACTGCCCACAAATATTGTGTGTTTTCAGGGTGACCATGATGCCTATTGACAGTGATGCATACTGGTACAAGTAGGTAAAGATCGTCAATTTAATGCGCGCCTAGCTGACTGTGCATTACATTAAAATCACAATGCTTATGCATCAGAGAGCTACTAGTAGTACCATGTTTATGCTACAAGATCTAATTAACGCAAGAAAATTCGTGTTCTAGGACTTTTCATAGTACATCTTAATATAGAGTGTGACGACCTTTACCAGAAAATAGGGTGGACAATGACTTTTTACCACATAGTACAGTTTTGATTGTGCTGTTTAATGGTTGTGTGTTTTGTAATTCTGATAAAAAATGATGGCAGACCCCATGCCGTACTGTAGTATATGCATACAATTTTATGTTTGCGAATCTATTAATTATTGTGGAAAAATTCACAATTATACCTTGCTCTGTGACTTAAATATTGAGATTTGGTGAGCCTCATGGCAATACCAATCCCAGATGATAGGATAAACAACTGACAAGTGCACATACTCTGCATATACTGATAGTGCTAGTTAATCATCTTAGAATTGATGGAGTGATTATCTCATCATAATTATAGATATTCATAGTTTATAGAGCAAGAACCTTAAACAATGGATTGCCCTTTTGAACTGTAAATGAATATCCTGTACCACTGTACTTATAGGCTGAAATCATATACATGTACAGTCAAGTGAATTTACCGTACCCTCGCGAAAGAGGGCCCACTACAGAATGTCGGCCCACCCCCCACTTTGGGTTCAATTTCCTGCTAAGGTCTAGTGTTTACTTGAATATGCGCCCATACATTGCTGCCCTTGAAAGCACAGCTCAAATGCATGAAATGGCTGGACTGTACTTCGAATAATCTATGTAAGATCGATAAGTAACCTGCTAAACAGCCGTAAAACTAAGCTTAGCTAACTTTATGCCACGTTTTAGCACAAATAAACGATCATACACGGCTAGTGATCGTAGCCACGCCCACTGAATACGGCTTCACTTAACGACACACGGTGAAGTATCGCGGCCGCCCTTGCTCTGGATTGGTAACCGTGCTTGAATAAGGCTGAAATCAATAGTAGCCGCTGCTACTATTCAGATTATGAAGCTAGCGTGGGTAACTTACCTGGGCGCTCTTTCGAGTATAAACGCGATACTGATACCTCGAATATCAGTCCATCCCCCAATCTTGGCCCAATGTAAGGTGCACCGCCCATGGGCCCTCTTTCGCAAGGGTACGGTATAATTAAAACATGAATTATTCATTTATCTGTATGGCAAGGGTCATCAGCAGTGATAATTGAATGCAGCAAAATTTCCTAGCACGAAGATATACACAATCAACAGTGTCTCCGTTGTATACATGCATGCATACATACATACATACGTACATAGCGATAATCTTCGGGAGGGGGGATTCCCCTCTTTGTAGAAAGCGCCATACAAATCGGTCACACTTTCCAATTATTGTATGCAGCTGCTTTGCTGCAATGAAGATGTTCGTGGCTATTCAACGTCACCATAAGCAGCTCAAAGAGCTATCTACTTCATATAGAAGGTGAGCTGTGCATGATATTTTCATACTTGGTATATGGTAGCCATAATTATAGATCAGTCTATACTCTATTTATTTAGAGAAACACTACTGAGCATGGCATTCTATAAGTGGTGGAGGGAGGCACAGCTTAGCCAAGATGTCAGGCTGCTGGAGAGAGTGGTGAGCTGTGTACACACAATCATGCATGACCCTAGCTCTAGGGCCAGTCTTAATCAGCTATATTATAATTAAATAATTATTAGTAAGCTAAGGTGGATGACAATTAATATCTACAGTGATGAAATATTGCCTACTGTACATAGTCATGGTTCCTGGTAGGATGTCCTATATTTGTAAATAGGGTGGGATATAATATAATAATATTATGTCTAATTTGGCACACCTTTAATATGTTTGTCCTTTGTGTGGTGCACATGCACCAAGCATGCATAGCAACATCAAATTATAATAATATAATTATCAGAATTGTTTTTGTGTGCATACCTGGTGTGCACCACTCAAACCACTCAAAGGGAAGCTACCAAAAGTCTGTCATGTACATGCACTTAGTAGTATGGGAGGGAAGAACACTTGGAGACTCAGTGGTGCCTGCATGCATGGCAACAAGGCTATGAAAGTCACACACATGAGTATATGATTGTAACCTTGTCTCTACATGTATCCTTGAAAATCTAGGGGTGGGTGGCCTTGGGACAAGCTATTAATTTCACCGTTTACACAGCTGCAGTGTAGTGGCCATGTATTGTTGCAGTTGCCATAGCGCCACTGTGTGAATCAGTACATGGATATGATTATAGGTCATAACCTGCCTCAGACCAGATAAAATTGTTTTCCATCCCCTCCCGCCTCTTTAGCTTTTACTGCCGCCTCACCATTATATTTGAGCCACTTAACGAGATTCATGGCATATTTGGGTGAGCCTGAGCGGCGAGCCCCACATAACTGGTTAGGTACATCCATGCACACAATATAGTATATTATATGTATGTATATGAAAATAATATGCTTAGCTATATCAAGGATAAATTATAAGTCCCATTGAAGATTGACTAAACCGGTTTGAACTGCATTTATTTTCATGGCCCAGTACATGTACTTCACATGTAATCCACTTTTAATCCACATCAGGATGTGGATTCTAATCCAGATTGACTAATCTAGATTATAAGTGGATTAAGGTGTTTACACAGCAACCGGACTACTTTAATCTGGATTCTAAAATAATAGTTAGAGACCGAGTCCAAGGTCTCTACGCCTTTTAAGAGACCCGAAGGCCCTGGGCTATAGCATCCCGAGCGAAAGCGAGGGTGCTACTAAGGGCCTGAGGGTCTCTTAAAAGCATAGAGACCATTGGACGAGGTCTCTAACTGATTTAGAATATAGCTACATGTAGCAACTGAAACCGTGGTAGTTGACCTGAGGACTACTGTTGCACTGTGCATCCTCTTTGCCCTTGGCTATACTTGTAGGTCTTTATAGCCCCATTTACACATAGGCCTTAACTCGGGTCAAGCGCATGCGTGTAAACGTGATTTAATCCGGTTCAGTTTAAACTGGTTTGGTACGTGTAAACGGGGCTTATGAAAACTTGTGGGTCTCTATGAGAAATAGAGACCTCTGAGTGTCCAATCAGATTACAGTATTTGTTATAACTACAGTTACAGTGGAACCCCGCTTAATGGACACCCCTCAACGACGGACACCTGTGATATAACAGATAATTCTGAATGTCTAGATTGTATTTCCATAGACTTCAATACATTCAAACCCCATCAACAGCGGACACCCTGCTATTCCGTATAACAGACACTTATTTTGGTCCCGTTCGAGCCTGCGCAATAGTGAACAACCTCGCATAATGGACAGTTAGGCCACACCCACCATCAAAATTGGTCGGTTTCAGCGACCAGTAACTACAATAAAGCCTATAAATATGTTTCATATTCTTGCTTAAGAGCTGTCAGTTGACAGTTGATTTAGAATATAGCAACTGTAACCATCAGTTGATTTAGAATATAGCAACTGTAACCGTGGTAGTTGACCTGAGGACTAGGCTACTGTTGCACTGTGCATCTTTCTTTGCCCTTGGCTATACTTGTAGGTCTCTATGAAAGCTTGTGAGAACAGTAACTACAATAAAGCCTAAATATGTTTCTTATTCTTGCTTAGGAGGTGTCAGTTGACAGATCTCTCATTAATAGGGTCTTTTTTGTCGTCCACAGTTAGTGCTTTATCATAGCTGGCCACGATTGTAGGAGGGCCGTGGTCAACCACTAACCCCTGAGCTAAGGACACCTCGCTATAGCGGACAAAATTTTTGGTCCCAATGGTGTCCGCTTTAGAGGGGTTCCACTATATATTCTAATCTGGATTAAGGACCTAGTGTAAATAGTGCTCAGGCTCGCCCCCACTATAGGACCTGCATGACCCAAGTCAATTTTAGTTCTCAACAGCTTTTACATGTACTATGAGTAGGGTCTCTCGATCCCTCCCTTTATATATCATTTAATTATTGTAATATCACTTAAGGAAACCATAACGGGTATGGACAAAAAAATACTATGGCTGCTCATATTGTGGCCATATACCGGCTCCATGCATAAACATAATATATCAAGCAACTCAGGGTGTAGGATTCAGCTATTAAGATAAATAAATGCGTTCTAGCACCTGAGCATGAGCACCACCACACACCACAACTGCCCCCCAGGATGTCTCCCTGTTGCCTCCTTTTCAGCATGCAGCAACATTGATGATAGCTGGAAAAGACCTGCACTGTAGTCTGTTATAATATATTATGGTTATTCGTGGTGGCCATACACATACATGTACGATTCAGCAAATGCTTGGTGAAAGTTCAATTGTACAAATTAATATGAGAATATTGCAAATAAGTGAATCTTATAAAACTGCAGTGTGCGTATATAGTGACTTACTATGAAAATAAAGACCATTTGGGAAAGATGGTACAAAATCAATGCCCAGTAGTGAGTATACTTGTCAGTGCATTCATGCATGGGCACAGACACAGAGCAGATCTCTATAACATCACATTACAGTGAACATGTATACAGTTGAACAAGGTACACAATATTATAATTATGCTACAAACAAGCAGTCCCAAGTGGCCCCTCTTCTATAACAGTTGGTCACGTACGTTTGTTATATTAATAATTTCTGTTTGTTGTTCTCGACTGCACTATTTGAGATCAGTAGGTGACTACCAACAAAAGCCAGTGTAATCAATGCTAGAAACACACACACCCGAGTAAAGAAACATTGTATGTATAAAGGCACTGCTAATGGGGCAAAAAGGAGAAGACCGATCAAAGCTATACCCTTTGACAGCGGAAACTCATAGTGCGGTTGACAGGTGTTCTTGACAAGATAAGCACCATAGTAGAATAAGCGTAGAAAAAAGATAGTCCATAGGCAGAATGCGGGGATGGCATAGTGAGGATGCATTGACGAAGGAACAACATAAAATCCAAGCACACAAGAAATCGGAAACAGTAGAGCTATGATTATGCGAAATAAAGTGCTGCTGCTGTTTAGAATAGCGATTTTGGATGGCTTTTGTATGTTATAGTGTTTCAAGACAACCTGGATTGCCAGAAGAATAAAATTGACTGCAGCTGCTAAGAAGAGGCCCATTGGACTATCATAAGAGGGATCAAGTTGGTCTCTGAGCTCAACCCAGCGCCAGTTCAGGTCGAAGATGGGATAGGTCCACCACCTCCATGGCTTAACTGGTCCCAGTGTGTGGTGCAACACCTTGAACGGCTTTAGAGGGAAGAACCGAGATGTGTACACATAGTACTGTCCAACATCAGCATTGTAAATAGCTGGTAGTCGCATAGGCTCTTTTTGATAGTGGCGGTCGGAGGCATTGAACATTGGAGCAAAAATGAGCGATTGATAGTAGTAATTTAAGAATCCTTGATCTGCAGTATCATAGGATGGATAGATGCCAATCTTGCTTGTTATATTTCTGTATTCCTGTAAGTCTGGTTCTACCACAAGCACTCCAGCATTGAAGAGGTCTGAATGTCGATATGATGCACAGAATTTACCACAGCGAAATAGCTCGTCAATATTAGCATAGACTAAGGTGTCACTGTCCAAAAACACTATCCTTCTATAGTCTGTCAGAGTCCAGATCAGATACCTTGAGAAAATCTTGCTATATTGTTTTGGGCAGTTTCTGTATGGGCATCCTATGCTCTCAGCTTGTATGATAGTCCATCCATCGTTTTCAAGAATCATCCGACTTTTCGTTGAAACTTCATCCGTGCAGAGCACTATCATTTCATGCTGGGTACCAGACTGCTTCAGAGAGAGCCCCAGCACTCTCACTGAGAGGACATAGTCTCCATCTCCATAAAGTAGAGTCACAAATGCTTCTCTTTTATTGCTGGGCTGGCCCACATGTTCCTTGGTAGTTGCTTCAGCCTTTGCTATGCTGCAAAGCGCTATAATTACCAACACTCCTAGCCTAGGCTTCATACTTGAGCTAGTCTATATCTGCGATTATAGCTACACAATAGCTAGTCTAAGAATAATTGCAAGCTAAACTGAGACTGTTGTCTTCAGGTAACTTCTTTTGGGTCAGAGAGTGCATTCGTGTACGTCTCAGCGATCTCACTTCCTGCATTTTAGCTATAGGTATATAATATGATGCTATAATATAGTGCCTCAATGTTTGTTTGTATCCCCATATATCACACCCACCAATTGCCACTAGCATGCAGTATTCATTAGCACACTTGTGAATGGACAGCCGGACCTACAAGTATTTGTTACCAGATCAAAGGGGGAAGTACGGAGTACATGCTGTGGCTTCATGTAGGGCAAATCCCCTAGCTAAGGCCCAGTCAATCACCTGATCCATAATTTTTATTAAAGAGGGGAAGTACAGAGTGCATACATGCAGGGGATAAGTGCATGATGTAGCCAGTAGGCCATCATCACCTGATCATGTTTGACAACCCTATACTGTTACACAACCACATTTGCATAGATACGGTATATTATGTCTTTGTGTCCATTTCTTGCTGTACTTATGTTCGACCCTACATGGGTACAATGCTATAGTATGTATATAGACTTGATGACCAGCCTTCCTGATGCTAGCGTACATGTATTGCACACACTAAGGTAAATATTATACCAGACTGGTAACACTGTAGCTAGTATTAAGGTTCACTTGCAGTGTGTTATGGCGGTGTCCACTTCCCTTCTCTTTACCCTGTAACCTATATTAATTATATACATGCACCTACATTAGTATATGTTTTCACATGCATACAAACATGCAATGCCATGTTTATGCACTTTTACACATGCATGCGCACATAGCCAGCCTGGCAGCTTCGACCTTAACAGAGGTGTTACAACAGCCTCAGGGGAAGACTCGTAATTAGCTATTATCCCAATTCAAGTTGTATTTCTTCTAAAAATTCGGCCCTTCTAATTATTCGGCACCCTTTACCGAATGATGGAAAATAGTCACTAATTTTCGGTAAAGGTCGTCACGAGTATATGCTATAAACGGGAATAGAATGCGCATGCAGACAGAATGTTATCTCCCCAGTAGCAATTTACTTTTCTGTGGTTATGAGGTAATTGTAGTGTAATCTATGATGAAATTATGATGCAACCTATGAGGTAATTATGAAAAAATCTAGGGCCTCGCTGGAGCCTTTCTGGGACTTGAAAATCAGTAAATATGTAGAGTATCTTACGCGTGTATCCAGCGAATACATTACAAGCTGAGCGCTACTTTCTCTGAGAAGTACTGTTGGTTGAACTTCACGTGTTTTCTTGGCTCACGTAATGCCGTGGATAAATAAAGCTAGCCTTGCGCTATATATAGCATGCATCACTATCACAAGGGGCTGGCCCGCGCGCGACTGCAGCAGCGTGACCAACCTGAAGTTCGGAAGGAATACTGTGCTGTCGAGTTCGTCTCTGTGATTGAAGCATCGAAACTTGTCGCTATCAAGGTTGAGAATCGATCTTAGACGCCATCTCCATGATTTCTGGGGCGAGCATCGATCGATGAGTACGCATTCTATTGACGACCTTTTACCACATGCACCATACACTGTGCAGCTACTGGGGAGATGGTCAAGGGTTCATCCCTAGTTGAATATTAACCTCTAAAAATTCGGCGAAGCTGAAGCAATATTATTATTTTCATGCCGAATTTTTAGAAGAAATATAGTATATGTGATCCACTCTGAGAAAAGGGACCACTTGGGGTAATTTCCAATAATAGCTAAAATGTGCATGTGAAATTTTCATTTGTCTGTTTTTTTTCTCTACCAGAAAATGCAAAATTTTGGCTTCATATTGATATGCTATGTTTATGTAGTTGCAATATTATATAAAAACTATCATTATGGGCGCAAACAATTGCTCGGACACATACAATTTAATACAAAATTTAATTAATATGCACATTTTCTGAAAATCGAATATATCTACCTGTATGTATAAAACTGGTCATAACTCCACTTGTAATCAATATTTTTTAATGAAACTTGCACCATTGGATTCAGTACACACAGAGCTATCAATCCATGCTAAAAACTCAATTTTTAAGAAATATCCAGAGTGGTTCCTTTTCTCAGAGCAGGTCATATATTATATCTAGCTCTCTGGACAATACAGAAAACAAGTTCTTCAATGACTGCGTGTGTTTTATACTGATAGCCACAGATTCGATCTCATGTAAATTGGAATTGCTCTTATCAAAGCTTTCGTAACAGTAGAACAGTTGTCCATGCTTTTGGCCACACCCCTTGCTTTAATATCTTCCATTCACGCTAGTACTATCATGTATTACTACATAGTGGAATTTTTATAAACTGCCAAGTCAACCATGAAAATGAAAATTAGCACCTCACAAAAATCACCTGCCATAGCTAGCTAGCTGGGATATGACACAGCATTTTTGTTGGAGCACATGATCATGACATTTCGTACCTGCATGATGGGAGTCCTAGAATGAATTAAGGGTGACTATATAGAACTGGTAGGAAACTGCAAAGTAGCTCTTAATTAAGGGGCTGTATTGGTGTGCATTGTTTGGAATTGCAACAGTTGGACTGTGGGCATGTTAGCTAATAAAATTCACAAAATTTTTGGGGGTTTGGTGCCTTTCATATCGCGGTCCTATCCACATATTATATCTCTCTGGCCCTTCTGTCAAGTTTCAGTACCACATGGCATCATGTTGATAGACTGGACTAGCTATAGGCTATTCTTTACTGATGTAGCTATATTATGAGCATACATGTATATGAAAAAATACGAGTTGATCATAAGGGAATTGATCTCGTGACAAGTTGATTTCACAAGAATTGATTACACAAGAATTGACCTTATGGGAATTGATCTCGTGGAAGTACCCCATTGAAAACTAGCTACAAAGGTCTTGATTCCTTATACAAGGGCATACAACTGTGAGATCCACTATCACACACACACACACACACGTATCTCCTTGCATGTTTCTGTACCACAGTAAACTCCTGTGAGATCCACTATCACGATCCTATCTATACACACACACACACACACACACACATCTCCTTGCATGTTTCTGTAGCTACCATGCATGCACAGTAAACTTCATCAAGTTGAAAACTAAAAGTTTTGATTCTCACTCCTTCCATGAGAGCATAACTATCACTGTAAAGCATACATAACTGTACCATATATCACTGTAAAAAACGAATAGTGACTGTCACTACATTGTGCCACAGATATCACTACCAAGTACTAGTGACGTTCATTATTACACAATCACTAAGACTGATTAGGTTTGTTAACTTCAATATTCCATTCATGGAGCATTTGAACAGTGTCCCACAACCTATAATTTTACTGCACTACTACAGACTATTAGGTGACTACAAACAAATGTGAGCAGAGTCAATAAGAGAAATACACACACCCGAACAAAGAAACTTGGTATGTACAATGGTAGTACTAATGTGACAAAGAGTAAAACACCAATCAAGACTATCGTATTTGACAGTGGAAACTCATAGTGTGGTTGAGAGGTGCTCTTGACAAAATATACGCCGTAACAGAGCAGGCGTAGAAAGAATACCGTCCAGAGACAAAATGTGGGGATGGCGTAGTGAGGGTGCATTGATGAAGGAACAACAAGAAATCCAAGTGTACAGGAAGTTGGAAACATCAAGGTTATGATTATGCTAAACAAAACGCCATCATCATTTACTATGGCAATTTGAGTTGATTTCGATATGTTACAATATTTTAAGAGCATCTGAAACATCAAGAAGGTATAATTGATCATAGCTGCGAAGAAGAGGCCTGTTGGGCTATCATTAGAAGGAAATAAATTATCTCTGAGCTCAACCCAGCGCCAATTCCGATCAAAGATAGGATAGGTCCACCACTTCCATGGCTTAATAGGTCCAAAAGTGTGGTGCAATATCTTGTATGGCTCTGGAGGGAAGAACCGAAATGTATATGCATAGTACTGGCCAATATCAGCATTGTAAGTAGCTGGTAGACGCATAGGCTCTTCTTGATAGTGGGGATTAGAGGAATTGAACATCGGAGCATAAATAAGGTGTTGGTAATAATAATTTAAGAGTCCTTGATTTGCAGCATCGTAAGATGGATACATACCAATCTTGCTTGTCAGATTCTTATACACATAGAAATCTGGTTTTACCACAAGCACTCCAGTATCAAAGAGATCAAAAATTTGGTATGATGCACAAAATTTGCCACAGTGGAACATCTCATCAATGTTAGCATAAACCAATGTGTCACTATCCAAAAATACAACCCTCCTATATTCAGTTAAAGTCCAGATCAGATACTTTGAGAAAATCTTACTGTACTGTTTTGGGCAGTTTGAGTGTGGGCATCTTATGGTCTCAGCTTGCTTGACCGTCCACCCATCTTTTTCAAGAATCCTTCGACTTTCGAGTGAAGCTTCTTCGGTACAGATTACCACTAGTTCACGTTTCGTGCAATATAACTTCAAAGAAAGGCCCAGCACTCTCACTGAAAGGAGATTTTCTCCTTCTCCATAGAGTAGAGTTACATATGCTTCTCGCTTACTGCTACAATCTTCTTTCAAGTTAGCAATTGCTCCATGATGCCGAGCTTCAGATGTTGATAAGCTGAATAAAACTCCTACCAGTACTCCTGCTATTAGTAGCTTTGGCTTCATATTCTTGAACAGTGTCTAGTCCTGCCTCTGATTTGCTGTCCACTTGTCCAACTGTGATATTGAGTTGCTTCATATGGGTAATTACGATTAACTGTTCGTGGTATCTGACTAGTATTTGAAAGTTTACAATCATGCGTACGGAGTAAAGCATATACAGCATCTGACACTGTAGTTTGCAGGATGTATATAACTTCAATTCCTTCCACAAGCTAAACTGGCACTGCTTCAGTATTGTGTACAGTAAGGAGATCCCCTCCTGAAGATGCCCTATCTGTTTACAGTTTTTCTACACCATCGAAGGGTACTAATAGACCAGAAAATAGTAATTCTTTTCAACTAGGCTGTAGAATGTTGTACTTGGCCACTATAATAGAAGAAAGTGGTTCTAGAAATTCAATTATAGGTGCCCAAGTTTAGTCCCTTACCAATCTGTAAAACCTCTGTATGCGTAATATTTTGAATAGCTTAATACTAGGGTGTCCCCCATACAGTGTGGGATCATTAAAGTGCTACGCTTTGGCCAGCCATGTACATGACCTAGACTACTTTGATCATTAAATTTGTAGAGCTTTTCATGTCCTCTGTACTTCCCCTCTCAGATCTAGTTGGGGCTTCCAGTTACTGTGTAAACATTAATGGCACGACATCATTTGCAATCATATAGGGAGTGTTATAATGCATGCACGCATGCAAGTATGCTCATACCTTTCATTGATGTAGTATAGAGGACGTCTCGTAAACATGGGTCATGTTGAGCTCAGTTAACATAATATTATGTAATCCAGATGTCACATGGTAGGCAGTGCATTTTGATTATGACCCTGATGGCATAGCCTGAGGGGGAGGGACTTAATCCATAATGCATGTGCCTACCATGTGATGTCTGATATATAGATCCTGATTGGTCAGGAGTAGACAACAGTGGCGAAGCTTCGAATATATCTGCATCATTTTGCAAGGAGCCTTCTTGGCTACACAATAACTCATATTAAAGCTGGTTGTTAAGTGTTCCTTGCATTCACATGTAGTATCAGAAGGAAAGCCATGACGACACATAATTGCCTGGTGAAGTCAATTACATCACCCCGGAGTTCCATACGGATGCCGCATGTAATACCCACTGCTGTCACTTGCTATATATCACTGCACTGCCTTTTAGAATCTCAAATTATCCCCTAATTTTTTCTCTAGGTGAATACTTCTCAAAATAATGCGGGATTGAGTACATTGTATCATTGCATGATGTATGTATAAGCAGAATCCCCTCTATGCAAGGCGGGACACTTCCCCACAGTCAATGGTAATAGCCATAATATTATTACTGGGACTTACCTGTAATGCACGCTTTACTGCATGCCAGCAATGCCCACATGAAATGACTGGCTCTTGGCTGAACCCTGTGTGCACCTACTAATTGTCCTTTTGATAAAGCCTGGGTGGTATGTACGGGTATTTTTTGCTAATCAGGATTAGTAGATATCAAATTAGTCACAACCACAGTACAGCTGGATGTGTATCTCTAGTGCTGCAAGGTCAATTGTGCATACAATGGATGGGTGCTTTTAAGTGATTTTGTTCATAATTATCTAGTTTTATTTGATTTTTACCTCGAAGGCTATCTGGGTGTCATTGCATATGGGACTCAATAAAGTACTGATTGTATGCATACCTATAAAATCTATAAAATGTCTGTAGTTTGTGATAGGCTTGACTTTGATGTGCAGTGTATATGGTATGATTAAGGGATTTGCTACTGACTCAAGAGCAGTGACAATTAATGCTGCAAGAGCTAGTGATATCTTGTAGTAGCAAGAGTATACCATGGCGGTAAATTTCGAGGGATTAGTCAATCTTTACCATTTTGTGGGTTTATTTTTCCTGACGGACGTAATCATGCCATTATATGAAAATCAAAGGATGAAGTAGGGATGGTAGTGCCAAAAAGTAGCTACACAACAAGATTTGTAGGGATAGCTTATCACATCCACTGTTTTAATACATCCCTTAGCTTGCTTATCATGATGTTGACTCCCACTATCAAGGTACAGAGAGGTATGTGTGCGGTACAGGTACCATGCATGTGGTACTGAATGCGGCAGCGCGCGCCACTGACCTCTAGCTCTGTCACATGATCTCACCATGGCAACACATTATGAGCATGCGCATTATATAACAAAATCATTATGGCGTATCAGAGATACTCAGGCATACTTGATTGTTTCCATGGATGGTTTGGGGCTTGATAGATAGGTATTCTACATGTAGTATGCCTAAAGGATACTTTTGTTTGCGGGTACTAAATTAGCGATTTGCCCAATTTTCGCTAAAAATTGTACCCACGAATATTAAAATTATCGAATAAATAGAATGTTAACTTTGAAAACTTGCTAAAATGAGTACCCGCTAAGCCCACCATTTCTGAAATCCTCTAAAATTTGTACCCGCAAATAATCGTAGCCCCTAAGGTAGATCATGAATATTGAAAGTTAAAATTTTAGCATTTTATTTGCTCCGAGTTATTTAGGTTTCTGTAATAATATAATTATGGCATATCCGGGCCATCCATATACTTATATAGAGTCTACCAACTCTATGATTATACGATCAGGCTTATTTCATTGTGTCTAATTTTCACATAATATAGTAGCTTATTCTGTGAAAACCTGGACCCCTTCTCACCTTTCAGAGTTAAGACTTAATAGATTTTGATATTAACTTATTTAAGCTACTTCCTTTCGAAATACCGTAGAAAGTGGTTGTTAAGCGTATGCGCTTATAACACGCGGCAGCAAGAAAATATGCGCTTAATAGGAAGCATGCGCTAAATTAAAAGTGCTAAACACGGTAGGTGGGGCATGCGAAAAGAACGTGTCGAGGGTAGAAAGGCCCTACAGCGATGGCCAAGAAGCGACCAGAGAGTGTAATTCTCGATGTTTTCTTTTCCAGCCTACTTCTAGCCTTCTTTCTGGGCTCGTATAACCGATCGCTCGTCTTTCACGTGGCTTGCTGGGCATATGCGCCTAACAAAGAGCGGTAAAGCTCGTATAAAACTATGCGCTTAATAAAAAGTATGCACTTAACAGCGAGCAGCGCTTAACAACCAGTTTCTACGGTATTTTAACTTATAGCAAATTCTTGGTGTAAACAATTCATTAATTAAGTTTTCAATCAGCACATAAAATTGACCACTTTACCTCTCCATAGAGTTGTATAGTTGCCAATTCCAAGTCACCCACACAAAACTGACAAATTAATACATGCAACTGCATGAACAAGAGATCGATCATATATACAGACGATTTAATATGATACAAATTCTCCGCCCTCTAAATATTATTGTATGCAAACAACAATGATCATCATCTGAATGCTACTCATTGTACCATGCTAAGTTCAAAGATTTTTTTTCCAACTTCACACAATGTTTATTTGGGTGATACAGCTGTGGGATAAATTCAATATGCTATATAATATATATTATATAAGTTCAGTATTATGTATGCAAGCATAATTATAATGGTCCAGGACATACTATTAAAAATATAAAGGTTTCTGTTTATTGTTCTCGACTGCACTGTTTGAGATCAGTAGGTGACTACCAATAAAAGCGAGTATAATCAATGCTAGAAACACACACACCCGAGTAAAGAAGTTTTGTATGTATAAAGGCACTGCTAATGGGGCAAAAAGGAGAAGACCGATCAAAGCTATACCCTTTGACAGCGGAAACTCATAGTGTGGTTGACAGGTGTTCTTGACAAGATAAACACCATAGTAGAATAAGCGTAGAAAAAAGATAGTCCATAGGCAGAATGCGGGGATGGCATAGTGAGGATGCATTGACGAAGGAACAACATAAAATCCAAGCACACAAGAAATCGGAAACAGTAGAGCTATGATTATGCGAAATAAAGTGCTGCTGCTGTTTAGAATAGCGATTTTGGATGGCTTTGGTATGTTATAGTGTCTCAAGACAACCTGGATTGCCAGAAGAATAAAATTGACTGCAGCTGCTAAGAAGAGGCCCATTGGACTATCATAAGAGGGATCAAGTTGGTCTCTGAGCTCAACCCAGCGCCAGTTCAGGTCGAAGATGGGATAGGTCCACCACCTCCATGGCTTAACTGGTCCCAGTGTGTGGTGCAACACCTTGAACGGCTTTAGAGGGAAGAACCGAGATGTGTACACATAGTACTGTCCGACATCAGCATTATAAATAGCTGGTAGTCGCATAGGCTCTTTTTGATAGTGGCGGTCGGAGGCATTGAACATTGGAGCAAAAATGAGAGATTGATAGTAGTAATTTAAGAATCCTTGATCTGCAGTATCATAGGATGGATAGATGCCAATCTTGCTTGTTATATTTCTGTATTCCTGTAAGTCTGGTTCTACCACAAGCACTCCGGCATTGAAGAGGTCTGAGTGTCGATACGATGCACAAAATTTTCCACAGCGAAATAACTCATCAATATTAGCATAGACTAAGGTATCGCTATCCAAATATACAATCCTTCTATAGTCTGACAGAGTCCAGATCAGATACTTGGAGAAAACATTGCTGTACTGTTTTGGGCAGTTTGAATATGGACATCCTATGCTCTCAGCTTGAATGATAGTCCATCCATCCTTTTCAAGAATTCTCTTGGTTTTCATTGAAACTTCATCCGTGCAGAGCACTATCATTTCATGCTGGGTACCAGACTGCTTCAGAGAGAGCCCCAGCACTCTCACTGAGAGGACATAGTCTCCATCTCCATAGAGTAGAGTCACAAATGCTTCTCCTTTATTGCCGGGCCGGTCCACATATTTCTTGGTAGTTGCTTCAGCCTTTGCTATGCTGCAAAGCTGCACTGTAATTACCAGTACAACACCTCCTGTTAGTACTAGCCATGGCTTCATATTTTATGAATAGTTTACGAGACTGTACTATCGCTTCTTCTCATCCAACAGAATATTGTCAGGAAACTATCACGGCCGCGGATGACTTCTCTCAAGTCTGATTGGTCACCTAGAATAGCTATATCTGAGAAGTCGCTTATTGCCTGCAGTGTAGTGCCCTAATATTCTTATAATATCCCTGCACGCACATCATACCATCCACTAATTATGACATCATACGCATTGATGCACCATGAATGGAGTCATCTATAATTATAGTGACGTGAACAGAACTATAATATGAATATGCGCAATTGCCATGCAACTATCTTAAACATACTATCCTATTGCAGTATTATCCAGATAGAATCAGGTGATTTGTAGTTTGGCTGGGTGGGCCTTTACCCTTGGCCAAGTGCACGTGCTTGACTTTGTAAAACCTTTGAACTCTCTAGCCGCATGAACTTCCCCTTTTTGACTGTAGATGTCTTTGTGTCTGTATAGTTTAATGGGATTCGTTACACTCAGTCTGTGGCTTCACCCATATAACTTACTTTGAATCATTGTATAAATATTATGCACAAGCTAGCTGCAGTGGGGAGATCATAGTTGTCATTTAATATCTTCAATTATCTTCTGCAGTATCAATACATGCAAACTAATTTAAAGGGTAAACCTGCTTCCATGAATACTTTTCTATTAATGATGATTGGGCATATCATGACTATAATAGCAGTATGATGTAATTTATATCGATAATATAGTATGCTATTGCATGTAGCGCATGCATGCTCACATCCTGCTTCAATACATTTCCTATAAATAATCATTACTAGATCAGTTCTGTCAGTTGACCAAGAAATTTGTTATAGTTTGCTTTCCATCCGATCTGTCTTGTGAGATGTTTGAATTAATGCAACAGAATGTACTACTTCTGTCGCCTGTAGCTATGTGTCTTTGAATTATAGTAACATGCACAACAGTCAGACTTAGTCTACCGTTCACAGAATTCACCTATAATCCTTGTATAGTAGCTGAAGATGTGTCTTGGTTTCCACTGACCTCCGCATAATATAGTGATGCATGGACATATGCAAGCATATATTATCTTAACTAAAGCTGATATTAACCATGCAGCCTCAGGCATGCAGCAGGATGTCACCATACTTCTGGAACTAAAGCTGGAAGGTCAAAGTATCCAATAATTCCCATAAGATGATCTATATGAGTCATGAATATAATATACTGGCACAAACATGCCTTGAGGTGCAGAAGCCATGCAGATCAAAGGCCGCTGATAGCCATGACTTATTACGCAGCAGCATTTAATTTACCACAAGACTAGGAATGACAAAACCAATGGGATAAATACCTCCCTCACATCAATTGAAGCTTAACATTGCAATTGACCTGGCAGGTGTATAGCTATAGGGGAAAAGCACCTTGTAACTATTTGTGTACATTGGTTGTGGGTTATACCTTGTAATTTTCTCTCTAGGTGTGGTGATAAGCCTGCTTTGATTTGTATGCCTTCTATATTCTATTATTTTTATTCACTCTTGTCTGTGTCGCCCTTGGGTAATAACCACTGAACTGCCTTCAAGTTGCATTCTTATACTACAATCTATAATGTATAGATCCGAAAATTTTCACTTAACAAAATTTCAAACTCTAGCGTTATAGCATATGATTATGGCTACATTGCATCATGCATACATATGGCAATTTTACAAAATGAAGAGGTGCTAAACAGAAATTATAGAAGTGTTGTTGTCGAGAAAGAATCAGTGGCTAAGAGTCACAACTGCTTATTACCAGCCTAGCCCACATGCATGCATATACTGTCTTATTGCAATATTATCCAGATAAGATCAGGTGATTGTAATTTCACTGCCATGGGACTTACCCTTCGGCCCGGCATACACAAGCATACTGTCCTATTGCAATATTATCCAGATAAGATCAGGTGATTAAAGTTTCACTGGGCCTTACCCTTTGGCCGTGGCAGGCACAACACATGTGCATTATACTCGTATGATTCTCTCATGGAAGCAAGGTCTTCTCCTTATCAGCTCTGTTTACAAACATAGCATGTACTTGGCATGCAGATTAATCAAAAATATTATGCGTAAGTGCAGTGAGATGCTCATGCATGACATGTTTTTTATTGTGCATGTCTATATATATATTGATTATCTGGAACTAGAACTGGAAGATACCTTGCATGCAGATGTTATTCAACCTGAGTTCCAAATAAGGTGACATTACTACATTTGCAGTATAAGACCACTCTATAATGTGCTGCCGTGGTATATACCTGAGGCTGGTCAATTAAGTTATCATTGACACCCGCAAGGTGATCTGTGATCTATCAGTATACATACAGTGCATACTATATAATAGCGGTGCAAACGTTCCTTATAGGGAAGCATAGTCATACACATCAAAGGGTACCAACACCTGGTAATTGAATCACTGGGTTATTACCCTGAAGCATTGCTACAGGGTAAATGATAAAACCAATGGGATAACTACCTCCCTCGCTCGCGTCAAAATTATGAAGCTTAACAATGTAATTGACTTGGCAGCTGTATAGGGGAAAAGCACCTTGTAGCTATGTCTGTACACTGATTGTACCATGTAGTCTTCTCTCTTGATATATGGTGTTAAGCTTGCAATGCTGTCTGCATACTTCGATTTGCCATTATTGTACTCACTCTTATCTGCAGCGCTCTCGGGCAACAAAAAAAACTGCCTCTCGCTCTTACTGTAATTTATAGCTCGCAATAATTTTGACCTGCATTGTGGCTATACACATACATTGCATCATGGCATACATTAATATTATTATTATGGTTACAAACATATTAGGCAATTTTACACAATGAAGAGGTGATGAAGAAAAAACTGATGAAACTGTGGAAATCTCGTACTAGGGAAAGAGTCAGACAGCATGGCAAAGAAGTATGTCACCTTAAAGTGTAAAGTATAAAAAAGAATTGAAAATTAAAATATGAAGTAGGGATGGCATGCAGGGCCAAAAAGTACACAAACAAGATTTGTAGGGATAATCAAATCCACTATACATCCCTACGCTTGCTTCTAGACCACTTAGTGATCAACATAATCAGGTGCACACATAATAATAATAAAGGTAAGCAAGCGTAGGGATGTATAGTGGATTTGATTATCCCTACAAATCTTGTTTGTGTACTTTTTGGCCCTGCATGCCATCCCTACTTCATATTTTAATTTTCAATTCTTTTTGATACTTGTTATTGTTCCTTTTTTTACTGCTCTCTGGGCAACTAATGATTTGTATGTTGTTTCAGCAATTATACCACCTCGCATAGTTTGCCCATTCAATTATTTAACTTCATTGTCTATGGTTAAGACTACTGTCAATCAGACTCAATCTCAATGTTTTCTTTCTTTTCCTGCATCTTGTATAATTGGTCTATGATATGTTAAGTTATATTTATAATGTGTGCGAGTAGTGTGTATGCCGTGTGTAATAGCCTCGGATAGTTGTGTTCAGGAGAATCGGGCAACTTTTGAAGCATAATATCGTTCCTGCATACACCCCCATCAGCATCAAAAGGTTGGTCTAGTACTGCATCTATAAACATACCTTTTGATTTCAGGTTACAGGACCGCCGGAAGACCCTGGATTGCATGCCATGGTAGCCCAAACATTAACTTTAATGCTGATGGTATATATTGAACTGACTGGACACAATCTAGTACCATGCAGGCTAGTTTATAATGCATGACTATGAACAGAACCTGTGTTGAAGAACAAAGGTCACATGCTGGATTGATATCGCTACACCATTAATTTTACTTCAATGCCAATAATAATACAAATTTAATATTAGAGGGTTGAACAAACAACGTCAAAATATCCAAGTGAGCTTTATGATGAAGGTATCAGTGAATTATTTGAATAGTCAGAATGAGGGATGGGATCTAGCATCGGACTCTGCCTATCAAGTGCAAACCCAGTCTTTTGATGGCCGGGATGTCTTCATTCAATGTACCATAATACAATTGAACATGCATCGGTACAGTGGGACTCTCGAAAGACATAGCTGCAGGTAACCAGTGTGTGCCATTGCAGTCTAGTACATCTGATGCAACGCAGTAGCCACGCCCCTCGATCTCATAATTGATATTTAGCTTGTTCCCGAAGATAGCTGGGACAAATCTAAAAGGAGGCTGCTTCACGCCGAGTAGCGATGAAAAGATTCATATTAGGGAGGCCAGTAAGTTTATTGTTGATAGTAGCCACCATTATCGATAGTTCACTGAGCATGAGCTAAGCGCTCGAGTGCGCGCGAGCGCCATGGCCTATGGGCGGTCACATGACTTCACCATGGCAACAGTGTAGGAGCATGCGCATTATATGACAAAATGGCGTGTCAGACACACCCACTTTTTAGATGCGCTGCGTAAATTCCACGATTCACCCACTGTCATGATAGCAAAGGTAGCGCGCCGTGGACCTACGCTCAACAAAATGGAGTAGATTTATACTTAAACTAAGGTGAGGAGTGACGCTAGTCTTGAGCTAGCCCTGGATAAGATGAAAGAAAGAAGAATGAGGAATTGCACTTTTTTTACAAACTTGAAAACGGCTCAGTGGTTCATGCGTATCTGATTGTTTCCATGGATGTGTTGGGGCTTGCTAGATAGATATTTTGGCGTAGATCACGAATATGAAAGTTAAAAATCTTAAAATTCAAGTCGTTCTGAGTTATTAACATTTTTGTTTTGTATTACATATATGGCATATCCGGGCCATCCCTACTTATAGAGTCTACCGACTCTATGATATACATTACATGCATAGTCTTGACATTTATGCTAGCTTGCATTTTATAGGAAAGAGCCATTGCTCATCGATACTACACTATCACAACATTTGCCTTCCAAAAATGGAAGCAGAGATATCAGAATTCTGTCAGATCTGTGCAGCAGGTTAAACTTGCCATTCAACACAATGATCGTAGGTTGATGGGGCTTGTTTGGACAACATGGGCAAAGGTAGTGCCGGGCATGCACACACAATGTATGCAAGTACTTTGATTGGATTCCTTTGTCTCAGTATGTAGCTAAGAAGAGGCTATCACATCTCAAAAGGTGGCATGCTATCAAGCACAGCCACAAGATTCTTCAAAGAAAAGCACTCGAAGCTTGGAAGGTATAGGCACGTTGTGTAGGGGTGATTGTATAGTTATCTCATAATGAGCTAATTTCACTTTCTAGAATTTCCATTCTTGTGCATCAGTGAAGAAAGCCAAGAAGCTAAAGGCTGTTGAAATCTATCAGGGTCAACTCAAAAGAAAAGCTTTTATTGGGTGGTGTGAAGGGATTCAAGTGTGCAAGGATAGACGGAGATTGCTGTGTCAGGCCACTGACTTCCACAAACTATCAGCACTTAAGAAGGTAATTCCTTTTATACATCAACAAGGTTCCTATTACCATTGATTAACTATTTAAAATAGTACTTTGGTAAGTGGTGGGAGAAGACAGCCAATGCTATAGAGCAAAATCAGAAAGAAAATGAAATGCTAAAAGAGGCAAACACACAACTTGAACGTTTGAAACTGGTTCGCATTATCTCCTCTTGGAGGAAGTACGTCTCACTCAGTGTGGTTCAGAGAACGTCTGAAGAGAAAGCTAGGCTCCACCACAGCAAGGTGGTACAAGCAAAGTGCTTCGTTTCATGGTATGATTACCACAGACTCCAACTGAGGAAAGGTCTTCTGCAGAGACAGGGAGCATGGTTTGAGCACAATCGGCTACTCTCTCTGACCTACTCTAAATGGAGGGTTCAGGTGAGTCTTTTGATTTGGGATCAGCATCATGTCGCCTTTTGAAATACATACTAGAGGTTCTATTGTAAAATGTTTGTTAGTATCAAGCACTATTATTACTGTAGTTGATGCACACTCTTGTGATGAAGAGAAAGGCCTCCTTAGCACTATGGCACTGGAGCCAGAGCCTGGAGAGAAGGGTACTGGCTGCCTGGCTGCTCTATGCCATGCAGAAAAGGAGAAAGAAGGAGAGATACAACCAAGCCATGGAAAGACACAGGAAAAGACTGATCACTACTGGAGTGAGGCAGTGGATAAAGGTATAAGTTTATCTATGACCAGGACATACACAGCAGATAAGCCTTGTCCCCAGATCACTCCCAGTTTTCCAATATTGCATGCAGAAAAAAAACTTGGAGTGGCCTGCATGGAGACAAGGCACACAATTAGATTTATAGCTAGCTGAAATTATTGCTTATTATTGCCAAATGCACAGGTTGCTAGTCAAATTCAAATGCAACGTGAAGAGACAGCACTACAACAGCAACTAGCTGTATGTACACGGAGGGGTTCCCTCCAATTGGCTCACCGTAATATCTAGCTCCCTTAATATTATGTCCATCTGCATGCAGACAACCCAGACTGCAATGAGCTGTGCTAGAAAGTATGCTCTACACTGGAGGAGAGTAGTGAGAGAAAGACGGCTCAGAGCTCATGCCCACTCCATTCCTGCAGCATCAGCCTCAATAGATCCACTCCAGCAGCAACACCACCCAGCGACCAAACCATCTCCTGTGCAACCATCCTCTGATCTGTGGAACAACTTAGCAAGGTAGATAAATCTATTATTGTATAATTATTATAATAGTGATGTTATACTTAATAATTTTAAGGCAGTTGAAGATTCCTGATGGAGTGTGTTTGAGTCGACCACAACCTAGAAGATCTACCCTCCTAAGCCACTCCCACTTTCCATCTGATGCAGTTCCAAGAGTTCCTGCCCACCCTCCTCCCTCCACGCTCCCTCTCCCAGGGGATAGAGCAACAGCAGCAAGGGAAAATGACTCATTCATGTTCCATGCATCGTCATGCAGTGAAGCAGAGCTGCTCGGAGATAGAAGTATAACCCAATTGCAAGCACAAGGAGAATGCTCTGATCACCAAACTATAACATCAGTAGCACAGAGACACAACACTGCAGCAATAGCTGCTGGTGATGGTCAAATAATCCACCGGAGTCAAGAACTTCACCAACCACACGATTATCCTTTTCCTCTACCAGGCTCATTCTTTGAGGGGCCAAATGCTGATACAAAAGAACATGCTGGTTGCTGTTCTGCAAGTGCTCGTGGGCAAGGCCCGAGTCAAGAACGAAAGACTATTGATCTGACTAGTCACAGTATTCAGATGGAGATCATTCAGATGAGGGATGAATTGAAAAGGTTTCACGATCTCAAGTTGCACCATAGAGAGCTAGAAGCACAGCTTGTAGCCAGAATGAGTCAAGGGGGCAGTGAAACAACAGAGGTAAGTTTAATAATGGTATATGCTCAGCTGCAGCTATAAATAGTTGTCAATGATGGTTTTATTGCAGCTTGAGGAGAGAATCAAAGAAAGTACAGAACAGATTAAGCAGTTTGCACCTGTTGTACATGTCATCGCCACTAAAATTAAACAACTGGTCCCTTGATTGTACCTAAATTAATTTATTATTTTCCCATTTGCTGTGGTTTGTGTGAAATGACGATCTTTACCGAATGCAATGCCTCTGTTGTGTTTAGTCACGTAGTCAATAAACATACAGCTATAGTCTTATGAAATTATATCCACATTTCCATATCCTATCATGATTGTGGTACTTGCCACTCAGTATTTCCATAATATAATAATATTATTATCAGGTCACATTGTGAGGTTGCTGTATGTACGGTAATGGTCGTCACAAGTACACATACTTGTCAAATACAAGAGAAAATTATAAGTATCTCCATCATTATTTCATGTGTGTGTAGTCAGCTTCAATGTACAAGAATGCAGCAATCACGTAAAAGCAGCATTGCCACATTATATATGCCATACAGCAGTGCATAATATCAGCAGTTTATAAAGCAAAGAAGCTTATCTGCCAGTATGTTACAAACCAGTCATCTAGTCTATGCATACTTATAGCTACAGTACCCCTTCGAGAAGCCATGGCTGTCCCTTACCCATTGAAAGCTCACCATTACACGTGACATGAGCCGAGGGTGGATTCCAGAGATTTCATTTTGAATTCATATGCATTGCCAAAATTAATAAACATCAACTACAAGATTGTTGCCCAGAATATTATTATAAATAGAAATCAAGCCTCGATTAATGCTAAGGATAATAATATAGTTGATCTATGCAAGCATTCAGTCTTTGATATATATAGCGGTAATGATCTGCTATACCTACTGGACGATAATATATTATTGTGGATCTTCTCAGTTGAAAAATTCTAGGGACATACTTTTTCGTCCAGCATAAGTCTGAATATGCGAACATTTCATAGAGCTTGTTGTGCGCCGACTTTATCTCCTTAAGATACAGCACCTGTCTATAATTGGCAAACTCGAGGCTTGCTGCAACAATATAAACGTACTGCTGGTCTCGATCGTTACGTGCATCTTGCCATGGTTCCTCATGGAAAGGCACTTTAAGAAGACACATCCCATAAAACCTGTCTATTTCGTGTGTGTCCTGATTGGGCGACGTCGTCCATCCAAATATATCCATAATATTATTATGCTCCCTGCACTGGCAGACGATCTTGCTTTGTTCCTCAAAGTATGTTTCTGGTGTCCACCGTATTCCATGCAGAACCTTACATTTATCTATTATTGTTATGAAAGGTTGTGGTACTGGTTGGTGTTTACAGGAAATTCCTATATCATCTGCATGAAAAATTTCCATATTTCTCTGAAGAAATATTTGATAATCTCTGCCAGTAGGCATATGTCTGGATTTGATTATTTTTTCTGCACTCAAACCGCGAGTACCAGTCAGCACTACACGCACTACATGTATTTCTTCTTCACTCAAACCAAGAGTACCAGTCAGCACCATCTGCTGATATACAGCTTTCAATATTCCACTTAAAACTTCCGCATGAGGGTGGATCTTATCGCTTCCCGATATGATGTACACATCAGCTAAAAACTTGGAGTACAATTCTGTACATCTTTCTAGTGTTCCCTCTTTATCAGTATGTATGTTTTTCTTGCTGCCATGATGCGGCACTTGAAAGATCGGTACGTGTTCGCCATAGAGACCTCTTCTGCTTAGCGTCAAGTCACAATAAGAATCACCTGTCAGCACCGCTGCATACCCAACCATAGTGAGAATGCTACTTTTGTTCCATTCTCTATCAGAGCTCGAGCCTCTATGTGTAGTTTGAAATCGATCCGGACCTACTGGTATTGCTGTTGAATGATATTGTACAATATCATATGGTACATAGCATAGACAGTTTTCTGTCGGAGATTCGCAGTGGATAATTCCTGTGGGTGAAAAATAATAACATGATGCTCGTGACTGTAGTGAGTGTGTCAACATTAACTCGAAAGAGAATTCTTCTAGAAAATTTCTATGTTCTCTGCTGCATTTCTTGTTGAAAGCTTCCGTAAGGATGATCTCTCCAGCAATGTAGTATTTTCTCATCAATTCTGTTATTCCATTGACGTGATCCTGGTCTGGATGTGTTACTATGATGCTGCATTGTAACACTGGTTTCACCCATGGCCACCGTGGCATCTTGATTAAGTTATTGTACTCCAAGCACCTTTCTATGTTGGAGAGGTATTTCTTTGGACCTCCATCGATGAGATAGTACTCATCACCACGCACACTATGTAGTTGCACTAGTATTGCATCTCCAGATCCAACGTTGATTGGAGTAATTTTAAAGCTGGTACCTTCCATTGGCAATGCAGGATCAGTGCAATCAATTACGTAGCTGTGAAACTAACCTACTATCACTGAAGTACAGACTATATTATATCCTAGTCCAAGGTGACCTTTATATACATTTTGTATTGTCACAGTGTAGTAAAGCCCCACAATATCCTATATCTCCTAAACCCAACTCCCATAACTCCTATTATTATTATTATTGTTATTGTATGCAGAATACACCAACACAATAGCCTGAATAGGTGTAGTAGTTAAATATTAATGACATGAAAATTCTGTCATATGAACTAGTCATTATCATCTCTTTGGTCTTACAATATAAATCTAATTGGGGCGAGCCTGAGTGAGCCCCACATAAAATTAATGATACAGCTGTGCATGAATTTTATATTATTGAGCAAGCCCCACATAAACGGGAATGAACTGCGCAGATGATATTATATTATATGACATGTACAAGTATGTTTAATGTCATAATCATGGGATAATAATATGGCTAGTACACACAATCATCTATTAACAGTACATATGCATGCTCATAAAGCATACAGAGTACAGCGATGTAGTCTATCCTGCCTATGCACGATTACCCATTTAGTACAGTGTGCATGTGCAGATGGAAGCATAGGCACTAGGCCACACCTACCATCAAACACCGTAAATCCCTCATCATTATCAATACCATCGTACATGTATATATACCTCTCTCTGAGGGTTCTTCTCTGCTTTCTCCCGGAGCTTTCTAAGCTTCTTTGTGCCGATCTTCTTATTGGAAAAAGCCTTCAGTGTCTCATCCTCCACCTCATGGATCAGCGACCAGTCTCTGACCTATGGAACAACCTGGCAAGGTAGCATAATGTACAAGGTGATGAATTAATTTTTTCATTCATTAAGGCAGTTGAAGATTCCTGATGGAGTGTGCTTGAGTCGACCACAACCTAGAAGATCTACCCTCCTAAGCCACTCCCATTTTCCATCTGATGCAGTTCCAAGAGTTCCTGCCCACCCTCCTCCCTCCACACTCCCTCTCCCAGAGGATAGAGCAACAGCAGCAAGGGAAAATGACTCATTCATATTCCATGCATCATTATGCAGTGAAGCAGAACTCGGAGATAGAAGTATAGCTCAATTGCAAGCACAAGGAGAATGCTCTGGTCACCAAACTATAACATCAGTAGCACAGAGACACAGCGATGCAGCAATAGCTATTGCTGATAGTCAAATAATCCACCGGAATCGAGAACTTCACCAACCACATGATTGCCCTTTTCCTCTATCAGGCTCATTCTTTGAGGGACCAAACACTGAACACACCGATTTACACGCTACAAGTGGTGTTACGCCTGATGGGCAAGGCCAAAGTCAAGAAGGAAGGACTGTCTATCTGAACAGTTGCAGTGTTCAGATGGAGATTATCCAGATGAGGGATGAGTTTAAAAGGTTTCATGATCTCAAGCTACACCATAGAGAGCTGGAAGCACAGCTTGCAGCCAGAATGAGTCAAGGGGGCAGTGAAACAACAGAGGTAAGTTGATTATGTATACTTAGTTGAAGCTGAGTTGAAGGTTTTACTATTGATTTTGCAGCTTGAGGAGAAAATCAAGGAGATTGCAGAACAAATTAAACAGTATGCACCTATTGTATAGAATAAATACCATATCCCCAGTAGCTGCATGATAATCATGAATGGTGAATATCTATAGCTAGCCTGCACTATTATTATAGCACACCATCCATGATCTGAACTTTGGAAGATGTACTGTGCTGTCAAGTTCATCTCTGTGATTTGAGATTTGTTAATTTCAAGGTCAAGAGTCGGTCTCAGATTCACTCTCCGTGATTGGGGCATCAATGTGCACGCTATGTTGATCTTTCACCACATACATGACATTGTGTCATTGCCATATGCATGCAGCTACTGGGGATATGGTATAATAGTGCTTATTATTATATCCCTAGTAGCACTTTACTTTTCTGAAACAAACAATATTTGCCCAGTAAGGGTATCGAATTGTAAAATTTTGTACAGACACAGGTGAATATGGAAAATGGTTCTCTAAAGTTTGCTATCTGTTTTCATTTTCAAGTTATGCCACTTGCAATTATTGATGATTATACATAATATGCCACTTACATACATAGTGACCCTTTACCATAAACATACAATGAAGCTAGTAGGGACGTGGTAATCGTTTCATTATTATAGGAAATCAAAAGTTTATACCAAAAGTACTGGCACTATTATGTAGAATATAGTTGATCAATGTAAGCATCCAATTGTGGATCATGATGGTGTATTGCAATTGAACAATCTTCTGTGGATCTCACTGACAGTTTAAAAATTCTAGGGACATACTTTCTTGTCCAGCATAAGTCTGAGTATGCAAACATTTCATAGAGCTTGCTATGCGCTGACTTTATCTCTTTAAGATACAGTACCTGTCTGTAATTGGCAAATCTTAGGGTTGCTGCAACAATGTACACATATTGCTGGCCTCGATCGTTACCTGTGCCTTGCCATGGCTCCTCATGGAAAGGCACTTCAAGAAGATGCAACCCATAAAACCTGTCTACTTCGGGATCATCATCTGTACTTTGCCGTGATTCTTCATGGAAAGACACTTTTTTAGGAAGGTGCATCCGATAAAACCTGTCTACTTTGGGTGTGTCATGATTGAATGTTGTTGTCCATCCGAATACATCCGCACAATACTTCCTACATGGGCAGGCGATCTCCCTTTTTTCCATGTAGTATGTTTCTGGTGTCCACGGTACACCACCCAAAACCTTACAATCCTCTGATCTCTGGACCAACGTTATTGTTATGAAAGGTCGTGGCACTTGTTTGTGTTCACAGAAAATTCCTATATCGTCTATATGTACAATCCGCAGTTTTTTCTGAAGAAATGTTTGATAATCTCTGCCAGTGGGCATATGTCTGGATCTGATAATTTTTTCTGCACTTAAACCACGGCTACCAGTCAACACTATTTTTCTGGCAGAGGCTTCGGAATCACATTCTGAATTCTGATATACAGCTTTCAATATTCCACTTAAAACTTCCGCATGAGGGTGAATCTTGTCAGTTCCCGATATGACGTACACATCAGCTGTAAACTTGGAGTAGAAGTCTGTACACATGTCTAGTGTACCCTCTTTACCAACTTGTATGTTTTTCTTGCTACCATGATGCGGCACTTGAAAGATCTGTGTGTGGTTACAATACAGATTCAAAGTGCATAGCATTATATCACCAAAAGAATCACCTGTCAGCACCGCTGCATACCCAGTACTGTGGGGTTTACAAACTGTAGTGATAATGCTACTTTTGTTCCATACTTGTTCCCTATCAGAGCCTGTATCTGTGGGGTGTGATGGACCTGATTCTGAAACATCACATATTGTAGAATGTGCATGGGGAACATAGCACATCTGACCTGGTTCTGAAACATCACGTGTTGTACGGGGGGCATAACACAGACATTTTTCTTTCGGAGATTGGCAGCGGACAATCCCTGTGGGTGAAAAAGGTTTCCTTGCTGCTGCTGACTGTGATGAATGTGTCGATATTAACTGTGAACAGAATTCTTGTAGGAATATGTTACGGTCACTGCTCAACTTCTTGTTAAAAGCTTCCGTAATGATGATCTTTCCAGTAATGTAGTATTTCTTCATCAATTCTGTTATTCCATTAACATGATCCCGGTCTGGATGTGTTACAATGATATTGCATTCTAATATTGGTTTGCCTGCCACCCGCCTCTTGATTAAGTCGTACTCCTCCAAGCACCTTTCTATGTTGGAAAAGTATTCTTTTGGACCTCCATCAATGAGGTAGCACTCTTCACTGTGCACACAATGTACTTGTACCAATATTGAGTCTCCAGATCCAACGTTGATGGGAGTAATTTTACAACTGACCATGGTACCTACCACTGCTACGTAGCAGCTATTACAAATTTAAAGTAACCGTGTAAACTAGCCTACTGGCACTGAAGTTGCTATAGATTATCTATAGTGGAACTTCTCATAACGGACCCTCCCAGGAGCGACCACCCACTATATAACGGACAACCGCTATGGAACGGATTGAATCTGCCATAGACTTAGTACATTACGAACCTCCGAGGAGCGGTCAACCTCTCAATTCGGACGGATCGTTCTGAACATCATGCTTCTAAATAGCGGACGGCCAGGAAGCCACACCCCTTTTTGCGGCCAGTGACGTAATCATGATAGCCTAGCCAGGCCCTTCCCCTTTGTAGGAGGGGTGCTATCTTGAAGGTGGGTCTGGGGCAAGACTAATGCATCAATGCATGATACAATTCAAGTGTATACACAGTACTTAAATTGAAGTAGACTCAAATCCAGCTCATATCCTGCTTTCCTGTTGATTCTTTCTCCAGTCACCTCTGCAAACGCTAACTAGCTATATAGCTATCATAATGTGTAGACTATATTATATTAGTATGTATATTGTCTCCGCTTCTATAAAGGGACAACCTCCATATAAAGGACAAAAGGCCTGCTCCCAAGGTGTCCGTTATTCGGAAGTTCTACTGTAATTATAGTATGCGTACAGTCAGTGGTGACCTATAGGTTTTGTACAGTACATGCACAGCTGTATAATAATAATTATTATTATTATGTTGATGTGGTGCAGCCCATAATCATTCAGTGAACTATTATGTTGGAATGTTATTATTCAGTTAACTGGTACACCCTTAAATTACTACATTTGTAGAAAGTAACCTTTTCTTACATTGAGTTATGTTGCACACACTCTTACTATGGTTTCGCACACCAATCGTACATCTTTTGTTGTGCGATACTAGACCAAAATTCTTCAGAATCTGTACAATAATATTATAGTGTTTACTAAAATGGGCATTTCCTACACTTGTTTGTCAGAGGATAGCAGACTTTTTGCTAACTTTGAATGAAATGTGTAGAAAACTTGCCCTATCCTACACATGTACATTTTCCTATACTTGCATGTAATCCATATTTTTGTGTAGTGCGAATCACCTATTGTTGGTACAGTATATGTTGCTGCTGATATCAAGTGTACTGATATTCTTGTGTACCTGCATGTTATTTGAACTGGGGAGCTAGGTGTACTTTACCAGCCATATAACATCATTTCCATAATAATAATTATTATGTACACCAAGAGACAGGTTGACGCCTATCATCAATCCTTATCACATCCATCCCCGACCTTAGCTAGTTGCATTTGGTGGAGCGCAACCTTCATGAAAAACAGGAGATTGCATTAGATTTTTATACCTATACCAGAATTTGTTTCATTGCCACTAAGTCAATCAAATTTTTTATTACCTCACTACTATATATAGCTACTAGTCTTCATAGCCAATTGCTCTAGTAGCAGCTTTTGTCACCTACCTATCAGCATTCAACTCTTGCACCGGTAGCTACTATTGCTATGACTAAAAAATTAAAGGTACATTCTGACATCCAATCCTGATTCTATAGTACTACTTCATATGATGTCATTATCTTCCCAGTAGCAATTGCACTGAAGTCCTGAGATTTTCTTTTCTTGGAAAGAAAATCTTGGGACTTGTATAAAAGTGCTACAGGAATGAATTATTGATGAGTTAGGCCCGATGGTTATATAGTGCATCTATATAGACGAGAGCCACAGCAACAGCATCGTCACTGCCAGGGGTATCCACAAGGGAAAGTTACTTTCTGATAAAATGGTTGTCAATCACTCTGTAAAGACGTTGATATTGGGCTATCAGGCAATGCAAAGCTCAGAAACTAAGTAATATCCAGGCTAAGATCTCATCCTTGTTGACAGCTTTTCTGTGGTTATAAGGTAATTATGGTGTACCCTATGATGAAATTATGATGGAATTATAATACATAATATAATTATTAAATATTTTTCATTATAATAATAATATTATTATTGTAGGTACTTCAGGTAGATGGCACAGATATTTCATTATTGAAAATTTGACCACATGCCCAGTAGCTGCATAATGGTTCATATGCATGGTAAAGGGTCGTCAATATAGTGCGTACATACATTGATACTGGCGCCTGGCCCTCAATCACAGAGATGGAGTCTGAGAGTCGACCGACTCTTGACCTCGGCACTGACATTTTTCAATCACAGAAGACGAACTTGACAGCTTCTGAACATCAGGTTAGTCGTGGCATGGCACACAGCGTGCGTGGGCTAGCTTATTTATCCACGGGATTACATCAGCCGAGAGAACGCGTGAAGTTTGGCCGGCGGTACTTCGCAGAGAAAGTAGCGCTCAGCTTATAATGTATTCGCTGGATACATGCGTCAGATACTCTATATATATACCGATTTTCAAGTCTCAGAAAGGCTCCACGGAGGCCCTGAGTTTTCTAGCAATTACCTCATAGATTACGTCATCATTACCTAATAACCGCAGAAAAGTAAAGTTCTACTGGGCATGTAATGAAACTAATACCACATCCCTAGTAGCTTCATTGTATATAGTAAAGGGTCACTAGATCACTATGTATGTAAGTAGCATCCTAAAGTTATGCAATGTTACGTAATCGTCAAATGCTTTAAAGTGGCATAACTTGAAAATGAAAACAGATGATGAGCTTTAAAAAATCATTTTCCATATTCACCTGTATCTGTGCCAAATTTCACGATTCGATACCCTTACGATTCAATACCCTTACTGTTTTAGAAAAGTTAATTGCTACTAGGAATGTAATAAAATTAATACCCAAAATTAAAAATATCTCAAAACAAGTAACTTTGTGAAATAGTGTGTGATGCATAAGAAGACATCCTAGCTAGCTATTAAAAGACTGCCTGGGATTTACACTTACAGGAGTATTCAAGTTTGAACTCATGGTGTGTTCGAGGTACCAGGCCATAGCTACCTGACTCAAAGGCTAGGATCACACAAACATGCTGAATCAGTGGTATACTGTATAGCGGAAATTTTCGAGGGACAAAACTTTCGTCGATCAGTAGGAAAGGAGCATTTCGTGGAGAAAATTTTCGCGGAATGTTAAAATTGGTCGCATAATGAGTGTGGCATGCCTAGAATTTTGTGGAGAAAACTTTCACGGATGGCTGAAAAATCACGAAATTCGTGAGTTTTCTCCCTCGAAAGTTTCCCGCTATATATACGGTACCTGCTTCCCTATAATATTGTATTATTGTGGGATTACGGTTGGATGAGGCTAGGTCCAGAAAAAAGTTTTTGAAGTTGTAGCTTGTTCCATGCATTAACAATGAATAGGCAAACCATAGTATCAGGTCATAATGGTACATGTAGTCTCATGCCCAGCCTCTTCTGTCCCCGCAAGATTAGTCAGATAGGTGGCATTCAGATGAAAATTAATGATAATCATGGATTACCCTGAGGGCAATAAAAAAGAACAGTAACAAGTATAAAAACAATTGAATAAAATTGAAGGATGAAGTAGGGATGGCAGTGCCAAAAAATATACAAACAAGATTTGTAGGGATAATGTCTCACATCCACTATACATCCCTATGCTTGCTTTTTGAGTAGCCATGCACACACATAATAATTACTATGTATGGGGCACATACAGGAATGTAAAATCAATACTGACTACCCATGGATCAATATCAAATAATATATATAATATAGCGACACTTTACATACTGAATCAGAAGTGTATGATATTAATTATTGAGAAAAGCAAGCATAGGGATGTATAGTGGATGTGATGTGTTATTCCTACAAATCTTGTTTGTGTATTTTTGGCACTGCCATCCCTACTTCATCCTTCAATTGTTTTTATACTTGTTTCTTATTACTACAAGATCAAAGCAGGAATAAAGGGGGCTTACCCCAATTGCATTGCCTTTCCATATTATGTTTTATATAATGGAAATGGAAAATCTACGTGGTAACAGTACTAGGCGCTGTCTGCTCAGGCTGAAGATTGATAAGTCTGTTACTAGAGCTAACCAGTTCCACAATGGACACCCTTCCCCTCTGCTTGATGAAACTGGCCACTGCTTGAAGTTCCTCTTCAGAGATGTAGATGAACTTGCCTCGATCATCCACCACACCACTCAGCTCTCCACTCTCTTGAAGGCTATGCACTCGAGAGATGGCTTCCTATAGGGGGTGGGGGAAGGAAAGAAAGAGAAGGGAGACCTACACTGATAGCCACAGGATACAAGACTTTTGACCACGTATAGATAGATAGATACCTGTGTTTTCATATTGAACTCAGCTGCTAGATCCTCCATGTAAACCACTTTGTGTCTCTATAGACGAACACCACATTGCAATTATCTCAGCTTACAGTTTATAGTCACAAAACCTCCATACTTGCTTACATACCTTGATATATTCAATGAATTCCCTAACAGTTTTTGCCTACAGAATGACACACAAATATGATAAATTGATATGCTGGTTGAATAATATAGATAGTTATATCCACTCACCTCTTCATCTTCTTGTTCAGCTGTTTCTCCCTCCTCTTCCACTACAAATGATTCCTTCAGTTTCAGGTACTCTTCGTGTTCCTTCCTCTCCTGTTCCTCCTTCAGTCGCCTCTGTTCCTCTTCCTGCAAAACCATAGTCACACTGTCAGTAGCTAATAAGTTTAGCTAATTTACTGTAGTGTCCCAGATAAGTGCCCATGGATATTAAAACATTTGTGATTTTGGCCCACATGCCAGGATATAAATTGCATACACATGTATAGTAGATGCTACATTGGACCATGAAATGTGGTGCGTGGGGGCTTGCCCGGGATACTATGGTAGTGGCAATATAAGAGTTGTATTTAGACCTCTTTGATTTCACGGATTCTCTCCTCTTCAAGTTCTTGCTGCCTTTCCTCCTCTTTCTTAGCCTCTCTTCTTTTCTTGTCCTCTCTCATTGCCTCCTCTTGCTGTATCATCAAACACCGTAAATCCCTCATCATATCAACACCATCCAGCATGCATGCACATACCTCTCTCTGAGCTTTCTTCTCTGCTTTCTCCTGGAGCTTTCTAAGCTTCTTTGTGCCGATCTTCTTGTTGGAAAAAGCCTTCAGTGTCTCATCCTCCTCCTCAGCGAAGCCAGTAGTGCCCGTATACTCGTCATCAGAATCAAGATCGTTAACAACTGATTCTTCCTGTACAGCAGGGGCTTGTCTTGCTCTCTGGGCAGCGGCAACACGAGAGCGGACATTTCGAGTGCGCCTCATCCCTCCAGCCATCTCAGCTCTTTGTCTTACAGGTCTGACAGCTGCTGGAGGGTTATCTGTAGCAGCAATCGCTAGAGGGAGAGAAGGTATGGAGATATCTCTATTTGATGCCCATCATCACACATACTACCGTCATGACTGAAACGAACTAGTCTTACGTTTCTTCTTGCTTTTTGAAGAGAAAGAACCTCGAGCAATGGCGATGATGATCAATAATCCAGCTACAAGTGCTGCAAGGGACAACCATATCCAGGGATCCATCGCTAGCCGGCTGGCCTGGGTACGAGGCTAGCTGGTTGAGTTGGATCGCTTCCTAGCCAAGCCACGCCTACAGTAGGCGTGTCCGGTACGGTAGGGGGAGGGGCTAATCTGCCAACTCCCACAGGAGCCATGTATCATGTTGCGCGAGAGTGTGTGCCTATAAACAGACTTGAGCTCAGCTCTTCTGATAAGCGGACCTAGGACGTACAGCCTCGATCTACAAGCAAGCCACCACCGATCTTCGAAATCTGGGTGAGTTTTCAATCTAGATATGTAAAATACGATATCAGAACCTTGAAGTTCAATGAACTGGTGGCTATTATTATAAATTTCATACTAAGTGGCTACTAGATTATGACACAGCTATATATTTAAAAAGCCAATTGTGTATCCACATCAGATATATATTATACAGAAGCTACATATTAATCAGTTCAGCACCAGTTTAGGAAGCAATAATTTGTAGGGAGAATTGGCCAAGGTTGCCGCGAGCAGTGTCCTTGTAGTAGCAGTGATAGATGGAGTTACCAGGTGCGGGCACTGGTGCATCATATTACTTGGCATCAGACAGTCGGTGCATGAGTGCATGAGCATTTAGTCTGGCCAAGTGCAGGTTAAAGGATACGTAACGTGATCCGTCTCTCGGTTGCGGTGGACCATTCACTGCGAGTTCTTTCCCATTGGGTGTGGACAAACACCAGCAGCTGCCCAAAATAAACCAACTCCAGTATCAAGTACACTAACTAGTACAGTAACTCAATACTGCTATAATAAATACCAGTCTATTCTTGCTGGCTGGAATTTCGATATCGATCACAGAATTAACCTTATCATGTTCATCGGTGCGCTTAGTGGGGTGGGGCAGTGACTAGTTTGCAGCTTAATTAGTTCCCAGACACTGTTACCGTCTATTTCCCTCCTCCCCTCCATTTCTCCCCCCTCCCCCGTACAAACTCTACTTGAATTGCTACTAGCTTCCTATAATATTGTTACGCTGGAACCACGGACATAATCTTGGGCTCTGCATGTGTGGGAGGTGCTTAGGGAACAATTAAAGAGTGGGCGTTACAATGAATCGCTCACTCCCTTTTGCGACAGAGAATGATAAAAGGCTCATTGGATGCCTGCAATTCCAGATATGATGTAGAACCAGCTGCAAAAATGCTAACAATACGCGATAAAACATTGCAATTCACAGGTTAACAATAGCATATTATTATATAGTTACCCCCGGATTTTCCAGGTAGACGTGCTTAAGATTCACTGAATCAGAACAACATTCCCGCCTCCACCTCCTCCTCCCTCCCTCCCCCCTCCCCTCCCTTCCGCTGCAATATAGTGATTTTATTCCCATCATCTAAATAAGGCCTAGACGTTACATGTTGCATCAGAGCGATCACTGAGAAACAAATTGGTCTGGGAGTATCGCTTAGCTGCTCTGCTCTTTAAGAAGCTGGCATTTGCCTATCACAATAGTTTACTGTTTTACATGCACCCACATTACGATTTGTCACCATTTACTCCGCATTTCCTGCTTCATTGATTGCAAGATGAAGCATAATAGATTTCCAATTGGTGCAGTTCCTCTTGAGAGGCTAAGCTACTCCCACGGACCGCAATAATAAACCAAGCTTGACCTTAAATTGGATCTAAAGAATGGCCAATCATTTATGGTTTGTGGAATTGTCAACTTGTACGCCTCCAGTTATGAAAACCGCTGCTCTATGATAAAGCCACTGCTAATTAACTGTCCCCATGCAAATATTCTTTGATGCTATTGTCAACTCAACGGGCACTGAGTGGTTGCTAGTCCTACCTCTTTACCCCCACATATTACATATATACACACATTCACACTCCTCCACTATAAAACAGCTTTCTCGTTCATTTATGAAGAGCAGTTACACTCAGAAGAGACCAGATCTGTCTGCAGCTACAATGGAGAAGGTGAAGAAATGGTTTGCAACCAGGCGGTTTGGAAGTTCCGACAGCATCAACTCAAAGCCTCCCGAAACTTCACTTCTCTCACGTAAGACAGAGTATGAAATCACATCAATGAAGGTCAAGCAGCTACTCGAAAAAGAGAACTACTCGAAAGTCGTGGACGTATTGAGAGAGCAGTCGCATGGCTACGTCCATAAGTGCTTAGAGAGCTTTCCGTTCAAAGCTTTGAATAGAGCCATCCCTCACTCCTTTCCTGTGTGGGAAACCCTCCTCACGAAACTGCACAACTCCGAAGAAGGGTACATTCCAAAATTTCCGTACGCTGCTTGCGATGAGCTTGTGATTCAGACAGCTTGGCTTCTGGAGACAATCACGGGTGGCCAACAGGACGCCACCGAGCTGATCCAATCTTGCAGGCGAGTGCTGAAGTGCGTCTACATGCAATACAACGAAGTGCTGGACCCTCTGTACAAGGAACACGATAATGTCGAGCATGCTCTCTACACTCTTGGGCTCCACCTGCCACTTGGCTCTGACTTCCTCACTGCACTGACGGTTCAGCAAGCCATCAAGGATGAAGTTGAAGCTTCACTGGGTGACTACAAGGATGCAGTGGAGCGTCTGGATGAGCTGACAGAGAACGAACAGCTCTCTCTCTCCCAGGCACTAGGCGAAAATCTGAAGCCTGCAGAGAGCTCTGATGAAGACGTGGAGGACAATGGCATGTTGATGATGCAGCCACCTAGCTTCCCCCAAGCTCCGAATCTTAACCAAGTCCAGCTACAGGAGCGACTCTACCACAACCAGTGCGTCATAACTGCCCTTCAGCCAAGCAGGAGGAAGGACAATCTTCCCGAGCTGTTGGAGATACTGAAGGAGAGAATTCGCGGCGACAAAGAGGTGTTGACAATCTTTGGCAAGATTCGACTGAGGATCGATGCAATATCCAACACGGAAGCTGTAGAGCCTTGGCTTAAGAGGCATCAACATGCAATAGAGTTGGCCATTGGAATGCTAAAGGAGATAGAAAAGGAGCTTGAGATTACACTTCCAAAGTCGGATTCCCCTGTACCATTGGTGATACTTCGGAGGGACAGCCAAGCTCAGGTCATGCCAGTTGACGAAGAACCGCAGATCATTCCGATGGATCGACCACGGAGCATTAGCTTGGAGAGTGGTGACCCTTCGCCCCCCTCCACGTTCCGCCGGCACTCTGCCTCCGCGTACGACACGTACAAAGTGATGCTTGAAGAGGACTCTGAGGACACTGGTGGAATGGACGCCAAGGAGCGAAACAATCCCAACCGTCTCTCTGCTCACTACTACCACCACCGACCACGCTCAGCCTCGCCGCACAAGATCCTGCGAGTAAATGGGATGAACGGAGGGCCTCCCCTTCGATCTGGAAGCTCAAAATCTATCAACTCGAGCAATGGCAGTAGCACGAATCTCGTCAATGGCACCAGCTCCAGTGTCCACGATCTTCATAGCACCAGGGAGAGTCAACCGTTACCCGCCTTCACTCGAGTGCAGTCACTCAAGACGCACTACTCGGTACAGGTGGTGGCCGGGAAGAGAAAGAAGTCATCATTCTCCGGGATATTCTCCAGTAACAGCCTCTCGACAGGCAATGTCAACTCCAAGAAGAAGTCGCAAAAGTCAAAGAAGTTGTCCCGGAGTGGATCTGGAGGACTGGATAACAGAAAGGTCGGTTGGTACTCATAGGATTAGGGAGTGTTGTTTGCACAGCTGGTCAAAAAATTTGGGATGCCAACCTTTAATGACCGAGAGTATTCTGATAATGAATATGGTTAAACTTTTCTTTGAATTTTAGCCATTAGAGACTATAACTACACTTGGCTTTGGCCTGATGATAGACGTGGAATAATCACCTGTAATTTGATCTGTTTTACCAAACCATTAGTTCTAGACTCATACCTACTACTCCATGGGATATACCATTATGTTACTATGACAACAGTACTACGCTGACTAATGGGATGTACTGTTTTTATAGTCCCTTCAAAAAGCCAAATGTTTCCATATTCCCCATACCAGTTGCTGATACACAGATTTAAGTAATAATATTATTATTACTTGCATACTAATAATAGTGGAGTGTTGACGCTGCCATGAGCCATCGAGATCTGGAGATGGAGCATAAACTGAATCATGCCAAAGAAACCATCCAGGAGATGAAAAAAAGAGAAAGAGAATTGACTGACAGGTATAATCATTATTATTATAAATACATACCTACCCTAACATCTAGGATTTATGACCGTTTCATTCAGCTCCTCTTAAAAATTATTTGTTTCTGGTAATCTGACACCCTTAAGCATGGGTATTTGGAGATCGAGTAGCACACCTACCAACTCCACATCCACACTAGTCCCTTCATTCCACACCCACACACATGCACACTCACATATGAATTTTTGTGTTGTTCCATTATGCAGACTCTCTGAGCAAGCTCAGAGACATCTTCAGGACAGTGAAAGGTTTGAAGATATCCTTCTGGGAGCCAGCCGGCCAACGATGGTGGTTCAACGCTACGATGAGCTCTTCTCCCAGGCGAGAGTGGACGCCCTTGATGCCATCGAAGAGCACCTCAAGACTAATGACGTAGATGGGGCATTTGGCATAGACCTGGTCCTGAACGTCTTCAAGGTTGGTATCATAATAATAATACTGGCTTTGTGGTGAGGTGGTGGTGGGGTGTAGAATTGAAGCTCTTATCTTTCATTGGCTCCTGGATGATACATTTTACCATCCAGCTCCATTTCAGTTCACAATTTTGTCCCAGGCTCATTCCAAGTTCTACAATCTTAGATGAGCCCAAGGCTATATAATATTACCATAGTGTCCCAGGCAAGCACCCACTCATCGTGTAATTCATTTCAAGGGGTCATTGTAGCAGCTTCTATACAAACGTATGGAAGTTGTATCCTGGATAAGTGCCCATGTGGGCCAAAATCGCGATCTATGTTTAAGTGCCCATGGGCGCTTACCCAGGACACTACGGTATTATAATATTAATATAGTAGGCAGTTTGTAAAATTAATTCAATCTACCCTGGGGCGTCGATAATCGATACAAATCACCTTAGTTGCCCCATTAGATGCAATTAATTAATGTGCAGTAACGACAATGCTTCATCTGAACAACAGAACAAAAGAGAAGAAGTGGGAGCCTAATGTCATTATGGGGAGGCCAGCCCTGCCAAAACCACAATAGCCACTTGGTTCGCCTCGTTGGTTAACTGTACATACTATTAGCATAATTGTATTATTGTGGTGGAAACAGCCCTTCTTGTGGAAAATTTGATTTGCATAAGACAGCTAGGGCCTGAGGGCGGGAGGGAGAGAGGGAGGGAGAGTGGGGTGGGGGGGGGGGGGGGGGGTGCTGATTGTGTAACTAATAGAGTGCAGATTGATAGTGAATATCATGCCACTGTGGCAAGCATCCGTTGTTAGGCATAATGCAACGCTCGTGACTGCTCACTTGGAAAATTGGCAGACAAAAAAGCAGGTAGCTATATAACACTGTTATGGGAAACAGTTAGTGGTTACGCCAGTCTAGCGACCATCCCATTCATTATCACTTTGAGCGAGCATTGGTTGCAATAGTCTCCAGCTTGCATGGGAGAACAAAGGCAAAGTGACCTGCTGTTCACCCTATTGTTATTATGGAAAGTTAGTGTAGGGCCGGGCCTATCCAAGTACTGTAACAACTCAACTATGGAGTCCATGATTGGGATGCTGGGAAATGTTGTCCTTGTGCATGTGGGGGTGGGGGTGAGGTGGGGGTGAATTCTGTATCAGTTGATACCCTTTCATGCATGCATACCTGTCATAGTATACCTAGTCAGGATAGGGGAAATTCTCTGTAGAAAGAGGGAAGTATCACTATCCATTCGTCTTGGTTTACAGTTGGCTTATGAGTGTTCCTGTGTGTCTCTGGAGCAGCTGCACTCCAAATGGCGGGATGTGCTGAACGTGGGGAGAGAGAGTGAGGACAGTGTGGCCGTCAAACACCTTGAGTCTGCCGTGGGACTGTACCTCAAGAGGGTCTGCTGTAACCACGACACAACCGACATTGTAGAGGTAACTTTTATAATAATATTATTATAATGGACATACAAAACTTGTCAGTTACAACCAGCCCAAAAGTTTACAGCGGCATAAACCTATAGGTATGTACACATGTATGTACCATTGCTGGCTTTCTTAGGCAGTTTTGCAGTGTTTCAGAAGGCTTACATGTACTATACGCATAAGTGTACTGAAATTGCTCTCCCAAATACTTCTTGTTCAGTGGAAACTAATCTTGATGGGACAAGAGTTAGGGTCAGTAGGTGGTTATTATGACATTGTGGTATCAGTCCAAAATTAAAAGTCAACCTGGGTGATTAGAGTTTACAACTTATTCTCTTCTTGCCCAACACAGTCTGTCAAGCAGCACCTGGGGCAGCGGTACGAGGGTAACAAGGTCTACGACGCAGCTGCAGAGACGGAAGCCTTCCGGACCTACATCCAGGAGTGCGCCAAGGTCTCGTGGGACCTCTGTGTCCAGACTCCGCCCATGGTCATCGACTGCAGTATCAAGGAGTTCAACCCAGACATGCACAAACACTTCTTCACGTCGAACAAGGACTCCAATGAGATTGTCATGTACCACTGGCCCACCCTGCTCCAGAGCACAGCCGGCCCCGTCCTATCGCCAGGCACAGTGCAAACTTAACTAAACCTAGCTCACCCAATGTTTCTCACAAAGTGTGAGAATATAATCATACATACATACACACAATGTCAAGCAACTTCAGCTTTGAAAATTTGATCATAATTATTCACGACATTGCACAAAAATTATAGGAAATTCATTCTTAATGCAGCCAAGCAGAATCTGATGATATTCATCATTCATCTATGTTATTTTTTACTCCTAATAATAATAATAATAATTGTGTACTTGTTTTCCAACCATGACTGTTAATATTCATTAATTAATATATAATCTATTGTTGTCAGTAACTGTTGATTAATCAATAGAGTACTGTAAACCGTGTGGATCCAATTTGTGGTCGTACATCACAAACTCCTGCACATTCAGTAACATTATCATTGGAACCCCACCCAATTATCTATGATAATATTATCACATGATAGTCACATGACATACCGGCCTGTTCTTGATGACTTCCATCACACCCTTCCGACACTCTTCGGCGGGATCCTTCAAAATTCCCACAAGAAATCCACCCCCTGCTGCTCCAGTCAGTGTGCACCCTGAGGGATCGAGAGAGAGAGAGAGAGAGAGAGAGTGAGAGAGGAACACACACTTGTGCACAAGTAGTCATTATGGCTTGACTTTACCATAGATAAAATCTTGTATCTGATCGATAAAGGTCACGACCCCTCTAGGGAATGATCCTACAAGCGTATATACGAGCAAAATTGTGATGTAAAATCTTGATAATTAATCTATGGACTGCATGCACACAGACCTGGGGCCATGACCAGCTTGTGGCCTTTGGTGATGTTCAGAGCCTCCCCTAAGCCTGCCATGTCACCTGCAGAAGGACATAAACTAACTCATCTTCACCTTTCAGCTACGTGATTATGTCCTTCTGGTGGTATACCTTTAGAGACCAGCTCTGCAGCTCTGTTGGTGTTGTCAATAAGTGCCTTCATGGTCTCAATGATCTTGTCATTGCGAGAGTGCCAGTTTCTTAATACATCCTAAATCCATCAAAAAAAATGTTTAGTTACCATAATAATATCTCAAAGCTAAGTATCTTCTATTCAGTTAGTGGGTAATAAGCCCAGACTATTATTAACACAAAAATTTACTACTGTTTTGTACATTCCTGCTACAAGGTAGAAAAATCATCCCCACAGTATAGAATAAGTGGTTCAAAATTATTGCGAAGTATCAACCTGGAGAAGGTTCCTTGCTAGGCGAGTTACTCCGGTATAGACCAGTAGCAGGTGCCTCTCAAGCTTATCAAACAGCTCCTGGGATAGGTCCAGCTGCTCTGTGTAGATCTTGACCGGGAGGCCTTTGTAGGAGCGAGAGACCTTCACTCCACCATAGAGGCCACCACACTGGTCCTGCCAGCCTCCTCCCGTTGTAAGCAGCTGCTCCAAGTGGAGTACCTGTGAAACAGCATTAAGGTTATTTTTGGAGAAAGGTGGGTCCTATAGTGGCAGCTTTCAACCTACTGCATGAATGAGGGAGTCATGTGAGTGCTTCTGTCCAGCTGCCCGCCACAGAGCTGCTAAAATGGCTCCACCCAGGATGCTGCTCGTGCCCAGACCTGTGAAGTGATGTCAACAGCATATTAATTTTGAACCTACTGTAACAGAGATAGCTACATGAGACTTTATTCTCTGTTGAGCTGTATATTTTGTCATCCTTTATTGTTGTGTTGTAATTAGTTTTCTTGTATTTCTGAATCTCCTAATTTGTGCAGTACAGTTGAACTAGTCACCTTGTCTGTCAGCACAGCCCTGTCAAGATCACCCCATCACTGTAGTATTTAAGCCATGTAGCACTTGCATAGAACAGAGCCATTCAGAATCTAACTTCTCCAGTACCATTCAATTCTGCCTGAGGCTGAGCTATGCTACAGCTTGTTTACCTGATGCTAGCCACTTGCACAGAATCCACTACCATTCAATCTGCCTGAGCTACGCTACAGCTTGGTGTCAGGAGTGGGATGGCAACAAGTAAAACAACAAGAGCTGCAGGCAAAAGCTTGTCAATGAGGAGCACCCAGCTACATGTAAGTGGATTTGGACTAGTCTATATTATAGCCATTCTCCTATAAAGGTTAACATACGTATTTTCAAAACTGACCTGATCCTTTGGGTACATTGGAGACAGACTGAAGCTTGAAGCCGCTACCAAACTTCTCCGTGAGTTGGTTTTTGAGCGACTTTGAGGAGGGGAACTCGATGATGCCGGCGCAGATGAAGGCTGCCTTGAGCAGAGCCCCGGGAGCGTGAGGCTGCGAGTAGTCCTCCATCTGAGAGAGCTCAGTGATGACAAGCTCCTCCTTGCTCGGAGCGTCGTCTCCCAGAATCAGCTCAATCCTTGGCCTGGGTAGGATGTATAATGGAAGTTCAGAATTACCATCATGCAAGAGAAACATTACTGCAACCCACAGATAATTTTATGCTCATATAAGCTGAGTGCAAGTCTCATACCAAATTACCAAAAGTAATCAACTTGCTGAGGGATCCATTTTTATGGTATCACATTGTTTCCTCACATCCTTCATTATTGCAAATTTTAGCTTCTTAGAAGTATCAAGACGTACTAGATTTCAACTTACTCTGCTGTTCTTTCAACAACTACTTTGATTGGATACTGAGTGTGGAATGAACAAAACAGTCACTTGGAAGGAGTTTAATTAATTGTCATTGGCTACCTCTTTGTTGATGGTTAATGCTACTGTTATAACAGCTCCACCCCACTCGTATGCTTGAGGAGGTGTGTCCGACCACGCCCCCGAGAAGTCGACACGGATTGGTGCCGTGACTGTGATTCGTTGACCAATGGCTGGCAGTTCACAGGGAGTGCCCGAGATGAACTGCCTCGCCGTGGCAACCGAGAGTCGTGTCAGTATCTGCCCCGCCCTCTCATAGTGCCGAGAGGCTCGGATAATGCGATCATCCCCTCTGTAAAATGGAAACAGCAAAAAAAAAAAAAAAAAAATCAACTATTTCTTTTCTACATCCGACCCAACAACTATTAAATTTATGACTATACACTTACTGGATCCAGTTGGCTCGCTCAGTAGCCAGGGCTCTGGTTGCAGCGGCATACTCCCCTTTCTGCATACAAATAAATGACAGCCAGTACATGACGTGAAATATCTTAGACTGTCAAATATGTAGTTCGTACAATACCTCTAGCAGGGTGAAGGCTATCCTCCAGGCCTTGTTGGCAGCAGGGCCCCCTCTAATTCCACCCTCCTTCGCCATGAAGGCCAGAGTGTCCGCAATGCAAGCATAGACACGACAGATGACCAGGGGGTCATTCACCTCCTCAGCGGCTACACACACGCACACACACACACACACACACACACACACACACACACACACACACACACACACACACACACACACACACACACACACACACACACACACACACACAGACAGACACATTCACACATATACAGAGCCATTGCTGAAATTTGGAAGTGGAAAAGAAACTTGGAGGCTAACTTTGGTCGAGAGTGGCAAGGACATCAAAGACTTTGTTCTCAATGACAGAGTCCCTAAAGAAGGGAAGGAGACAGACGGGTTGCTTCTCTTTAAGAACCTTCATCATCTTTTTCCGTTGCAGCTCAAAAGAGATGGCTCTGCGACAGAAAGAGAGAGAGTAAGTAGTGAACCACATGTAAAAGAGAACCAGGGATACATGTACATGTAGGCACCTACCTGACTTTGGTGAACTCTGCCTCTGCATCGACAGAACGTATGATATCCAGCAGTGAAACTCGCCACGCTGATCGCCATCTACATGCAAGTTAATGAATTTGATTATATTTGTATCACACGATAATGTATACACTACCTCCGCAGATATTTTGGGTTTTGTCCATTTCCCACAAGCCAGAAAGCACTCGGCAGTCTGCTCTCCAACGTCGGGTGAGAGGCCACGAACAGCTTGGCACAGAGCAACGACTTGGGCTGCAAGATGGGAGTGGAGGAGGATGCATGTGTGTGTGTGGGGGGGGGGGAGGGATGGGGGAGGGTGGGTAGGGTAGGGTGGGGGAAGGATAAGATAAGACCACCTAATTAGCTGCAAAAGACAATGAATTCCTTGATATCATCAAAGGAATAATAATATTACAACAGTACCATCATTGTGGATTTGGGGCTTGGCAAATACACACCATGATGTATGGGTATGGTTTGGGTGGAGCCTATGGCCACATCAAAGCCTTTTCAATCTCCCCATTCCCATTTGTATCAAAGGTCTGACATGCCTTATGTACGCTGGTAAGAATACTGTGTACATGTACGTATGCAGCACCCTTACATGTTCAGGCAGCCATAGCTCGGCTGGTTCGATGCCCGTCCTCTCAAAGAACTCTGACCATGGCCGGTTGCAGAAGGTGGCGCCAGGGGAGTCGTAGCGGAGCACCAGGTTGTCCTTGACCCCGTAGACCACGACGATCCCGAGGTTGGCCCTCGTCTTCCCTCGGCCGAGTCCCACGCTGATCTCCTGCACCGTCAGCTCGTCAGGTATGGTAAGGGGCAGCAGGAGGTAGTGCTCAGCCTGTAGGAAGAAACAGTTGACTTGGGGGGATCAACGTAGATTGATTTTATTTTTGCAGAGGGGGACATCTTGGCATGGGGGGAATCTTGGTTTGCTCCTCTCCTCCCATATTAATTGCTGATAGCAGATCTTAATCTAATAATGGCAGCTAATTCGTAGGAAACATTTGACGGAGTCTCAAGAAATTATGATTAACTGCATAACCTACCTACTGATTTGTCAAACTTAGAGCTTTATCACAATCTGTAGTTGTAGCATACCTGAAGTTCACTAAATGATTCAGTTAGCCCGGAGAGGAAGCAGTTGGCACCAATACGGGTAACAGGAGTCTGTATGTTGCAGTTGATGATCACAGTTCCATTCCCAACTTTGGTTCCAGGTGGCAGAATGGAATTGATCAGTCTAGCATCACTTGTCTACAGGTGGAGAAGGTGTACATGTAGATTAGTCCGGCCAATGTTGTAGGACACTGGATTTATGTACAGATGTATACTGGTACGAACCTCTTGTGGCTGGTAGCGAGCTAAAACATCCACTGCCACAAGCCTCATGTAGTGATGCTCAACACCAGGAAGAGGAACTGTAAATGAAATAATGAACTCTCTCCCTTCCCTCTCTCTATCCCCCTCCCGCTCCCTCCCTCCCTCCCTCCCTCCCTTTTCTCACCAGCTTTCATCTTCAAATCTGCCTCCCTGAGGTTTTTCCATAGCTTGGCCCTTGCTCTCCTCATCACTGACTCCCCTGGGGACTGACTCTCGGTGCTGATCACCCCCGAGGAAATGGCCTGTGGCTGCTTGAACGTCCCAGCAATGTAGTCCTCCTTGGTGATGTCTGTCGTCAGGCACAGCAGTATGTCAAAGAATAGGGACAGCTGCAGAAAGAAATGTCGTGGGAAGAGATGGACATGTACGTAAAAGGAGAGATTGGCTAGAGAATGCATAACGTAGTGTTTATGTTTTCCTCCTAAGCTTCTATCTAGTACAGACAACAGATACAACACTGAAATTAACAATAATTATCACGCACCACTCCAACTTGTACATGTAGATGATGCATAAAATTAAATCTCTTGTCACGATTCAACATCCCTGCCAGCACAAATCACAAAATGGGTGTGGCATATTTCTCATGCATCTTGTGCATTATTCTATAATAATATATGGGATGGTACAGTTCGGATACAGCAAGCAGCCAGGAGGAGCTATCTATTGTCACAAGGAATGATGATTTAATTAATGGGTGTGATCAAGGGCATGGTGCATAGCTACATAGCACTACACATGTAAGTTCTCCAAGCATAACAACAAACACAGCACCGCTATAGTCCAAGTCTAACTGCTACGCTGACACCCACAGCGACTTGACACACAAGGCAACTTATGAAATATACAAAGATTCTCTGCAGACAACTTAACTGTTTGGTAAAATTTGCCGATGTTTCGAATTTTCATTTATTTCATGCTGAGAACAATGTCACTTGCAAGGCAACTTATTCCTGAACATGTATGCCCAAGAGGTACCATAATAATTATTACACCTCTATTAAAATAGTCAGCACACATAGCTATCTTCACTCCAAGGTCCTTCTGTTATTATACAGGAGTGAGGCTATGGTATAGTGATTCACCACTCACCGAGAGGGGCAGGGCTCCGTTGTCCAGGCCAACGTAAGTGCACGAGTCCAAGGGAGGGAAGGTGTGGAGAGACAGCATGATGGCGGCTATCTCGGGACTCATGTATATCACACCAACAAGCTATGGAATGAGAATGTGAAACATAATACGCATGTACAAGCATGAACGGAGAATGGGAATGGAACTGACCATATCACACAGTCCATCTGGACGGATGCACGACTTGACCAGTTCACTGCCTCCAAGGTGGACAATCTGAGCAAACTCACCCTACAGACGCAAATATTGCCAGGAATTTAATTCGGTGGTTGGGTCCTAAATTACTTCTATAAGAACTAGACCTCTGTAGAGCACATACCCCGTGCGCTGCATCTGCATCCTGCAGTGCATCTATCTGCACAGAAATGATAGCTGTGGCGCTATAAATATGAAAGTATTAGGCATTCGCTTGTTGATGACCTTACCTACGTACTATGTGCGCATGAGCAGAAAGCACAAGGGGTACAATTAATAGGCGTGGCCAATAGTTTTGTGACGCTCGTGGGCCTTACCAAATGATTCGAAGCATAACGGAGCAGGCTTTTCGATGATTTCGACAGCTTGGTTGTGCTTACAAGTCGCTCAGGTCCCTAGATCTCAAGATTTGGTGATTTTTATGCTGACAGACAGATGGACAGAACCGATTGCTTTACCCCCCTTGCCGCACATACGTGCACGGGGTAATAATGGTAGATTTGGTATGAGATCCCATATTATGTACATATGCAATATTGACCAGCTATGAGAAAAGGGACCATTTGGGAATTTTCTTGTTTGTAGTATGTGGCTTATTGCATGTATGGAGTAATGTACTGTTTATGTAGCTGATCCGCTCTGTTTGTGCCTATAAATGCATACTACTCACTACCAGCTACATAATTAAGAAGGCTATTTGGGCATAAAAATTGAACGCTATCATCGTCCACAAATGGTCCCTTTTCTCATAGCAGGTCACATACGGTGGTTGCGAAGGCAGACCGCAAAATTTCCCGGCTATACGGTATCAACAAGAAGGATAGAAACAACAACAAAAACAGACAGAATGGATAACGTACAAGATTGATAAGGTAGCAGCACATACATGTCAATGAACAGTATTATTCAAAAAAGGAGGTGTTGTATTTTCACATACCCCAAAGAGTAATGCACACAGGAGAGATGAGGCATCTATGTAGCAGCCCATGGAGAGCTTTAAACTAGGCAATCCAACAAAATATAACACCGATGTGCTTAGCTACCACACTAAACATCAAATGTGTTCCATACATTTTCATTTATCCTACAGGCACCGTGAAGACTGGCGTGCTCCGGTTTGGCGGAGACAGTGAGTGCAGCAACGGTGTGGTCAATCCCAGACACGTCCACGGGCTCGATGCTGTCCGGCATCGTGAGCAACATGTCCGTGCTGGACACCCACACTCCAGGAGGGCTCTTCCTGCAGAGACGCTCCAGGGTGCACATCAGCCGATCAACGTTGGTCTTGATCTCCGTCTGATCGAAGGAGATGGACTCGTCTCCGGGCTGGTTGGACGAGGGATCGGGCATGAAGGCATGGCCGCATGGGCTGAAGGGGAAGGTGGAGCCCTGAGGATGTCAGGATAGGATTGGGAATACAAACAATACTACTGTAGTGTCCCAGATAAGCGCCCATGCGCGCTGAAACATAGCTCGTGATCTGGAAATTGTATACATTTGTATAGTAGCTGCCACATTGACCCCATAAAATGAGTGCATGGGCACTTGCCTGGGACACTACGGTGCATATATACACATAATATATTATTGTAATTGCAGGCCTAGGAGAGGCAGTCTGGGGATGCATGGGATGGTCAGATGAGGCAAATCGAGGCCAACATCAATGAATAGCGTAATTAATTTTTACATTCACACAGATACATACCAGTAAGAGTATCAGAATCTTGGCATTGTAGAGAGGATCTGCTGACACCGCCTATGGACGAAAAAAGCAGTGGAGTAATAGTCACAGAATTCACTACAATTCTTCAGATCTGCTGCACCCAGTAAACAGAATAATTGCTTCCTCCCACACTATAGTATCTGCACCACAACAATGCACAAATATTGTATGTATGTATCAGTTTACAGTCCAAACTTGTGGCCCAGTATGATAGGGAATTCAATTTCTTAGCCATAAGAATGATCCCACTACTGCCTTCACTGGACTAAGGATGGGTGGGGGATTCTCATTCTAGCATCAATACTACTTTCTTTGAGGCATCATTACCCTTATAAGCAAAATTTGACAATAATGATTATTGACAAGTATATGAAGCTTTACGTCTTAGTTATATGCTGACCTACATTTATTTTTTTTTGACATATTTCTCTGTTGCTATACATTTCTATATTAAAAATTTAGAATTCCTCATATAGTTTTTCATCACCAATGTCACATTCTGGCCTGATATGATGTTTCATGTGTGACATAACTAGTTGCATATTAAATAATAGGAAATTATAATACAAAGATCATTGCCTAGTCTATAGTACTACTCACCTTCTCCTTGTTCTGTGCGGCGAGGTACTCTGTGACGCAGAGGAGAGCATTGAGGGTAGCACTGCCGCTACCAATGTTGTGCCGTGGGTCGTCCACTGCCAGAAGCACAGTGCCAGAGCTCAGGAGACCTTTACCCTGACGAATATGAAGCTCTGCGTCAATTTGATATAATTATTATACAACTTTATTAATTTATAGTGGCGGTACTATCATGGGGGGTGTTGCACCTAGTCACTAAAATTAATTATAAATAAAGTGTCCACCTGCCAATTTTACGCTCAACTTATACAATAATATAGTTTGGTTTATTCATGGATTATAAGTTACCTTTCCTGAGGGCGACAGCGCTCTCTCTACTCGAGCAAGTGCACACGATGGCATCCCACATGGTCGATCTTGAATAGCAATCACATAGATCTACAATAGTAGGTAATAGGTGCTATTAATTTTTACGGGTGCGGGGACCTAGTACCTATAGCTATAGGCCTATATAGTCCTATATGCACACGTGTTAAATTGCGGTCCGCGCCGCCGCGCCCATTAATAGCGGCCCGCGCACGCGCAGTAGCGCATGCTTGCATGATGCCACGCCTACATTTAATAGCCGGTCATACTATACTGTACTGTGCATATGTGATCGGGCAACTCTGATACTACAGACCAGTCAATTTTCTGTTTCGTGGTTTCTGGATATTAGAGGTCACTATTAAGCCATGCACCAGGAACGCTTGCAAGGAATGTCCAGTGGTGGCATGAGTGCTAGCGGCAGTTCGACCCCGACCTACAGGAGCGTGCACTACGCTACCCTCCCCGAGGAGAACGACTACTCTAAGCCGATTAACAGCAAGTCTCGCTCCAGCTCTTCCTCGCGATCGGCAAGCTACAGGATCCAGTACAGGGTCTACCGATGGCGGTGGCTCATGCTAGCCGCTCTCTGCGCCTTGAACATCAGCAATGGCATGGTGAGGCCTCCAGTGTGGAGGTGGTATTGTCATCTTTTTGATGACTTTATATGCTCAATTCATTGTTCATTGTTGTTCCCCCCTCTCTCTCTTTCTCTCCCTCTCTTTCTCTCTCCCTCCCTCCCTCCCTCCCTCTCCCCCATCTACAGATGTGGTTGACATTTGCCCCAGTACCCAGCTACACTGCCAGCTACTACAACGTATCAGAGGATGACGTTGACTGGTTCTCCATGGCCTACTTTGTTGTCTCTCTCGTCACAGGTTTTGTCAGCATCTATGTCTTGGACACGCTCGGACTAAAAGTTGCGGTAAGAATTTATAACTTACTTTCTGTTGTGTACGTGTACGTGTTTATGAGAGATTGCTCTATGTATGCATACTTGGACATGGCCGGTAGAACATGTGTACATGTACGACTGTCTGTGGTTTGGGTTTACTTCTCTTTCTTCTTTGGGATTTTGCCATGTGATCCGTGATGTGTGTGTGGTCAGGTGATTTAATTTTTCCAGCTACGTATGTGTACAGTATCATGTGCGTACATCACAAGCATGGCGTGCTGGCTACTGGTACGAAGGCCTTACAAATGCTTACTCCATATATACTCATAATAATATTACTATACTGCACACCGCACACATTTGCCCAATGCATTGTATGTAAGAATGAAAATATTGTTGAAACTGTAAGTAAATCGTACATGAAAAAGTTTCACTGACACACCTGTATATAGCCACTTCTCTCATCCATGTTTTGATTGCATCTTGCCATCTTTTGATTACTATGAACTGCCATATGTTCACATTACATACACACACACTCACACTCATATTATGCACAAATGCAAACGCACATTGACCTTTAGCTGTACGCTGGTGCTGCGTTCAACCTGGTTGGTGCTGTTCTTCGCATCATCAGCACTCTCGACCCGGTCGTCTGCTCCCCACTCTACAACAAATCTGGCTATATGGTGGCTCTGATTGGTCAGATCCTGACGGCCTGCGCTCAGCCGTTTCTCCTCTACTCTCCGACCACACTGGCTGCCGTCTGGTTTGGCCCCAAGGAGAGAGCGATTTGTACTAATCTGGCATCAGTGGGTAAGTGTATACATGTGTGTGTGAGTGCATCGAACAATTATTTTGCAAGTATTCATTGTGAAATACAATACTTGCTTCATTGTGATTAGAATAATTATTCATTGTTCTCAATTTTGATGTGTTCAGCAAATCCCATTGGTCTTGCCATCGTACAAGTCCTCACTCCGTACATTGTCAACAGCGCTGGTGACATCGAAAGAATGGTGAGTTCCACCATTTTCTTTAATTATAGACCTCCTCTCAATCTCCTTTGCACACACGATAAATCCCCAGCTCTGGATCTATGCCATTCCGGCGGGTGTAACCTTCATTGTCACGATTATAGCCTTTTGGTACAAGGAGCCTGCGATCCCCCCAGCCCCTAGTGGAGACAGGGACCATGTTCCTTCATTCTGGAAGGGCCTGCTCGAAGTAAGCAAATTCTCACAATCTCTCTCTCTCTCTCCCCTGATATTCTCTGAAAATTTGTGGAGATTTTCACCGCATGTATGTAATTATCAACTTTTGTATCACTATAGACTATCAAGAACTGGCCATTCTGGGTGCTGCTGATAGTGTGGGGTGTCGGTGCCGGCATCTTCAATGCTGTGCTCACTCTCCTACCCCAGTTCCTGTGTCCCTATGGCTACTCTGATGTAAGTATGAAACTATGATCCATTTAGCTATATTGTCAAGGTCTATTTATTTCTTCTCTCTCTCTCTCTCTCTCCTTTCTCCTCTCACAGAAAGAGAGTGGTTTGTGGGGCTCACTGATGATATTCTGTGGTCTAGTTGGGGCTACGATAGCTGGTCTGCTCATCGACTACACCAAGAAATTCAAGGAGATCACAGTTGTGACCCTCTCCTTGGCAATACTCTGCCTCATCTGGTTCATGGAAGTGAGTACAAAGCATGCATGCACGATTGCAAAGTGTGCATAACATGATGGTGTGATTGATTCTGCAGGTGTTCACTCTACAACACCAGCCCATTCTCATAGCCATCTCTTTGTGTGCATTTGGCTTCTTTGCGCTTCCCCTCATCCCAGCCTGCATGGAGCTGGGCGTGGAGGTCACCTACCCGGTTGCCGAGGCAACAAGCTCAGGCCTTCTCTGGAGTGCTGCGTAAGAAGGCAGTGTGACTTTGTGTGGAAATTGGGAATGATTTGACGCTCTCTCTCTCTCTCTCTCTCTCTCTCTCTCTCTCTCTCACACACACACACACACACACACAGTCAAATCATGGGAGTGATCCTTGTATCTGCAAGTGAATTCCTAGCCACGGATCTACCTTCCGAGCTCAAAGACGTTGCCCAGTGTAGTAGCTCCCCCGACAGCCACTACAGCAGCAACACTTCTACTGTGCCCCACTGCTTCCAGAATAGTACCAGTCACTCATGGTCACCTGATAATGACAACAATGAAGCTACTGAGCAGAAGCACACTGTGTGGCTGTTTACCATTTTGGTCTCTATTGCTTTCGTGTTCTTTGTTTTTGTGTTTCGACCCAAGTATCAGCGAGTGGACTCAGAGAGAAGGGCTAGTTTTGAACAATCTACCTACGTCGGTCCTGTTAATAGATGATTCACTGGATATTATACATGTATAATATGATTTACCCTTGGTTGTCATGTGTTTGTGTCGCCCCTTAAAAGTTTGTTTCAATGTCGACCTATACCGTATAGTTAATTAGCCACCTATTAGCCATGCGTCACGCGCACGCGCGGAGAGATTCGGGAAAACCCCTCCATTGTAGCCGCTCGTGGTCGTTAATTGGATAATCATGGATGAAGTATGGACGGATGACACTTTGGAGTCTGGCTCTGAGCGCGAGGGAGGCGGCCTTCTATCAGAGGAGGATGGTGCAGAGTCTTCTGAGCCAGAAGGTGCTGCAGTCGTGAAGGTAAAGAAGAGAAACGCTCGTGATGAGAGAAAGAAGAACGGTCTGTTTGGCTGGTTCCCAACCCCCAAAGCTGAAGAAAGCACTGATGATTACGGCCGCCAGAACTACAAAGTGTATCGATGGCGGTGGTTTATGCTCGTCACTATGTTCCTGCTCAATATCAGCAATGGCACAGTGAGTGATCAACGGTGGGAACATACCCTTCCACCCGGCACCCCTCCTCCCACTCACACCCCCAACAGCATAATAATAATAAGTTAATTGCCGGTACTATTGCAAATAAAATTTACTTGTGGAATGTACGTATATGCCATCTATATGTACTTGCGTTTAATGCTCTGCAGATGTGGCTGTCGTTTGCTCCCATTCCAGACTACACCTCTGCATTCTTTGGCATTAAGCTAGACCAGGTGGACTGGTTCTCTATCTCCTTCTTTGTTGTCTCTCTTCTCATTGGCTTCCTTGGTATCTTCATCCTCGACAAGTTCGGTCTACGGATATCCGTAAGTCACTACTACTAATGATCATGCAAAAATGAGGAAAGTGAATGAAATCTCTCTCTCTCTCCCCCTCCCCCCCCCCCCCCCCCCCTTCCTCCCTTCCTCCACTCTCCCACCTTCTCCTAGCTCTATCTTGGTGCTGGATTCAACACGATTGGCTCGATCCTTCGCTTGCTTGGTACCTGGAGATTTATTGTCTGTTCAGAGGTCTTTGATCAGTCCGGCTTCATGGTGGCTCTGATTGGTCAGATCCTGACGGCCTGCGCTCAGCCATTTCTCCTCTACTCTCCGACAAAGCTTGCAGCATTCTGGTTTGGTCCAAAGGAGCGGGCATTTTGCACGATGCTTGCCTCTCTTGGGAACCCCATAGGACTGGCGCTGGCTCAGCTTGTCTCTCCTAATGTTGTCACTGAGACTTCAAGGCTGAGAATTCTGGTGAGCGGTATTCTTTTTTTTAGTAGTCTGTTGATAGCATGGATTTAAACTAAAGGCGTGCCCCTTTTATTATACTAGTTGCTAAAATATCTCGGGGCATGGTTATTTTTTTCTTTTTTGCACAAGATTAGTTTGCAAAGGCCTATGGACCAAAAGTGGCCTCCTTGCAAGATAGTGGCATACATACATGTAAGACATGTCAACCCAGGTCCAACAAGCCATTAATAATGTGGGCATGGGGAGAATACAAAAGCTTGCTATAGTTACAGACCCACCATCAGAACCATGCCCTCCTATTCATTGCTTCAATATTCTGCTTGGGGATTCCAATACTAATGTATGTATGTGAACTTTGTTCATAGTCTCTGCATATGCCTCCCTCCAGATGGTTGTGTATGCTGTTCCTGCTCTAGTGACGGCTCTGATGGCAGCTATTGCGTTTTGGCCGAATAAGCCGCCAGTTCCCCCGGCTCCCAGCGCCGACAAGATCAACATCTCCTTCCTGCAGGGCTTGATGAAGGTCCTCACCAATATCTCCTTCTGGGTGCTGCTGGTAGTGTGGGGCTGTGGAGCTGGAATATTCAACGCCCTCGTAACTCTGCTCGCTCAGATGCTCTGTCCCTTTGGCTACTCTGATGTAAGCAGTACTTGACTCTAACTGAAAATTCAAAACTCTAATCTTGATAAGACATTAACATAATCTCCTAGTTTCCAATTCCCATGTTTCCATGCTGAAAGGTTGGGAATGGATTTGGGGATGGACACTCTTTTGAGCGTACATAATGTATTTTTATTTCTATGCATGCTAATGGATTCATCCCCAAGGGCTTTACACTCGGTTTTTTCAGAACTTCAAAAGAGGTTACAAAGAGAATAGTTGAAAGAGTTAAAGTGGTCTGTGGACTCCCACTGTTGCTCTTAATGGAGCTCATTTGTTAGTTATTCTTTCTTCTAGAAACGAAGTGGTTTGTGAGGCCCACTGATGATTTTCTGTAATGAAACTGCCTCGATGAACCAAAATTACTTTCTCTCTATCTCACTCTCTCTCTCCCTCTCTCCTTTCTCCTCTCACAGAAAGAGAGTGGTTTGTGGGGCTCACTGATGATATTCTGTGGTCTAGTTGGGGCTACGATAGCTGGTCTGCTCATCGACTACACCAAGAAGTTCAAGGAGATCACAGTTGTGACCCTCTCCTTGGCAATACTCTGCCTCATCTGGTTCACAGAGGTAACTAAACATTAAGATATGGAGCTTGAAACATACATCAATCGGTTCTTCAAGAGTACATAGGTAGTGGTGACTATTGCTTCTGCTTATATAGCTCATCGTAATAGTTGTGAAAAAGTGTAGTTGCCTCTGTGCATCGTGTTTGTGGTCCAAATTTGTGTGTTGATAGAAGGGTTTCCAATGTTATTGTTCATTTTAGTCAAAGATCAAAGGCTTTAACATAGCCGTCTACTTGTATATACATTCCACTGACCACATCAAAACATGGCAGTGCCGCTACACTAGCTCTGCTCTAGGGAAACCCCTGTAATTGTGTTATACCTTTGTCTCACTTTAGGTGTCTAGTCTCCACAGGCAGCCGGTGGCCATTGCCTTCTCTCTCTGTCTGTTTGGCTTCTTTGCGCTTCCTCTCATCCCAGCCTGCATGGAGCTGGGCGTGGAGGTCACCTACCCGGTTGCCGAGGCAACAAGCTCAGGACTGCTCTGGAGTGCTGTGTACGTTTGTTGATCGACACATTTTAACTTGTGTACTACATGTATAGCTGAAGATTTTGCTAGACAAAAATTCGCCAAGCCCAATCATCTTTACGTTACAGAAATAATAAATTTTCATGACTGTAGTACTTAAGTAATCGATAAAACAAAATTATAGATAAAATTCCCGCCAGTGTGAGCAGATGGCAAAAATTGATGAAAATTCTATATGTACAGATACATGTATATACATAGATGCCCAATAGCTACATGACTTACATGTCTATTTATCAGTCTGTAAGCTGTTAATCTGTAATTGCATAAATATCATTATGGGTGCCTGCTGTGATCCTATTACCTGTACAATGTCATGTTGTATGTACATCTAGTAATATGTAAAATCTGATGCTATTAATAATTGATTATTAAATTTTGTATATATATAGGCAGGTGATGGGGATTGTGCTGGTTCTGCTTGGGCAGGGGCTGCAGTTCAACCTCTTACCGGACCAGCTCTCCGAGAGCGTCTGTGCTGCCGACTCCACCAACTCCAGCAAACTGCCTTGTCTCCTCGACAACAACCCCGAACTACGCAACTTGACTAACCTCGATCGCAGCGTTGAGTTTCCCAAGGACTTTACTCACGCGCTCCTACTCTACGACGGTTTAGCAGTGGCCGTTTTGATTCTCCTCGTGGTCGCCTTCAGACCAAAGTTTAAGAGACTGGAGATGGAGAGGAGAGCAACTTTGCTGGCAAAGCTGCAGCACGACTCCGCCACTCCAAACACGAGCCTTCCGTCTAAGCACACAGAACGCATCGCCGCCAAGGGGAATGAATCATCTCAAAACAGGATTTCATCCATCAGTACTAAACTATAGCACAATGCATGCACAAGTAAGAATAATGAGTTTACCAGTCTATGTAAATTACTAATCATTTTATTATTGTATCCGTGTGTCTGGCATTATGATATTTATGTTACAAGCATGATAATAATATCTGAATGACTGATTGATTGATTGGTATAGTATAAGCTAATAATAATAATTGATAATAGTTAGACTTCGGTTGAGTAAGAGGGTGGTGATGTTGCCAATTCCTTAAACCTTCCTCGTCCACTAACAACACTATTCGTCTCCGCTATTGAATCGATGTCTGTCAATATTTCACTCTCTCCTTCCTCCATCCTTCCTGCCCCTTGACCCTCGGCTCCACTAGCACCAGCGCTGGCTTGCTCGTGATCCTCTCTCTCTCTCATCGCCGCTCGTCGATTGTGCAGCTGACTGTGTTCGAGAGAAGGGGGCTGTGAGGCGATAGTAGCAACGGTGCTACTGCTAGCCGAAGTACTGTGTGGAGTCTTGGGCGACTTGCACGGTGTATAAGGGTACCCCATTCCCGGGTAAGGGGGTGGAATGTCCACGGAGTTGGCCTGGAAATGTGGAGGAAGAGCGCTGTTTTGCAATTGATGACGATTGCTGTTGTGAGTTGGTGGTGGTGGTCCTGCAGAGGAGTTGCCATTTGTTGTGTTATTATTCCGTGGAGCATTGGCAGGCACCTGTCTGCTACTAGCTCCAGCAGCTGGGTGGTGATGGTTGTTAGTGCTAAGTTCGTGTCTGTGTAGTTGCGACTGGGGCTGGTGGTAAGCCCTACCTTCTTGCCTTCCGATGGATGGAGGATTGACTGACCCCAGTGCCATCTGTTCCAGATCAGAGTGGTAGGAATGAGACTGGAATTGGCTGAGGTGCACTACATTGTGGGCATTGGTGGCAGGTGGAACTGAGAATCTAGTCGGAGAGAGTTGATTTAGACGCCTCTCGTCTTCTCTGAAAGACCCCGAGGTGGTGGGGGCAGCCACACCCACACCACGTGCAGCTGCCGCTGACGGAGCTGCCCCTGGGTGATGATTTCGTCCAAACTGTAGCCTGGAGTAGATTGGTTGATCAGCTAGTGATGTCGTTGGTAACTTCTGACCATGTTGAAAACTAGAGCTTGTTGACTGCTTGATCGTTGTTGCCCCAGTAGCCCCGGGGGACGGTAGGGGGATCATTGGACGCTCCCTCCTTCTCCTACCGCTACCCGTACTGGGGCCTCCAGTGGAGTGGGGTTCTCTGGCTATCCTCCTCTTGCATGGACACTTGCACAGACCATAACACGAACAGATCAGCATGACCACAAAGATTGATATGACCAGAAACGAGAGAACCACGGCGAATCCTATGATACTGCCTTGCTGGGTTGCCGTTGACGACGGCGGCGGTGAGTCATCTGTTATCAGTGAGTGTGTGGTATGTGATAACGCACACGTGAGTATACATGACATGACATGAGATTGATTTGTTGTTTTATGTGGTTGTGTTGAAATGTCATTAACAACAAGTATTATCTTTGATAAGCAGTACGTACATGTACATGTATGTTCCCCTGAGGGCATAGTATGTATGTACTATGTATGTATTGGGCCGGGCCCCATGCTATAGTGTGTTATGGGAAACTGGGAATCGATACATGATGGCCGTAATGATGATTTTAAGACATCAATCGTCTAATGAAACGTTTTGAGATTGAGTATAGACAACTCCACTCGCGTATTGCTCTCACCTTTGTTCACCCGAGTCAGCGCTTAGTGCTCAGGCTGCGTGGTGTACGTGCGCCCTCATTACAATGCTATGCACATGGTATACGTAAACTTAACACTACGATCAAAGTTATTACATAATATAGATGGGGTTGTATACTACTTAGGAGGCAGTGAGGCTTGCAAATGGGCCTCGGCTTCAACAAACTTTGTCTTCGTGGAAACAGCAATTCTATTTATGAGTGAAATAGGATCTTATTGGTCGTTTAGCAATCGGACTCCCTTGGATCATTACCAGTGGAATGCTTTGTGGCATGTCACATGAAAGAGGTGACCAATAGGACTTCAATCAATATCAATTTTATGGTGAAATCATCCACAAATTAGCTACTGAGAAAACATTACTAACTCCGTACATTTTGTGAGTATACACTGGCATAATGACGGGCACAAAAAGGGCTTGTATGTTATAGGCAAAAGGTGGCTTAGTTTAGAAAACGTGCATACCATTCTACCACTAATGCACGGACCCACGTAGCGTGGTAAGTAGCTAATGTGTAAACCAAGAACAATAATTATTATGTTACTGGTGCAGATTTTTAGCTATTGTCAAGATCGTTACAAGGCAAAGACTTTTTATGTGACATGGCACAGCGTTGGTTAGTAGAAATTATGGCACTTTGGCACTCTGCCTAATCATTGTGCAATTGCTATAGGGTTTCTGTTCGCACTATTATAGTCTTGGATCCAGCAGTAGATCTATAGCTTTGTATGGACGCACTTTAATCACTAGAAATTAGCTGTCCCATAGTCTGGCGAGCCGACCAGGGGTGTCCATATGGTTGTTCTCTCTACTATAGACAATTCTTTTGGAACTAGGAGGTTGATTCTTCAACTTTCTTTGGCCTGTTCTACCTAATTAGATTATAGTCAGTAGTATATTTACTCCTTGAATGTATTCAATTTCAACTACAGAGGGCCCTATGCACTACCCACTTAGTACACTGTTTCCTACTAATAGATAGGAATCTACCAATACGATACGCAACTACTACGATACCTTGAGCAATAGCAAAACTTGATGCAGCAATCAGTGTAGACAGTTGAACTGCCACTGTCCAGGTCTTGATCTGCATCACCCTTCCTGCCAAAAGTCCACTTTTGTCACTAGTTTCCAACAATTGCATGTAGAAAACTGAGAACTATCAAAACACCGCCGAGAGCTCTTCAGTAGCTCTGCCATTTGGAGTTAGGAATTTACATACCAGCTCCACCCAAATGAAGCCCCACCCACAAGGGCTATGTAATGTGTTTACCGTGCTCTAAATAGAGTATTGTGCAAAGTCAGGAATATTTTTCGTGGTTATGGCGTCTCGGAGCAAGAGAGAGAGTGAGAAGGCTATGGCGGCCAAAGTAGCAGCTGAAAATGAGCTGAGAGGAGAGCTGTTTGCTACATCCAGTGGTACTTCATACCCAAGAGAAAGGTAGATCTATTAGCTCTCTCTCTCACTCACGTCACATACACACACAAGCACATATCTACATGGTCATACATATTTTCTTCACCTTTCAGACGTATTGCTGAACAGTCATCTCAGAACGTTACAGAGAGTTTGATGGAGTTACGTCAAGTCCTTCATAAGCAGGTGCAGAGCAGTGAGGACACCCTACACGCACTAGCAACCTCCTCTGGGCGCATCGTGGACACCAAGGATGAGATGGAGACCATTGGTAGCAATGTGGATGTGGCCGGGCGGTTGATCACAAAATACCAGCGGAGAGAACTGACTGACAAAGTGCTAATTTTTCTAGGACTGGTGTTCTTTATTGGCGTGGTTCTCTACATCCTTAGGAAACGAGGACTAGGCTGGATTTTTTAGTGGGTATAATGTAATAATATCATAATAGCAGGTGATTCTATGTACCAATAATAGTTTTGCACATTTCCATCACCATAATAATCATTAAGCTTGTGAACTTTGCAGGGGGAGACAAAATTCTCAGGGCACCTATTAAAGTATAAATCAAATACAGAGAATGAGCTTGGAACCATTTTCAGTATATTATGCCTTATTTCAAACCACTGTTAGAAGCCAAGTCTTAGCTTTGAAAAATAAGTCAAAGGTTCGAAACTTCCTTCATATGGTAGCTCAGGCATTAAGAGCAGGTACCAGTAATTTGGAGATGAAACAGTGTTGAATATAAATTATTCATAGAGTCAAACGAAAGTTGGCACAGATTATGACGTGAATTACACAAATAAGAAGATAAACAATAAAAAAGGAGTCACAATAATTGTGTGATAGTGGTAGATGTCCACTACAATGATTAGACATACATATATAGTTTGGAGACAGTCAGTATGGGTGCATTTTGATAAAATTAATCAATCAGTGAAACCAGTGTCAATCAGTTGAATAAAAACAGAGGTTAATCGTTGCCTGATTGCTGCAAGTCTGTGCTGTGTGCTCAAGTTTTTAAGAATAACATTCTTCTCACTGGGAGCAGTCTGGGTCGAGGTGAAACAGCATGCTACCCAGAGCGCCAAAGTAGCCCTCGTGCTCCAGAAAGAGCGCCTTGACCGTGTTCGTAGACCAGTAGTCCATGGCATAGGCAAGCATCTGCATTGACATCTTGTTGCCACACAAGTAATTGCCAACGAAAATCACCCTCTCCACGTTCTGCAAGATTAAGATATTGTAACTTAGAAACTTCAGTGTAATTATTATGAAATAAGGGGGGGGGGGAAAGATGAAATTCCATAGCCTTGTCCCTCCATCCACCCCACTCCTCCACTCCACACCCTCAGCCATTATACTGAAAAAACTGTGCATCAAGTATAATAATAATAATATTATTAATTATATAGTTCAAGCTAGAAGACCTAGGTATAAATTACACTCTAGACTGGCCTTGTCTTTAGGCCCCTTCCCAGCTTTAGTGGATAACATCCTCATCAACCTACCGATATTGATGCACACATCCTTGCAATGGCACCAATGTTGTTGGTGACAGTGACGAGTGTTGCCTTGGCCAGGTCTTCAGGGCGGGCTTCCTTGCGACGCTCAGGATGCATCATGTGACCAAAACTGGGACATTAAAGGGAAGGCAAAGATGTATAATGAAGGTATAAACATAAGGAGATCTAGACCTCTCTAAAATAACAATAAAGATATGATTTCCTTATTCCTTATGCATGTGTGCAGGTGGCCAACTGAATAGGTAAAGGTCGTCACTACTTATGGTGCAGCACACCCCAACAAAAACACATAAACAGGTCTAAGAATATCAAAGCTTTTGTAATGCTATGGACATTGTGCTTTTATGTACCTTGAAGCCACCACATCTCCCGACAGGCCAAACTGGGCATAGTCTCCACCATAGATGTCACGAACAAGCTTGTCCACACGATTACTGTCACCCTTTTCCGCCAGAGCAATGGCCTCTTCAAACGACTGAGTACCGGCCAGCAGGGCAGAAAGGCCAAGGAACGTCCCACCACCCACACTGGTGCCACCAATTCTCTTGAAGTCTGTGGCTGAGTTCACAAGAAGAATGCTGACTCCGGATCCAATATTCACAATGATGTAGGGGTAAAGGTCAGGGGTGAGTTCAAAGGGTACTTTTCTCGTGGATGACTGATTTGGATTCTCCCAGTAGTAGCACTCATTGGGAAAGTGACGAGTGAGGTAGTGTAGACCGCGTATTAGGCACTGCATCTCGTCTGACTTTCGTAGAGTGACACCAAGGTGCTAGTGGGGAGAGAGGGAGGGAGAGAGAGGGGGGGAGGGAGTAAAATGTACATGTACAACGTTCTTTATTCGAGCAAACTCACTTTCTTGAAATCCTTTTCAAACTTAAAAGCACCTCCACCTGTGGCACATATTATCTTAGGAAATCGACTGAGTCCGTTTTTTGTAACCATATCGAAGAACCCCTCCATTCTCCCGGTGGCGAACTTGATAAAGTGTAACGTCCCTTCCTGACTCGCAATCCTCACGTTGCTCATTTCCAATCTCTGATCTCTCATTCCAGTCGAGCCGTACGTCAAGCTAGATTTGATAAAGTTCTTTAAGGCATTGATTCCTTCGTGTTTGTGACCCCATTTGCCACCGCTTGATGTCCTGTCCCTCTCTCTGTCTCTCTCTCCCTCCTCCTCCTCTCCTTCGAGGCTTGTCTCGTAGTAGACAGCCTTGACCAGGGTACCCCCAATGTCTACCCCAAACCACTGAATAGCTGCAGTGTGTAAGAATCAAAATAATTATTACATTGGATCAAAGATATATACTCTACACTAAACGATCCAGTGCCTCTTAAGTAGTACCATCACCTATTCTAATTTACTCTTGCTCAGTGGTTTTTCAGCACTAAAATCATCTCACAGTCATTACAAATGGCCAAATTGTATACAAGTACACATTACCACATAATACGAGTACGTACACATGTATGATAGCTCTTACATCATCTCTATACTTTGTACCTGCATTACAATGGGGAGCTAGCTAGCTAGAAGCCATAATGGAGTACATTAGGTAAGACTTAATTTCCATTGCATCATTAGTCCCCCCATCATCAGAAACTGGAGCAGGTAGTTAGCCATAGTGTGCAGGCCACATGATGGGCAGTTGTATAACAACAGTTCAATAGTGGAGTGATATTATGAGGTATGCATGCACTAATCATATGCACCGATCCTCAGCTGATCCATGGGCAGATTTTTACTGTGAGACACTCCCTTTTTTGATCCAGATAGGGTATTCATAGCTAAAACCACATGGTGAACGTCGGAATGTAGTAAATCATTGGGGTGGGCATCTTAATACAAAATAAAAAGCCGAAAGTGACGCATCATAAACTGTTATGTGGGCAGGTACTAGCATTTAATACATTATCATAATACCCCTTTATGATGAAAGTATCGGCAACACACCTTTGCCACACCTCCATATCAATTTCAAATTCAAATTCAAAATTATAGGTATCGGACACTCACCAGACGTCTCCAGCGAGAAGCCAGCACCAGCTGCAACTGAGGTTGGTGAAATCAGCTGATCTGCAAGACTGGCTGAGCTCTCGCTCCAGGTTCGTCGACGTGTAGCCGGGGGGTCTGATATTGGCACTTCATCGATTTCTGACGAGTCATCGATGATTTCTTGCCCTCGAGGGACCCTACAGCTAAGCTGGGTAGGCTCTTTGTCCTCGTTACTTACCAACGACATGGAGATAAGGTTTTGGTTCTCTCCAAAAAGCTCGATTTCTGACATGGCGCTCAACACTCTTTTTTTAAAGTTGGCCGGCCTTCTCGATCTCCATCCGGAAATAACACTAGGAGCGCACGCCGCGCTGTCCAATTGAACTTTGACCCCATTTGTCTAATGAATTTGATTAACTCGAGTTGCTGCCGCTAAAACCGTGTCAGAGGAGTACGAGAAATGGCTGCATTATCCAGCAGTGTGTTTCGAAGACTACAAAGAAGCTGGAGAGGTACGAAAGCACTGACTTAGGCCTGACATTGCGATAAAAACACGCGAATAAAGTGACTTTCTATTTAAAGCGCATCACTATATCTTCACCCACCCAGCAGCTGGCCCCAGAGCCTCCGCTCTCAGAAGCATGTACACGGACACCAGGAAGAATATGATGCTCACTAAAGATACTAGAGTCATATGTCAAGGATTCACAGGAAAACAGGTGATAACTACTGCTCATAAAGTTTGTGGATATTAAATAAAATTAATTTAATATAATAATATTATATTGTGTTGCAATTTTCTGTAGGGCACATTTCATAGTGAACAGGCTATAGCATATGGAACAAATTTGGTGGGAGGAGTTTCTCCTGGCAAAGGTGGCAAGATGCATCTAGAGCTGCCTGTTTTTGACTCAGTCCAAGAGGTATACTCCACTGTCAGATAATGGGCAATGCATAATCAATGTGGTACAGTATGGTGCTCGGGTATTGTATCACAGCTGAGACAATTTGTTTTGTGTGTGAGTATGTGTTATATTGTTTCAGGCAAAGGACGCCACAGGTGCTGAGGCAACAGTAATCTATGTCCCCCCAGCGTTTGCCGCCGACGCCATTATTGAAGCCATCGAGGCAGAGATAGGACTGGTTGTGGTAATTACAGAGGGCATCCCCCAGCAGGACATGGTGAGGGTGAAGCACCAGCTAGTGAGGCAGAACAAGACGAGGTTAATAGGACCCAACTGCCCTGGAATCATCAGAGTGAGTCACTGATTTTGAGTGCAGATGTGTTGTGACAGTTATCACATGCCCACTCTGTTTTACCTAGCCTGGCCAGTGCAAGATTGGTATCATGCCAGGACACATTCACAAGCCAGGCAACATAGGTGGGTGGGTAGTGCCTCGACACTGAAGAGTTTTCACTTGGTTGTGTAAATATTAATTTGTTGCTGATCTCGACAGGAATTGTGTCTCGGTCGGGTACCCTCACCTATGAGGCTGTATGGCAGACTACCAATGTTGGACTGGGACAATCGCTCTGTGTTGGTATGATTGAGTTTAATAGCGTTTGTCTACAATAATGTGTTTATTTTTGTCGTCGTAATATACATGTCAGGAATTGGTGGAGATCCTTTCAATGGAACCAACTTTGTGGATTGCTTGGAAGTATTTTTGAATGATCCAGCCACTGAAGGTACATAAGAGTCAGCAAAGAAAATCATAGGTGCCCTATAATTGGTTGTTTCCGACACTGTTCCAGGTATTGTTCTGATTGGTGAGATTGGTGGCTCTGCCGAGGAGAACGCTGCCCTCTACTTAAAGGAACACAATCGTTACGCCAGTTACAATCATAAACCAGTGGCTGCATTCATTGCTGGGGTCACTGCACCCCCTGGAAGAAGAATGGGTAAGGGAGGGAAGCTAGCTTTCATGGTGTGCCATGTGATCTTTATGTTGTACTGGGGATTGTATTACTAGTTTAAAAAACCATGAGGGCAGCAAGGTTAGTTTAAGATATCTAGTGCCTCTCCTACAATGTATTGTAGATGGTGCAGCTATAATATGTAGAGTGTTCTGGTCACCACAACTTTTAACGATAAAAGACAGTAACTTTTGCTAGCTAGTTGTACTAAAATGTGCTCAAAAGCGCTAAGTATACACATGAAATATAGCTATGATTGCTGCGTACGCTCATTGTCCCATCTTTTCTTGTTGGAATTTGACAGGGCATGCTGGTGCTATCATTGCTGGTGGCAAAGGGGGAGCATCGGAAAAGATCGAGGCTTTAAAAGACGCCAACGTCAATGTTACACTGTCTCCAGCTAAAATGGGAGAAGCCATCAAGGAAGCCATGAACAGAAAATAGTTGAGCAAGTTCAACTCTCGATTCATAGGGTCGTGCATGGTAGTTTTATTTATAATTTATGTGAAATAATATTCGCCCTACACAGTAACAATGTACAACATGTATGCTTGGCAGATTGAATCTATATTATTGCCAAAAGTAAGGAGTGTAGAGAAATATTCTAGTTTCCATCATTTGATATCTACTAACCCTAACATGAACCTCAAGTTGTTTTAGCTGATCCTTGCTTCTCCATATATCTCCTACAGGAAAAAAGCAATATCTAAAGATAAACCACTACCTTTGCTCACAAAATGATTTACTTTCTAGCATTTTCAATCAGGAGCTTTTTCTTTTCCTCTAGCGAGAGCTGCCGCTGTTTGGCTGAAGATACACTAGTTGTGCTAGTCTTTGATCCAAACAGCCCTCCTTCTGACGATGTCTTTTTGGTCTTTGGATTTGCGGTGTTACCGTTAGTCCCACTCTTGGTGGCTCTCTTTCTCAGACTGGCTGTAGTGGTCTCGTACAAGTTGGGAATGGGGTTATACTTCACACGACCTTCAAGGAAGTTATTTATTGTCATGTCCACATTCCTAGTTGTCACTGGTTATTGTATGTGTGTGAGAGAGTGTGTGTATATTTGTGTGAGAAAGGGAGAGAGCAAGTTATATTATTATAATATTGTAGAGATAGCCTCGTCCCCAGGTTCGCCGATCTTTCTCTCGTGTGTCGAAAAAGATCAGGGAGCCTGGCAATTTTGACGTGGCTAGTGTAGAGATGTATATTATAGTACTTACTCAGATCCTTTCTAATGGCAGTGTGTGGTACTTGTGGAAGCACGGCAGTGACTTGTTGCACCATGACCTCAATCTCTGGTGATGCCTTAGAGCTGAGTTTCGAGGGGTCAAATTCTGAAGGGGGAATGATTGGCCCCTGGGGAATCACTGGTTTGGGGGGCGGAGGGGGTACGAGACTTGCAAACCAGTCTGTAATATCTTTCTGAGTGATTTCGGAGTCTTTTATACTGAGCTCTTTGGCTAAGATGGCTTTTACTCTTTGTGAAAACTGTTGAGGAGATTCACTCGCCAAGCTGTCGACAGGTGACAGAAATCTAAAACAATAACAAGACAGTTATCTGAAAGCAACGAAATGAAAAAAGTTAATGTGCCTCGGCACTTTTGCAAAGCCAACCTATTGGTGGTACTCAAACCCCCAAAATTTGATTTGTAATACTTATTGAGAGCTATGTATTGACTCTGTTAGATTGGTACTGAAATCTGCAGCTCCACTATACTTATGTATCAGGATACCTGACATGAAATCGTGTGAATGGGACGAAAATAGTCCACCAAAGATCCCACCAACCAGAACTGCGGGCTGTAGTCTGTAAGGTAACAGGCAGGGTGGTGATGCAACAATCTCTCACATCATGTAAGCAAAATTCAATACATGATTGTACTTACCACACGAATGGGTAAAGGTCTAAATGCAGTTAGGGCCACTGGCTGTACTGTGGTCACCAGAGCAAAAGGCCACGTGCTGTATGGAAATAAAATATTTATAATATCGTAAGTTACTGATAGATGGTGGCCACTTCTTATTGGCATTCACCTGAACTTCAACAGCAAGTGAGAGCCATTAGTTGGCATACATTCAGGCTGGATAGCGTAGGGAGTGTACTGGTTAGAATTCAGTTCATCAAAATCCGGAAGTGATCTAGCTTCATCCTCGATGCTCTGATCAGTATCACCGTGAAAAACATGGTGGGAGAACATGGGAGAGAGGGGAGGGAGAAGTTGAGGCCGACCAATGCTAACCTAAATGTCAAGGCATACATGTAAGCTGCAAGTTTTTTAGGACTACAGATAACCTCACTGTGGTGCATCGCGTTGCAAGGTGAAGGACGATGTGATCAATGTACGAGAGTCGGTTTGCTATGTAAATCTGTAGCCAGTATCATGGAATCAACCCCTCATATAAATGCACACATATCAATATCTACCTTGGGGGATTTGACCTCTCCTCCAGTGGTCACTACAATACCCAGAATTCCAAAGTATATTCTCAACATCCACCTATAGTATCATAAAATTTATTATCATACGGCGCAGCGGTGTGCTAAAATACATTGGCATACCTCTTTAGGGTCCCGTCTGGGAATATCAGGAGGAGCAGAATGGCTTGTATGCTCATGCATATTCTCCAGAACGCCAATAAGAGACCAATTGGAACATATAAAATTATCAGGAGTGCCCACAACTCTCTAGGGATTCTGAGGTGGAAGAAAAGACATTAGAGGAAGCAGACAAATGGTGATTCTATTTAATGCCCAGCACAAGGTCACAGCTAGAATAGCTTGTGGAGTTACATACCTATTAGGCGTTATAGATTTGTCTAAATCTTGTAAAACTGGAGATTTACTCGTCTGCATATCGTGTAGCTTCGTTTGATGGACACAAATCAACCTCGGTTACTTCAGCCGCATATGGGTGGCGCAGCGCCGCATGCGCACTGGATGTATCATGACGTCATTCGACCCATGGTCACATGACTTGCTGTCGACAAGAACTCAAACTCTTGCATCAGTGAGTGTCCACGGCTCAGTTTGCAGCTTTCCAAGATGGTGAACACGTCGGTGTACGTGGCTCTGCCGATTGTCACAATATTCTGGTTGATTATTGGCGCTGTTGTGCCATGGTTCATCCCCAAAGGCCCAAACAGAGGGTGAGGAAACTAGTATCAAAACCAGGCACTGACATGATGGGGGGGGGTGCTCTCTCAGTCAGGGAATTATGTTACTTGTAGGGCTAGTGGGATATGGATATTTGGTATAACTATCATAAAGGTAGCTGGGGTACCAAGCCCTTTCACTAGTCTGGTGGGCTAGCCCCTTCACAAGAGGGAGGAGGATGGGTCTGGTATCATGCCTATCTATACGCGAGTTATTCCACCACTTGGCTGTTACGCAGTGTATGCAAAACCGCACTCATGAAGATCTAGCATCTGGTTGGTCAGAGTGAATGGTAGGGACAGCCCCAATAAATTATTGAACAAGAAGATTTGGCACCTGATTGGTCAGTTTGTGCGTTTGGGCCAGCCCCATAATATTATTGGTGATGACATGGAGTAAGCGGCACTCCTGGCTGCAACAGGTACAACTCGCGTATAGGCATGACACCAGACCCTCCCTACTCCCTCTTGTGAAGGGGCTGGCCTGCCAGACTACCCCTTCAGAAGATAGGAATGGGCTGGTATTAGTCTGGTCATACACACGTAGCTCTCTCTCTCTCTTTCTCCTGTGAAGGGGGGGGGGGGGGGGGCTGACCTGCTAGACTTGGGGTGGTATATATGTGGCTGGTGAAATTGCTCTTCTTTTTCACAGGATCATTCAAACGATGCTTGTCACTACTGCTGTCTGTTGTTACGCATTGTATCCTAACATGTCACTCTCTTTCATTATTGTATTCATTGTGATTACTATCAGTGTATGTCGTGTATGCATGTAGTTGATCCTTAACCCACACCATTTCCATCAGCTACATAATAGCTTTCCTGGCACAACTGAACCCTCTCTTTGGACCGATAATCGCTAATGGAATAGTTGGTCATATGAGGAAGGTCTGGTCTGGTCTCAGCGAGGAGAGCAATACACTTTATCCCTGTAAGTTTTTGAATTAGATCACACAATCTCAATAATTTCTTGCCACTTCCCACGTTTTGATGCTATCAAAGAGGTGTGGCTGGCATTTTTAAACCAATAATGAAGGCAGTGAATAATTTCAGGAAGCCATAGTATCCTGAATAATGACCTATTAAATTTTAGAAAGGGGGACGAGAGACTGTAGTGACAGACCTCATTCTTGATTGTGACCATTTATTGGTGGATAGATCTTCTATACTTATTCTCTTCAAATGTTAGGTTATCCAAGTTGGTAGCATCATGCAATTCAGCGGTTATAGAGACTTGTTATATATTTCGTTGTCATTTTTGTGTATTGGTGTGTATCACTATTGTTATGCTAATTTGACCAAAAAAATGATATTATGCTGATAATTAAATTTTAATCATAATACCATATCACCCATGTAATATTCTCTAGAAGTTACAATAGACTATAATACTGGAAAGTAGGCAAGGGGATTGTTTATCTGTAAGAGGAGTATATAGGTCAAGGTGATCTAGAATGGGACCGACGTGGAGAAATAGAGCGAGACCTAGAATACGACCGGCTATACGAGCGTGAAGGTGATCTGGAATAGGAACGGGACCTGGATCGACTACGTGACCTTCGATCTTTGCCCCTCTTGTCTCTTCTTGGACTGTACGAACGAGATCGAGAGCTGCAAATCAGAAATAATATTATTCCGAATAATAATTTATTATAAAAGTCATCACCAACGATAATCTGGCAACATACCGAGTATAGGAGCGAGATCGCTTTCTATGGTAATCAGGTGACCTGGAGTATCTGCGCCTGAAAATTTAGTGGAAGGTATACAATGCATAATATTATTGCTGTAGAACGGCATGCATAAAGCACTCACCCTCGATTATGGCGAGGTCCACTTCCTCTAGAATATTCCTTGCTCTTCATCTGCTGGGGTGCTACACGTACACATATACCATACACACAATGTCATTGTTGTGGGTTTATAATACAATGGTAGGTAGAGCATAGCATACTTTTTCTGTCTCCCTCTGCATACTGTATCTCCAGCTCTCGTCCATGGAGTCGGGTGCCGTCCAGGTAGTGCAGTGCATCCTCTGCGTCTCGAACATCCTCAAATGTACTATTTGCGTTAAAGAAACTTGCGAACTAACTTTCTAAACTAAGCTCGGCATAGAGTCTATACTACACTATTATTATAATAGTCACGTGTTTCTGCCTAAAGCCTAGAAGCTTTACTTGATCTCTTGAACCGATAGATACCTACGTAAGCTTTTGGGCTTTGGCCTTGACTTGATATCTTTGCTGAATACTTTCTGCCTTGATATCTTTGCTTTTTTTACTTTACTCTGCCTTGATCTTTGCCCTTTACTTTACTTCGATGTCATTATGCTGTTATGAAGTATGCACACAATAATAAAGAAAGCACTTAAATCTTCGATAGCACGAAAGAACAAGAAACTTGTATATACCAGGCAAGGCAAGCCATTCAAGTTGCTACTTACAATCTTGCTTGCTTGTATCTTTACAGATGAACTTTGCCTTGCTTTGTGCTTTTACCATACTTTACTTTATCTTACTGTGCTTGTGATTTTGATGTGCTGTGTACATGAACAAACAGTACAGAGTCAAAAGCATTAGTATTAGTACATGCACTGTAGAGGCAGTACAAAAGAGTAGCCACAGGAAAGGATTAAAAAAGGAAGCATATTAGATTTGCCATGGGCAGGGGGAGGGACTCAGGCCCAGATGATCTGGTATGTATATATGTACTTGCAGAAACATGGCCTATATGGACATGCATTATCTTAGTCTTGTGGTCAGGCGAACAATCACGAATACTGGACTCCTTGAAAATTTCCAGCTATAAGGTGATATGGTATGAAAGAGACTGTGTAGGGGTGCATGGAAAAGGAGGTGGGGTTCAATTAGAGATGAGCACAATGTCATGCATTTTCGTACATATTGCACCTACAGGGAAGCACAAGCCTTCGGGTGTTTTTGCATGAATGAGGATATTGAACATAGGCAAAGCCCCGAGGCTCTCGTGTGTAGTAGTCCATGGGAATGTACACATCCTGGATAGGTCCATAGCGAGCAAACAGATCCCTCAAATCGTCAGAACTGAAATGAGACAGATTTATGGGTGTGGTAAATTATATTAAAATTTAAATACTTACGTGGTTGACAAGTTGAGTCCTCTTATGAAAAGAGAAGAGTTTGGTGGTCTTCTTGAGGAACGAGAGGACATTCTTTTACTTCAGAACAGACGCTTTTCAAGGATCCGCGATTTCACACCTGCACATGTGAACGTCGGCGCGCGAACAATTGACCTTTGAACCGCTGAGGGATTGGTTTCCTATTAATGCACACCTGAATCTATGCCATGGCAGCAGCAAACCAGCCTCCTCCACCAGCTCAGCCTCAGCTTCAGGTTGGAAATCGACCACCTCTCCTTCAGATTCCTCCCCGTCCGGGGGCAGCTCCACTACCCCCGCCTGGTGGCCGCCAGACCCCTGTTCACATCCCTTCGGATGGTAATCTTGGAGCGGACATAGACCCTGGCTACTTCAAGGTGATCATAATGAGGTGCACGGCTGGTGTTCACGAGGGAGCTGCCTCTGTCACACTGGACAGGAGACAGGGTCTGTGGCCAACCTTACCCAATGAATTTGTCATGTCGGCTTTGCGAGCTGCATCGATGTGTCCCATCCAACACCTAATTCTGAAAAACCACTCGCTCACTGCCCTACCTGCAAACTTTGCGTCTCCAGATGCCATGCTTTGCACGTCTCTAACAACACTCGATCTCTCTTCCAACTGTTTTGGCTCATTGCCTGTCCCAGTTTGTCAGCTGTGTCAACTGAGGGAGTTGTTTCTCGCTCAAAATAAGATCACAGCACTACCAAAGGATGTGGTCAACTTGAAACAGCTCAAAACTCTTCATCTGCAAAATAATCAGTTGACTGAATTACCCGTTTGTGTGTGTCATCTGGTGTCCCTTGAAATCCTGAACATTGAGTGCAATGTTATCGAGAGAATTCCCATGGAGGTTTGTCGAATGTTGGGCCTACAGGAACTCTATGCCAAATCAAATCGTCTTGAAAATCTACCCAACTCTATCACACAACTTTCTAATCTTGAGGGACTGTATCTCACAGATAACCGTCTCAAGTCGATACCCAATCAATTGGAAGGCCTCTCGTCACTCAAACAACTTCATTTAGCGAGTAATAAGCTCAGATTTTTACCACATTCACTCACTAAATTGACTCAGTTGCAAGGAATTTCTCTCTCGGGAAATGACCTGAAATATCCACCCTTATCAGCGTGCAGAGGAGGTGTGGCTAGTTTGCAAACTTACATGCAAAGCAGATCTGAAACGTATTGTAGTGCTGTTGTAACGGAGAACCCCTACTATGACGACTCCGGTGATGAGACACCTTATGAAGATTTGTAATGTCAATCATTAGCAATTACAATCACAATGAAATTAATGTGTGTAAATTAATGATAATAGAGGGGGAGAAAATTATTATAGAAAACGAGAAATGGGGGAGTCCTAAAATTTAATTCTGATGATGGTTCTGTTCCTTCATGTTCTCACTCTTCCTTACGCAAAGCCCATCCATAGCCAAGTGGATCTTTGAAGATGCCATAATAGTCGCCCCAGAATTGCTTCTTGAGCTCTAACACTTGAGTGGCCCCATTCTCCATGGCCTTCTTCCACGTTGCATCCGGGTCGCTCATGTCGAGGTGGCACATGAACCCACATGCTTCTCCTTTCTTAGGCCACTCCTTGTTTTCTCCAGTGCAGAGCTGATCCGATAGACACAGCTCCCCACCATTGACATTCATCGAGCAGTGCATGACTTTCTTCTGGTCGTCGGTGTGATACAGCATTTTCACCTTCCCGTCAAAAACGTTCTTTATGAACTCGATGTGCTGCTTGCAATCAGGTGAGAGGAGGTAGGCAACCACGCCAGGACTGTTGATGGAATCGGACTTTGTTGCAGGCGAGGGAGGGGACAAAGACCAGCGAAATCCAAATTTATCCTGCAGCGTACCTTGGAGCCCACCCCAGAATTGCACCTTCATGTCGACAATGGTTTTGGCATCATTCTTCATTGCCGTCTCCCACATTGCTTTAGGATCAGTAACGCTAAGGTGGCAGTGAAAGAGGTGAGGTTTCCCGTTGAGCGATTCCTCGCGCTCCGTCTGATCGGCCAGGTACACGTGGTATCCATTCAACTCGACATCACAGTGGAGGATCTTACTCCCATCGTCAGAGCAATACTTCTCCTTAACTTCACCCCCATAGGCCGTCTTCAGCCATTCAATATGCTTTTCGCATTCCCCCTCAGGGGTAAGCAGATAGGGAATCACTCCACGTTTCCGATTCTCCTCTTTGGTTTTTGCAAGCGCCCACGGGAACCCGAATGGATCCTTGAAGATACCATACATGCAGCCCCAATACTGCACCTTGAGATCCATCTCCACCGTGCAGCCGCTGCTCATGGCTTTCTTCCAGATCACGTTGGGATCTTCTACGTCCAGCTGCAAGATGAAGCCCCTAGGGTCGGCTTGATTATCGCCGTTAGCGACCTGCTCGCCATCCTCATTAGTGGCCCCATTGTCGACGGCGATCGAGATATCGTTGACTGCCTTGACGGCTTTCTTGTCTGCGAGGTCGGTAATGTACACGCAACCTCCGTTGACGGCAATAACAGCGTGTGCAACCTTTTCCTTGTCCTCGGAGCGAAACATGAACTTTTCGACTCCGCCGAGCACGTTTTTCATCCACTCGATGTGCTTGTCGGCATCTGAGCTCAGAATGTATGGCACGACTCCTTGCGTATCTTCAGCTGACATGGTAGATCGTGATAATATAGCTTGTTACTCAATAAATGTTGAGCGTGCAGATAAGATGATGGCGATTCAAGGAGACGTGTTTGTGCGCTTAAAAGTGCAGGTGCCACTACTTTTATGTCGCGTTCAGGCACGCACTAACGGGCTCGGTTCATTAGTGGCTTGTACTGTGTATATTCAAACAAAACGCGCACAGGCAGGCCCGAAGCCACACAACCGCATCAATGAGATAGCGAGTCCACAAAAATAAAATTAAAATTTTAACGATGTTGTGGATATAAATTAATGTACTCTTGATCTTGGTAGTACACACACATTCGGTAAAATTATGGCTCCTCGCCATTCACCTCCTGCGTGTGCACTCTTCTCCGCTTAAATTTAGTGAATGTTTTATCCAGTCTCTTTATGAAAACATCCACCTCTTCTCTCTTCATGCCAATGGCTGCAGCAGCAGTGAAGTAGGCACAGGGGTAGCTGTTGTGATGGGCACCCCAGTTAATGAAGGTGTGTGCTCCAATGGCCTTCTCAGCACCAGGTGCAACCACTCTGTACAAGGACATCAGATAATAGAAAATTATCCTATTATATAACCCATGTACCAGTAATTAAAACTGATGCCTATCGGTATTCCTTGACCTTTTCAATGTTGGTACACTTTCGCCACCAGCACCCCCTCCCCCCCCCCCCCCCCCCCCCCCCCATGAGACAGTAAAATAAGAATTCTCTAACCTTGTGCCAGATACACACTTGGTAAAGAGCATGGAGCCAAACTCTGTCCAATCAGCCTCATCTTGGGGTAAGCTTGATAGACTAACAGCTGGAGGAGATGTTCAGCAAAAACAGATTAGTAAGAAGTGTAAAATACACCAGCAGACCTGCTAACCTATTGAGATGGGGTTTTGTGGAGTTGAGAGCACTCTCTCTTCATGCTTCTTTCCAAACTCCTCCAACTTTTCCCTCAAATACTTAAAATTTTCCTATAAGAAAACATACATGAATCCACCCTATCTTGCAATTTCTTGGCTATATACCTTCCTCTCAGCACAAAGCCTCTTGTAGCCAGAGCTGCCGAGAGATAATAGAGTAATGAACACATCTATCGTAGGGGTGGCTGAGGCACGTCCTAAAATGTATGCGACACACGGAAGAAAAATTAATAGTAAATTGCCGGTCCTGGTATATAAGTTTATGGTACCAGGTTGCAAATTGGGTACAGGGTAGCTTTGTCCCCAGGCCCCTTCCATGCTTTCATTGTTACATGCAGAAACTAGAGCTCTGTAGAGCACATACCCCGCGCGCACATTGCGCAATCTATAGATTTACTTTCGGTACATGGCTGTAAGTTCGTAAACTTCGGAGAAATAATGGAAATGCTGCCATAGATAATAGATGATTGTACTGGGGGTTCCGGTGACACTTGAAAAAGCACTCTCGACACCCAGACCTAGCCCAGACTAGGAAGATATGAATTTCTATCAGATTCTATATTAAATTTTGTAACAATAGTAGCTAGTATAGCTATCTTACATTATGATTGGTTCCATAGGGCAGTCACTATAGATATCACGAGCATTATTAAATTTTAGGCTTACATTGACGATCTTTATCACTCACACGCTTGGCCACTTAGTTGTGCGCATGAGCAGAAAGCACAATATTGGTATGCATATGCATTGAGTAGGCACTGTCGATAGGCGTGGCTACGGTGGCCAACAAAAAGGCACTATTTGTGACGCTCGTGGACCGTATCCCTCGATTTGACGCACACTGAAGCCAGTTTTTCGCCGAATTCGATTGATTCGTTGTGCTTATGAGTCGCTTAGATGCCTATATCTCGAGATATGGCGATTTTTGTGCTAACGACAACGACAACAACAACGACGACACAACCGATTACTTTACCCCTTGCGCATGCGCGCGGGGTAAATATTGAAAATGTGGGACGAGGCTAGGTATGGGGCATACCTGGATAAATCTGGGAGACTTGCTTTATGAATTCAGGACTTGAGCTCGCCACTATAGACCCTCCCACTGGCACCATGAAGTTTTTGTCGGTACTCTGGACAAAGGCATCCACCTGGCCTCGTCTGTGAGCCTGCAAATGACAAGCAGGATTATACTGTACACTTAAAAGGGTTTTTCCCGACAATTTTAATTAACACTGACGCGGAACATTCAACAAAATCTCAAAACTCCACAATGCAGCATACATTACACGTACCTCTTCAATGAAGTGCATACACTTGGTGGACTGCACTCCATATGCATTGTTGATGATGTGTGGAATGTTGTGTCTTTTACAGATCTGTCCAATTTCAACAACCCTATGGCACAATACAAGAGTCAGCATACATGTACCATTAAATTTTGATATATAGCTGAAATATTTTTGTGGGATTTTTGGCAGTTTGGCAGTCTGCCACATTATGACTGCCAGGTTGAAACCTGCCAATATTTCTTATCCATAATATGGCGATCCTGTACCAAATTGCCAAACAATACGTTTTACCAAAGGGGATTTGAAATTCAGCTACCAAACTAAATTCCGCCAATATTCCTGGCATAATACCGTATAGCCGGAAATATTAGCGGGAATTAAATTTGATAGTTAAATCGCTATTACAAGAATATTAGCCATACATAATATATAATTATGTAAGTAGGAAATTTTGGCGAATTTTAATTTGGCGGTTGTGACATAGGCCACCAAACTGCCAAATTTAATTCCCCGCCAAATTTTCCGGCTATACAGTATGTCTAGCTTTCTCACACATCGATAGCTATGATCTCACTTGTCAATAGCTCGAGGGGCAAAGCAGCTAGTGGTGGTGAGGACACACGCCACCTTGTCGACACCAAGCTCAGTGATCTTCCCCTCGATGGCATCCAGGTTAGTCCTCAGCATATCTCCCTCCAGGACATTCTCAATCACAATAGCTTCATAGCCTGGGTAATTATCATAAAACAAATTTACAAGTAAGTGAATATTAGGTGGCATAAATTGAAAGTGAAATCCAATATACCATATAGCCAGAAATATTGGTGGAAATTAAATTTGCGGTTAAGCCCAAAATCGCTATTGCAAGAATGTTGGCGGATTTAGCGGTTCGGTACGGGATCGCCATACGTATATATGCAAGTAGCAGATTTTAATTTGGCGATTGTAATATAGACCGCCAAACCACCAAATTTTCCGGCTATACGGTATACACAGACAGGAGAACATCATACATTTTGTGATACTATGTGTTCACCAAATTGAGCTAGAACACATGAAATTTTACCGGCAGTAATGATTGATTTGAAGCAGCTCTTCTGGTCGATGCGTGGCCAGATCACGTACTTGGCTGTTGGTCTCATCTGCCTGATGGTCAGCAGCACCAGGGTCATCGCCATTCCGGTTGCCACGGGGATTAGTACACACTTTTCTACAGAATGCACACCTATACATGTATATGCAACAATATATATAAGGAAATAATCACAATGTACTGTGGTATTGTGGATTAATAATTAATTCTTTGTTAACCTGCAAGTCTGATGACGTCCACCAGCATGCTGTTGGTTATCTGTGCCATGATTGAGGAGCCTGCTGCCTTGGGCTGAACTGCAGCGATGTCACCAGAACGACCAATCCCATGCCCAAACCTGATCACCATGAAATAATAATGAAAATACACGTAATATTATTGTTATGGTAATATTTCTTCTAAAAATTCAGCACTGCTTTTTCGTATCCTTTACCTAACTTTGGAAAAATATTCCCTAATTTTCGCCACGGATTGTCTCATGCACACTATTATAAAAGGGAATACACATACACACAGTTCAAACCCTCAAAACGTTCAAGCATAACTATTTTGTGCCAAATTTTTGAAGAAAATATGGTACTGTATAGTTCACCGATAATGCCTCTGAGCCACGAGGTCTGATGCAATTCTAGCCTCTCTCTCCCCCACACCAACATTTTCTGTAAGACCAAGACACGAGATCAAATATAATTTGTCACGATCACACTCATGCAGCACAAATTTACACAAATTACGGCAGGATGCATGCTCTAATAGTCTACCTGGGAAGTTGTTGCTGTCCATCAGAGCCAGCTCTCCGAGAAGGAGTTGTATTCTCACATCACTCCATCCTTCATCAGGCAATTTTCGCTGCAAGTGACAAAATTACAATAAGTCACAACTAATAATGTCACTCATGATCATAGGTAGCCTCGTTCCCAGGCCCTTCAAGAGGAGGAGGAGAAAGGGCCTGGTACACATTGCACGCGCATGCGCCGGGGGACCCCAGAAAAATGTGGGGTAATCGGATACTATCGTATACTCTCCGTTTATCACCCGTAGAACTGTACGTCATGCAGAACCCGCGAGCGATCACTATGGTAACGCGACCGGTCGCTATGGAGACCCCGGCGCATGCGCGTGCAGTGTGTACCAGGCCCTTTCTCCTCCTCTTGAAGGGCCTGGGAACGAGGCTAGATCATAGGCATCCCATAGCCATGATGATGGGTCCCCACAAAATTATTATACTGTACTTGTTGTATGAGCATCTGTATGTGCTTCTCGTGAGTTCTCCTGGCATCTCTACCTTGAGATACATAGGTTTTAGGCACCAGAGCAGTGGCTGCATCGTAGGAGGCCTCGTTCATTTTGCCCCGTACTCCAAGAATTTCGAATTCCATTCCGCGTTCCCAGTTCTTATGACCTTTGACCCTGAGATCCTCCGCATACTTTCGCTAAGCACCTGCATGTGACAAAACCCGCTCATTTTCAAGGAAAGCATGCCAACTTCAAGTTTATCTGGCGCAAAGAGGAGCTACACTCTACTCCCGTTTCAGTAGTAAACGTACTTCAGCCGTACCGTGACTCCAGAAGAAGAGAGAGAGTGAAATTATGAACGCACTGCTGCTGACGAACACGCAAATCCACTCACTTCACTGAGCTGTGAACGAGTCTGTCTTCACGAGACAATAAATCAATCACTAACCGCTAATTAGAGTAAGGTAAACATGGAGTCGGTGCCTATTGACCTTCAAGCTGGGAAGCGTGTGTTGGTGAATGTGGAGGGAGTTTTTAATGGAGGTATGGTCGTTGCCCTCAACACTTCGGAGGGATCTGAATTCAGGGGAGCCCTCCTTCAGACATCCTCGTGTAGCACTTGTGGGTATGTTTTGTGTGTGTGTATGTGTGTACCACTACATACCAGTGAAGCTTCAACATTGGAGTGTTAGTATGAGTAGCATACCGTATAGCGGGAAATTTTCAAGGGAGAAAACTTTCACGGATCAGTAGGAAAGAAGCATTTCGTGGAGAAAATTTTCGCGGAATGTTAAAACTGGTCGCATAATGGGTGTGGCATGCCTAGAATTTCGTGGAGAAAACTTTCGTGGATGGCTGAAAAATCGCGAAATTCGTGAAAGTTTTCTACCTCGAAAGTTTACCGCTATACGGTAATAATAGTTGAAGAATGATGCCTTAATTTTCAAGTGGCATCATAATAGGATCAAGAGTTAATGAGAACATTTTTATCCCATTTTCGCCACATAATCAATTTTTTTCACATGCTCACGCCGACTATGAAATAGGTAGAATATAACTCAGAATCTTTTTTACACCTTTTACATAATATACAATCATATAATTAATTTTGTATTTTGCAGCCAGCATCAGCCTATTCTCACTAACTCAGTTTCTTCACTGGCCAATCCAATGACCTACCTTCATGACCATCCCTACTCTGACCTACAGCAATACGGTGAGGACATATAATCATTACAGTTACATTATAGGCCAAAGAATTAAGAATGCCTGTAAATTTGACGACCTTTACCAATACAATTTGACACGGCAGGAAAATCTAGAGATAGGGATGGATGAGGAACTACTAACTCTCTTTGTGTGGTCTTATGATAATAACTAACGCTTAATCTTTTTTCCACAGCTCGGGATATTTCTGCTAAGATGCCCTCCAGATTATTTCTCCAGTGGAATAACATACCTGAACTGGACACCATATCCTCTCCCTCCTCCCCCCACAAGTTACATAGCAGGACACTCAACGGCAAAGTTGAACACAGCTCACCAGCCACTGTTGTTGCTTGCGTAAGTAGTCCACCAGGTGGCTACACTTGGCCGTATATTCTCAAAAACTCAGAACAGCGGACAGCCAAGTGTGTGGCACGAATGAGACTGCAAGAATCGCAAGACTTGGATCACGTCAATGGCCCCAAGAGGGGGAAAGAAGTCGGTAAAGCCCGTAACAAGAGAAGCAGGACTCAATCCCGAGCAAATTCACCAATGTCTGGACGGAAAAAACGATCACGCATGAAGGATGACATCGATTTGCAGTGGTTTGAGAGTATCAATCACGATAGAGGAGGGAGGAAGACCCGCTCGTTATCCCCTCGTTGCAAGGTGGCCCTGAAGGAACTGTCCATTCCCTTGATGAAGATTCCTGTCCATGTGAGAAAGAGGACAGTGGGGCAGTGTGATCGCAGCGCTGCTAGTAGCAGGTGCTCCACTGAGCAGAGCTCTAGGTTATCATCCTCACCTTTGAGTAATAGTTTGGCTTATGTCGATATTTTGGGCTAGGCTATATGTACATAAGCACCGATATACTGCTATATTACATTGTGATATCGATGATCATTGTTACCGGTATACAGATTTATGTTGTGCCCTCTCTTTGTATTTGTTGTTATTCAATGCTGGTCACTTTATTTATAGCTCTGCACAAATTCAATTATGTGATTGCAGTAAGCTTCAATAATTGTACACTCATAAATTATCAGTCATCCCTGCTTCTTATGTTCAGTACAAATTATGTCATGGTGCATGCTTAGGGCCAACCTATACCTAGTACCTGAAGGTGCCTATCGATCATGCATGTATGGCGCATGCAGCGCAACACAGTTTGCTTCCGGTTCCGCGTGGGAAATAAAAAGGAGGGCCCTTGCAGCGTAATTAGTGTGCAGCTGTATTGTATTGTCCATCGATTTTCTCTGCCTGCCCGTTGCTTTCTTTCTCCCTGATTGATCACCTTGGCGAATCATGAGCGCAAAGAGAGACATCCTGGTTCTTTTCGATGTGGACGGTACGCTCACGCCGTCTAGGCTCGTCATCAAGCCAGACATGAAAGAATTCCTGCTCAAATTCAAGGAGAAAGCCGTCATCGGGATAGTGGGGGGTTCCGACCTGCCCAAGATGCAGGAACAGATGGGAGGCGATGACGTGACGCAAATGTACGACTACGTATTCTCTGAAAACGGTCTAATGGCGTACAAGGACGGCAAGCTGCTCAACCGTATGAGCATCAAGGACCACCTCGGTGAGGAGAAGGTTAAGAGATTCGTCAACTTTTGCCTGCGCTACACGGCCGATCTGGACATTCCCAAGAAGAGGGGCACCTTTGTTGAGTTTCGTAACGGACTAATCAACGTCTGCCCTATTGGACGCAACTGCACACAGGAGGAGCGTATGGAATTCTTTGCATTTGATAAAGAGCACAAAATCCGAGAGAAATTCGTTGAGGCCTGTGAGAAAGAATTTCCCGATTTGGGCCTCAAATTTTCCATTGGTGGGCAGATTAGTTTTGATGTTTTCCCCATCGGATGGGACAAGACGTTCTGCCTGGGCCTCATCGATCTCACACAATTCAAAGAGGTGCACTTCTTTGGCGACAAGACACTCCCCGGGGGTAACGACTACGAGATCTATGAAGATGCTCGTACCAAAGGCCACCGTGTCACGTCACCAGAGGACACCATGCAGCAACTCAAGGACTTGTTCTACAAATAGACTTTACCCTCGAACCCTCCCCCAACACCTAACCTGTACATCATGCATGTCATGGTATGCTAGCTATATATAATATTTAAAATGTATAATCAACATTGTCTGTAGTGTTATTATAATATGATACCTTGATAGTACTCTTATGCAGTGGTGCATTTGCATGATTATCTTTACCCTCCAATGAATATTTGTGCTCCCTACATGCACCCCAGAGGTTCTACAGAAACTTGAGCTGTGATGACCTTTACGCAACAACTGTGACCCCAAAATGACCCTATACTGAACTTGAGTGCACTAATAATCGATGATGCAGTGACACAAAAACAAATCACTTGAGTAACGCAAGGCTTGAATAAACAGATATTAAACAACAATAGGCAGCAGCTATCTCTTGAAATTGACCGAGTAGCCACCGCTCTGAGGGTCCTGTTGAAGCTGGAAATTGTCCGTTGAGAGACCAAATGGCTTGAGAACCACGTTGCCCAGTTCTTTTAGCTTTCCTAAAGGTGCGAAACACAATAAAAAAAATTGCTAGTTAGCAGGTAGCAGGGCTGTTGATATTCAGGAGCTTCCTGAATAGCTACAGGTAGCAGTGATGGGCATTCTCATTTACCAATCATTTCCTCTTTGAGTTTCTCCTGTTGCTCCTTGATCTTCTCAGGGAGGTACTGGGACAGGGAAAAGAAACCCAGTTAATGGTCAAGAACTAAAATTTAAGGGCTTTTGGGGAGCAATTCCCTTTGATCTTGAACATAAAATGGCCTCTAATTATAATTTATAACTCCTAGCTTCTAAAACACCAATATACACCCCAAAGAAAACTCTGTGCAAGTGGTGAAAACATATAACCTTGAGGAGCTTCATACCATTATAGCTTTTCTTGCTGCGTCCTGGGAGGGGTCTATTTCCAATGCTCTCTTGTAGTCTGAAGTACGAGAAATAGTATCAATAATTTTGTCAGGAGGGGAATATCAGACATGGTTCAGTACTGTACTTCAAGAACGCGATTCTAGGTAGGGGATGCCAGCCTCATGCAGGGATGAGAAATCCCTACGCATGCATGCACACACAAAACACACACTCATACATACACACACCATCTAAAGCATCTTCATATTTCTCCAATGCCTCCAGGGCCTGTGCTCTCCTCATCACAGCCTTCAGATAGCGAGGCTCCAGTTCCAACACTACATTATAACAAACAGTTTACTAAATATTGAACAAATAAAATTATTATGCTGCTCAATGACTGACCTCTAGTGCAGTCATCAATAGCATCTTGATATGATTCCTAAATCCAATGGAGATGTGTGTGAGTGAGTGAGAGAGAGAGAGAGAGAGAGAGAGAGAGAGAGAGAGAGAGAGAGAGAGAGAGAGAGAGAGAGAGAGAGAGAGAGAGAGAGAGAGAGAGAGAGAGAGAGAGAGAGAGAGAGAGAGAGAGAGAGAGAGAGAGAGAGAGAGAGAGAGAGTCACGTACATTTAAGGATCTACTGAAGGAATGGATCATGTGATAATGTGAGAATAATATCTGGACAGATCATGAGAGACATGTGAGATGAGAACACTTCTTGTACCACATAATTTAAGAATATTATAACCATGCATTGTTTTAAGCAGAGTCCCAGCAGGTGGACACAAGCAGCATGCCATGTGCACCGGGTGTTGATCAGGTTAGCCATTTGAAGTGGGTCAGATCACTACAATTGTATACCGACATGACATTGTATGTACATTTTTCCTTTGTGAGGTGAGTGAGTGATTGAGAGGAGTCAGCGTGGCATACCTTCTTCATGTGGCAGGCTGCTCGGTTGGCGCAGCACACGGCTATCTCATGCTCACAGGAGCGGCTTGGGTAGAGCTGGAGGGCCTCTGAGTACAGCTCCACTGCTCTCTCATACTCTGCATCAATAAATAAACCAAACAATGCCACAAGTGCAAGTAAACATTCTCAGTAGTGCTAGCTATCATACCTCCACTCTTGAAGCTCTCGTTCCCATCTGCTTTCAACTTGTTGGCTTGCTCCTTTAACTCCTGCAGATGAGAAGTGCTCAACCGATCCAGTGAGAATCCCCCCCCCCCCCCCCACCAATAATATCATACTTTGGGTACCAGAAAAGTAGTGCCATTTCCAACATGTTGACAGCTAGCATTGCATGCCCAGACGCTAAAATGCCTAGCTAGATACTATGATCCTACAAATCAATCCTTATACCCCTTGTGTATATAATGCACGCAGAGTTGACTACACCACTCATGAATTTGAATTCTTGGAGTGTGAGGGCACACGTACTTTGATCTGTTCCTCTGTGAGCTCCACCGCCCCCTTCTCATCAGGGGCGTGGTCTTCACTGACGTAACGATTGTCCAACCCAGTCACCTTGGTGTCAGAATCTGATGCCTGACTATCTGGTACAGACGCACCATCAGGATTAGTTTGTGTAGATTGACTCGCAGCATCATTGTCAGCAGCCTCGCTTGATTTTAGGTCCATATTTTCAAGTTGAGATGTCAGTTGCTCAGCTCCTTGATTTTTTAATTTAACCCTTTCGTTTCCCTTCTCTTCCTCACCCTCTTCTCCTTCAGGAGCCGAGTGGAATTCCTCATCTGAAGACACCTCTGCAGCCATCTCTGTTGTGCTGAGTCAGCAACTTGCTCAATAATGTGGCTTTTATGGAGTTAAATTAAAAATCTATCCACAGCATGTTGAGTGACATACAAAAATTCCATACTAAATGAATAATTCAAACCATAATAATATATGTACACAATATATATCCTGTTCTCTTGCACTGGTGGATGTATTAATTATTAAATTTTAAGAAAAAGATAAGATGGCCACTAGAAGGTCTTTTGCTCGATTATCCTCTGTCCACTCTCATCATACTCTCTCTTTGAAATCCACATCTTCTTGAAGGTATCCAGTGCAGCTAAAATGGAGCCCCTACATAATAATATTATTGTAGAGAGAAGAGCACATCTAGAAGCCTTGCCAGATGATACACTTATCTATTACTATTCCCAATCCTACAGGAATCTATAATAATTATACCCAAACTCTTCTGTACAAGGTTCTCAGATAAGAGGCATCTATTCTTTTTATTAGTCTTATTCCCATGGCCCTATAATATATCTCCAGGCTCTTGGTACGAGGCTACCACATTCCCACAACAGCAGTATAAAGAAAACTCACCCCATCCACGTGGAATAGAGGCGATCTTGAGGTGCTGATATCTGGTAAATTAGATCATAATATTGAGTACTGCTCCAAGATGAGCCACACGCTACAGTACAAGGTCCTATTAAACTTACTCTGATTTTGATATCCTTGGGAGTTAATTTCTTGACCTCTGCCAGCAGTCTGTCTCCAAACCCTGCAATGTCACAGGGCAGAACACACATGTACGATATTATCATGTACACATACTAGTAAAATTCACCAGAGGGACTTACCTCTGTAGAGGGTGGAGCCACCAGAGAGAACAATGTTAGAGTAGAGCGTCTTCCTCAAGTCCATGTCTGACTTACGAATTGAAAACGCTAGTACCTACAATGTAATAAGAACAAATTAATTTTCTCATGGGTAGCCTAGGCCTTCAAATTATGCTGGAATTTCACGAGGAAAGGTGTTTATATTGCTGAGAGAGAACACTCTATAAAATTTATGAACTAGGATAGCTAAACTACTGGATGCATGGAGTGTTGTGTCTTTACAGCAGGATATTGACCGTATTTATTCTAAAACTTCGGGACATCCAACTGCTGGACACCCTTTATTGAATGATACAACAATAGTTTCTAAGTCTTAGCAAAGGTCATCATGCATATTGTGCTGTAAACGGGCACAGAATGCACGTGTAACTGGAATGTTGACAAAAAAAAAACAAAAAAAACTGGGCAAGTCTAGAGCATGTTTGTGCTGAATTTTTAGAATACAGTAAACTACTATACTCACCTGATGAATTCCCTCACTCTCTTCTCCAATGAGAACTGGATGGAAGAGAAGCTCGGGAGCACGGAACCTTGCTCGACCAACCTGTGATAGGAAAATCATAAAAGTATACAGAAGTAGTATGTGCACTGTAGAGTCCCGGGCAAAAGCCAATGCCCCATGCACCAGGCTCACTGTAGTACAAATGTATGCAATATCTATATCCCGGGTAAGGGTGTACCCATGGCCGAAACACTTCAGTGCTTGAACATAATATAACGCATAGCAAGTGGTCTTACCTGAATTACAGAGCCATCCGGTAGCTTGTATGGAACTAACTCATTGTCAATTTGTTCCTGAAAATCCACATTCATAGCAGGTTTGAATTTTCGTCTTGAGCCATTAATACAAAGTATGCTCTATGATTTCACTTACATCCTTTTGAGGCTGTAATGTCACATGGCAAACTTTCTGCAAAGATAAAATAATTACACACTATAAATTGAGAATTCACAAGTTGGAGGAGGCAACAAGCACCTCTTTCATTTGTCTGACAATCTCAAACTCTGATGAGGTCTTGAAGATATAGCCCTCTCTCCGCAGGAGAAGCTGAAGGTACTTGGTGACATCACGACCAGCCACGTCCGACCTCATTATGGAGTGGGGAAGGGAAAACCCCTCGTAGATGGGCACAGCATGAGTGACACCATCACCTGAATCTAAAACTACTCCAGTAGTACGACCTGTGGCATAGCTGAAGAGAGAGAGACACAGAGGGAGAGAGAGAGAGAGAGAGAGAGAGGGAGAGGGAAAGAGAGAGAGAGCGAGGGAAAGGGAGGGAGGGAGAGGGAGGGAGAGGGAGAGAGAGAGAGAGAAGAGAGAGAGGGGAGAGAAAGGGAGGGAGATCCATTATTAAACCATTAACAGCAGAGTGCCAATCCTTCTTGGAAGGAGGCAGTATAAACAGGAAGTGATACGTAATACTATGATACTGCATATCCACACACAGTAAATTCTTATAGGGACTCACAGGCTAAGTACGGCTTGCATTGAAATGTACAGTGCTGGAACATTGAATGTCTCAAACATAATCTCGGCAGCTTTTGTTCGATTTTTTCTTGGATTGAGTGGAGCCTCAGTTAGCAGTACTGGATGCTAAGTGATGGAACCAGAATCTGATATGAAATTCTAAGCCCTTATTATGTAATTTAACTTACGTCTTCTGAAGATGAATTAAGTTGGTCTTTCGAGTAGACGAACTACATGATATTATGTGAAAGATGTACACTAGAGGTAGGGTTGGAATGGGAATGGGATATCTGGTAACTCACATTCCAGATTCGTTCCATGTCGTCCCAGTGGGTGACTATCCCATGCTCTATGGGGTAACGAATGTTCAGCAGTCCTCGATGCTCCTGTATGAAATAAATGCGGCAATGTCTGGTCACATGACCACCAACAGATAGGACTGCATGGACTACGACTTGTACAAACCTCGGCTTTGCTTCCAAAAAAGAATTCCCCCTCCAGCCCTCCCGCCATGACACGAGAATGCTTTGGCTGTCCAACACTACGTACATAGTGCATAAATCATAGTGCAGTCCCATATATCTATATGTGGATTACTTACTAGTTTGCAAAGTGAACTTTTGGATATTCTTCTCCAGCAAACCCAGCCTTGATTATACCTGACCCCTGGGCAGTGTACAGGTTTATGAAATTCGATCTATAGATCATTAGACAAATCTCCTCACATTATCAATGACAATGGGTTGACTGGTAATCACATCATAAGACATTGTCTGGCAGCTAAGACGAGCCTTGCACTTCCTTACAATGGGAGCCTCTAGCTCTAGCTCTCGATATCACATCCAGGGCTCCAATTTTTCTTTCATGGTGAACGCACGTGCACAAATTTCGCTAATTTTATTCCTTGGCATATTCCCAGATTTCATTCCAAGATCTGGGCCCGGCCGTGGGAACGAGATTGATGCACATTCGTGGTGGGCTTCATTTGGAATTGAGTGATGATTTCCCACACCATGAAATTCTATTGGAGGTTGATGTTCAACAATTTCTTTCAAGAGCTCATAGTTAGAGCCATCTTATTGTTTGTATTTTGGTGAGTATAAGTAGCTTTGATACTGCTTCATTCTTTCTTTGTACTGAAAATACATGCAGTCACATTAAGTTTAATATACTTGCATTAATCATGAATATTCCACCATCTATGATTCCACATAATAGTGCTCTGGAATATGCTCATCCATTTGAGAGAATCATTCAGCATGAAGAGCTCTGGCTCTACAAGCATCCCCACATGGAACATGACACCGTACCAACGTCAATCTTATTTGTAAGTAGTGAACCCATGGAACCCCTATAGACCCATTGCAGCTGACGTAGTAAAGCGTCACAGGTCATGTGACTGCTGCCATCTTGGTGTACCACGTGGGGGCATGTCTATGAGAAAATGTATTAGATCGACTTTCAGCTGCTCTTTCTGAGAGGATCATTAACCTGCAACCAGTGAAATTACAGCATGTTGAATAGTTCCAGGTGAATATTATCCTGGGATACTGCTTATTTTGTCTTCGAGTCGCTAAAAGACAGAGACAGAAAAAAGTGCTCTCCAACAGCTGCTAGTGCAAACGGCCATAAACGAGTACGGAGGTGGTACACCAAGATGGCGGCGGGAGTGTGTCCGTGTACGGAGATATCCGAATTTCCTGTTTTATGATGTAATTGCAACAGGTCTATATCTTCTCAAGAGTACAGTATATCTCATGCAATCATTATGCACAATGATTCTTTCATTTTTTATCCAGAGTATGGCAGCTGGTGTTCCTGCTGCTTTCATCATAGCTCACTTCATTGTAACTCGTGACAGAACTGACCTTGAGCAAGGATTATTTGGTAAACTAATGCAGATCTTGCCTTGTCACCATTGACTCCCAAACCCTTCACTACACTGGCCTTGTCCCCAGGCCCTCCAGGATATATACATTTAGCTACATGGGTAACATTGATACAAGCTGGGAGGTCCTTGGACATGGCCAAATTATCTGGTTTAACTGTACATCATGATGCGACTCACGCATGTATAGGAATATAGTAATGTTTATTAGTACCGTATGGCCGGAAAATTTGGCGGTTTGGCGGTCTATATTACAACCGCCAAATTAAAATCCGCCAAAATTTCCTACTCACATATGTACATATGGTGATCCCGTACCGAACCGCCAAATTTAAAATCTGCCAATATTCTTGCAATAGCGATTTTGGGCTCAACCGCCAAATTTAATTCCCGCCAATATTTCCGGCTATACGGTATATCATTGTATAATAATACTGTACAGGCTTATCACTTTCAGCACTCCTCACTGCAACTATTTTAAATGTGATAAAGATATCAGTTGGCAGGTGAGATCATCAGATTTTATTGTTTGTCAGTGGATGATGATGGTGCCAAGTAGTGCATTATCCTCCCAGCCTTTCAAGTGGGTAGGATTGAAGAGCTTGGAAATGGCCCGGGAATGAAGCTAGTCAAATACTATTATAACCAAGATTAGGAGAGTATAATTATTATTTAGTGGGGCCAGTCCCATTAGTAAAAGTAGGCCTTACTGATAAGATTATTATGCTACCTCTATGGGCATGAGACAGTCCCATATCATGCTAAATTATTTGTAAGACAGTGCAAATGGGGCCTACATGTATATATGATACATGTGTATAGGAGACAAGGAATGTATTACTGATTTTGTATGTTTTTCTTCTTACGTGTAGACCCAGACCAGATTTCTTCCACCGTTGCTTCCCAAATGGTCACATGCCTGCTAATCGTCAGTGCTATGGAGACCCAGCTGTCGTTGAGGAGGGAAGGAAGAGCTTCCCAAGTGGACACACTGGATGTAAGCAATGATATTTTATCTATCCATCCCACCCAGTTAGTATTGATCCAAGAAATTTCCTGTTTTACCATACTGGCTGTTGTACAAGTACTCCACTGTTTTTAAGGTAGCACTCTGAAGCTTTACCACAAAAATCAATGTACACGGGTACTATAAATACTTTCCTGATCTATCTGTCCATCAATCCACTTGAAATGTTGCACTTTATTCATGGTTCATTGCTCATGCACGCACATGCATGTAGGGATGTTCGCCTGCTTTGGTTTTCTGTCGCTCTACCTGTGCGGTAAGCTGCATTGCTTCAGGCCGGCTGGGAGGGCTCAGGCTTGGCGACTCTGCTCTGTACTCACCCCCTTAGTAGCAGCCACTCTGGTAGGCCTCACTAGAATGCAAGACTTCAGACATCACTGGGAAGGTAAAGCATTTTAACCTGATAATACAGCACGAGCTTTATATTTGGTTTGATTGCCTTTGCAGATGTGCTGGTTGGAGGCTCCATAGGTGAGATTGTGTATGTAAAATTAATTGTGTGTGTGTGTGTGAGAGAGAGAGAGGAGGGGGGGGGGGGGAGGGAGGGAAGGGGAGGAAGAGCAATAATATTCATGAAGTATTGCTTATTTTTGCAGGATTGCTGATAGGCATCGTGTGCTATCGTCATTACTATCCCAGCGTATTCAGTGCAAACTGCCACATCCCTCACGCTGCATGCGTGTCAAACTCAGACTCCACTGAACTACCATTGAATAGTAGCAGACTCAATCTTAAAAAAGAATGGCATTGACAACAGTTATTTTTGTGCATAGTAACATATTTTTGTACTCGAAATAATACTATTTAAATATTAGTTTTATTGTCCATAAAAAAGCATAGCTTTTCATCACGATGACTGGTGGCTTGATACTGGATCACTAATACTGTACAAATTCACGTGCATCTGAACAAGCATGAGTGGCCATTGAGTTGATTGGGTTAGGAGGTGTTCTGGTCACATGACACCCGTTCCTCCAGTACTAGTGAGACCCTTGATCTGTTCCTGTACCACACTAGTCTGCTCCATAGAGTGACCAATAGTGTTTGCTCTGTAACAGTACAGTACCGTAAAAGGTAAAAGTTCTAATTACAGTGCCGCCCTAATGTAAGTACCATTAATTTTGGCATTGGATTAGTACAGTCAGAGATATGAAAACTGGCGCCTTAAGTAATTTTTAAACGCTCTAACGGGAGCACCAAATGCAGTTCTGAATTATTTTTTTTGCGCTGTAATTATAACTTTTATGGTAATCATGAGTAGAGTGTGAAATGAGATTATGGTGTGGCCAGGTATTAACTTACTGTATAAGTGCTTTATCCAACAACTGCTCAATATGACGAAGATTCTGTCAAAAGTATAATCAATGATATAAATATAACTTTTCAACCTTAACATCCCCAGGCCTTTCCAATTCTTCAAATTAATATTCTATACCACATACATGGTATGTAGACAAGGTAGAGGTATTTGCACCGTGTCTAGTCCCAAGTGGTTTGCAAACTCACCAACAGTGTATTTTCCATTGCTGTTTCTTGATGAGCCATCTTCTTAGCTGACTTTAGTAATATCTATTTAATACAAGAGAGCTCAACAAGCTGGCTAGTCGCAGATAATATTGTTGTGAACTTACATCACGAGACCCTGATTGCTGGCAGAGCTGTCGAGCTATCTTTCCACTCTCATTGACCTGCTGCTGAATCAGGGTGTTGATTCTCTCCTTCGTCACGTTGCTCGGCTTGTTGCGAGGCTCCCTGCGACGCGGTCCAGCTATGCTATAGCTGAGACTCTGGCTTGGGCTCTGAGGGGTGGACGCCATACTTTCAATCGTTCTATGATTTCGGATAATTGGAGAACAATTGTAAAAAAAAAAATTAATTTCCAATTATACGAAAACTATAGAAATTTCGTACTGTCACCACAACGAAACAAGCACGTACCTAGCTAGCTACTTCTGTTGGATCTGACAGGATGTCTGGAGCAGCGTCAGGGCAGAAGCTCTCTCGAGAGGACTGGCGGAAGAAGAAAGAGCTCGAGGAAGCCAGAAAGGCTGGTACTGCTCCGGCAGAGGTCGACGAGGAGGGAAGGTAGGGAATCTTCATCAAAAGAAATTATATTAAAATTTGTGGAGCAAAGGATCTGTGGTGCTCTAGTACAGTTTGGTTGCTATGAACACAGACATGAATGAGTCTCCAACTATATTTAATAGGCTAAAATTTCGAGGAAGACTGTGATTTTATTATTATAATATTAAAGCCAATCGATCTGATGTTTTAATTTCTGGTGTTAAATCCTGTCCTTCAGCTAACGATTTTCTTCCATCATAAACCATTCTATTCACTTCCACCCACAGGGACATCAACCCTCACATTCCCCAGTACATCTCCCAGGCTCCGTGGTACGTGAGCTTGAATCGTCCATCACTGACACATCAGCGACCCCAGGAAGAGAAGCAGAAGAGCTTCAGCTCCATTGAGGAGTGGTACAAGAAGGGTGTGGTCAAGGATAAGGTTGCCACAAAATACCGGAAGGGAGCCTGTGAGAACTGCGGCTCCATGACACACAAGAAGAAAGACTGTTTAGAGGTGAGGTAGCTAAACCTGAAAGTGTTGTGGTACGGATCAGTGCTCACTATAATTTTGGAGAGTGTGTATATAGCTTTGACCTACTTGCAAATCGATAAATTTTGGTGTCGCAGTTCATGCTGGAAAAATTATTGCTAGCTATATTATACATGTATATCCTGACGATTTTCTGTAATATTTGACTGTCTACAGAGGCCTCGTAAGGTGGGTGCAAAGTTCACCGGCAAGGATATCAGGCCAGATGAGCATCTCCAGCCAAACCTGGCATTCTCCTACGACGCCAAGAGGGATCGGTGGAATGGGTACAACCCTGACGATCACCAGGCGGTCATAGAGGAGTACCGTAAGGTAGAGACGGCTAAGCAGCAACTCAAGGCAGAGAAGCTGCAATCTGAGCTACTCTCTGGGAAACTATCCGAGTCCTCTATAAAGGTATGTATGTGTGTCCGATCGCTAACAGAGTTCTGTACGGACATTGTCAAGAGTGCATAATTGACAGTTTGGACTACAAGGTAGTCATTAGGCAAAGGTTAGGGTTTAGAGTTTGGCAATAGGGTTGGTTTTGACTGGGAAAGGGTAGCAGAGGTCATTCAGAAATGGGTAATTCTATCTGTACAGCTCATATTCCGTGATGATAATAATTATAGTGACCTTTTGACCTTTGTGCTCGTTGACAGGAAGCCATTAACGACAGTGATGACAGCGGAGACGAGGAGAAATATGCTGACCAAGCAGATATGGCCGGACAGAAATTTGATCCTAAGACTCGCATAACCGTGAGGAATCTACGTATCAGAGAAGACACGGCCAAGTACCTATATAATCTGGACCCAAACTCCGCCTTCTACGACCCCAAGACACGATCAATGCGTGAAAACCCTTTCAAAAACATTAAGGATCCATCTGAGTAAGTCACAATATTTTGCTGCTATATAGGAGTGAGAAATAGCAAATTAATTTTGTTATTATAGGCTTAGGTATGCTGGTGAAAATTTTGTGCGACACTCAGGAGATGTGAAGGACTTTGCTCGCACTCAGAGTAAGATACTACACTGTACATTGGCTCAGAAAGAAGCTAATCAAATTTCTCTTCCTCTCCTCACCCCTCCCCCTCTCCCTCCCCTCTCCCTCCCCCTCCCCCCACCACCCCCTCCTCACACACACACACACACAGTGTTTGCGTGGGAGGCATACGAGCATGGTACAGACATCCATCCTCTCGCCGACCCCACCAAGCTGGAGATGATGCACAAGGAGTTCAAGGTGAAGAAGGATGACTTTAAGAGTGAGCAGCAGCAGAGTGTCCTGGAGAAGTACGGAGGAGAGGAGCACCTCGATGCTCCGCCAATGGAGCTGCTGCTGGCACAGACAGAGCATTACGTCGAGTACTCTCGTTTGGGCAACGTAACGAAGGGGCAAGAGAGAGCAGTGGCAAAGTCAAAGTACGAGGAAGATGTCTATGTCAACAATCACACAGTAAGCTTATTGTCAAAGTAGAGCTCTCGTGAGTACATATCGTGGACTACATGCAAAGAAATGGGTGGAATTTGAAGCTTAAGCCCGAAATTTAATTTTGGTTTTCTCTCTCTCCACAGAGTGTGTGGGGTTCCTACTGGCAGGACGGGAGGTGGGGCTACTACTGTTGCCACTCCCTCATCAAGGGCTCCTACTGCACGGGCATGGCTGGGAGACTAGCCAACAGGGTAAGCTATACTTTAGATACATCAGCATGTATAATATTATGTACCAGTGTACATGAATGCGATAGGTAAAGGTCGTTAAGTTGGCTTGTACGTATGCTATATGGATGGATACTATAATATACTTGTATAGGCCAGCCAGCACCGGACATACATGGTGGATGAGAACTCGGGGGAGGAGGAGGGAGAGGGAGAGAGTGAGAGAGAACCACAGTCGCTTGTCGAGCAACACAAAGCTAACCTCAAGAAGAAGAGCAAGAAGGAGTTGAAGGAGGAGCAGAGAAGAAAGGATGAAGAAGAGAAAGCTGCCAAAGAAGAGAGACTGAGAGAGGTATGTTATATTATGGCTTTTGGTCTATGTCATGTTGAGAAGGGTAATAATGATTATGTAACATTGACTTTCTCTGCACCATGATTGACACTCTTAATCTCAATTATTAAAGTACTGAATTCTGGAATTGGGTGACAGTATTCCGGTGATATGGACACTATCCCACTGCCCATTGTGTAGCCTAATATTTGGGGTGAAAATTAATAATAGCTACATGTACTAAGCTATTAGATACTGTAAGTTACTTGGCTGATCAGGTTTTGACTATTGTTAATTTTTCTCCTGGCTATGCAGGCACTGATGGCAGAGGAGGAGAGGGAGAAGGAGGTGGCCAGACTGATGACCATGGACGAGCGGAAGAGACCCTACCACTCGATGAAGGCGGACCAGAGCAGGGAGCCAACCGAGGAAGAGATGGAGGCCTTCAGACTCAAGAGAAGACGAACGGAGGACCCAATGGCCGACTTCCTCAAGAGATAGCCAGCTGCTAGTGATAATACTGCGATGCCGTTTGTATCAGATGTCTGTTTTATTGCATGAATCAAATGCAATGCTGTTTGTGTGTACCACAATGTCATTAATTTTGTTTGTTGTGCAATGCCATTAAGTACCAGCACATGCACAAGTTTTTGTTATTGCAATGCCATTATAATTGTTATATGTATATACCAGATGTTTGTTTTATTGCACGTTTTAAGATCGCATAGTGAACACCTCAAATTTCATTAATTTTAATGTTGTATTGCTGCACTTCATTACATTGTACAATAATTAATTATTAAATGATGATTACAGGGGCAGTTATGCAAAATTTAATTGCATGTGAAGATGATAATAAAATCAGACAATCACATAAATGATCAATAAGAATGTTGCAAAAATCAAACCTTGCTCGTCTCGACTACATCAAGACTATGTCTTGATGCTGAGTGTCCACCTAGTTCAATGCTGTCACGTGACTGATCATGTGACTTGGTTTGTTTATTAAGTTTTCCATTTGTTGCATCATCCTCGGCCGACTCTTCGTCCGATATGTACCCGACCCCACTCACGCTGTGGACGTGGTGCGGTGTTCCCCCGGGCTGGGGGTGTGCCAACTCAACATCACGTGGTCTCCCCAATATGGGGGAAGGGGTGGACTTGGCCTTATCGTCCATGATCCCAGAATCTGCTGTCGATCTATTGTCCTGATCTAGACCCAGCTCTCCGCCATCTTGGGGAAGGGGTAGTTCTAGCTCTTTCTCGATGTCCTCCTCTTGTTCCTGTTCTCTTTGCTCAGGAAGCTGCTGTTGCTGCTGCTGGACTTCGTGGCTGCCGGAGAACAAGATGTGGAATTGGTTCTGCGGCATCACGTACATGATGTCCCAACTGTTCATTCTCTTTCGGGTATCAGGCGTGTCCACGGTCAGCTGCTCGAGGCGCTTCCCGTACTCGTCGATGTTGAACGATGGCCTGACGGGTCGCCTCAGCGAGGGTACTCTCGAGACGGAGGGTGTCCCGGGTATTGACTCCACGTCTATGTCGGGTAGATCCTCTTTCTTCTTGCGGCAGCCGCACGTCTCCAGCCAGAGTTGCCGGGTCTCCTTTGCCAGTACAACGAAGAATATAAACACATAGAAACCTTGTAGGGAGTTGCACACGACAAATAAGAATTCAAAAAGTTCGGTATTTCCAATAGGGACGATGTTTTGGTTGACTGTGAATGCGCCAAAGAGCCAAGTGAGTCCAAAGAGAACCAAGACTGCTATGATATTGAGCATTGTCAGCACGATTCCCTTTCTCTTGGAGTGCTTCTGAGTGTTCTTGTAGCGCTGAGAGGAGTGACGAATCACAACGCAGACGACAGCCAGGAAGATGAGGAGATTGAAGATGAGAATGGCAGCAATGGGTCCAAGGAAGGCAGCGTAGAACACAATTCCATGGCTTATAAAACAGCTATAGAGAAGATAATAGTAATAATAAATGGAGAGATCTTGAGAGATTCAAATCATTTGACTTACAATTCATCATGAGTCACAAAGTCGCGGTTGAGCCCAATTGGTACCACCACAGCAGGGATTGGCAGCACTAAAGAGTGAAGAGAGGGAGAAAAAATAGTCATAAACTGGCAAAAAAAAAATAGCGATTGAAGATATAATCACTTACGCCAACAGATGAGAGAGACAATGATGAAGTACTTGTAGTTGACGTTTGTTGAGATGATGGCCTTTTGGAAGATGAGCAAGGCCTCGGCGGCCATCCACATGAGGCTGACCAGGGTGAAGTAGTGAATCAGAGCAGAGACGGTCACGCACACTGCGAACAGCCCCACCTGTCGAACACCAGCAACAAAGCTTAGAAGCATAAGAATCACCGAGATGCAGAATTGGATGCGAAGAACTGTACTATCACGCTGACGAAGTTTCCTTTTGAGAGAGAGAGAGAGGGAGGGAGAAGATGAAATTCTTGCAACTAATTTAAGGTAACTACGTTACTCACTTGAATGCCAGCAGTGTGATGATGGTGAGGAGGAGACCAAGAATGGACACAGCAACTCCAATGATGGAAATAACGCTGAGAGTAGACTCAACGTCAACACTAAGTGGGGCCTCCACAGGCTTCGGGCGAGTATCCTAAATTAAGGAAATATCACCGATAAAAAATTAAATATTTTCTAGCCTTCTATATACAAGTTTTTAAGGCAGTAGCCCTGCTTACCACAAGGACAGCGAAGTTGGTAAGATGGTTGCAAGAGCAGGTCACATTGCCACCAGAGCCATCCGTTTGATTACTGCAACCCTTGCTGGTCCAATTCCCACGCCCATCTGTGTGCAACACGCAAGAAAATACATTCCGATTAATACACATTTCCTTTCCAATAATCAAAGCTATAATATTATCATAGGGCCACATGATAATAATATTAGTAGTCTCACCAGCTGCATTGAAGTCCCAGGACACACAAATCACACCAGACAAATTTCGAGCCTAAATATTTGTGTCAGAATATACAATATCTTGAAATCACAATCGCAACCATTAAATAAATTGACTCACATTTTCTCCAAAGTAGATGGTATATGTGATGTTGTCCTTAAGATTCTGCACGGCTCGACCGAGGACAGTGGCTGAAATGACTGACGATACATTGGTCTCGTTTCTCCGGGCACCATTTCCCTCGGCAATGGGGAACATGACCCCCGTCTCGTACATGCTGAAGATCATCCCAACATTGCTGCTGCTGCTGCTGTTGTCGTTGATGGTGAGTAGAGTCCCGAGGGATGGAGGGAGGGTGATGCTGCTCCTTAGTGCACTACTGTCGGCATTCACTGACTCTGGAACTCGGACGTAGCTACCGGACGTGCTGTCTTTGGTGTACTGTACGGTCTTTGGTTTGTCATTGGGAAGCACCGTCTTTGAATCACCCTATGAACATAAACACACACACAAAAGAAGAAAAACGATGAATTTGCAAATTCTTTCCTCGTTCCCATGGCAGGCTCTCAGCTTTTCAATGTTACACCATATTCTGGGCTTAACACTTGGAATGGGGCTACTAAATCAATTAACACTCTAATTAACACTCAGAGATCTCTAGTCACAGATCTGTAACAAAACTTGTGAACAGCTTCAGTGGTATTCCTTAACCACTCATTCCTCATTCAAGACAAGAATCAGGTATATAACAATGTACCTACCTTCTCAAAGAAGAAACTGGAGTACTTCAGCCCACGCTCAAATGAAGTTGTATCTGTAGCTGCGACATAGGCACTGATGAGGTCTTCAGCGTACCTCATAAATCTGGAGGATACAATAGACAAGCTCGTCAAAATTAAGCAAGCTAAACTTTACGCCTATTAAAGATAATATTGGTGACTAAAATAATTTACCTTGAGGAGTACATTTGGACGACATTGCCAGGCCACTTCTGGACTCCATCAATAACTCGGAGCGTAGTCTCCAACAGCTGCCAAGAGAGAAAAATTAACATAATATCATGGCACTACAAAATTAATTCTAGGTGAAATACCTCTAGAGTGATGGTTTTATTCTCGATGGAGACTTTGGTATTGAACTGTTCAAAGTAGGAGAGAACAACGAACATGTACTCTGTCTCAAAGACCGGGTCTCTGCTGTCCTCGAGCAGCTGCACTGCGTAGAGTAGCTCCGCAAAGTTCTCTTCAGTGAATGGGTTCTGTGATGGGAAATAAAGAACAGTGACATGATCATATTGGAAACCCACAATTTCTTGCGTTCAAGCATAATAATTATAACTACACAACACAGCTCTGCTCTACACTACAGTACACAACTAACAATCTTGTTCTGAGTTTTACTTACCATCATGAGGTACTTAAAGAGCTTGGCAGCGCTGACTTGGCAGTTTGACAGATTGGGGTTTTCCCAGCGTCCACTGATGGAGCAGACCCTGGTGGCCGCACCCCCTTCCTTGCAGGGGATCTTTGCCGTCTCGCTGGGGTATGTCTGTGGCCACTCAAAGTAACCACGGGAGCTGTCCAAAGCATTGGCCACACAAACAACTGAACAAGGAAAAGAAAAGAAAATGCAATTCACGTCAACTTTTTGGGCAGTTATTCTCCTTTCAGAAATACTTGTGCACTAGGGCTGGACCCAGGTGTCACTGTTTCTGTACAAGACACGGAAAAACTGGGGAAAGCCTGGAAATGAGGCTGCCTGCTACTACATGTACATGCACGTCACTAAACAGTAGCCGAATTTGGCTATTAATTTTGGTAAGCTTACCATCTCCCTCAGTGATGGTGACTGTAGCACTGGCAGGGTTTAGGAAGACTGCGGGATCACTGGTTGTCAGAAGAAGCTTGAAGAATTCTGCCCCCTCAACTTCACGGTCGTCGTGGACAACCACTGGATGGCAGATGGACTGCTCTGAGGCCTCCAAAGGTTCAAAGGTGAGAAACTCGTTCACGGAATTGTAGTCCTGCTCATTGGCTAGAATGAGAGGGAGGTAGGGAGGGAGAGGGAGAAAAGAGTGGGGTAGAGAGAGGAGAGAGAGAATAAAAAAAAAGTTGGATTACGTTTCCCTCTTAAGAAGTGCAAGATTGGAAGTAACTTAGTTATATACTAGCCCCACCTATCTGGACTAGCTGCTTACCTGCTGAAGAAATGGGTTGGCTGGATAGATGGACAACAACAGTCTTCTCAAGCCTACCAGTCAACACTGTACACACGGTGAAGCTAACACCTCCCGACTGTAGCTCTTCAACTATAGCAAAGTCTGTCTGATTCAGGCCAACAGTGATGGTATCGTTGTCCCTAATCTCAATTAGAATCGAGGTTGTGATCAGGTTGACACGACTGACATTGGTTGAGAGATTGACTGATAATTGTTCGGTGGACTCGAATGATAAATCGTCCAGAATGGAAACGTTGAAGCAGCGGTACTGCAAAGGCATGGTGGAGGGTAGAAACACAAAGTTTCCACCGACAAATCTGTAGTCCTCTGAAACTGTGTGAATGTATGCAAATGTATAGCATTGCATGTGTGAGTAAAGGTACATGTACATGTGTATGGATGTGCCATGTGTGTGTTCGTGTATGCATGCGGGTGTGTGCATGTGCATGTGTGCATACATACACAACATTTACATAGAAAGACACCACTTAATCACTCTAATTACATTACACTAATGAAGCAAGGATATGCCCGCCTACACATGTAGGTGTTCCTGGTACTTGGGCTAACCAAATCATAAAATGTACAGAGGGCAAAGCCTCAATATTCGGACACGAATTTCTCACAAAACCACCAGTAGCTACATGTGTACACATACACCTATAGCGACCCACTCCTTGCTAGCTACAGACGCCCTACCCTACCTTGGGCAGTGCCTGGTTGTGCGACAACACTGTACTCGATTGCCTTCTCCGTGCTTCCATCGAGGTCCACGCAAACTTCCACATTTCCAACATCCTCCGACACGATTCGGATGTCTTGTGCCGTTGCAGACGACGACCTGAACGACAGGGTGACCTCATCGTTGTCCACGATGATGACGGTGGTTTGTTGGATGTGGATGCTGACCCCTGGGTGGTTCACCTGCATCGTGATCGTCAGGGACTCTTGGTCCTCGAGCAGACTGTCGTCGAGGAGGGTCAGGTTGTGGCACACTCGCTGCTCGTTGATGGCTGCAAGCGGGTCGAACTGGAAGGATTCGGAGAAGCTCTCATAGTCTGCACCACCTGCAAAAATTAGAACAATCAGGGAGGCATTTCAAACAGCAGGGTCTTGTTGCCTTAACTAAGCTAAATGTCTACTGCAGCACAACAATGTAGTACCTCGAGCAGAGCCAGACACAGATTGGATGGTAACTGGAATACTCTGAGAGAACATTCCGACCAGCTCAACACAGATCTCGATCTCTTCTCCCTCGTAGCCGGAGTACTCCCTCTCCTCGAGTCCCATTCTCACACCGTCATCGTCCAGCACGTACACGTTGGCCGTGGGGCGTGTGAAGTGGACAGTCTCGTCGGGGGAGGACAGGGCTACCTCAAACGACTCGGAGTCCTCAAGAACGGAGTCGTCCAGGATGACAATGTCCACACAGTCGCGATGTATTCCCAGCTCGTTAAAGAAAGAGACATTGGTGACTGGAATGTAGTCCACACCAGCTGTATGGTGTAGAAAAAGTGCAATGCATCATGTACCATGTACTACTTAAGTCAGAGTCTGCCTATGGAAACCCTATTCAAGCAACCATGCATTTTTACTAGTGGAAAGTGGTCTATATAATATGCAAGAAAGCTCAAAAGATGAACTGTTTAAACAGCACTTGTCTTACCTGTAGCTGATCCACTTCCTTCTGTAGTAGCGAGGGAGACTGAGACTGGGATGCTGAGGATACCGTTGAGTTCGGCACACACAGTAACTGGGCTGGATCTTTCAACAGTGGAAAACTCTTCCTGCACAAAACCGATATTCACGACTGGAGGGAGGGAGGGAGGGAGAGAGAGAGAGAGAGAGGTAAATCACATTTCAGTATGTAATAGTTTGAACCTTACAATCATTATCCTCGATGGTGACTGTGGCAGTGTTGTTCTCTCCAATCCTCACCCTGATGTGAGGAGTAACTGTGGAGAGTATCACATCGAAATACTCTCTAAATTCCACAATGTTGTCGTCAACGAGGGGGATATCGGCACACTGGGGGGAGCTGCTGCGAGCGGGGAACACAATCTGATGCGGGCTGCTGTTGTAATCGTCGGGCGATTGTGCAGAGTCGTCGGCGGTGGTGAATCTGGCACTGATCGGGAAGTCGGCCATTCCAATCATCCTGGCGCAGACTCTAGCCACTCCGTCTCCCTCGTTGACCAGCACCTCCGGCTCGGTCACCTCCAGGGTGACAGCTGCAGAGCAAATGGGAAATAATCACAATTTGCATGCACTACACAGATTGGTCTTATCTATTCTGATCTGGGGTTCAGCTACTGTTACAACTGAATGCATTGTTTATACAAGTGCAGTGGATGACAAGGACCAAGGCTTGGTCTCTCTGCAACTAAATCTCCTAAACTACTTCTTTATTGCGTACCATCATCATCCATGATGGTGATGTAGGTTGTGCTTGGTGTTTCAAATTGTACGTGTGTTCCTCCCATCGACAAGCGGAGACCGAGAAGCTTTGAGTCCACCTCCTCTAGGATGTCGTCATCGAGAATGGCCACGCGACTGCACTGGGGACTGCTCACAGGGAGAGGGGCATTCAGCTGCTGTGCCACAGGAAGCTGGTAAAGGTCGTCAAGTATGGATTGGTTAGTGGGTGGGAAGGTCAGCTGAACTGACTGAGGCTGAAAGTCAATATTTTCTGTAGGAAGTGCACGAGAGAGAGAGAGAGAGAGATAGAATAAAAGAGAGGATACTATGGCAGATATTTGTAAAATTACCTAGTGCCGAGTCCTGGAAAGTAGCGATGTTGGCGCTGAGCTCAATTTCGGAAAATCCTCTCATCTGCAAGCAGACGTCCACGCCCCCAGCGCCCTCACTCACACTCAACAGCTGCGCCACAAAGCTCACATAAGCCACTGTAGATCACATGACAATCACATGATAATCACACAATCTCACTGCTACTAATCCAATCTGATCCTAACGCACTCACCATCATCATCCTCGATGAAAACGGACGTAGTTGGCTGACTGTTGGTGAATCGATCGACTAAAATCCTTCGTTGATCTGGGGAGACGAGTCTAATCTGCACCTGTTCCCTTCCCTCGACAACGGGGTCGTCGTGGATCTGGACGGTGAGACCTTGACAGTCGGTTGCCTCCCCTTGCTCTTTGTCGGCATTGAACTGGATATCTCCTCCCCTCAAATTATAATCGTAACCGTCTAAAATAAATTAATTGTTGATAATAATCATCAGGAATTGAAATTTCTACAATTCCAGAAAATGCATTTATCACCTGTTGCATCTCCTCCAGAGTCGGAGAGTGAGATTGGAATGTCGACGGCTGAGAAACCAACGATCTTCACGCAGGGGTTGACTCGGCGACGGAACTGGCTCTGACTCTCGTACACTGTCCTCGTGCCGTCTTCAAACCTCACTCGGACCTCTAAAAATTGATGACGATAATGTCACAACTAAGAACTACTGCAGTAGCTAACATTACATTATAGAAACTGCTATATATAATAAGTGTAACGCTCGATGCATGGGCAGAGATACGTTGGGTGGCGCTGGGGGTGGGGTGGAGTGACTTACGGTCCAAGTCTCTGATGATGACCTCGGCTGAGGCATTGACCACGTGGATGAGCTCTGGGTCGGGAACCCGCGGAGAAACGCTGACGGTGAAGCTCTCAAACTCGTTCTCGAAGGTGCTGTCCGACAGAATGAAGATGGAGATACATGATGTGTGAAAGAATGCGCTGAAAAGGAAGTTGTCCTGGTTGATACTGTGAAGGTTAATGTCACTGTAGATGCCTCCACCGACTGTAGGGTTAGCAGTGTATGTGTGTGTATGTGTGTGAGGAGTGGTTTTAACCCATGCACACAAAATTAATGTGTGCATGCATACCCCTCCCTCTCTCCCTCCCTCCCTTTTTCAGCAAAAACTTGTCAAAGAGGGGAGGGGGCTTATTTTCAGGACAATAGGGTGAGTGCACATTGCATATACAATGACATGTATGCTTACCATCAGCTGTTCCAGGAAAGACATCAAGGTTCAAGTAGATTGTTCCCTCTATGCTTCCCGAATGGCTGGCGCAGATTCTAACAGTGCTCTGTTCATCAACATTGTAGACACTGTTGTCGACGGTCACTTCAATTTCTGCAAGGTGTGTGCGTGTGTGTGTGTGTGCGTGTTAATTTGTGCATTTAGAATGCTGGATTAATCAGGCGACAAATTGCCAAGGGTGTTGGCTGGTATATTTATTGAGGTCAACGTTTCATTACATTGAATTCCATTGTTGAAGTACACTGAGGCTTGGCCATTTTCTCACTCTATTGTATGTATACGAAATGTTCATCATGCTTTGTCTGTGTCAGTACACACAACACCTCTCTCTAGCTCCCCCCTCTCTCCCTTGCTCCCTCTCCCTCTCCCTCTCTCCCTCCCTCGCCTCTTACCATCATTGTCTCTGATGTACAATCTTGCTGGTGAGTTTTGTTCAGTAAAGTCTTTGCCGAGTCTGTAGAAGTGCAGGCCGTACTGCTCCACCCCCTCGTAGACCTGGTCATCATATGTCTGAACCGTAATGCACTTCTTAGTCCTCAGTGTCTCATTGGGGAAGAAAGTCACTTCTTGACGGACATGACCAAAGTCGATACCTGCTTCAGCCACAACCACTGCACATTGAAAATTAAATGCAAGCACAAACGCCATTATTTATTGTAATCGAGCTATGACAGTTACAATTATATATTGATTACATCCACTAACTCTTGTACACAATTGGTGCACGGTTAATAAGTGGTTAATGAGTGGCCAATACTGTACACCAGGTATAACCACAAAGCACCCAGAGGTAATTACGATGACCAAAACTACCACATTACAAGTACGTAGCTGACACCCAGAGGTAATTTCTATGGCCAAAAACTATCATGTTAGCTGACCTCGATTGATGGTTGAGGTATGTGCTGTGTAGATGGTTGCAGTGAAAGGCTGTCCAATCTGAGCACCCGTCATCCACACGCACGCCGTGACGCTCTCGCTCTCCAGGACGGTGTACTCACTGTGCTCGAACCCGATGATCACCGCCTGCTCATCATTGTCCGCTATCCTGACCTCGCCTCTTAGAGCACCCTCGATGGTCACATGATCGTCACGTGATCCCAAGCTGTAGTAGAAGCTCTTGTCGGTTTTATATATGTTGTCATTGAGGAGGGCGACTGAGAAGCAACTGCGAGTATCTCCAGCTGACACTGTTAGATCGACGTTTGTCCCAGCGGTAGTGTAGTCTTCTCCCACTGTGTGAGTGTGTGTACATGAGAGTTTATATAAAATTAATGCCCACATCAAAGAAATGCCAGATCATGATGAACCCGGCATATTCTGATTCTGGGGAAAACACTGAACAAAGCAAGTTTTGTCTGTGAGGGGAGTACAGGGAACCCCTCTATTCCAGACACACTTGAGATAGCTTGAAGGATATGTCCTCATTTCTAGGACCGTGCTTGGTGTCCTGATTAAAGGAGAGGTCCTCATTTCCTCATAGAGGCCGGGGTTCCATTGTATATAATATAGCTATCAATATTATTTTAATGTTGCTGATGCCTAGTTACTCACCGAGTGCAGTGTGTGGGGAGAGGGTGAAGAAGTAAGTGAAATCGATCTCGGTATCTCCCAGCACAGTGAAGCAGACTTGTTGAGCATCAGGGTTTCCCTCTTCCACAGTCTGTGGACTTGTGAATGGCTCTATGCCAACAGCTGCATGTGCAAGTGTGTAGGGGTGGACCAATCGTTACAGTTAAGGACAAAGAACGCACAATGATTACGCATATGCAACGCAAGGTATTTCAAGCCATGAAAAACATTGCCATATTCACGCGCATGTCATGTATACACTTATATAATCTATTATAATTAATTTTACTCGCACACACTTGAGCATTCAGATACTTAGAACATGCTGTAGGATTAGCTGTAGGATTAGCTTTCCTTAGGAGTTTTGCTAACATGTAGTACAAAAGTTTAAAGAGGTGGGATGCGATAAATACATTGCAAATCGAAGGAAAGAAAACTGCTTATTAAAATTCACTCCTTTGGGGAACGAAGGGAAGCGGGGGCAGGGGGCAAGGGCAGCCCAACTTCACTCACCGAAATACATGTAGACCCTGGTGCACTATCACTTACTATCATCGTCCATGATTGTGACGAGTGTTGTGTGTGGTAGAATGGTCACTGGAATGTTCAAATTGGTGGACTGAAGGCCAACACTGATCAGGTAAGTTTCATCGTCCTCAAGAATGTCGTCGTCCGTGATGTCATAGTCCAGGCATTTTTCATGGCGAGTTGAGTCTGGTGAATCACTGTTACCACTACTGCTGGTGCTGAATGTTACTGGACGACTGTCTGCAGTGAAGTCAACGCCTCGTTCTGTGAGGGAGAGAGAGAGAGATTAAGTTACTAGTGACATTGCTATTAATTTTTATAGGAACTCAGGGAAGGACAGGTACACAATAAATTTGCCAATCCATAACTATAGATGCTATATATACCTGCGGTGCCACCTCGCCTGCGGCGAATATTCAACTGGATATCCGTATCTGAGGAAGGAACTCCATCGTAGAGAATGACACAGACAGTGAAGCTTCCATCACCCTCATTAACTTCATATGATGACTGGTCCAACCCAACTATGGCTCCTGTGATTGGAAGAGAGGGAGAGAGAGATCGAGAGAGAGAGAGAGAGATGGTCAAATTCTCACAAATAATTAATAACACACATGATCCCACAAGGCTTTCGTAATCCAATAATGTCCACCACCCCCCTCTGTTCCCCTTGGCAACCCAAGGATTCATGCCGGATATGGCTAGCAGATCCGCCATGCATAGATTATAGGACATGTGCATTGTTCATTGACCATGTTTTGACTGGGGTTGATTATCCATGCATGGGATAACTAAGTTGCTATATACACTGAGTTAATTGGCAGGTGAGGCCATTCCATGCCAACCAAGTGTCAATGAGTACAGAGCAATCCAATATTGACACTCGAGTCATTAACAACATTCCAGTGCGGCCAATGCTACATGCATGTACATGTACAGATAGCAATTGTGCATGTACATGTATGCACAAGTGCCACATGCTCCAAGGACAAAGAGGTACCAACATAATATTATGCATTGTTGCCATGTCTTTTGGATCCATGGACCAGCTGTGTGTGGTATTCATTAAAATTAATAAATCCAGTTACTTAGATAGTAATCTAATTACGTTGATATGTGACACCTTTCCGCAGGTGACTGTGAGGAATTGGCATTGTCAAAACCGTGGGGAATTGCACGTCCTGGCCTACTGGGATGCCTGCCTAGCCCCTAGGATAGACACCCCACCCTGCCCACCTTTCATCAATATATAATACATGCTTAGCTGATTGTCCTTTGGGAAAATGGCAATTAAGCAACACACAGCACGGTTGCATGGTGCATGCATGCTCATTGTCTGAAACATCCCGAGTATTTCTCTAAGAAAATATTAACTAAGAGCAGGTGTTGAAGTACTGTAAAGGATTGTGCATGTGTCCAAGCGTTCCATATTGCAAGCAAGAAGACATGGCTACACAAATTGATGCCTCATTCAGCGTCGCACTTCTGTTCGATCTGAGAAGCATGTGTGAAGAATGCTGTAGGAGGCGAAAGAAAACCGTTGCATCATGATGTCGCGTCTCAGACATCAATCTCTGTTCACTACTGTAACAACAGCTGGCAATAGTAGTACCGGAACCAGCTGACCCTATATACTATAAAGACCTATACGCATGCACTGAATCCCCTCCACATTTGGCCTAAACATTTGGCCTTTGTGTACAACGCGTGACATTGTCATACCCACAATTGGCTCATGCATGTGTATAGGAGGAGGGCAGTGGGCAGGGGTCATTCAGTGAATCAAAGGTGAGAATTGTCAATGGAAACGGCCGATGAGCCTACCAGTATGATTGGTGCAGGCGAGGTACAATTACACACAAATATATTGTCAACCCTTTCAAGTTGGCTGATCGATCAGGAGTAGTCATAGCTGTAGTTATACAACGAGTTCTACCTAGGTTAACGCTATGATCTTCAGAAGTATGTGTGGGATGCACTGGCTGTGCCATAATATGATACCCAAACCAAAACTGTCCATCCCAGGCCTGCCTTTGTCTTTATGGTCTATGAATAGCACAGCAGAGCATAGCATACAAGTGGCTAGGCTATTTTTAATATCACCATAAACCAAGCACATGAACGGGGCATGCTCTAAATAGGTCAAATCGTGCAAGCTACTACTTTCCTTAAATTAGGTTAACGGAAAGCATGACCCGTACTACTGAGTTGGCTGTCTGTTGCATGCAGTCCATGCAGAAATGAAGTCACAGCTAGTGTACGTGCTAAACGTGCTGCATCTGTCCGTCGGCAATTACTCATAATTATCATTTTTAATCTTGTATAGCTCAGCATTATGCAGCTGCAGATCAACCTTGATAATTATTGCACCCTGACCTCTGGGTATTGTCCATATCCTAATTGAGTCGGACGCTGTCTAATAGAGTAGGGATAATCTTGTATAGCTCAGCATCAGCTGCAGGTCGACCACGGGATTGCACGCCGACCTCTGGGTATTGCCAACTTCCTAATACGAGTACGGGTACAAACGAATCACCACATAATCCACAAGAAAAAAACAATTGCAATCGAATACCAATTGTGGGAAATATGCAGTTGATTAATGCTATGCAGCAGGATTTCTATTGCGAAACGGCACCGCAAGCAAGTCACCATGAATTGGAACTATTTGTATCGATCGGGAAACTCTTGGTGGGTGCATGAATTCCTACAAATTGGGCCAAGTAGATTGCATTAAAGAAGAATGGATTGAGAAAAAGCCTACAATATATAACTCGTATCTATTTAGAATAGATGTAGAGAAAGAACAATAGCTTTTTGGCTGAATCCAGCTAGCTTACTGTCAGGGGAAAGAGCTATCTCACGAGAGGCCAGCCAGTGCATGGCTCTATTAATTTTGCAAAGACCCTCCCCTTTCACCAGGTATAGCAAACGTTGGCTGAAACGTCCAATTGCCTGAGCAATTAAGGTACGGAACTTCGAAAATGTATGAATACAATTTACTGTGTGGTCGATGCATGTGTTGATCACACTGCAGCCCAGGTGCATTAGAGCAGGTCCATCTCTAGCTGCAGTGCACAGGGTCAACCCTACTGTTGACAGGAACAATCGTTTTAGATCAGGGGGGTGGTTTAATCATATTCACAAGAAATGGAACAATTTGGAATGCTTTATATCAGATCGCGATCAGCCAGCGTTTGCATAATCATTCGTAGGTTTCCAGGTAACCATCGATTTATCATGAATAATATTATTCCTAGCATTGTCTACGTCAAGACTTTGCTACATCAACCCTGGACCTCAATTATGCAGATAGACGTCGCTGTTTGTTCAACTGGTTCCCATTAGTATGCAGTTTATAATAATTATATAGTGGGATTTAGCAAGCGGTAGTTAGCTAGCTGGACAAATTACTAGAATTTAATTGTGTGCATCCAATTAGTACCTCGCTATCTTATCGCCCAGCTCGACATGCTGCAGAAAACGTGCAGGAACTGTCTCCTTGGATACGAGGGGTATACCTAGAACTTTTGCTAGAACAGTCCATAGCTAAAAGGAAACGGACGCTTAGATCATATTTTTCTTGGGCACCCCAACTGATAGCAAGGTAACCAGCCAGTCAAGGTGCAGATAAAATCTTAATTCCAGGTAAAAGTACCTGTGAATGGAATAATAAGACAGCAATTTGAGGCACGGGGAGGCCTAGAGACCTAGGGAGCCAGGAGCCGGGGGCCGGGGGCCGGGGGCCACATTTATAGCAATTTCTAGCTATAGCTGCCTACAGGTGGCACGGTCAGGTCGTAATTATTTGAGGTCATTGTTATTATTTGAGGTCAATTTTGATACTGAAAGGAGGAACCACTGCACTGCCAGCCAGCTGGTGATAATAGATCTATTGTTCTGAAGACCGCTGATTAATCATTTCAATCGAGAGGGGGAAAATGCGTGCATTGTGGTCATTGTCTGGTCAGCCAGGGATGCAGTTTTGGTCTGCGGTAGACCAAGATAAAAAATTTCTGGAGATTTCCCTCGTCCATAATAATATACCAACTACATAGGTACATGCATGTGTGTTTGACCAACCTTGTAGATGGGGGAAGGGATTGGCCACTGCAACATCAACATGCAGCTGGCCTGGCCTGGAGGACAGATAGTCCCTTTCAGGGCTGCAAAGACACTGTGTGCTGGCAACTGTGGGTTTTAAACTAATTCTATGCTTAATATTATTTATGCTCCAGGTACCAATTTTTACCTTAATTTTGTTGTATTTTGGCCAAAATTTGATCAAAATTAATTACAATAATTCTTATGGTGGCCGTGCCTCATTCTAGTGGGAGATTACTTTCACAGCCTTAAATGTTCCGACTTGTGAAGTCCATAAAAGAATTCACTCTCGAAATACTAAGCAACTACATTTACGTTTTAATTGTAAACAATAGCAGCAGTATTAAATAAGAATAATGAATAATGTGTGCTCGACATTTTTCCCCACACAGGGAACGGTAGTCGTTAGAGATATCGATATTCACCAACCAGCGCACCACTTTCCACTTTTTCTCCAGTGGGTGAATACAATTTTGGAGGTGTGGCCAACTTCCACAAATGGAAGGCGTAGCAACGTTAAGTATTGATCGTAATGAATATCACCGGTAGAGACACAGTGGCTAGCTAGTTTGCATTAACTATTGGCACAATCGGCCGTGACACACGGAGACAAAGGAGTCCGTTACAAATTGTCGTCCATAAACGATTAGTAGCGCAAATCTTTTGAAGCTCTCGACTCAGTACGGCTGCAGATATACTGGAGCTGAGGGTGGGGCTAGGCAGCAAAAGGAACGCATGTAGCAATAGATCACATGTAAGGGATGTGGCTGCTGAAAAATTTTTTTGTCCAGTAGTATTATGGAACTAGAATCTCATAATTTGTATGCTCCTAGGCAATGCATTACGGGCTTACTACATGGGGATAGATATTGTACAGCAGAACCCTGCTTTAATGACACACAGTAATCAAAGGTAGCGAGCGAGTGGTATCCCAGTGCAGTCAATTTCCTCCAAGGCTTGGTTATAAGTAAGGGATACACCCATGAAACGAAACTACCTACAGCCCCCTTTTAACACTCGGGATATTTCAAGCAGTCCCAGCAAACCCCTCTATAGCTTTATAAGGATACACAGCCACGAGTTAATAATGTACGACAACCCTTTACTCATGACACCATGGGAAAGGTACCCCAAAATACTTATCACATCCCTGAAACTGAGGACACTTCCCTTAACCAAGACACTTCAAAGCTGAAACACACAAAATGGAGCCAAACCAACCCTACCTTATTCATTTCCTGGTTAGATCACATATACACGATAGCACTTTACCACACACACTCTCACACACTCAGAGAAGCCACAGACATGGGAGAAAGAAGGGAGGAAGGGCACCCCACAGGCATGCATGTTTCTGGAAGTAGCTGATTTTTGGCTCTCCAAGTGCTAATGTGACAGCTGACAATGGAAGCAGGGCTTTGTGTGCTGTGTGGGCTAGACCAACACAAAAACAATGCAGAGAGAGTATCAACAGACCAGTGGGGAAAATATTCCAAGACTGTCCAGCCTTAGTTAGCACCCTCCACCCATTAAAATAAACATACATAAAATTTATACACACAAACGTACGTGTTGTACAAGCAAGCACACCCACATGCACATGCTGCTGACACTAGCATGTGTATTTATTATGCTGTGAATACTGTTTATTGTTCAGCAACTCCGCAGCTCAAACAACGTGCTGGCTCCAGTATATACAACGATACTATCAACTAGACATACGAAGACAAAATTAAATACCATGCATGTACCCTTGCTCTTGCATACACCCATGCATCAGGACACACACACATGATGCATGCATGCACACTGACAAAAATAATGACCAACCTGGTTGAATGATGTCACTGGCATCTGTTCGAAACACCCATACATCGCTGCCTTGGCCGTTTGAGGTCTGGGCAATGTTGAGCACGGCTTCACTCTGGGAGGTGGGTATGGTGAGATGATGGACTCCATCGCCGGCGTTGAGGCCAACCAGGGCATACGGGGAGCCAGGCCACTCCATCGATGAGTCGGAGTAGAGGAAGAACACGTAGGATTCGTTATTCTCATTCGAGGCTAGGATACACTGGAATGTATTAGTCTGTAGGGGGAGGAGAGAGGAAGGGAGGGAGAGAGAGGGAGAGGGAGAGGGAGAGAGCGAAGAGAAGGGAAGGGAGGGAGAGAGAGGAAGGGAGGGAGGGAGAGAGAGAGAGGGAGAGGGAGAGGGAGAGAGCGAAGAGAAGGGAAGGGAGGGAGAGAGAGGAAGGGAGGGAGGGAGAGAGAGAGAGGGAGAGGGAGAGAGAGAGAGAGAAGGGAAGGGAAGGAAGGGAGAGAGAATACAAGATGGAATGAGACGGAAATCTGGAGGAAAAGCAATGATAACCTTGACCACCATGTTCACTACAGATGTTCAACGTTCCAGACAACACCAATCATTCAAGATTAAGGTCAACAATTTAAGCAATACACAACAGTATTAATTTTCTAATAATATTATTTCTATGCTTAGAGAGAGACACCGATTTCTCGATTGCAACAGATGCACGACTAGACCTGCCCAATATTCTCACGAAAAGTTATCATTAATTTTTTTGCAAAAACAAGAGTGCGACCACTGATCTCACGACAGTATTAGCAGCTATCGAATTAAAATTTATCGATACAACTCTAGTATATTGCAGTAGCAACGTGCACTATATAGCTGCAGTGCTGAGCTTGCATATTTCCCAAGACAATATTCAAAGCACATGGTTGAGCTCACTAGGGCCCATCCCACTGCATACTTCTCACATATTCCACATTCCATAAACATTGTCATCACCTACGCCTGATTGACCAATACAATCTGCTCTGCTAGCTGGCAAAATTATAAAAGTGCAGTCAATAAAACATCAAACATAATTACATACAAGGAGCTATGCCAAGTATGCTGAGATTAGATTCTGAAATTGTGTACCGTAAAAGCGTTAAGGTCATCATATAGATCGTTACAGTTGTGTTTGGCGGTCTGAAATTACATCTGTCTCAGGATGGATCGTGTGGAAATTTCACAGTATAACTACACCAGCTAGCTCATTCAGAGCTGCGTAGTTGGACACAGTAACACTGCATCATTCACACACCTCCACTCTGCGATCTGACAGCTGAGATAGGATTCTCAAAAATGAGACATAACATCTCACTGTCTGATCAAGTGGGTAGGGTAATAATCATCTTTTATTAGTGGGTGGTCAGCTTCCCCAGCTGCAGGAGCAGCTGCACTATGACTCACAAGATTTAATGTACAACAAACCAGCCCAAGTAGTCAAACACACTACTCTCATGTTAATTTTGATTCCAGGCATTTAGGAGACAGTACCGTAAATGGCTCAACTGGCCATAGGACAGCTAGTACTGCTAACCTTTCTTCACTTTGCAGGGCAAGGTGGAATGATACCCATGCTTCAAATAAATAACCACCTAGAAACAGATTATGCACTTTTGGAGGTTGTTTGCAGTGGCAGTCAAGTAGCAATCAATAAGCTCCCAGCACTGGATGTTTGCAACTGGGGGCAGCTGTTGCATAGCTCCAGATCCAGATACCCAGGCGCTAAACGTGATAAACCACTAACACCATTTTTTTCCCTATCTCTTGTATCTCTCCCTCCTCTCTCTCTCTCTCCCTCTCTCCCTCCCTCCCTCTCTTACACATGCATACTCCATACCCTGTCAGTGTTGACTCCTTTCACTCTGTCCCAGGTCACAATCAGCATCTGTGAAGGAGTGAACTCAACCATAGGATCACTTCCAAAAGAGTCTCTGACAATATTTGAGATGTTGTATGTGACATTTCCATCATTTGTTACTCGGTAGTAGATATTGCCCGAGTCTGGAGATGACTGTTGGTCTACAGCTGTCCAGAATGGAGCTATGCTGGCTGTTCTATTAGGAAAGGACTCTTCTGGTAGGGCTGATGTAAGGTTGTCAAATGTGATAACACCGTTGGCATGGACCTGCATGTAAAATTTGAATAATTTAAAGGGCAATACGTGATCAATCACCGATCACTATTAGAGCTATTCCTTGCTGGCGATGGCTATACTTTATGCAAAAAAATTTCATCAAGAGATTTGTAGGTACAGATTGGGAGAACATGCAAGTTGTAGTGAAAGCTTGTTCGGTGCTCAAGCCCCCACAAATAATTATTATCATTTAGTAGCTACAGCTGATATGAATCCGTCTGCTATGCATGATAAAAAGGGGGGTGGGGGTAATCCAGCAAATAATACAATATAGATTTCTGAACTAGAACTGCTTGAGGGGTCTATTATTAAAAGTCTAGTATACTAGCTTGTCATGCATGCTTCGAGTTGGCTGCAGGCATAGATACTATGCTGCAGGTTAGCACTGCCAAGGGCCACATTCCTATGATCAAAGCAAGTCATGTTTCTCACAATTTGCAGGCTGTAGCTACTACTGTTCTCTGCCTCTAAGGCTCCATGTTGTGAAACAGTGAAGCCAAGCGAAAGTTGCATGGCTTTACAATGCATGACTATCTTCCATCCATTGTCTTTCAGGTGCAAGATAATTATACAGCTCAGCTTTCAACGTGGGACACTGAGAAATGCATGATGAAATGCAGTATGTGGCTACATCAATGGAGACTCTTTGATAGCGAAAAATAGAAGCTTATTGCATGCATATAATGAGCAGTGTGGATAAAAACTTACATAAACGGTCGAGTAACTTCTTCCATAGAACCAGAATGGTGCCTGCATGGACACGGGCGAGAATGCACCGTTGGTGCGCGCCAGCTGGTGGTCTCCTGCAGTCGGTCCATAGCTGAAGAAGGACGAGAGAGGGAGGCCATGCGCATGCACAATGAGGAGGCTGCACAATAGCAGCAGTAAGCTCAGTCTCTGCAAGATCTGCGTCATGTCAAATTGACTGCCGATGGTCGATTCCTGCAGACGTCCTCTGGGTGACTTCTGTAACTAGCTTCAGTTGTAGGAGGTGGTAAGTAGTTGCGAGTGGAGCTACCTAGGTTTGTGTATCGACCAGCGATATCTCTTTAGTGTGGGTGCCTTGATCCTAGGCTTTAAAAATACCAGTATGCGGTCAAAAGCACGCGATGAATTCCGTTAACCTCTTCCGGTAACAAGTTCCAATCTATGAACCTCCAGTATAAAAAAGGATCCGCTTTGTCATACGGGTCAAGGAGGAGCTACGTAGCATTCCACGGTACAGGAAACCCAGGCAACCTCTAATTTTCAGTTTGAGCACAATAAATATTATTATTATCTACCTCTGGGCAATTTGCTCTCCGAACAACTTCGAATTCAAATAGCAGTCAAGCAATGATTGGTTCAAGTAGGTAGCTACCTGAACGACTGCAGGGTATATACAAAATTACAAGACTGTCCATGCAATACAGACTGTACACATGCATGTCTGCATCTGCATGCATCCAATACTGGGTACAAAAAATAGAAGATGTTCTGTGTCATGCATGCATGGATTGCAAGGCTTCTGCATGGGTTTTTTTTTTCGAGGTCAAGCTGCTGATTCAAGGCATTCGAATCTTGCAGCAGCCGATCACTAGAAGCAGAACCATGGAATGCTGCATTCTAAGGAGTTCCGAATTAATTTAGAGGAAGTAATAAGCATTGGCCATAGTAATTGTGCATTAACATTGGTGGAATAAATGAGGCCAAAGTGTGAAATTCAATCACCCTTCCATTCCAAACACAAAACTGAGGCCAATGCAATGCTGCACTGAACTCAGCCATCAACAACAAATAATATTATTATGATGAAAATTAATAGTCTAGACACAAAGATGGGGCATGAAAATTTCCAATTAACATAACATGAAATGAGAGATGCATGATGCGAGTCAAGTTTCCCTAAACACTGTGATAATGGTATCATTTAGTTTCATTGGGTGCCCTCCTCTTGCGCTATCTTCAATGACAGATACATCTTTCCCTTGATAGTCTGTTTCTCGACGTTCTTCATGCCCTGGATGAGCTTATGGAGTACCTCCACCACTCGCTTCTTATCCATCTCCGTCTTCTTGCTCTTAAACTTCTTCACAAGGTCATTGGAACAGATGGGTCTCCTCTTCAGGTACCGCTGGACCTCTTCCTCTGTGATGGTACTCGGAGAGTACTCCGTCCTGTGCTTTTTGGCTGGAGGCTGACTACCGCTCCCCGACGTTCCAGGTGCTGCACTGCTTGTTCCTGCACCATCAGGAGAGGGAGCTGCAGTGGTCTGAGCAGTTTGCTCGCTTGACTCCTGTTCTCTCTCTCTCTTAGTGCCGCCTTGCTGGGAGCTTGCTTGGTTGCTGGATTTTTTCTTTGACTTGCCGGGTGATTCCTTCTTCGAAGCTGCATGTGCATTAACGTCAAATATCGCTAACACTTTTGCATGTTGTGATAGCATGATTATTTCACTGCCCAATAGTTATATAGCTATGTGTTAATTATTGTTTGCACACACAATCGAAGACAAGAGCTAGCGCAACACTCCAGGGTATGTAAGTAATCGTGCACAGTCAGTGCATGCATGCTCCCCCGCCCCAAATAGATCTATAATTTATATTATGCGACATTCCGACTACAGTCATACACTCTTAACATACACGTACATATAGTGCTCTCAAACATGTATAACTGCATGTATTTACTTTAATTATAGGTGGAAACATTGGCCTGGGTATGAGGCTAGGAACATTGGTGCACATACCGACACACTATGATAAGCCAGTGTGCATGACTGTGCATGAGGGGTGCAAGGCTACACTATACAGACTAATTCCAGCAGGATCATCCGCCAATTACCTGATTAATAGCAAACAATGAACTGCAAATTCTGTAATGGCTTCCAAGAGGCTCAAGACCAGTCGGCAAAGACACGTGTAAGCAATACAAGCATGCCTCAAGTTCTCAGGGTGCTCAATATTCAACTAGCCATAACTAACAACCTCATGTAAGGAAGCATCGAAGAGTGTTACCATGAAAACCATTGACTGCAGGATTGCAATTTTGAGTGGCAAGCAAAGAGCTATAGTATAAATTATTATTAGTTGATTGTGCTTCACAAGCCACATACTTGCAGTGCATCTATAGAACTGCAAAGCTGCATTCATGCGGTGCAAATAATAATATTATTGCACTAGTCAGAGATGAACAGCAATGTCATAGCTAATGGAGAGAGAGCAAATCCATGTACGTCCATTAGCATGGGCATACCAAATTTGGATCACCATACATGCACATCACAAAAAAACTTGAGTTCACAAAACAAACAAACTACACACGCAAACATTGGCAGCTCTATCTATAGCACGCAAACCCACCACAGCATATCTAGACAGGAGACTGGGGACCATAGCTAACATGAGTACAGTCTCCGACTAATTGGAGGGTACATGCATTTATGAATGCTCGGAAACTTCCTAAATGTACTAATTTGCCACACCAACAGCTAATTAGACGCACAGCAGCTTCCATGAGAAAACTCTTTCCAATGCATCCAAAGTGCATGAGAGTAAACAAGACGACGTAGGCAGATCTAGAGCAGTCAATGACGCCGCATGGTAACTTAAGTAATAAGGTATATATACTGGTCAGCATGAAACTGCGTAATTTCTAAGAAATAGGTAGCTACTTGCATGGCTCTCAAACATGTAGTTACACTCATAAATGTAGCAATATGTATAACCAATATGTATGATAATAACGAATTCCGAAGTAGTAGGCCTTCCATTGAAAGATAAGTAAAATATAATGGCAATAGACCCAATTAGCATTATGTATTATTACGACATCATGCAGTAAACTTGTGAATGATCAAAAGAGAGTAGCTATGAGTTCCAAGAAATGTATACAAATACCATTAATTTTTGTATATTTGGCCAGCTATGAGGAAAGGGACCATTTGAGAGTTTTATTGGTAGTATGTAGCTTAATTGTTGCATGCATGGAGTAATGTGCTGTACACGTAGCTGATCTGCTCTGTTTGTGCCTATACATGCATCTATATGCTGTAGCTACTCACAATCAGCTACATGTACATAATTTTATTGAAAGCAAGCTAATTGGGCATAAAAATTGAATACTATTATCGTCCGCAAATGGTCCCTTTTCTTATAGCAGGTCACATACTATTATGCACATTTTGCATGCAAGCTAGCTTCTCAAGTGGATGGCGTAGCAGTGCCGCATGCTTCATCCAGACCAACCTACGATACCATACAATGAAAAGATCTAGCTAGCTACACCAGGCATCAAAGGTCAAAGGTTGCCTAGTGAGAGAAGTCTGGGCTTGTGCTATACTCACAATGCAGAAAAGAGATTCCTACATGCATCCAAGGAATATGATTTTTAATTCTAGGACTATACCGTGCCTTTTCCCTCCCTCAAGTGTAGACAGGATGTCTGCTCACGTTCATGTCGATCTTCAACAAATTCTATTTAATCTGCTCACTCTCATAAACTTTAAGGCAGATTTACCCAGGATACCGCCAAGATACTGCTAAACTATGCCAAATATTTCTTAATGAACGACCAGTTCGATCAAGTATTTCTTAACGAAGCCCGATCATTAAAGCTACGTCTTCAAGTCTCACCCTCCACTATTATCACTTAAGCTGGAATACCCGCTTACCCGCAAATCACACGCACTCATGCATGTATAATGCTCCTACAGTTTGCTCTCAGACACAAAAGCATCCAGGATACACATAAAAACTACGAACAATAATGCCGCTGAAACAATATATCTTCTCATCTCTGCCCTTCTGATATAAGAAATGCAAATCCTCCTGCATGTGATATTGGTTTGGTTTGCTCGCCATGCACATAAAATCAGTTTTTTTGCACTGCAAATTCGACGGATTCACTGCACTTACCAGTCGCTCTCAGGTGCCTAGCTAGCTAGACCTCGAGATATAGCACTTTTGCTCACAGCAACTATGATGACAATGACAACGATAGAACCGATTACTACCCCTTGCATAATGTCATGTGTGCAGGGTAAACATGACACTTAATTTCTACATTTTCACATCTACGAACACTCCTATCAAATGACTTTGGTCTGTTTATACACATCACAAGGAGGGCAGATTCACCTAGGATACAGATAAAACAATGCGAATTGCTGGCCATTTCCAAGAAATTCTGCGTCTTTGCGTCTCTTGCACACCACACTATTGGATATATAGACCGGATGTCTAATCACGAACGCCAACCGCAACCACAAGTTCAGAATCTCCCATACATAAAAGGACACCGCTGGATGCAGTGCACCACCAGGAGAAACCCAGTGCATGTTGGCATAATCATCATATTATTATTATATTACCGTCATGCATAAATTCTTTACTGGATAGCTATAGATGGTGTTTGTTCAACTACATTATTGTCTTCAACTGCATGCATGGTGGGAACCTTAAATGATTTCATCAGTGATTTCTCAGAAAGAATACATACAACTGAGATGTGCTACATTTAAGTGGGTTAAGGGGGCCACCCACAACAAGGGGTTTATTTGAATAGTTCAAGTGCATAATGCTCAATATAATATCACCCTGAACCCACACATGTGACACCAATATTCATTTTTGGAGGTCAGCATATTATTATTATTATACATGATGGTAGATATTGTTGCCAGGGGATACCAGGATGTGGCATGCAGTGCATGTGCACATGTGTGGACCATGCAAGCATACATGTACATGTACATAATACAGGACGGTAACCATAGTGGATCTGCAATGGAAGATGTGTCATGCCTTCTCCATAAATAACTCAATATAACCCCCCACATCAGTCTATTGAGGGACAGCTGGAGCTACAACCACACCAGAACTAATTACATACCACTGCCACTTGAGCATATTATACAGAGGATGTGCTGCAAACATACATGTGCAAGATTATAGCATTTTTGGTTATTGCTTGGAAAGACCACAATACAGCCACATTATCACCTTGGTGCATGGAACCACTTAGTGCCACAGGAATACAATGCCAGTACCCATAATGAGGACACTTATTTATCCAAAAAAGCTGTAATGGCCATAGATTGTATGCTAAAGATCCTTGCCATAATTATAATAATATTATAAATTTTTGGCTTGTGCTAAGCACAAAGTTTTCCATTAACTGTGGATTACTCCCCATGGCCCTCTCAGCACTTTGGCACTTGCAGAAAAACGGACTACCCTGGGAACGAGATTAGATTACAATTGAGGCTGCAAGTAAGCTGTTATCACTATACAGTAGAATTATCGTTCATACATGTATATAATAGAACTGAAGCAGTATTGAGTCGTGAGCGATGGTATTCGCAGGGTACTCAGTGGACATGAGAAAGCTATTAATTATGTCAACTAGGTCCATAGAGATGAAGGTGCTGTTATGGCTACCAGGACTCATAAGCTAGTCGATAGTTGCTGCTACAGCTCTTTGTCTCAGTGAGACTGCTTTCTCTATGATAACCTCTACAAATTATTATTGGAGTACTATGATGACATAACAAATTTGGAAAACAAAATTTGACAAAAACAGAAATGCTGATAAGAATTCCTCTGAAATATAGGATGCCCCTGAGATCAGTATCTCGTTACTCTGGACAACATCCTATGTTGCTGCGTAGGAAAGTACATGCACCATTCCAGTAAGTTTTATAGGCATTTCAAGTTATTATGGTATTGAACACTGGTGGAGCCTGGGGGCTAGGGCAAATTCTCCCTGTAAGTATTGTTCCCAGGTTTTGGGAATAAGACTGGAGATGAGACTACCATGCATGGAAGTCCTTTGATTAGGATCATGGTAATACTTTGAATCAATTAACACTTTACAAAGAGAGGTTAAATCAGAAATATTGATTTTCTTCTAAAACATGCACTCCATCTGCGCACTACAAATATGGTGATTAAATCACGTATGTTTGACAATGCCATACATAGAAACTAGTCGTCTTGATATGCATGACAAATGAGGAGGATGCTGTTCTGAAGTAGACTTAATTTGGGTCATCCTGTCTACAAAGTAACTCCATAATAATTGCATCAATTATTCCTAATTACCTACAATAAGCATATTGGATGTAGGGTAACAAATAGGGAGACAATCTTTAGCCTTCACTCGCAAGTTGCTCTAAAGTCAAGAGACCACCACATCAGAGCAAACGTGAATTGCTGTTGGGAAACCTGCAATTCTATCAATACGTATTACGTTACTTGAAATTTGCCACAATCTATTGTAATGGTATGTGACCCGGATTTCTATAGCCTGATTCCCAGGGTCCCCAATCTTCCCAACTATTTAATATTTCATGCAGTATGCAATATGGGAATAGGGCCTGGGAATGAGGCTAGCCTTCTACACTTTGTATAGCAATCATCTCATATCTTATTTCCAATATGCTATAGTAGAAACTTCTTGAGCATATAGAACACAGTTAATTGAATGACAACACAACTAGGACGTTTCGGTCCTTGTAGCTGATGAACTTCCAAGGACCAAAACATCCTAGTTGTGTTGTCATTCAATTAACTGTGTTCTATATGCTCAAGAAGTTTCTACTATAATTTACTGATACAGTATGAGCTTCTACTCCATTTTTCCAATATGCTACTACGAGAGAGATCGCTTCGATCAAAAAAATTCCCTTTTGAAAGGCCAAATCAAACACTGTACACAAGTCTAGAGGGGGTAAGCTGATCCCATACACATCACTGCCATCAGCAATAACAGCACGGACTACTGACCTGCTAACTTTCAGTGTACCATTGCCCAGTAACCCTATACCTCCTAATGAACAACATTAAGGAGACATTATAACATCATTAGTTACCGTAGCGATGAATAGTGGTATAAGAGTGGTCACCTTAATCATATGCAAGCAGGATTTTCCTTATGGAAGAACACAAGTATGTTGATTTTTCAATCTCATCCACTTCCCCACACACTGTAACCTCACTCTACACTGTGTACATAATATCCTCGAGGCATCCTGATTAGGGTCATATGAACCACCGCTAACCACTAGTTCAAAGAGTGTGTTTCCCCAACATTCCCAGCGTATTCTCATGGCCGGCCCAGGGTGGCCTAATAAGCAACCAGTGTTTGGCTGTTGGGCCATTAGGCTGCACACACATGGCAGAGCAAAGGCAAAGCAAAGGCAAAGCCCCTCTTGCTAGGTGTGGACTCTTGAGACAAATCATACGACACTACACTCCCACACTACTCTGTGTGATCCCCATCCCCATCCCTTCAAACCATGCACGCTCTTACCTATAACAGTACGTTGATCTATATATACTACATGTACATACGGTTATCGTCCAACTCTTTAGGCCTTTAAGTCATATATATACTTTACCTATACAGTGTGCATACTACATGTATATTATGTAGCTATATTGTCCACACTTCTTTTTTAACATTATTTAGGCCATTTAATTATGTTCCTTAGCTACAGTCATACCTCTTCTCTAACGTGGTTTAGGCCCATTAGATATGGATCTAATGTCTTGTGTGAATGATCATACCAGCCTGTAGTCGGACACGGCCACAACAAGCCTCACTCTTGCTCAGATTGCATTGTTCACATGCATCATGAATGACCAATCTGTAATCGTTGGTTCCAGTACATAACAATGCACATCACTAATACATGTAAAAGAAATTACGCTGTTTAGTCGCTGTTACACAACCATACCTACAAAGGCATACAATGCAGATAGAGCATGGAATTTCCCGGAAAACAAGTCAGCAGACCCCCGTTGCATAGCAACCTTCTTTTTCACAGATGCACTTGCCCAAATAGTTTATCCACCTTACCAATTAAAATTGGAGCTATCTGGCTACCGAGTACAAGGACTCTTAATTGCCTACATTTGTCGACACAGTTTAGATTATTATAGATCAGTAAAGTGGGTGTGCATGTGTATTTACACGTACACCAAAGCCAACAGCTGCCAAGGGGTACTGTATGGAAGAAAGGCTCTCAGACCGGCCGACCTGTCTTTGAAGTGAACAGCTTATGGCAGTCTGATTTGACCTGTTTAAATGGATTAGAGCTCATAGCTAACCACATAAGAATGCAAGAGTGCGTCTACCAAGAAAAACCCACACACACAAACTTACCAAATTGGATTGACAGCCACACTTAGCATAACCTCACTGTACACAGAGGAACCCCTATTAATATATTATAGCTTAATATACATACATAACTATGATGCTTGCTAGTTAGCAAGGAAGAAACGTATCATTGATCAGGACATTCCACCTTTGCAAACATAGGAGAGTATACAAATTAATTATGTATTCTTATACCAATGTTAACGTTATAGCTATAATGGGCTGCTCGTAAGCTATGTGTAGCAGCATTCCATTAGGTTGGCAATAGGCAATACCACATTTAAGTCCAAGAGTACCAAGTTCAGAGTACTAAATTGTCACCAAGAAACACAAATGATTGATGGCAAAATTCTTGGAGGAACACTGATAGGTAGTACAAAAAAATTTAATATTACACGCGTATTCATTAGCTAATCAATCGCATGTGTACGGAGCATTGACCGCAGGACTCCCAGGTATGCAAATGACGTCTGTTCAGGAATGTTTTACCTGCTAAATGACCCGTAAAGAGGTTCAAAAATCGAATCAGCATTAGCAGTTTAGACTCCGTGTCCGAGTGTCTTTTGCGGTCCAAGTTGAGACTGGTGTGGATGCAAATGACAGCTGCAAAGCAGCAGTTAGCACAGCTAGAGACCAGCTGAGACATGCAATGTCCATAATAATATGACCAGGGTCTCATTGTTTGGTAAAGAAAAAAGACAAGAATTTATAAACACCAATAACTGGCGATGTCGTCTAACATTGGCTACACCCAACACGATCCGTGGGCGTTAGTACATGCACTACAGCACAGAATAGTAATAATATTTATTATGATTACCATAATGAAGAAATTGTAGAATAGCGTGCAAAATAACATTGCATTCACTGTTCACCATATGCAGCAATGTTTCGCACGATTAGGTTAGGGTATACATTACCTTGTTTACCACCCACCTACGAATACAGTAGTACCTAATACAGTACAGCAGTGCCCCAACCACCTCAAAGGGATGTGGGTTCAGTGTTGTCAATACAAAGCGACTTGAGAACATGGATGAAGAATGCTACAAGAATGAAGTAGGACGTGGTAGCCAAGGTGGGGAGGGGGGGAGGGGGGGAGGGAGGGAGGGGGGAAGCTAGGAGGCTAGGGGGGTCGCTGTTAAACAAGTAGTGTGACACATGTACGCTACCCCACCTTTTGTGTTCCGATTATGGAGTCATGAAGCCAATTAACGATGCGTTGCCATGGCAAAGAATAGACCAGGACAAGGAGTTCTCAGATTCAAAAACATGCACTCATTAGGACAGGGTTGATGGTTGGACAGCGTTGTGGTGTGGTGCGGTGCGGGCTGAGTGCTAATCGTGGGAGGGAGAACAAGAGGAAGCAACAACCAAACACGTGAACAACGGCTCAACAACACACACCCAAAGGCCTGGCCTGGCCTGGCCTGGTTTAGTAGCCAGGCAGGCAGACTGGTAAACATAGTGCACACACATGACTTCACTTTGGCTTTTTGGCTTTATGACAAACATAATAATTTATTTTATTATTGTACGCACATGACTTCACTTTCGAGCAGCAAAGGCAGCAAAGGTATGTACAGGTATATGCATATATATGTATTATTATACTGCTTGCACTCATAATGAAACTTAAGCGGCATACGTAGGTACACGTATGTACACCCCGCATACAGGGTTTATAATACTCACACACATACAGTCACATGTACATATTCATAGCTAGGTGCTGCCAGCTAACCAAAGTTGAAACACGCTTTCTTTTTCCTTGAGCAGGGCAAAAGTTATGTTAATGTACAAACACGTATATGTACATGTAGGCGTGCACACCCACTCTTTTTTACCTTTAATGTTCGGTGAGTCATCGACGGTGATGGAGTCATCCAACTCAGGCTCTTCTTCCGTGGTCTGCATCTTCAGCAGAGCCTGAATCTCCTTACCTGAAGAAAAGGAGGGTGGGAGGGAGGGAAGGAGAGAAAGAGAAAAAGAGAAAGAGAGGAAGGGAGAGGCATAGAAGATGTATACCCTTCCCTTTCATTAACACCTTCTAGTCCAGTACATCATTAAAGGGTCTTACCCTCTTCTGTGAGTTCATCCTCACTCGATGAGGAGCTCTCTATGAATCCCTTGTCGATCTCTCCCTCCTCCTGCCTGTCCAGGGCCTCGTCATCTTTTGGAGCTTCCTTTAGAGCTTGCTTTGCCTGCAAAACATCGAGGACAAAGTGGGAATCTCGTAGCCAGTCACCACATTACAAAGAACAACAGACCATTCAGCCGGATGGCCTAATTGCTAGGTGAGATGGTCGTGGTATGAAGGGCATTTTGTTTACACAGTCGTCTGTTATGGCTGCTGTTAAATACCACCACTCCAAGGGTAGCATGACATGAGGCTCTATCAAAATTTTAATCAGACTAAGGCAAAGATACTAACTACAGTGGGGACCCACCGTACATGTATGCAAGTGGGTGTACATGAATGAATGTGAAGGCCTCCATTTATATTAGGCTAAGCCAGAAGTATCGTGTACGTGGCTGTGGATAGTCGTGGAATAGCTTCAAGTGTTTTGATTACAAAGGTGGTTCCCTCGTTTCAAGGATGTCCTCACTATGGAGGGTATCACCAAATCCCTTTCGAGTTTTATGAAACCATAATAATATGTAAGAATATCGAGATTCTTGGTTGGGTAATAGATACTAATCCGCTAGCAAGTACGCTCGTTCTTGTTACGCCAACACCGGCAGAAAAGAATAGTATTATTCTTGCCAATTATTCTATTCTGCCGGTGTTGGTGCAACAAGAACGAGCGTACTTGCTATACGGATTAGCATAATTACACATGTATAAAATATTATGTATTCATGAACATCTCTTCAGATAGGCTCTACACAAATACAACCAAATTCAGTTTGGTACCAATCTTTGAATCTTTGAAAAAATTAGGCCATAATATAATGTTGACTTCCCACATCACAGATTTCTGCATTGGATATAGTGGTAATTGTGAATAGGAGGGGATCAGAAATGTATGAAAATTTCAGCAGATTTATCTTCTACTACCAATCCTGATTAAACCTAAGGGGTAACCATCCCATTGCCTGCTCAGGCAAAACTGCAAACGGCAGAGCCACTTAGGTGCCTGTCTTTGAGAACTAGGGGTGGTAGGTTAAGAAGCTCGTTAAAATTTGTCCCATGAGAGGCTGTAAACTATTAATCATCCATGCAAGGCAATATCCGTTATTGTTATGATTGCTAGGGACAGGCTGTCTGTGAGGAACCCACTCTCAACGAACCATGGAGCTAGAACAATAATTATTATAACTAACGCATGATAAATTGATCCATAGGTGTACATATGGTGGATCCCCTCCATGACATCATCCACCCCACCCAAGATGAGGATACCCCCTTAATCAGGACACAATGACTGATCCCAGCTAACCGAGAAATACATTAAAACTATTCCTGAAATGATGATAATCACAGTATTCATAGCAAGCTCAATATTTTGCTCTTGTTACACCAACGGAGTAATGAATGTCAACAAGTAGTATTATTCATTACTCCCAGTAACTAGCTCGATCAGTGTAATAAACTATAACAACCTTAACTTGTACCCAGGTCAAAGATATCTGAAATAGAGCAGTTTCACAGTAGGCATTATGATACATATGCATGCACCATAAAAATTAATGACCTAGGAAGTTTCATTTCCTATGGAGTTCAGACTACTTCCTGAAGTAGCATGCCAATTCCTAGAATTTCGTCAATGCCTCCGTACCTACCGGTGAGAAGAGTAGCCTTAGAGGAGTAGGGTAGGGCTGGGTCCTGAATGCAGGGTGGAGGTGGGAATAACCGTGTCGTATGGTAAACTTAAGCCCATTAAGAGGTTAATTAGAGACTGTGACTAAACTGGTGGGGCATGCCAGCCTTGCCAATTACCGCTGGTTAGGGATAGAGAGAACACCCTCCAGTCACACACACACACACACACACACACACCAGCACCAGCCAATACAGGAACACCTTCCTTTCATTTTTAGTATACGCCAGACATATTATAGTTTATAGTGTGAAAAGAGGAAATCTCAGATATTCACTGTCATCAAGGCCCCATGACCATTCACATCACAGCTAGTGATGATTTCTACATAATAATATTATTATTATTATAGCATGCACCCTACCTACATCCACCGTGAGAAGGCTGGTTTGTAAGTGGAGCACCATAGTCACTACTCAAGAGAGCATGCAGGGATATAAAATATATCAAGAGTATATATATACTCTTGAATATATGACATTGTACTTTGGATCGAATTTTGCTACTACTAAATTATAAGTTCTCTGTGAGAGGGGACAACCCTCTACTGTATTATTATTATTATACCTATGCTGTGTGGGAGCGATACTATTATGAAATCTTAAAGACCTTGATCACTGCAAGTGTGACAATGAACAGGTGAGGATATCTGATTGACAGTTTTACACGAAACACAAGCTCAACGGACAATGACATTATCACAAGCTTTAAACAAAACAGCCTTATAGACGGTGCAAGTGCCCTGAAGGCTACATAGCACACACACAAAATTAATGCATATCATACTGGGACCTAGAACACGTTGGTATGCCAACACTATGTGATTGAGTTAAGCAGAAAAAGCCGATCAATTGAGTGTCACCTCGTTAGCGACGAATAAGGAGAACGGAGACATACACAGCTGTGCAGCCGTGAATGCCAGGAAATACACATGTACATGTACATGTACATACATGTGCGAGGCGCTAGGCATACACGTACATGCATATATAATACGTGTTGAGTACACGACTGCCTCATCAACTCCAAGAGCTACGGCCCATTCGTTCCAAGGGCTAGAGACACACACTTACATGAATATAGCATACTGATGCTACCAATACTAAAATGCGTGCATCATGATTTATGTATGCTGAAGGAGCTCTGGCTACTACATGTAAACTTGTTTATCCTTGTCCTCCCTGTTTGGCATGCATCAGCAGGTGTGCATGCATTCAAGGATTGAAGGAATTAGAAAAAAACAGAGGAGCCATGGAATAAGTACAATCACCAAAACGTTGCTCCTGGTAATTGGAATTATACACGTAGGTACCATCATTATTAAGTTCGGGGTAAACGCCATTGAGTCAAAGTTAGGCTGATGTACATGTACCTGAACATTGCAACAAAGCCAGCCATGCTATGCTATGCACTACGGTGTGAGCTAGGTCTCTTGCTAAATAAGTACCATCGCATGTCTTAAGTATCTCCGAAATATGCAAATATCATGGAGTTAAGTCAAAGCATGCTCTAGAAACAATACTGGAGCTCTAAAGTGCTCTCTCTCCCTCTCCCCCCCCCTCCTCTCTCTCTCTCAACTCATTGGCCTAGACAGAACTACTCACACTAGCTGCTGTTTCGTTCACTTGGGCATTTTAGCCTGATGAACAATTGCTTCAAAAAACTTTTAATTATGTAAATCTCGCAGGAATTATTCGGAATAGCTTACTTTCCCGACAGTGTACACAGGCTATGCATACAGGGGACCCCTCCCTCTCTATATTTGGAGAAACATGCTCAGCTGGTTAATACAGCAATGTGCATTATTGATACACAGTAATCATAACTGTTACTAACTCATGCAAGACACAATATAATTATTCCTATCTGGTTTCTGCGGCATAGTACACAACACCAAAATTAATAGACTTTGAAATCCTACATCAGATATACTTATCTTCACACTCTCTCGCTCTCTCTCTCTCTCTCTTGCTATCTTTTTCTCTTTGAAGGAATGAGTTAACTAGCTCATGGTGTAAGCGTACACCCCAGCCAGATGGCAAGCTAAGAACATTCTTAAAGGATAATTTTGATAGTCGCAGACTTGTTTATGGAGGCAGATTCCAGGTAGACCATCTACTGACGCCACCACGCATAGACACATGTACATCAATACTGTAGCATTAATGATTATTAGCAACGCAGAGCTATGGAAGGCATCGCATATAGCAATGTGCATGTACGGCAAGTTCTAGTGTCTAAACTAACTTTCGCTGACGTACGTCGATCACATTGCACTGGATTTAACAATCGTCCAAAGATCATCAAAATTATTAATCAACATGACGGTCTCTCCTCAGTAACCGCTGTCTGCATGTGGTTGTATACTTAGCTATAGGGCCAGAGTAGGTGGTACTTGCATGCATGTATGTATCGGGGAACATGTACACGCAAGTGTTTATGGTAGCTACTGCAAAGGTGACAAAAACAAATAAAACCACCAGAAAATTCAAACACCAATTTCTCAATTTCAGCAGCACACATAGCCACAGTGATGGAAACAGTAGGCCAATAATAAACTATAGATTACAAATTCAGATTCTCATTCCCAGACCTCACTTCTCATGAGAAAGCATCAGCGGGGGACATTGGAGCAGCTGTCTTGGTTTACAAGCTCGGCTAGCAGTCACGTTAGAACAAAGAAACTACTTCAGTGTCCCCAGAACCTTCTCATGCTAAGGAGATAATATGGAGCCTAGGAACAAGATTACAACACCACCGGTAAGCTTGTATGTACGTATAATATATCAAATGACTCATGTCACCTTATCACGTGACTATCACATGACTCATACCCACCTGGAACTCGTGCTCTGAGTCGGAGGATGAGTCACTCATGTAGTCAACCTCCCTGGACTCCATGTCTCCCTCGTCTGTCTCCTCCCCTGCCTCGTCCTCACTACCCTGGGACTTCTTCTTTGACCGACCACCAACCTTCTTCTTACGAGCAGCTGCTACGGCATAAAAATCATGCACCATATACACTGTATTGCCAAGTCCCAGATTGTTTGTGTTTATGAATAGATACAAGATCATCAGCGGGTGGGTGGATGAATAGGACCTTTCCTATCCAAAATTAATTTTGCATAATTACTAATAATTGCTGAGCACCTTAGCATGAGGCAACCAATTCTGCTTAGCATATCAGTATGCCTACATGAACTACTTCTGCTCACATTCATCCTCTTCATCTGATGAGGAGTCACTGTCATCGCTATCAGTCAGCATCTACATACATGTACATACATGGTGGTGGTGCTAAGGTAAGGGGTCGTCACCCTAGTAAGTCACTATACCATCACTTACCAGCCCATCCTCCTCTTCTCTTGTTTTTCGCCTCAACTTTTTCGACCTCTTCGACCCCGGTCCCTCGTCTAGCGCCGCCCCTTCCTCTCCTAGCCCCTCCCCCTCCTCCTGCTGTCCCTTGAGTCTCTTGCTGAGCATGATGGAGAAGTAGTTGAGTGTCTTGTCGCGGCGTTCAAACCTCTCTTCCGCCTCGTCAGCATCTAGGTAGTTGTACTTCACAGGAGGAACAAAGTCATACCTAGAGGTGTGGCAGGAGGGGGTGGGTGGGGCATAGAATGAGAAAGTTATTATCACAGTAGCCTTATCAGCTTCCTGATAATGCATACTGGTTAATATTGTAATTTTCAGTGTCCTCCCCGAGTAAAACTCAAGGCATGACAGGAGGGCATGGTGTGGGAGGAGCCTATAGCCACAACAAAGCTTTTGGATTATCCCTATCCCCACATCAAAGGGAATTTTGTACTGAACGCTTCTTGGGCCGATATGCCTTAGGGAGAACACTGATTATGCTGGTTAATTTAATATCCTGTTAGCATCTGTTAGAGCTTGAGAATCAGATGTGGGGGTTGCAATTGATACCACAAAGTCCCAGCACGATTGACAATATCCCTACTCCCAAAGGGCTACAAATACATGCACATGCATGAAAATATTTTCCCTAGAAAATGAAATCTCAGGTGGGTGTCATCAGGCACAAGAACATGATGAAATTAGTTCTAGGTTAATTAAACCCATATTGAATTACAGCTACTTAGCCTGTTGAGCAGCAGGAGTTTCCCTAGAGCAGAGTAGAGCAGCACGAAACTACTCTACTTGTGTTCATTCCCGTCGTCAAGGGAATGTATATAGGAATGCAAGTCTTCGATCTGACCAAAATGAATATGAACACCACTCTACTCTCCCTGGCTGAGAATTTCAATATTTGCATGCAGTGCTTTAAATAAATGTCTCACCAGCTTTCCACAGGGAGTGCCTCGAACGCCCCGTCATTTCCTCGGCTGAGGATGTAGTAGGAGGAGCTGGTGTTCACGGTACCTTCCTTGCGACCTATGAAACTGATAAAATTAAATTATATAATAATTTATTATGTGGGAGGAGCCTGTAGCCACAACAAAGTTTTTGGATTATCCCTATTCCCACATCAAAGGGAATTTTGTACTGAACGCTTAGTGTGTACTCAGCATTATAGTGATTACATTCACAATACATTACTCAGTACTCCAGCTATAGCCTAGGGCAAATTCTATACTATTATCAATTAATCACACACTTTAATCCTTGTATAATAATTAGGGCAGCAACAGTACTTCTACGTGTACTCATACAGCCAAATAGCACTCACTGTTGCTCGTGCTGGACTCGTATACATGTACGTATAAGAGTACTGATTACTGCCCTAATTATACTCGGATGTGTGTGATTAAATAAGTATAATTATAATTATACAAATTAGTGTGTACTCTGCATTAATTTAGCAATATGCACAAGAAATACATATTATATTCGTGATGAATGGACCATCATATGGCCGGAAACATTTGAAATTTGGATGGGCCCAAAGAATGGGAATTTGGGGTTCGGTAAAGGGTCGACATACATAACATGCAATACTAGATTTATGTGAGCAGGCATGCGATTGTAGTGCTGGTAGTGCACACTGAACTACTGTATACTGTTCAGTTAAACCATAGATCATATAGACTTACGTACACTATAATATCTATGGTTAAACTTGATTATCCTTATCAATATTGTTCTCAAGCATGCGCAGTTGAAGCAACACATGGCATGAGACCCCAAATCTACATGTATATAGGCCTCAATGTTGTAGAATAAGAGGGAAACACATACTATCTTATCCACATACACCGATTTTGTATGAATGCTATGAGTACTGTATGTGTGTACACATGACATTGTACATGTACATATGTATGTGGTTGTAGAGGGTATAGTTTTACTGTTTTCCTCCTCGTTTTTTCTCCTTGAGTACCCACGGATTGTCGTCAGGATCCTGTTTTCGACTGTAGCCACGCCTCTTCTTCCTGACCTCATCCTTCCACTTGCGTCCATACTCGCTCCCCTCTCCCTCCGTGGGTAGCGAAGTCTCCCGTTCCTCAACGACTGTAGCTGTCTTGCTCACCTGACGATCCAGTGTGGGCTGTAGAGAGAGAGAGATGCACATATAATATTAATATAGATCTATATGGTGAGGTAATTGTGCAGGCGCTGAGCTTGGAAAAATTCTGCATGGAAGGTGGCTGATGGGGTGGCTACCCATAATATGCATAGTAATGGTGCAGGGGAGGGTGGCTGATTAATAATGGTGGACATCTCCAATACTATGTTGCATAAAAGAACTAGTGAAGGGGGGTGGGTGGCTAGCCACCCTATCATTCTGGATCAGCCCCTGTTATGTATTCATACTGACGTTTACGAGCTTCTCGAGATCACATTTGTGTGGCGGCTTGAATCTCATTACATGGTAGGTCTTGTCATTAGAGCTGCAGAATAACACTGGAAATTATTGGACTGTGGAAGGATACCGAATCTGCTCACTCACCCTGTCAGCTTTACTCTGTATTCTGTATAACCTTGGCTTTGTTGGTGAGCCATGCTTGCGAAGCTTCGAAGTCCTGCAGTAGTTCAATTTTTCATAAATACGCGCGCGCCGCATGAACTTCCGTTAAATAGAACACGGATTGCGTCACGTCATCCCAGCGCGCGCGCGGCGCGGGCAGCCGAGCAGTCCTTTGACCTCTATCTTCTAGAAGGAAACTAAATCTGCTGAGCTGTGCAGGCAAATTCCCGTCCAAACGCGCCAACTTTTCAAAGTTGATATCAGCTCAGTAGCTACAGTAGAGTACGGTCGAGAAGGGTGCCACTTCTGGGTAACTATTGAATGGCTGCTGGTTGTCCTGCTCTCTGCAAGCAGGGAAGGTCTTCTCCTTCGGTTCCTTCTTTTCGCCCTTTCTCTACCTCAGCTCCGCGCCTGGTCAGTTTATTGGTGCTGTTATCGTCACTATCCCTACTGCCAATCGGATGGAGTAGTGGCATCGTTGTCCGCTCTGCGGGTACTGTAAGTGGGGATGTTGGAGGTGATGGCTCACCCCAGCTGCTGGCTTACAGACCTCTGACAACAGAACAAGGCACAACCGGCGATGGAGCATTTATTTTTCGTAAGCTTCATACATGTATAAATCATGTAGCAAATGTAGGGGATGAAGGCTATGTAAAAGTATTGAAATTGGAAGCAACTTTCTGGGCACAAAAGTATAATTAATTTTATTTTGCACATGTGTTTATGGATTCTTTGGTGATTGTATCAAGGGGGGGGGGGGGTCACTCCCATAGGCGCTGTGTCCAGAGCTGCGACCGGGGTCAAGATTTTTGACCGTCTAAAAATGGCCTTGACCGCTTGACCACGGCGAATTTTTGCCCTTGACCCGTTGACTATCGACTAACTGCGCATGCGCAAAATCTCGGCCACGCCTCTTGGCCGCCTAGCTATGCCGGAGATAGGGCCCAGAACACCGCTTGACCGTTTGACCGACCCCCAAAAAGTGCCTTGACCGTTTGACTGCATTTTGACCCCGGTAGCAGCTCTGGATACGGCGCCTATGGGAGTGACCCCCCCTTGTTGTATCATGTGTGTCCAATCAGCTGATTTAGGTACATGGTGGCAATAGTGTGCCCAGTAATTATCACATTATCTACATGTCCCCCCCCCCCCCCCCCCAAAATATACAGCTGGTGGCTCTATCTCCTTACTTCTCTTTGGACATCACTTCACCAATCAAACAACCATCGCTTTTACGGACGATTCTCGTGGATCATGTGATCCCTCTGTCGTCGACCTCATCGCTGGGGGATCGGTGTCTTCAGTAGAACAACAACTCATCGTGGACAATTCCTCTGACCCTACTGTCCCTCAGATTGCCATGCTAGAAGTGTCAATATCATTGAGTTCAAGTAAAACATTCTACTTCTGTTTGCGAGGGGAGCCTGACGGTGGTGACTACATCCACCAGGGAGATAGCGGTTTGGTTCAGATTCGGATCTCCCCTCCACTTCTTCCGCTGGGGGCTGAAATTTTCTTCATCGGCATCCTCCTGGTGCTCTCTGGTCTATTCTCCGGGCTTAACCTCGGGCTCATGTCCCTTGACCCTACCACCCTTAAAATCATCATGGAGAGTGGCTCGAAACGTCACAAAGTCTACGCCAAGATCATCTATAAGGTTCGGAAGCGTGGCAACTACCTGCTGTGCACTCTGCTGCTGGGAAACGTGCTGGTCAACAGTGCCCTGGCTATTCTGTTGGACAGTGTACTGGGTAGTGGTGTGTATGCCATTGTGGCATCGACTATAGCCATCGTTATATTCGGTGAGATCATTCCTCAGGCAATATGTTCGCGCTATGGTCTGCTTGTTGGGGCCTGGACTATCCCACTGACCTTGGTGTTCATGGTCCTTACTTTCCCCATCTCTCTGCCTCTAAGCCTCTTGCTTGACCTGATCCTAGGTAAGGAGATAGGCTCTGTCTACGACCGTGAGCAGCTACTGAAGCTTCTTGACGTCACGCAAGAGCACCACGATTTGGAGAAGGACGAAGTGAATATCATTTCTGGGGCGTTGGCGTTCAAGAAGAAGATTGCTGCCAATGTCATGACAAAGATCGAAAATGTCTACTGTCTGAGCAACAGCGGGGTTCTCGACTTCAAAACGATTAAGGAGATCTACGAATCGGGATTTAGTCGAATACCAATCTACAACGAAGCAGACAAGAATGACATCATTGGCATTCTGTACGTGAGGGACCTGGCGTTTATCGATCCCGATGACCAGACGCCAATTCAGGCACATCTCGACTTTTACAAGTACGAGGTACTTAATTTCTGGACGGACTCAACTCTTGGTGAGCTGCTGCTTCGGTTCACGGAGGGGAAGTCCCACCTGGGGATCATACAGAGGGTGAACAGCGAAACTGAATTAGATCCATTCTATGAAGTTGTAGGTGAGTAGGTACTATGTAGTGGGAAACTTTGGCAAGGTTTTATTTGGTGATTTAGTGAATTTGGTATAGATTGCCAAGCTTAATGTGTGTGTACCTACATGTATGGCAGTAAAAATTCAGATAGCCAAATTTAAACTTCACCAATACCAATGGAGAGCTATTTCACCAAATTTATCGGCTATACATGTACGTTAAGTTTTTAACCGTTGAGTGATAGTTTATACCATGGTGCTGTTATTCCATTTATATGCTACTGTTTGTACATGTATATGATTTGATTAATATCTTCCAAAAAGTGCGCAAAGATGGCTGTAAACAGTTTCACTTTGTGTCCCTTATAAGCTTAAGGAGGACCCTAGTTTACACAACATTACGAGCTATTGTGTACCATAGATTGTCAGTAGGACAACAGCTTTCAATTTGGTGTGTTTACCATAACATTGATATTCATTTATATAATATCTGTACCTGTGTATGTATGGCCAGGTATTGTGACCCTGGAGGACATCGTGGAAGAGATCTTACAGCGAGAGATTGTTGATGAAACTGATCGATTTAGTGAGTGGAAGTGAATCATATGTAACTATATTTTATGTATAATTATATATTGTGTTTTTCAGTGGATAACCGATCATGGGAACCACACGCAAAGAGAAAACACTTCAACGTTGCTGATTTTATGGAGCCACCATCATCAAAGACTTTCACATTGTCCTCACAGCAAAGGCTGGCTGTCTATCAGTTCCTCACAGGTACTGTGAGATTCATCCATTTGCACGTAGTCACTATCTCTCTCTCTCCCTCCCTCTTTCTCTCTCTCTCACTCTTACTCACTCACTCTCTCTCCCTCCTCTCTCTCTTCTTTCAACTCCCTCTCTCCATCTGAAGGTATTGAGCCATTCTCGAAGCAGTACATGTCTCCCTCTATACTGAAGCGTCTGCTGAACCAGGACATCATCCGTCTTCTCTCTCGTGACGACTACACACGTGACGACCACGCCCTCTACTCTGCCGGCTCCCCTGCCAGTTTCTTCACCCTGATAGTCGAGGGATGCGTGCAGGTTACCATCGGCAACGACGGAATGGAGTTTCAGAGTCGATCCTTCTCTCACTTTGGCACCCAAGCTCTTCTCAACACTCTAGAAGACCCACCAGCCGATTACATCCCTGACTACACGGTCCGGCCTACCATGGATTGCTTAGTTGTCATTATCACTCAGAGGCAGTACACGGCCGCTCGAAATGCCACCCTGTTTTTTGACAAGGATAAGAAAGTGGATGGTGATGGTGGTGACAGTGGTGAGGGTGGTGCTGCTGGTGAGGGGGGTAGTGGAGGGCCATATCGGACCGGGGACCGAAGGAGTGTGGACAAGGCTGACGTGTTCAAACAAGAGTGGGAAATGGCAGAAACCCACGATCTTCAGAACAGTCTCACGTCCAAGTCTGGCCTCACTCCCATTGCTAGGCTCTTCAAGAAGAAATCCAATTCTAAACAGAATGCCAAATCCGATCGTCGTGGCCTGCTCACCATGAGTAGTTCGGAGAGTGAGGCTGGGAGCGGGGACAGTAGTTCAAGTAGTGTTCAGGTGTGTGTTTCACTGGAAGAGGAGGGGGAGGGAAACTTGGTTACCGGTGCTGGCAGTGGGGGGTTGGTGGAACTCAGAACTAAGGAGGCCGTCCCCTCAATCATTGAGAATTACCCCTCAAGTCCAAAGAGCCCCCGTTCTGCTTACCAGACCACTCAAGTTTAGCTGTGTATGTATATATGCGGCTTGTGAATTCCCATTTTTTTCGAACTTTTGTCATGGTTCATTGCGTATGACTTTGCTGTCCTTGTGTGTGTGTGCTACTGTTGTGTTGAACCACTTGCCCTCATGTCTGTATGTCATGTGACTTGTATAATAATATTATCCTTAATGTTTATTGTCCCGATTATACACGATCATGCATGTTATAGCGTCCCTGATAATTATTATAGTATTGCATGACTGTGGTTATTGTGCTCTATAAAAAAAAATAAAATTGACCCATGAACCCTTTTCATCATTGGCCTATTATATGTACCCTATGATTATCCACACTCCTCTGATGGCTGGCAATTTTGTTTTTTTTTGGTGATGGCCAACAATAATAATAATATTTTAACACAATATTAACATGGTGTGCTATGCATGCATAACAAATAGATAACATCAACATGTACAGTGCTAGCGAGAGAAATTGGTTGAGAGGTGAAGAGAGGAAGAGACTAAAAGAATCGTTTCCGTGATTTTTCCTGGTTCTTGATGAAGGCCACGCCCCCAACGACTGCCAGTATTCCCAGCACCAGTACGATCATGAGTCCAATAGCGATGGCCTGGTATGTCCCGGGACCAAACCACGGGCGGATGTCCTCAACATGCTCTGTATAATATATAGAAAATAGCAATCACATTAGGCTGAATGGCTTGCCAAAAGCAAAAATTAATGGCCAGAATTAAAATCGTCACACCAGCTAAATCTATCTATCCTTATCACTCATGGCATACTACATGAATGCATGGCACTGTGTGCTCTACTGCGTCTCCATACCTCTTGGTGGTGCAGCCTTCTTTGCATGCGGCTTCACAGTGGACCAGTCCTCCTGCAAATCAACATTAATATTTTTCCTGCTCAATTCCAGTGTTATAATAATTATGTAACTAGGTACCCTGCAATCTTTGGACATGCAACTGGTACTGTGGTACAAGTTTATTATTGGTACCATGACAATATCCACTTTAGGGGATACCAGCTAATTAGGGACATACCTCAACAGCTGCACCTTCATCTTTGGACTCCACGTCGACATCATAGACACGTACAGCAATGACGTCATGGTTATCTGCACATATATAGAGAGCAATGTGTGACAACACTGCACATGATAACAAATGAGAGGGAACCAGTGGCAACAATAACCTAGCCTCATCCTCAGGCTCCCCTGATCTTTCGAGCATGCAATATTGAAAATTACGCTGGGAATAGGGCCTGGGCTCCCCGATCTTTCGAGCATGCAATATTGAAAATTACGTTGGGAATAGGGCCTGGACTCCCCGATCTTTCGAGCATGCAATATTGAAAATTACGTTGGGAATAGGGCCTGGACTCCCCGATCTTTCGAGCATGCAATATTGAAAATTATGCTGGGAATAGGGTCTGGGAAAGGGGCTACACTAACCCGCAAGGTCTCCAGTTACAGCTGAGAAGCCAAAGTAGTAGCCAGTGGGAAGATCAACATCTGATACCATGAAACAAGTGTGCCAATCCTGCCCACCATTAATGTTCATCAGCACCTGCAGAGGTAAAGAATGTATGGAGAGGGAGAGAGGGGGGGGGGAGGAGGTGAGAGAGAGAAGAAAGAATGTACTTACTGATAGAACTCTGTCGATGTACGATATGGTCGCATACGTTTCATAGTTTGAATTTCTGAACTTGGACTATCAAAGAAAGAGACAAAAATTTCACTAATAATAAGATGACCGGCATAGCTGATCCTTCTTCACTTACTGTGCAGCCATCCATTTGACCATGAGTGCCATCACTGTCGTGATCATAGTGCAGGGTACCGTCGTTCACCATGGAGGAGATGTATGGGTGATCATGCTGAAGGTGCAGACAAGATCAAGTCTTTGTACAATGTCATGTATATACATGAAGCACACGATGTGCATGTCAACAAAGTGGAACTACTCTGGATGTGACTACCTTCACGTGTAGGTAGACATAATGAATAGTTGTAGTATCAACAACATGCATGAAATGTTAGGCCATGTTCTACAGTGTATAGTTGGCAGAGGAACAGGGGAAATGTAATGTTCATAATGTAGCCACCTGACAGTGCTACTAAATGGAGCAACGCTACTGGAAATAAAATCCAAGGTACACAGACTAAAAATACTACCCTGCTGTATAGGGGGCTGGGGACAGGGTTAGGATTAGGAGACCAGGACATCCCAGGACATCCACTGGCAATCCCAGACATCCCTGAATGTTACCAATAAAGCTCCGCTACATGTAACTATCCACCTTGACCTTTGGCTGACCTTGTGTTCTCCGTTGTGGTTGCTGTAGGTGTCAAAGAAGATTCCGAGTCCAGTGAAGAAGTCTTTGCTCCCAAATACGGGGCCAACCTGACCCTTCTCCTTCGTATACCAGAAGGCAAATCCGTCGCCAAACAGGTGCTTCCCCTGACCATGGACTTGGAACTGAATCACCACCTCCCAGTTGTGCATAGTGACTGGCTGTAGGTAGGTAGAGAAAGAGAGAGAATTTGATCATTCAGCATGAAAGTAATAAAGTACTCAATCCTCCATATCGTATGAAACTTGAATAATATTATGAAATGTATACACAGTTTCAAAAAGATTTGGGCAAAACTTCTCCAAGTAGAATCAACCTCTATAAGGGAAATTTTCTACCCCCACACTAGCATAACCTTCATTCAAAGGTTTAGCTGTTGATACTCACATACATTGTAAAGAGAGCAATCTTTTATACCTGTGACTTACCACTGTATTCCAGAGAATGCCTCTCTTGCTCTGCCGGTCCGGAGTGAGTCTGACGTAGCTACTCGTGACAACAGTGCTTCCCCCAAACTCCCAGAATGGAACATCCATTCCAGTACCTGGTGGTAGGAATGAGACCAAATAGACATACACTGTACAGGGACGTTGAGGGAGTTGGAATCAGTTTTTTTTTTTTGTTTTTTTGGGGGGGGGGGGGGGGGGGGGGTACTACAACAAGGGATAAAAATTAATGCGTTGGCCGAAATTAAATATTATTTTTGGCTTTACATTGTACAAATCATTGATACTTGCGTCAATGTTTGATAAGGAGATCAGAGGATATGGAGTGATCCACACATACCTGTAGGCTATACTACATGATACTAGGCATGTAGCATCTCATTAGAGGTAATTTTTACCATGGTATGGTTTTGTCAGACAGTGTTCCCTCCTCAGGTAGGCACCGTCTTCAATGGTGTCCTCAAAGAACACGTCCGATGCCAATGAGTTGGAGATCAGCGTCGTGAGAAACACCAGACATGGTACAGAACAGTGAGAGAGTCTCTGTAGCCGCTTCATCTTAGATTGCAATTGCTTGATGGAAGAGACGTGGGATGACCTTTGTCCACATGACTTATTTCGAATATTTAGAGAGAAATTTTGGAAGTCGCTAAAGTGCTGGTTCAGCAAATTTTGATCAGTACACTCAGCAAAAACGGTTGTGAAGGAGTGCGAGAGTGTGTGTGTTATCAGTATGGACGCGGGCTTGAGAGAGGAGCTCAACTCCATCATAGAGAAGCTCACACACTCAGGTTTACCTTCTCTCAACCAAGACTTGCTGAAGAAACTCAAAAGACTATGCAAGTATGTGTGGTCAAAATGGTCACCCTACAGATACCATCATGCTTTCTTTGTGATCTGGGCCACCTCAAAGTATTAAAACGCACACTATCATATCTTCTAATATCCCTAGGTCCTCTGATGCCTGTATCCGGGCTACACATGAGACAGTGATGTCTCACCTTTCAAAGAACCACGCAGAAATCCGTCTCTCCTCATTTCAGATCATCGATGACCTCTTTCAGCGCTCCCACCTGTTTCGTGAACTACTCCTCTCTGACTTTCAGCGGTTCACTCGACTGGTGACGGGGACTGAGCCCAAGCACCCCCTTCCCCTCCCGAAGGCTGTGGCCGCCAAGCTAAAGGAGAAGAGCTTACTGGCCATCAGGCAGTGGCACGATAAGTATGGAGAGGGCTACCCAAGACTGAAGCTCAGCTACAACTTTCTCAAGTCAAACAAGAAGGTGAGATGATCTTATTGGTGTGTGTATATACTTGTATATGCACTGTAATACTTTTAATTTAGGAATTTTTTTTTAAATTTTAGGTGAATTTTGATGAATTGGTTGCCCAGTCAGAAGCCGTCAGACGGCGTCGGCAGGAGAGAGAGGCCAGGCAGGCGGCCATGATGCAACAGAGGCTAAGGGATGTCAAACAGGAAATGAACGGTCAGCACTGGAATGTAATGATAAATCATTCCCATTCCCAGTTGTGCACTAAAGCTGCAGCTGGGAATGGAATTTCCTCAACTCTAAGTGTGTGGTGTTGTTGAGTATTAACCTTAATCTATTACATGTATGTCACTATTACAGATATGAGGCTGGACATTGAAGACTGTCTTGCGCAAGTGGAGTCCTGCTTCAATCTTCTGGTACCAAGATTCGACATTCCAGACATCTACTCTTCAGCAGAGTCCCAGGACTCCAGCCTTGAACTGAGTCCACCTCACAGAGGGACCAAGGAACAAGATGGAGAAGAAGAAGAGAGGAAGGAGAGAAAGAGAAAGAGGACAGTGAGCTCTGCTGGTTCATTCGTCTCCCTGAGCAGTGGAGAGGAGTCAGAAGATGATAGTGGTGGCAAAGATGAAGTACATTTCGGAGGGGATGCCCCTTCATTATTGCACACAGACCACACGAGTGAGAAAGAAAAGGCTGATGGCAATAATGATGAAGTAGGAAGGGAGGCTTCACTACTGCGCACAGACCGCACAAACGAGCAAGAAAAGGTCGATGAGCTTACAGCAAAAGATGAGGAGATTCTACGACGTCTTTATGCTCCATCCTCCACCCCCACTTCCACCTCGGGCAATGGTCATAGTATAGTGAAGCTTGGAAAAACAGTCTCAACTGGCTCTGGGAAAGGCAAAGGGAAGCTTCTTAAGAGTGATACAACAGAAGAGATTGGTGGAAGGACACTTGAAGACATTGGTGCAGCCAGTAGTGATGACTCTGACTCTAGCTCAGATGTGGAGTGGGAGGATGTGCCAACGTCCAGCAGGTCAGATGACCTATTATTGGGAGGGACAGCTGGGAACCTACTGCAGGAGCATGGGTTGACGTCCCGGGGGTTCAGTATCCCAATCACCATTGAGCTGAGCACCATACCGGAGATCAGGGAGACAGAGGACAATGCCAGTATCATAGCAACACTGCAGGAGTGCAAGCAGCTGCTCTCAGAGAAGTATCTACCCACCATCAACAAATGGATGGAGGTACACATGTATATACAGTATAGCTAGTTTGATAGTTACCGTAAATCGTGAATATTTCGTTGTTAAATATTTTCGGACAGCCTGGCCTGTGCGAAATTAAATAAAATACATGCGCAATATTAACAATAATGCGGTACAGGGTTGTTTGTCCAAAAATTGTTTAACACGAAAAATTATTGCACGAAATATTTGCGATTTACAGTAGTTGTTATCGTCATAATGCTATTGATGTATAATACACGTCATTGTACATGTCACAATGATGTACATAATAATATTATATCTTGCCCTTGCGTATATATACCAGTGGATGACGAAGGTAGGAGGGGAGGAGGACAACCTCAGGAAAGCAATTGACTTCAAGAACAAAGTCATGGCCACTCTGAACAAGTTTCAAAGGTTGAAGGTGATCTACACCAACCCACCATCTTCCTCCTCCTTGAAGAAGAAGCCTGGGGAGGATGGCTATGAAGAGCAGATGGGGAAAGCCAAGAAGCCAAGGCCACAGGCAACAGCACCAGAGTGGCAGTTTGGAGATTCCTATTCTTCCGTTCCCCATTCCGACATGGAACAGGACCCAACCACACCAGAAGCACAGCTGGCTAGGCTTAAAAGAAAATTAGATACCAAGGAGAGGTAGGATATCTTATACTTTGTACCAAGGCCATGCCAATTTCTTCAGTGTATCATTCAACTGATCCTATTTATGAAAGATTGCAAATTTCCATAATAAATTTAATGATGTCCCATCAAGTATCATTAAACAAATATCTAATGTCATCAAAAGGAACATATGTGATTTTCTTCGTGCAGCAAGCCTGACAGTTCCTTGGTGTCTACTGTGTCATCGCAATCACAACCTGGTACACTAGATGGAAGAAAGCCAGAGGTCCCCGTAGTTCCCTTTGGCATGGATCTCTACTACTGGGACAACCCAAAGGATGTGGAACCCATGACATTAGCACCGTACGTGACTCATAATAATATAGCTTTTTTATATCTTTTCAGATTAATTTTCTTGAAATGTATCTGCTCAGGGTAGGATCACTGCATAGATTTTGGGTACAAGAACGTGAGGTCAATATATCAGAGGTACGTTATATAACGATTTTTATTAGTTTTTTGCAAGGCCTGACCATGACTGTGTGTGTGATTATCCTGCAGGAGGAGAGGGCGAGACTGAGGTGTAGAGCCATCACCTACGCTGGTGAGTTTGAGCCGGTGAAGAGGTCTTGCCGAGCTCCTCTACCCAATGGGACCTTGTGTCCTCGAAGAGATCGAGTAAAGGTGAGCTACTTAATGGACAATTTGTGTTCATTCGTTTGGGGATCACCTGTGGTAGCGTGCAGCCAATATCAAGATGCATTATTACGTAGTAGTGAATTCTGGCCGCCAATTTGGGATAAATTTAGACATTCTGGCTTATTATGCTAGTATGGAGGTACATGTAGTAGATTTCATTATTGAATGATGTGACACTGCATCTGCAACATGCAGTGTCCATTTCATGGCACAATAATCCCACGAGATGAACACGGCAATCCAGTCCAGTCCAGTAACACCAACGGACAGCGGCAGGTGGAGCCAATTAGTGATATCCAATCTTCATCCAAGGAGGCTGGGGAGTTATGGAGAGACCTACAGATGCAGAGTGACATCATTGCAGCTGCTAAGGTGGATTCTCAGCCAGATGCTGGTGGGACAAAGAAGAGAAAAGGTAATGAGATAAGTGTAGCAGCATGTATGACTGCATAAGTTCATGGAGCCTCTTTTATACTGATACCTTTGGGACAGCTTAAAAGAATAGCCTTTATTGAATGAATAATTAGTAACACCTTTAGGACTATATATCATTGTTAAAGAGAATCATGCAATTTACATTTTCTTACTTATTTGGACACAATTATTTGCTATTATATTATTGCATCACTTGACTGATAGATATGACAAGCAGTCACGTTAGTAAAATTCCATGCCGGACAATTACCACATTCAACTAGCTACTCCAAGATTTGTTTTTAGAGCAGAGCTAAAAGGAAACTGCAACACATATTATTATTATAACTATGTTATAAATAGAATTGTGCTGAACTGTAGCATCCCTTATTGGAGTGTACTCTATTATATTATTTATACATTATTTTGTACTAAAAATAGCTCACTAGGCAGGTATAGTATAGCATACATTCAGGCCTGCATGGCATGGTACTCTTTTGCCACAGGACGGAAGAGAGTAGAGAGAAAGAAGAAGTACCCTGGTCTAACTGACCTCAAGGTGCACACTGACACACCTCGCACAAGGCTCGAGAAGAAAGTGCTGAATAAGCGATCACTGAAGAGGATAGCGGAGATCCAGGAGAAGGCAGCCGCCAAGCAGTACCAGGACAAGTTTGGCTACAACTTCAACTATGCTTTGAAAAGCTAAAATAACTTAGCTATGTGCTCACAATCCTGTAACAATTATCCCGAAGTCATTTAATTTTTTAACCGTCACTTTATTATTTTTTACCACCATAGTAACTGTTATTTTTCATGGCATCAATGCTCATTCTAATTTCAGTTGAATAGCCAGGTGCATAGAGATACTATGCTGATTGAATAGTTTATGATTAGGGTTGATGGGTGGGAGTTTATTGCATTCCATAATGCATGCAATTTAATTAGTTTTCGCACCTTATTGTTAGAAATGGTCAATGGATTAACCATAAGCCACACAAAAAAGATTATAAGTACAAGACAAAAACGATAACATGTAGAGAGCTCACACAAAAATTTACGCACAAATAATATGACAGATTTGCAGCTGTACCATACAGTCATATTGTTACACCATTTCCTTCTGTATTGGCTCCTTCCCTCTCCCTCTTTGCTGCTTCCCTTTTGCCTTCCTCTTTGTCTGCCTTCCGTGACAAATACTTGCAGTGTAGCCATGGCACTAGCCGATGTATCCCCAGACCAATTGCACCCCCAGCCACTGCTCCTGCTGGTACCCCCACTACGATCCCAGGGATGACTCCAACTGGAGCACCAGCAGCTGTTCCCACTGCAGTGCCTACTGCAATCCCTGCCATGATGCAACCACCTACTTCTGTAGCTGGTAGAAGGTATCCTCGAAATTTTAGCAGTTTAATTGCTGTTTCGAAATCAGTTCGTTTGAGTACCTCGTCTAGCAATGCATCAGTCCAGTCGTCCCCAACATTAACAACCAGGGGTGTGCTTGGGTCATCACCAATTGGAACTGCAGGTATGGTCCCTTTTGGTACTTCTTCTCCTGCGAGGATTGACCGTACTTGTACATCAAAGATGTTTGCTTGGCGCAGAGCACTCTGAAAATTTCTCGCGTATCCTTCGATTAGTCGTTTGTATGCCTCCTCTGTGAGTCTACTCCTCTCGTTGGCAAATGTTAAGGCGAGGATTGTACGAGACCAGATTTCAGGACCGTATGCTTTAGTGAGCGTGCTGATTATCTCGACATCAGCTGCACCGATTCTTCCGGAGGGATGGAGGCTGATGCAGTAGAGGAGGATATCAGCAGTCTCCTCAGTACTCTTTGAAATGTTCTTGAGGATCTTTTTCACCTCGCTTCTCTTGAGCCCACCAAGGCCTGGTGTGTCCACAATTGTTATTTCATTGTCATGTCTGGTGCTTGAGCAGATTTTCACTTCTCTCGTGGTTGGATCTGCGTCATCACCTGTTACACACCTTTGATCTCCTTCCAAGCCAAGAAAGTTGTTAATCATAGTTGATTTGCCCACGCCACTCTTTCCTGCCAATGCAATAACAGGGGGACGATTCTTTTTCTGTGTGTTTTTCCCCACTGCAGGTGCTGTCTGCGGCTCGGAAATTGGTGATGTTGAATGATCATGAGTTTCAGCATCACAATCTTTGATGTCGGTGGGTTTTGTAGTTGGAGAAGATTCTGCTGCATGCTGTTCAATATCAGTCACTGTGGGTGCTGTGGAAGCCATTCTGCACTATCATCTCTTATTCTGCAGTGTGGCTATTATTATGACTGATCTTATAATAAGTATAGCTTTCAATCAAATTCATGCATAGTGATTAAAGTGCACTATAGACTATACCATATCTCTCTTTTGCCATTGTCTTGATTGATCATTGGGGGATGTCCTTTGGCCTTTCCCCAAGAGTCACCTTTCAGTGAGCACATACGCTAAACTCATGTGGTCACATACACACAGGTTTTATTATATAATCTCCTTTGTGCAGTTTATTTATAAAAAATAAAGGCAATTGTGACGTGTATTTGGATGACGGCCTAGCAGTGAATGTCTATGATAACTACACGCCATAATAATATCATACGCTTATGCCAAACAATGGAGCACTTGTTTGATTGTGTGTATGTATACAAACTACATTGCATCAATGAGTCAGAGTACACAGCTGAGTCATTGGTATAGTCATGCTATGTATCGTATGATAATAAAATTATTCATGAGATAGTCAATATAGCCGACTGCAGCACTTTCTTTATTCACCGTACCAATTCAGTTACTGGTAAATCAAATTATAGCTTTATTTGGGATGAATCTTTCTTTCACTTACTATTATTGGGTAGTATGGGCGTGTCAGAGCAGACTATGATAGTGTCTAGACTACTGATACCCTTTGTACTATCTCACGAGAACACTAGGGAGATCATTGTGCCCATCATGCACATAATATATAATATATATTATGCATGACATTGTTCAAAAGCGACTATGCTGTAGCTACATTAATAATAACCCTTGGTGCTTGCGCCATATGGGATAATTAATTACAGTATACTGGTTTTGTGTGTCTATATCTCTCTGTATGTGTCTGTTAGTACTGTACTTAGCAGCTACATATATACCTGGTTGATATGTCCAAAATTTATATAATAATATAGCATATGAATTAATGGATAGGAGTAGCTAGCCGACAGAACTCTGCATCACTATTGTTGAGGTTTGTTGAAAAAATTTAATATTAATTTGGTAATATTGTACGAGCTCATTGATATGAACTGTTGGATGTTTGACATAGCATTAATAATAGCATTAATGATGTTTCGGCTCATGAGCTTTTGTTAGCTGCTACATAATAATATTATTATAATATCATGATTTAGTTGATTATACAAGTCCAATGAATGAAAATGCTTATTCGTATCTGTATTTGGAAATTATTATTATTGCTATGTTGATCACAAACAATAACTTAAAACAGTTAACACATTGACAAATTAATGTATTGGCAGTAATTAAAGTACAGAAGCACCTTGCAGTGCCATTAGTCACATCAGCCAGCTGAGTGATAATAATTATGCATAAAAAATAATCTTAATTTTGAACTACCTTGAGCACTTCATGAAGCAATACATCTGACCAATTTTCGCAGAGGAGTAGCGGCTCGCTTGGATCCAGGCCAATGGGCACTGCTGGTATTACTCCTGCTGTCACTTCCTCAGAGAAAATGGATTTTACTTCTTTGCAGACAATTTTTGCTGTATGCAGAGCATGCTGAAAGTTCCTTGCGTATCCTTCGATCAGTCTCTTGTAGATATCTTCGTTCTTCGAGCTTCTCTGATTTGCAAAGGTCAGCACCAGGACTGCCCGTGACCAGATCTGGCGACCGTAGACTGCTGTAAGCAGCTTAATGTTCTCAACATCAGTTCTATCAATCTTTGCCGACGGATGGAGGCTAACATTGTATAAGAGTATATGGGTTTCTTCGGAAACACCTTTGAGAACCGTCACTGTCTCCCTTTTCTTTTTAGTCCCTCCAAGACCTGGTACTTCATGCACTTTTATTTCAATGCAGCTCCTGTAGTTTGAATGCATCTTAACTTGGGTTGTGGTTGGGTCCACATCATCTCCAGTAGGGCTCATTCTGTCATGTCCTAAGTCAAGAAAGTGGTTGATCATGGTGGATGTTCCTGCTCCAGACTTGCCGACTGCAGTAACAACTAGAGGCTGATTCCTTTCTCTCCATCTGTCAACATTATGCTGCAGTTCACTGGCAGGAATTGAACGAGGGGATGCTGCTTGGGGCTCATAAAACTGCTCTACAGTTGTAGCTGAATTTAGTGAAGCAACTTGACACTGTGGAGGATACCGAGATTGAATTGTTGACATGTTAGCTAGTTGCAGTGCATTCGATACTTCAGTCTCGCTTAGAGTCTAGCTAGCTATTGCTTGTAGAGCTTTCCATATTGCAGCTAGGTATATATAGTAGTATTCGTGGCTTGGGTAATTCCCTCAATAATCCCCCTGTACAGTCAGCGGCACATGATCTTTGAAACAATGAGCCGTCACTTGATTGAGGTGACCTTATCATGTGATACTCAAGGCCTAAGTGAGAATATTAATGGTCACATCTAACAACTGTGTAAACTGATGCTATAAATAAAATGTCATACAGAAATGTTCAACTACACATTGATACTTCAGGGCATCCATGCTGCATGATGAGACATGATGGCTAAAATATATATACCTACTATACTTATGTACAGTGCAGCATGCCATCACTGCTCATGTGCATGCACATCTGTATACAATATGGAATCATTGTCAAAAATCTTCAGTATCTCTATAGCTACAATAAAGTATAGCTACTCAGGTGACTACTTGATGTTCCATTTTTCTAGCCTTCCACGATAAGTACTTATTTTTGACTCTATTAGTTGCTGTCGGAAGAAATGCACCAACGGCTGCTCCAATAGCTCCCCCCACAGCGACTCCTGGGACAGCCCCTATCCCAAAGAGTGGTAGGCCTATTGCTGTTCCTATGGCAGCACCAACTGCGGTACCAATGGTGATGCTTCCCCCAAGCTCAGCTGCTGGTAGTAAGAGTCCTTGCATATCTAGCAGTGATGGAACAGATTTTGCGTCTGATAGATTCAAGATTTCTCTTAAGAGCTGATCCGACCAGTTTTGACTGAGAGGGAGTTGTTTATTGGGGTAGTAGCCGACCGGTATTGCTGGTATTATTGCTTTTTTCTCTGGTCTAGTTGAAAATACTGACTGTACTTGGACATTAAAGACGTTTCCCTGTCTAAGAGCCTTTTGAAACTGCTGTGCATAGGACTCGACACGAGATTTGTAAACTTCATCATTTTCCGGTTTACAAGTATTGGCAAATGTCAGACAGAGAATCGTGTGCCTCCAAAGATCTGTACCGAAGGCTGAAGTGATCTGTTTGATGATCTTGACATCACTGGAGTCGATGTGTGAAGCAGGATGCATGCTGACACAGTATAGCACCACATCTGCTTGCTTATTGGCTCCTTTAGATATTGCTTTGAGTACTTTCCTTGTACTGGAGCTATCAACTCCACCTAGACCTGGGGCATCAAGCATTCGAATTGTTATTTCTTCTCTTGTCTTTTCTTTTCTCTCCACTGCTCTTGTCGTTGTAGAGGCACCATCATTTGCTTCACATTTGTTTGTATCGTCAAGCTCAAGGAAGTTGTTGATGAGGGTGGATTTACCCACCCCACTTTTGCCCAGTACAACCAAATCCAGTGGTCTACCACCAGAGTCTCTTTTCCACTGAGCTGTTGGCTCTGAAGAGCTGAGTGTAGTCTCTGCTTCTGCCATTTAAGTTGTTTACACAATGCGTGATGCAATGAATATCTGCAACGAATGTGCATGTGATAGGCAGATGGTAAGATTATCAAGGAATAACTTGTTCCCTTGCACAATGCCAGCTTGCTCATGACAATAATAACAATATTATAGCTAGATGTTTGTGGTGGATAAATAGTTCAAAATATAGTTAGTGTATGCAGCATTTCAACTTCCAAGTTTGAACTGTAGACCTGATATAAAATTCAGGCATTCGAGCCAGCCCCTCCCCCTTCCGTACGTGGTGTTAGAATCAGCCTACGAACCGCCTGTCAGCTGCTGGAAAAGCTCTTTTGGGTGCAGTAAGTTCTTGTCCGTGCCACCATATTTATAAATAAAGTATCGGGGTCCCACCGCGCGTGATAGGCTCGCTGAACTTTGCCGGGATCCGAGCGACAGACGATCGTACCGATTCGCAGCTTCTCGCGAATCTCCAAAGATGACGGACCGTCAGGCTGACCCAGCAGCTGCAGAAGCGCCCGTAGTGGTTACTAACGACAAACTTAAAAATGATCTTCAACAGTGGGCAGAGAGGAAAGGAAAGCCGTTGGTTCTTGTGGCGGTCGGTAGGGGCGGAGTTGGTAAATCTACTCTTGTCAACAATCTCCTCGGTCTGAAAGAGGGTGATGAACAATATTGCCCTCCAGGGAACTTGGCACGTGCAAAGACGAAGAACATTAAAGTATGCAAGGTTTTCATACACGGAGTGGAGGTGCATATTGTGGATACGCCTGGTCTTGGAGCCAGCCTTGATGACATTGATCCAAAGCATGTGATAGAAGAGCTGTCAAAACAAGCAAAGCATGCTGATCTCCTGTTCTACTGCACTAGTCTTCATCCTGGTGCAAGACTCGACAGGACCGATGTTAAAATAGTCCAGTTATTCACCAAAGCCTATGGCCTTGACGTCTGGAAGCGTACGTTCCTCTTACTAACATTTGCCAACCAAAGTAATTCAACCGATTATATAGAAAGAGTAAAGGATTATGCAGGTGCATTTGGCGATACACTTAAAAAGGCCGGTGTGGGTATTCAAGTTGAAGCAAAATTGCCAACTTCTCCTGCCATAGTTGACACAGCAGAAAGTCCTCCTGGGGGAACCCCCACTGCTAAGCCCACTAGTATGATCCCTGCTATACCCATTGGAGACGACACATTGAAATTAACCATTCCATGTGAGTACAACTGGTCAGATATGCTGTTCATTGAAGCTCTAATGAAGGCTTCAGATGCTCAAACACTGGCCAATCTCCTAGCCCTGAGGGGCTTCAAGGTGGAGATAGGTGAAGTGGTTGGTGGAGCTATTGGAGGTGGAGCCATAGGGGGAACAGTTGGTAGTGCAGCTGGCGCTGCCGCTGGTTTGGGTCTGGGACTGTTCATTGGTGCCCCTGTTGGAGCTGTGGTTGGCGGAATTGGTGGTGTGATATTGGCAATAGCTAGAGCGAAAATGGAGAAACTTCTGTCAACGAACTTTTAAACTCGATTTTGATGTGCGTATGTAATTTTATGTATATAGTGACTATAGCTCTACTTTATTTATTTCTGTATCCTATAATATATTTAATTATTTATTCCTGATTTTAAAAGATCACACATAGATAAGAAACAAAACTGAATTGATTCATCAAAATTTTGATTGGGTCAATACTATTCAACTAGCTATGCTGCTTGCACACTTTAATTACTGTTGGGATTAAGGAGCCAACAGCTGCTCCGACCACTGCTCCTACTGCAACGCCAACGATTATTCCTATTCCCAGAAATGGAGCACCTATTGCTGTTCCAATAGCTGCGCCAACTGCAGTTCCTGTTGCCACACTTCCACCAAATTCAGCCACCTGCACAGCTGGTGAAGATCCCTCCGACAGCTTCAATTGAGTTCTCACTGCTTTAGGGTTAGATTTCTTCAATGCTTCTGTGAACAGTGCGTTTGTCCATTGTGAGCAGCTGCTGTCGTCATTGAGTGAATTTTCTATGGCAACTCCTTCGATAGGAACAGCGGGTATGCTCTGGGGTGGCACTTCTCCGGATAGAGTTGATTTTACCGAGATTTTACAGACTTTGGCTTTACGAAGTGCCTCTTGAAATGCACTTGCGTAGTTGCAAACTCGAGATTGATACTCACTGCTGGATTGATACTCACTGCTAGAGATCTCAGATGTGTTTGGCTGTCCAGCAAATGTCAATGCAAGGATGGTATGCTTCCATATCTCAGGGCCAAATGCTGAGGTGATAGCTCGAATGATGTCAATGTCTGTTGAATCAATGCATGAGGAAGGGTGAATACTCATGCAGTAGACTATGACATCAGCTTTATGATTTGTGACCTTTGAGAGATCCTTGAAGACATCTTTCGCTCTGATTTCATCGATTCCTCCCAGTCCTGGTGTGTCAATCATTCGAACTGTGACATCTTTCTTTACGTTTTCCTTTATCACAACTTCCAATGTTGTAACTGATGCAGCATTTCCAGTTGGACACATCTCATCTTTCTCCAGCTCGAGAAAGTTATTGATTAGGGTGGATTTTCCAGCCCCACTCTTGCCTACCACCACCATTGTCAGTGGCCTCTCTCCAGCTTCCCTTGACCATGCCTCCAAGGCATTAGTTAGTCCAGGATCATCATCTTGTTCACACAGTAGTGACATTGTTCACTCAAATCTGGGTGCATGTGCCAGCTACCTTACTCATGTGCTCTAAGCTGCTATATTATGAATACGTTTTTGTTGGTCACATGCCACTCACATGAATACTTAACTGCACAATGCTATTCCTTAGAGTACAGTCATGGGATTAGAGGTCATCCTCATGCAAATTAGCATACTCGGTGCAAATCTGTGCTAGAAGAAAGTTGGAATAGTTACTGTATACAACATATACAGCAATGTATATACCACTCACAAACTAGCTATTTAATGTCTGTAGCTAGGGATCAAGTTGTGATCCAAGGGGATAAAATTATTATATATGGGTCTAGTTAGTCACTCATGGCATGCATCTCTATTTAAGAAAGTGCAGAAGGCATGATGTGCAATTTACATGTTGAACTTCTTGCTTATTTGGACACAACACTTCTCTTGCAAACTGCTGATAGATATGCCATGGAACTGATCACAATACATTTATGCTGCTAAATATGATTTCCATGCTGGATAATAATATTATTATCATTACCACATTTACTCCAAGATTTGTTTTAGAGCAGAGTTAAAAGGAAACTGCAATATAAGCTACTCTTGAAACTGTGCATCATGTGAGGTGCCAGCCAAGCTAGTGACTGATACTCATCGATCACGTATGCATGCCAGTCTAAAAGTAAGTCACATCGATCAGCGATAACAATGATAATATGTTTATGCATGTATTCCATAAATGTGCATAATGGACTAGCTGAGGTGTTAATGTGAATGCTGTTATAGCAGCATAAAAATTTAATTATGACATTGTTATTCTCAAGAGAACTGGTATTACCATCGTGCTGAATCAACAAAATTTAATTGAGACTAAAAATTAATAATAATTATTAGTGGTAGATCTCAAGATTATCTTACCTTATCAGTCACATTGATGTGATCATTCTAACACAAATTTTGGAGTAGCTAGTTGAATGTGGATATTGTTCTGCATGGAAATTACATTCAGCAGCAGCACACAATACATTAATTTTTTTGTATGATTGCCATAATAATATTATGCCTGTCTTAATGATGTGTGCACAAACAGATATATCACCTCAAATTAATTTTGTTATGGAGCAGACTAAAAATTTTAATAATTTAATATATACATGTACAGTTGATGCTATAATCTCATGTGCATAATAGCTATAGCCTTGCGCATGGCCTGGCCTGTGTCATGCACACATACAACAGCAGCCTATTATCAGGTAATTATGTGATGACTGCAATACTGCTCATCAATGAATGGATTAAAATTATTATTAAACAATGTCATGTTATTGTTATGTGATTTTAAATACAGTAAATACAGAAAATGGATAAAATTAATAATCAAAATATTATTCATGTTTGTGATCTCCTTAGTAAAAACATGTTTTTGAGTCTAGTGAGGAAGCTCGGAACCATTATCCCCACGGTTCCTCCGACCACAGCCCCTGTAGCCGCTCCGACAACAACGCCTGGTGCAAGCAGTGGAGCTCCGGCGGTTGCACCTATTGCTGCTCCAGCTGCAGCTACAGCCGTAGCAGACCCAACCACTTCAACGACTTCTTCTGGATCGAGAGTCTTGAGCTTTAGTAGCTCTCTTTCAACTTTTGGATCGGAGCGGACAATAGCCTCTGTGAATAGGAGATCTGACCAATTGCTGCACAGGGGAAGAGGGTTTAGAGTGTCATATCCCACTGGTATTGCTGGTATGCTGCCCTTGTCGGGACGAGGCTCCGAAAATATCGATTTGACTGGGGTATCAAAGATGTATGCACGATTCAATAATATCTCTTGAAATCGTTCGGCATAGTCTTCCACCAGGAGCTTATAGTCGTCGCTACTGACGTTTCGTGTGTTTGCAAAGGTCAATAGGAGCAGCGTGTGCTTCCAGATGCCCTTCCCAAATGCTGCTGTGAGGGCTTTGATTATGGAAACATCTGTACCATCAATCCTGCTGCCATTGTGCATACTGACACAGTAGAATAGGACATCAGCAACACCATTGGTAACTCGTGAAAGCTCTTTTTTGAATTGCTTCATATTATTATCCACACCTCCCAGACCTGGTGAGTCGATTATGCGCAGAGTAACTTCACGCTCTGTTCCTTCGCGTTCTGTTCGCTCGTACACTTTTGCCTCACATGTGGTTGGGCGTGCACTGTCTCCAGTTTTGCAGTCATGATCAGCAACTCCAAAGGTTTTTTTAATAAAAGATGATTTCCCTGCTCCTTGTTTGCCTACTATCACTATCGTTAAAACAGATGATCGTCGATATCCTTCAGATTCTCTGTTGAATGTCTCCAGCCATTTCAGGTAGGTTTGGCGGATTCCAACTGATGGACTTCCCCTGCAGTTGTTTGCATTGTTCTGGATTTCAACTTCATCATAATTCAAACGAAGGAGGGACATGATCACATCAGATTAGTTGACAACAATTGAGGAAGCCGCTATATAGCCAAGGCTTGAGAACTGACAGCTCAAAGTATTGTGACACCTCTCTTAAGACAAAGGATTTAACATTATTCATGTTGCAATGTCATGATCATGAGTTTTTTTTCCTTTTGGTCTTATGTTTTCCATTAAAATGGGATTTTCCCAGGGAGTTCCCTCTGCTAGCATGCAATATTATGGGCTAGTGTGGCCATGGCCCACTCCTGATTAACATTCCTCCAGCCTACCCAATAGTTTATGCTTGCTGCTCAAGCGCGTATGTAGGTAAAGGTCGTCAACAGGCAAGATGCAGTATACCTGGTATTATGCTCTCTATATTAAATACGTACGGTAGGTCTCATCTTAATTGGAAGGGATTTTCCTGAGGAAACTACCTTCAAGTTGATCCTTCTACATCCCCTGTCGTAAATGTTCACACTGGCACACAATATCATGTACATCTTACCGGAATTGGCCAACATGCTCATTATTCAGTTGATTAATATTATGGGCCATTCGTAAACCCAATAATACCTTGCCATGGCATATATATAATAATACAAGAGCATGTGAATGTGAAAAAATAAGATGACTGTACAATAAAATAGTAGTGATTGGAACATAATACCATGGAGCTTTGAAACACTTGTGTCAGCTGTAGTTAGCTGGCTATAGAGCTAGTATCATTGTGCTTGGGGTGGTGGCCACATTGCTTGGGACAGTTTTCCCTTCTTTGGGCTCTGTTGCGGTGACTTTCCCGACAGCTGCTGCTTCACCTCATCATTCAGCTGCACCTGGGAGGGGGGTCGCTTTAATTTTCCATGCCCCCCGAATTTGTTGATTAGCTCAACTAGTCCATTGGATGATTTCCGTCGCCGTGGTGATTTAGAGGGTGAGCTGGGTGTGCTGCTGCTGCCCTCAGGTGATCTAGAGCCAACCAGCTTCAGATTATTAGCAAGTGAGGTTGCTGTGAGGAGAAAGAGAGAGAGAGAGAGAGAGAGAGAGAGAGAGAGAGAGAGAGAGAGAGAGAGAGCATCACTATCAAGAACTCACAACAGTGAATCCTCAAATTTACAAACTACCAGCCTATTGGGAATTGTAGAGGCGATACCGAAAATAATGAGAGTGCTTTCACCTTATTGTATAAAACTAATATTAAAGTCAGACTACATAATTATTATTGTATGACAAAACATAGCCACCACAGCAAAAGCTTTACCACTTGAAGAAGTCACAAACTACACAACATCTGATTGAGCATTGTGGCCAAAAGTCAATTACCTCCACTTATAAAGCTTAAGCCACATTGATAATAATTGTTTGACAAACACCTTTTTTGGTCATGAACAGCTGTTTCGTGCCACACACCCTTTCCTTAACACCAGACCTTACCCTACTCTCCCTGTCGTTACGAATGATCATTCACTGGCCCAGACTATATACTCTAGTTTCATATGCAGAGCCAAGAACATTGAAAAATTGGGCAAACTTGAGAACAAGACTTCTTGTTCACTTAGACCCATGACGTGATACATGTACACATAATACACCCTCGTATCCACACTCATTTCAACCTCATCATATTTACATACCGTATAGCCAGAAATATTGGTGGGAATTAAATTTAGCAGTTGAGCCCCAAATCACTATTGCAAGAATATTAACGGACTTAAATTTGGCGGTTCGGTACGGGATCGCCATACGTATATATGTGAGTAGGAAATTTTGGTGGATTTTAATTTGGTGGTTGTAATATAAACCGCCAAACTGCCAAATTTTCCGGCTATACGGTACTAAAGAGTGGGGAAGGGGGCTTGAGTGTGAGGCTAGTGGAAGGGGCTGGCTATGGGGCCTACCTCTTCTCAGAGTTGAGTCTCTTCTTGTTCCCTTACAGCTGCTAGTCAGTGACTCTTCTAGTTCTGCCTGACGTGTTAAGTTCTCATAAAAGTTCTTGAGCTGATTCACGGAAGTCTTTCCCTCCGCGTCCTCGTCTGGGATAGACGTGGCACCGAGTCTGTCCAGCGAGAGGTGCATGACATCATGTAAAAGGTAGGTGTGGCTGGGACTGCTCCCCGCCGACCCTGGCTTGTACCCACGGAACCCGTACTGCGACGGCCGGTATCTCGTGTGGGAGGGGCTGGAGGTGGGGCTTCTTCGAGAGGTCAGGGTTCGACTTCTCTGTAGATCTATGGGAGCGTTTGTTTGGGAAAATTAAAACAGTGTTACGATTGACCCTGGTAGGGCTGTTGCAATAACTACAAGCCTATATTTATGGAGAATAACGGCATAAAAGGATATAGTATGCATAACATAGGCCATACAATCATAACGTATCCACATACACACAGGCCGGCGTGCTGGATTTTCAGTTTGCATAGTTTTGTTGATACAAGCGTACTATAGGGGACACGTACAAAATGGCGCCAGTTGATACTTGTTCGGTGACAGCATACCTTTGATCTGATTGGTTCTCTTCCTTGCAACGGATGTAGGGTTCGTTTTGTTTACCTTTCTCTGTGTATAGATGGACAGTGAATACAGCAGGTTAATGGACAAATACTTGACAATGTCAACAGCTGAGTATACTGGCAACAGGCATACCAGTAGTACAGTACATGTACATGCTAACAAGCTGAGTATACTGGCAATAGGCCATACCGGTATATCGTAAATCTGGAAATTTTCGTTGTAAAATATTTTCGTAGTCGGTGGCGGCTACGAAAATTAATCTTACGAAAATTAGTATGCACTATTAACGCTAATGCGGTAAGGGGTCGTTCCTACGAAAATATTTTTACACGAAAATTTATCATACGAAAGTTTCTGTACACGAAAATTTCCAGATCTACGGTATAGTACAGTACACACTAACATGCTGAGTATACTGAAAATAGGCCATACCGGTAGTACAGTACACGCTAATATGCATTGCATATTATTAGCTAGAACTTTATCAGTACAGTGAGTGTTTTCAGCCACTACAATGGATGCTATCGACAGTTTAATTCACTGACCTTCTCTGTGAATGCTTTGTTGATTTCCTCTGCCACTGAAGACATCTTTTCAAGAGCTCCCTGCAGATATGGAGACACAAACGTTTGTAAACAACCTCTACAAGTATGACAAACATGCATTGCTTTCACTGACAACCCATCGTCTCCAGACTGTTGTACCAGTACAGCGGAACCTAGTCTGGCCAGTTAGACCCACTCCCCCTCTCCTATTCAAACTTAGTCTAATAATCTGGAAAGGGGACAGGGGGTCTAGCTGGCCAGACTAAGTGGAACCTGTCTATAATGGTCACCCTTGGACCAGCGACCAGTGGCTGTGGCTGTAATAGGGAGGTGGCTGCTTTAAAGTGGTGTGTTAATGGACAATAATGGAAAAGGGCTCCTATCACAAAACAATGAAGAGGGGTGGGGCTAATCATCTGCTGGGCACCCCCACCCATCCATCCAACATCAGCCTCTGTAATCGTCATCCTCCCCAGGATCCCCCCACCCTGCAAAATCCTTTCAGTGCACAAACATTGAAAGCTAGGATTAGAGCCCGGGAATGAGGCCAGTCATAACTATGTATATCATGTTGCTAGACACACGTGTAGCTAAATAGTTCATACTCCTCACCATCAGGATGCGGTGTGCCTGGTGCTTGCGGTCAAAGTGCTTCGTCAGCTCTTCCAAGAGCAGTGGGTACTTGAGTATCCTCTGCACTGGCTTGATCAGCTGGGAGCTGAGCGGGAGGGAGTGACCCACCTCCAGCTGACAGTGCTGCAGGGAGGGGGGGGGGGGGGAAGAGAGTGAGAGGAATTATTGTTTCATTATCAGTTGAAAGTGAGTAAAACATAGTTTCTTAATGCATTAACATTTGTTTGCTGAGCGATAACTGGTATTTGGTATCAGTAGTTTGTGTCTAATAGAACAAACAGTTTATGGAGCAACAGGTCAGTGACAAGATGGGAGATGATGGTTGGGAAGAAAGTAAAAGCATCAACATGACGGGGGAGGAACTCTCTTAAGGATAACACAGTCAAGTGATAGCACTACGGCAGTCACACACACACACACACACACACTCATGTCTAAATATATTTTTCTTCTCCCTCTCTCTCTCTCCCTCTCTCGTGCACACACGCCCTTCCCTCTCTCCTTACATCAAGAGTATATACTCTTGCTTACATCAATGAACTCCCTGAGAGCTTCATCCTCCGCCAGGCTTCTCTCTAGGCACTCGTTGCCCTTGCTGTAGTTGGTGCAGTAGACTGTGTACATGGTGAGAAAGTCCCAGCGGAGGAACACGTAGGCAAACTCCAGAGGATCCGTACACCACCTCTGAAGGGTGTCCAGGAGATCTCTACACCACCAGCACATGGTATGTGTGTGTGTGTGTATGTGCGCACATGAAGTACATGTATGAGTGTATGTATATGTATGCCGTTGTGTGTGAGTATCACTACAGACAGTTGTGTTTAGATTTTTGATATTGAAACTTTGAAAAATTCTTGATAATCTGTAAATCTTCACATGTGACAAATCTTACCAGAAGGGGAGGGAAAGAGAAATGACACACTAGCTCACACATGGAATTGACACTAGGGAATGATCAACATTAGATAGCTATGGTATAACCATGCATCACTTCTGCGCAGGAGTTGCTCCATGTATCGTCTTCGATGCATCAACTAGAGCTCTAACTTAATTAACGGAGTTCTTATTCAATTAGCTATAAACAAGTCATTTACCAATAATCGTAAAGTTATGTAAATCCTGCATGACTAGACCCACTCGATGTACACGTATTCTGTTTCAAACTCACACATCATAAGTAGGCACACACACACGCAACGCACACACTAACTCACTCACACTCCATGGTCAAACATTCGGGTAGTTTTGTCTTTCTTGCTTTTAGACTGTTTGTCTCCCACACCCTTCCCTGCCAGCAGGTAGTGCCAAGCAACGGCCCCTTTGAGCTACGTAGCTAACTACAAAATGATATTAATTAACGTCTAGCTATGGCAGGGGCTAGGCCGGCCGGCTGGGGAAACTGTACAGTTTTAAACAGTGAAGTCGACTGATGCAAGGTAATGCAATCAACGCTGGGAGGGGGATTATTATGGTGTAATAGTTGCTGTTACAGCAAGTACTTCTCCTAGGGGAAGTACAAGGCTGTACAGCACACATACGTAATTCCATTACAGCTGCTCATTTGAGTACATAATCTGTATATTGTACATGTTTGGGTTACGTCTAGCGTTGCATCAACAACCCCCTTCATTGAATCAATATACAGTTTAGGGTGAAGAGTTGCTGTAATATTATTATCATGATTTGTGATTAAGCATGTTGTTTGCATGTCTCACATGTGTAGTTGGTGGATTTTGATGATGTTGCTAAACACTGTCTTGATGAAGTTTGAGCTCCCACCAGACGCCAGTACGTGACTGTAGAGAGGTGTCAGGTAGCCCTGGAGAGGGAGTGCAAAATGAAATCCATCAAATGTCACACAAACACACATACACACACTCACATGTATCATCTACATGTATATCTCTCTCCCGCTCTCCCCTCTCTCTCTCTTTCTCTTTCTCTTTCTCTCTCTCTCTCTCTGTCTGTCTCTCTCTCTCTCTGCCCACACACACACACATACACACACATACACACACATACACACATATACAAACATCACGCACACTGCACAAACACATAGACTATACAAACTTTGGGAGTGAACAGCTGGTTCTGGACGAGCCAAGCAGGAGCTAATGTTCTGACAACAAGCTATCAAAATGTGTCCACCCATTGAAGCTATATGGCAGAGAATACTGAGAACAGTGTGAGCAATGGAAAATATTATTATAACAGCTGATAATGCACAAATTAAAGACGTATACTTGGGGCATCAATATAACTTCAATATGCATGCATGCAATAGGAGTTAATCACTACTAATGCCATACCATGTATTTGTATCCCCCCCCACCCCTCCCCCCCCCCCCCCCCCCCCCCCCAAAGAAATAGGCCCCAATTAAAATTAATTAGCTATACCAGTATAATAATTATAGCTTCCTGGGCACTTCCCTCCTGGAGGTTTTAATAATATAGTAGTGCCAGATATTGAAAAGGCTCAGCTATAGCCAGGGAGGACCACAGGAAGGAGCAAAACCTAAACACACCCAGGAAGACTAGGACTCGTTATTGTTCAGGATAGATAATAAGTAATATTGAGCGGATACTGGTGTATGTGATCCCACAGGACTGTTGAGTGATGATTATTCAGGAAGGGGGAAATCTGAATACCTATTCTGTGTGTATGCAATCCCAGGGAGGGGAAATCCCTGTGCTTCCTACCTTCTAAAATTAACTCCTGGCTGGTCTACACACAACATTAATTTAATTTTAATACCAAACCCACCCCGATGATTTCCCCCAGAGCCTGTACGTAGATTCTCTCTGTGACCAGCAGCTCCTTCACCACGTAGCAACACCTATGGGACCAAGCCTTGCTGATCATCTCTTCAGAAAGCTCCGCATCAAATCTGAAAATCAAATAATGCTCATTCTGCGCAGCCCTACAATTACAACTGTATCTACGAGTAGCTTGCATACCTCGGAAAACTAAAGTGATTCTCCAAGTGTAAATTCTAAGCCACTCAGAATTCCCAATAATAATTATTTGACTCAAGGTTACAAGTAGCTGGGGAACCTCCTGTAATTAGTACACCCTTAGTGTAAATTCTAAGCCCCCATACCTATATAGTCATACAGATGCTAATTATCTATGCAAATAGCCTCCTGCAATTAACGCTAATTAATCTTCGTCCCACCTGAAGACATTATCCATGGACGCCTGTGTCTGAGGGCTTATTCCACTCCTCATGGGTGAGTGGGGTTCTCCTGCACGGGCCTTTGCTTCCGTCACAGTGCCGAGGTGGTCGCAGTGATCAACATCAGAGAGGGAGGAGCGCCCACTGGAGCTCGCACTGCAGGAGCTGGGCAGGCCCGGAGCCTGAGGACTAACAGCAGGGTCAGAGGCTGCCAAGCTGCAGCTGGTGCTAACCACAAGGGAGTCTCTGGCCGCCATTGTGGAGTCTCTGACTTTCTTGCGCATGCCCTTGGCTCTGGAGAACCTCCTCTGCAGATTGGGGAAGAGGGGGGACTTCTTGCTAGGTGTGGGGCTGGGCGGCGGCTGGGGAGACACCTTCTTCTGACCCGTTTGAGGATACAGCGACATCATGTAGTAATTAATTTTGTTGCAGATCACCAGCTCGCTGCGATAATTTAATATTGCGAGATGACGAGTCGGCGAGTATCGTCGACGTTTTATATAGCGGCTATCTTTATTTCTTTACTCGAGCTCTACGATACTAGGTTGGTATCCCTATTAGAACATTAACTACGTGACAGCGTAGTTTCGTCGATAGCTTGCTGGCGATACGAGACGGACACTACTGAGGAAATTACGTCTTCACGAAGACACAATAGCATAAATCGAAAGGGGCCATTAGAGTGATTCGCAAAGATAGACGAAAGCAAACATACAAAAACAAGGTACATTTCTCCCAACAAAACGGATTTGACAGTCAACAACTAGATCGCACCGTGGCAGGTCAGCGCGCGTAACCCATTGCGCATGCGCAATAGGAAATCGCTTCACGGCTTCGGCTTGCAAGAAGCCATGAAACTGTCCAGTTTCTTCAATTCTTTCTGTGCAGTGTTGATAAATGATGATTCAACCCTCAATATCTGTTCATATACTTCTTCTGGTCTAATATCAATGAGCTGGGCCCCAGCATTCATGAGAAACAACAGTGAATGAGAGAGATCGATGCCCGCTAGATGGGTGTGCCTCACGCCCTGGAAGCTCTGTGGGCCTCTCAGTGGTCTGTAGTACTTCCATGGAGCCCGGGGGTCACCGAGCATGCGCTGGAGGGATATCTGTCTAGGAGTAAATGGTGGCAGCTGGTCCCCTTCGTTAATGCCACTAGCTCTAGGGGCATCCTCGCTACCGGAATCACTACCGTCTTCGGATTTAATGGAAACTCGGGCACTCTGTTCAACTTTGGTATGATAGCGTTTGAAGATTTCAGAGAGCTTTGCATAATATTCCGGGTTGTAGACACTCCCTACAAAACACACAACATGGACACAAATAAACAACTACCCATGTCCTTGATAATTCTCATTGCTTACGGCGGAACCAATTCTGAGGGGTAGGCCGGGTCGCTTGGAAAATCTCAGCATGACAAAAGTCAACATATGTTTGGTAGTTTGTAACATACTCCAGTTCTCTATAAAGGAATAATAATATAGTAATACTATAATATTATGTATGTGTACTTGGTACATTATGACAATGTGTACATGATTATAATAGTATTTTATTATTGAACAACATCCGTTCCGGATTGTTATTATGTTCAAACTAGTGACAATAGACTAAGTAATCAGAACATGGGCTCCGTTTTGGAAAAAAATCCTTCATAGTCCCATAAATTACCCGGAATTGTGTACTACACACTATACCCTGTGGAAAACAATAGAGCTAACTATATAATATACACAGGTTTGGTGGTAAACAGCCTCAAAAACAGTCACTCGAGCATCACCTCTCATTGGTTGGGACTTCCGTGCCAAACAGCCGCCGCATGTGGTGCAGGTAGACCACTACCCAGTCCTCCCACGGATACAGCAAGTAACTCTCCATGGTCACTCTGGATTGGTCCCCACCATCACCCACACTTGTACTCGTATCTACGACTAATAACAAAGAAAATTAAGATTCATTACGTACAAGTAAGAGGTCAAGCCTGTTGCAGGTGTAAGTATGGTGCACATGTTCTCCCAGACTGACTTACTGGGAGAAGATGCCTTGGGAAGCATCAGAGAATACCGTATAGTGGGAAACTTCTGAGGGAGAAAACTTTCGCGGATCAGTAGGAAGGGAACATTTCACAGAGAAAAAACACAGAAATTCAATGTTAAATTACTGATCACATAAATGGGTATGGCATGCTTAAAATTTCGTTGAGAAAACTATCGTGGGTGGCTGTAAAATCGCAAAATTCATGAAGGTTTTCTCCCTCGAAAGTTTCCCGCTATAATATGGTACATTGTACAATAATTCTTAGGCAATAATATTATTATCCCTTATGTTGGGGAGAGCACTACTAGTAGGCTGATCCATACATGTCATGCACCTGCAGCTGAAGACAAGCCCGTGGAAGCTGGGTGTCTTGTGCTTGAAGTCTTAGCTGAGGTACTTGGACCTGGCTGGTCCTCTGGTACATGTGGTACTGATGGAGGGAAAGAGCCACCACCAGCAGCTGTTTGTTCAGCCAGGTATGATGGCTGCTCACTGGAAATAAAATTAATACTTAGATATAAATTCCCTTTCAACAAAAATAACAACAGTAGCAGCATTTGCATATTTAGGTAAGATTTCCTCTACGCCTGACTAAACTCACAATTCATAGACATCATCCAGCTGGTAGATAAGCCTCACTAAAAACAGCACTAATGCCAGGCACTCTCCATCGAATCTTAGATCGATGCGACGAAAGCTGTCCTCAAATGAAGGCCTGTGCACGTTGAGGAGGGCCTTGTCCAAGATGCTATGGAAACAGGGAGAGAGACAGAGACGATCAATGATGGCGTGGCAGACGGGACTAGGGTCAATGGAAGAGATAGGGGGAAGCTTCAAGTGAGAGTGGAGGGCTCTAGCCAGGTAGTAGACACGGTCTGATGTGAGCGGGACCTGCCATGGGTGTGGCGGTGAGAGAGAGAGAGAGAGAGAGGGAGAGAGAGAGGGAGGGAGAGAGAGGGGGGAAAGAGGGAGGGAGGGAGAGAGAGGAGAAAGAGAGAGAGAGTGAGTAAGCACATGTAGGCATAATGTTGTGTGGATGTGCATTGTGCATAATACATTAATGAATACCGCTCACTCCACTGAGCATAATAGCAAATGTCTAAAGGGAAAAACAATTCATTCAATAGGACATACAATAGCCATGTAGACTTGGATGTTGGTGCTGGATGTGATGGAACGTGGAAAAATGCTGGCAAAATTGTGATACGGTACTTTGTTCAAAAGAGTCCACCTGTGTGTGTGTGTGTAAGTAAAATGAAATCATACACTCATGTACATGCAATATTGCAACATTTAAATAAATAGAAAGTATATATATATACATGTATACGGAAAGTATAGTTTGGTTGCATAACAACAAAAGGGAGCAAGAGGTGATAGAGACCAACAGTGATTGTATAATCAAACAGATCTCTCTCTCTCCCTCTCCCTAGGCCTCTCTCTCTTAATATTCATCTGCAGCAGTAGAACTAGCACATGCTGTAAAGAACTATCACCTGACAAGATCAGAGAGAAGGATATTCTGATTGATGTAGAGGAGACCAAGATAGCACAGACACATGGTGTACTTGAGGGAGAAATAGGACAACATGGGGTTACCAGTCACCAACTGGGTCTCTCTCCTTCGCTTCAGGTACAGCTTTGTCCCTTGCAACTCTCCATCAGAATCAGACCAACTACTACTGCTATCCTTGCCTGCTGAGTCAGCACTGTCCGAGTCGAAAGGTGTAAAGAGGTGCTCATCGCTCGGGAACACATCGAATATCTCTTCTCTATCTTCTTCCTTTTCTTCAACTTTTATCCGCTTAGCTTTGGAGGTTGAACTTTCTCCACTGCCCTCCCTACGTCTCTTTCTCCCAGCTACACCAGAGCCACTGCTACTCCCAGCACTGCTGGTTGCTCCACCACCCTCACCCTGACTAGACTGAGTCAACTCGTCTCTTCTTCTCCGTCTCCCACTCTTTGAGAGCAGCTCCGAGATTGCTTTCCTAGGTCTGCCCTTACCTCTCTTCTTAGGAGTTGCTCCGCCCTCATCCCCTTCACATTTATCTTGCGGTGTCTTCATTTTTGAGCTAATAATCAGAGGGGTAGTCTTGCTCCTTCCCTTCTTTTTACTTGCGCTAGGGGTGCGTGGAGAAGAAGAAGCTTGTTGCCGGGAGCTAGTGCCAGGGGTATTCTTGTCAGCTTGAGTATCAGTGAAAGCATAGCCGTAGTATTTCAGGTAGTGAAACCAAAGCAGCTTGACAGCCTCCTAGATAGTCACACACACAAACATAATTATTATGGTACACAATCACCACCACAAAGCAGTCACTTCATACCCTAATTGAAGGGTCCACCCCTAAGCTGACCATGGCGTCACACTGTTTCTGTAGGATTAGTTGAAAGATCTCCAGCTGACTCAAGCTGCCTCCCTCACCCTTGACGGAGGGGGAATCCCCCTGTACATCCTGCTTATCTGTAAAAATAACGCAGCATGCATTTCACCTGCACCACAGTACACTATCTGATCACAACGTATACTTACAAACAAGGCACAGTGTTACAATTTTAATGCCATGTGAGTTTACCTTTCTTCTTTGTTGAACTTCTAATGAGTCTCCTGAAGCCAACACTATCCCCAGCTTCTGCTGTAGTCTCAGTAACCTCCTCCCTCACATCCTGCAATCAAGAATGTGCACATTGACTTGTGTAAGATTTCTGATACTAGCAGATGACTGAACCATGTGCATCACATGTGTGCATGTTCTTTTATTCCACAATATTGTACAGTGTGATACACCTGAGATTGAGTTCCACACTCTGAGCAAAAGTATAGACCATCTAGCAGATCGAAAGCTGCATTACCACACACAATACACTCTGCCTGCTGTTGCATGCTAGTGCTGCAGCGCAGAGAGCCAAGGACGGTTTCTAAATAGAACGCACCATAATATCTCCAATTAGTGCCCACCATTGTAGGCGGTCCCTAGCCCTGGCCCTAATATAATTTGATCATAACTCACGTGCGTGACAGGCGAAATACAAAAAGGAGGACAGTACTGTGCTGGCCAAGTCTCTTTTGCTTTGTTGAAGCCGCTAAGAGGCGCCACGGTGAGCTCTCTATACTATATTAATACTCATTAACGTAGTTACAGTTTTATGAACATACGAAATTATATCAATTTTCTGTCAGGCCTAGCTGTTACCGGCGACAGAGTCTACTGTTTATCTTCGAGTTTTCACCTACTTCGCCAAGATGGAGTTCCAGCCGTCGTCTTCGTCGGAGGTGGGCTCTCGTAGCTCGCCTCCCCCTTCTTCTTCTACCCCAGTCAACACTCACTCTCAAGCTGCCCTCGGTGTGGCTACTGAAATCACTCGACCTCCTTCCCCCACTCTCCTCACCACAAAAATACCCAACTTTGTCGATGATACTCTCCCCAAGGAAATGCTGGATAGTATGGAACAACTGCGTCGCAATGAAGAGCTCTGTGATGTTGAATTGGTTGTTGACCAGCGTTGTTTTCGAGCCCATCGGGTGGTCCTTGCTGCCAGCAGTATGTATTTCCGGGCTATGTTCTGTCGACAGATGGCCGAGAGTGGCCAAAGGAGAGTTGTTATTCAGGGGGTGGAGCCAGAGGCGCTAGACTCGCTGATCAAGTTCGCCTACACCTGTTCGCTGGAAATCAATGATGACAATGCTCAGAGCCTTCTGGCTGCATCAAACTTTTTACAGATGCTGCGAGCGAGAGAAGCCTGCTGTAAGTTCCTCCAGGAGAGACTAGACTGCTCAAATTGTCTAGATGTAGCCGACTTTGCCGAGTTTCAATCGTGCATGGAACTGCTCGAATGTGCACTTACGTTTGCTAGACGCAACTTCACCGAGGTATCGAAACATGAACATTTTGTCCAAATCTCTGATGCTCGAATGAAGCATTTTCTGGGCAGCAATGACCTACACTTACCAGAGGGAGAGGAGGCTGTATTTCAGGCACTCATAAGCTGGACAAAGCACAACTTGACAGAAAGACAGAGCTATTTCTCTGAGCTACTCAATCTAGTCAAGCTCCCTCTATTAGGTACGGGTAGGTGGCAAGGCAGCCTATCTATACCTACACATGTATATGTATGGGTACCGTGTGTGTTGACATGTACGTTGCGTGTAGTGTGTGTTCCAAAATAGCAGCTGTCTCCTTGTAGTGCTAATGCACTATTGTGAGTGCATTGTGTGTCACTAGACATTACACGTATGTGGGTTCACAGAGGTCGTATGCAGCCATCTGTGTCCAATTAATGACAATCCGTGAACATACCATTAATTTTAATGTAGTTAACCTTCACCTCCAATTCACATAAACTAGTTGAATCGTTTCGTACTACCTCTAGTATACTAATTCCGTCCATACCATCCCTCGCTGGACCTTGGCCTCTGGTCTTTCTAGGATAACTAGCTCACATGTACATGTACATGTACCTTCCTGTCATATCCTGTCCTTGTTCCTGGATAAACGTACATGTGTACATTGTACCTCACCTACTCCCACACTGTGTAGGTCAAGAATTCTTTGCTGTTGAGGTAGCTGCCAATGCTCTTGTCAGTTCGAATGAATCCTGTATGAGATTGATCCGCCAGGCCGCTCGAGCTCTCTACAACGACTCCTACCCGAATGGGATGACCCACCTGTGCCGGCTTCCCACCCAGATACCCATGAAGTGGTGGCCGAGGGAGACGCTCAGGGCAGGAGAGGTTGTTCACATTCTAGGTGAGTGCCATTAGTTCATGCGTACATGTAAGTGGCTCTACCTATAATATGTAGGTGAGGCATTGGGGATTTGTTATACTGTACACATAGAGGGTAGCATGAACCCATGAGCGCCCAAAGGTGGTTCCTGTGCTCCTGGTTGTAGCCTTCTGAGCTTTCATGATTGTAATTACATGTGATGGAAATGCTTTTTTGCTTTCCAGACTAATATGCAAATGATTCTGCTGTTCACATTGTTCACTTAGCTAAGTAAGGTGTACCTGAGCAGGTGGCGGGGATCACAAGTTTGGATTGATGTGCCTAATTGCAGTAGCTAAGTGTCGGGGTGTGTCGAAATATATAATTTGTGAAATTTGCGAGATGGTTTCACAATCTTTGAGGTATGCTTAGAACTGAGTACAGTATTCAGGGTGTCTGTTATGTTAGGGTTGGCGGGACAGATTTTTGTGGTCACAGCGCTATCCTACACACGCCATTCACCGTTCATCAGTTGTCAAAATTCTTGTGTTCCATATCATCTGTCTTATCTAGGAGGCGTATCGGAGCACGAAACGCTAGGCAACGTGGAGTGCTACGATCCCGAGACAGATCGCTGGGTGGTTGACGTCATCCCCCAGATGAGGTACAGGAGGAGTGGTGTGGGCGTGGCAGTATTACAGGGGCTTCTCTTTGCCATCGGCGGCTACCTCGAGGGGAAGACCAGCACTGATGCAGTCGAGTGCTACAACCCTCGAACAAAACGGTATGTTCTTATTTAGTTACTTGCATAGTTAGATGTGATATACATGTACTTGTGATAATGGTATGATCCACACCTACATATATGTCACCCATCGAAAGACATTAAATTTCGTTATTGAAAGGTATATTTATAGTTTGGTTGGTGTATCACGTACGATCTAGCTAAAATTAATAATAATTGCGTCAGATTCCCAAACGAGAACTCTGATGCTGAAAGGTTGTCTACGTTCGTATCCCTTATAACACCACCACCTCCATCTCTGTTCCAAATTCTTATTCATGGCATGTTTTGTGATTAATTATCTGAATTCCATCCTTGAGAGAGTACCATCATCACAAATGGCTGGCCTCTTTTGAATCAACCTTTGCTCAATCTTATAAGGTGTGTCCCTCTCTTACCAATAATATATACTGTAAATGTTCTTGCCTGCCGATAGCTAATGGCCTGACTGAACCAGTGATAGCTATTAGGCAACAATTTGAAAAACACATTCAGTTTTATCCAAACATTTGCTGTGTGTTTTGTTCCGAATGCCAAGTTTGCTCTGGAACATGAATGCATTATTTGTGCCGTTCGCTCCCACTCACTGCACAACAATGTACACATAATATACACAGTACATATACATGCACTCACATAATATGTACACACATACTTGAGAAAATTTCCAAAATGAGAGCACTCGTTCTGTTGCTAGAGATAGTTGAAATATCAGTAAACAAGCTCAGCATGATTGTACACCGCTTTCTGTACTATGATACAGAACTCTACCCTATGGCATCCATCAAAATGATTCGGTCATTGAATCTTGAGCTTAAAATGATGGCTTTTCATACTCACAACGTTCTTCACCACATACATGTAGGTGGACACCTGTCAATCATATGCTGACACCTCGTATGAACCTTGGTGTTGGAGCCATCAAGGACATGAGGGATGCTGTGACTGGTGTCACATTCAATGCCATCTATGCCATTGGTGGCTACAGTGGGAAGGCCATCCTCGGCACGGCAGAGAAGTATGAGATTCAGACTGATACTTGGAGTGAGATTGCTCCCATGAAGACACCAAGGAGGAATGTTGGTGAGTGAGGGGAGGCCTCAAGAGAGGGGGAGGGGAGGGGAGGGTGGGGTGGGCCATGTGTGTGTACGTGGGGTGGAAGCTAAAGGTGGTATGTGGACTGATAATGCGCAGAAAGTTAGCCTTGTCTCCAGGTGCCTCCCAGATTTTGGTGTTAAAAATCCCAGTGTGGGCCTGGGGACAAGAGTGGGGGGATAGAGTACCTTTAGCTTTGGGATGCATCACTTATAGGCTATAGAGTAGTTTTGTACATAGCTGTAATGTTAGTATGCACAGAGTATTACTAAAGTGATGTGCTGGGGAAATAATTCTTAAGGAGTTGTGTATTGTCGTAGCAATAGTTTGCATGTGTGAGCAGGGATGAAAACTTCTTTCTCTGGAGCTGCTCTCAAGGACAGCTGCCGTGACAGTTATATCCTCTAAGAAGTCCTGAGCTCAAGTAATCAATTGCCATAGGTGTGACTAGTCTAGACTGGTCAATCAACTACATGTAGCGGGGGAATGTTCCTTCCTGGAATGGCATGTGTACTATGTGTAGTCTTACCACTCTTCCCCTGATCATTTTGCCATTAGGTGTGGCCGTCATCGACAACCTGGTCTATGCAGTGGGCGGCAGTAACCGTGACGATGGTACGCGCTCCAACCTCAATTCAATGGAGCGCTATAACCCAGAGAAAGATGAATGGGAGGACATGCCACCCATGCACAGGAGCAGAGGGGCTGCCAGCGTCACTGCACTCAATGGGTGCCTCTATGCTGTCGGCGGATATGACTCGGGTAACAAAAACATACAAATTTTTTTAGTGTCTGCATGATGATACTGTATAAGTGTTGTGATATTCCCTGTCTGTTATCTGATCTGTGTATTTGTGGTGAGCAGGCCAGTGGTTGTGTGAAGTGGAACGCTTTGATCCAACTACAAACCAGTGGAGTCTCATTTCGCCCATGAGTCACAGCAGGACTGGGGTGGCTGTCACTGCACTCAGAGGTACGTCGTATATTATACAAAAATTTAAGTTCATTGTCGGCTTGTTGTCATGGCCTCCCACACTTTTCTCTTCTCTCCTCCCCCTCCCTCTCTCTCCTTCTCCCCCTCTCTCCATCCCTCTCTCTCTCCCCTCTCTCACACTCTCTCTCACATAAATTATACACATAGGTGAAGTGTATGCTATTGGTGGCTACAATGGAGTAAAGACAGTAGATGTGGTGGAGAAATACAACCCTGAAGAGGGTACATGGAAGGAGGTGTCTCCTCTTGTGTTTGGCAGGAGTGTGCCTGGCATTGCCGTGGCCTACCTTTGGCCGGTGCAGTCTACCATGAAGAGTTTCTGGGAGCCAGAGTCACAACTCTAATAAAACTTCGCTTTTAAAATCGCTTCTTTCTTTTTAATACAATGTCTATATCCTATCATCCCTAATCTCAATCCTCTCATAATTTATGTTGTATCATTATGTCGACTATAGCTCCTATAATTATTCCTCTACTCTATCTGAGCTGGATCCAATTTGCGCATGCGTGGTAGTTACTTGCGGGGGCGGTACACATTAAATTTTTGGCGGTTTTTATGAATACTGTATCCGTGTGGGAAAGCAGGTCGCGTTCTCATGGATACCAGCTTGGGGTTATGGCGGCAGAAGAAGTTGAGATAAAAAAACGAGGCTTTCGGCAATAAGTAACGCTTGGACGAGGCGAGCAAAGCGTCTGCGTGGAACGCTTGGGAAAAGCAAGGAAAGAAGCGTCCCCAGAACTACTGCAACAAGATAGGCTACCAACACAACGACTCTACCTCGCCTTTGCTCTCCCTTGATAAACTTCCAAGCACCCTTTTTTTCAACCTGGCAAAGTCCTTTTAGACTATTTTTCGTGAATCTTTTAAATTTTCACCGTAGTTAGGTATCTCTCGAACTTCACAAGCGCAATGGACAACTCCCGAGTCCTCCCTCATATGTGCGCCAGTCCCAACGCTCCTGCCAACAGCGACCAACCATTGAACGTTTGCTCCACCGCCAACCACGGCCACAGCAGTAGCGATTTCAACACCGCCACTACCACTTCTTGTTGCGAGGCTCTTGGAGTGGCTAAAGGCCTCTTCTCTCCCTTCTCTCCCATGGACTCCCAGGAAAACACAGCAAGGTACGTGCCTTCTTCTCCGGAGCTGAGCTGCATGAATATTCAAAGCTATGTATGTGTATTTTGACTGTATGTTTCTTTTTTATCATCAGCAATACCACTACACCTCGACGTAGGCTATCACTGGACATGGACGAGAATGCACAGTCACCATTTACTTTAGAACAAGACAATGGTGAGTTTAATATGTGATATTATTGGGTGTACATATGTAATCAAGATGCATGACTCCAAATAATGCACACTTGCTTTCTCTCTCTCCTTTAACTTTTCTGATGCAATATTGCAGGCTATGGTGGTAGTCTGGGGAGCAGTTCTGGCAGCTCGCTAGGTGAAACTATGGACACCAACTCCAGCTCAGCAGCAGCAGCAGGCCAACCCTCGAGGTGAGATCACACGCTAATTGAGTCTAAACTGTTGATTGGTGGAATTGTGAGAAAGCTGTACACAAAGCTCGAGTTGTTTAGCCTAACTCAGTGTAACATGAGAGGCCAGTGTGTTTGTGACACTTTAGTATGCCTACACAAATTGATTCTGGTGCATAGAAAATGGAGGGATTAGTTGAAGAAATTCATAGTGATCAGCATTGTTTACATACCTACTAGACCACAGCGTGCAGCCCCCTGAAGTGTGTGTGAGTGATCCCTCCTAAAGATAAGCAAACTCCTTATCTACAACTACCCCTGCCCACACACTAGGCTTCTTTTGGTTAGATATTGTACTCTAATTGACCACGGTTTCCCTCCCTTTGTGGATTTAGTGGTTGCCAAGCCTGAACACCTCCAGTAGATCTCAAATTAATTTTAATCCAGCACTTTGTGGTGTACCTGTACATTTTTGTATACTAGGTCATGGCTGTATTTGCTTGCTGTGGTTTTAGCAATGACCACAATCAAAGACTAGTTTGGTTGCCAAGACAAAACAATTGTGCTATTCATGTAGGACCCCTCTTGGTGACATCAAACTGACAGCGTTGAATACCGTGAGCTGCCAGAGGAAGACCCTGCTGGCTAGGAGGTTAATGAAGAAAAGAAGCAGCCTTGAAAACAGCAAAGTTAGTTCCATATAGCTGCAAATGCATATGATCAAGGGCTTATAGACCCCAAAGGGGGAGAGGGCATGTAACTGCCATACATGATAGTGTACCTAGCAAAGTTCAAATCAGACAGTGGTTTGTAACTAATTATAGTAACAGCTGCTGTCTGGACTGCATTAGTGCTATGGACTGATAATGTGGATTTACTATTTTTAGCCTATGCATTTGAAGTTTGCCAGGTGCCAGTTACATGCCCTCTCCCCCTTTGGGGTCTATAAGCCCTTGATATGATCAATGCCTACAATTATAAATGCAAGCTAGCAGTGAAAATTTCTGAGATCATGAGATGTACTCATCTCTGTCATGTCTCACCTATTTGGCACCTTGTTCTACATGTATTATTATCTTATCAACTCCAGACCACATGTAGCTTATTTTTACATGTACATTGTAGTGGTCTGTCAACTTGTTCTCTGTCTTACAGCTACAGGAGAACGCTTCAGTAAAAAAAGGTGGCGAAGGTGTATTTAAGTTTGCCCAGCCGTCTCTGGCTCTGTCCCATCCACGTCCGTGCTCCCTCCCGGCCAGCCTCCCCCACTCCCCCCTCACAACACAGCAGCAGCACCAGAACCACACCCCCTCACCCTCTAGCGCTCTTATCAAGCAGATCAGCTACCCCCTGGTATGTTATCACCACTACTGTACATTAGCATATTATAATATTTTCATATTGAAATAATTAATTTTTGTCATTGACAAAAGAGACTACATATATGTGTGAGTGATGTCATGATACATGTGTATATTTCACTTTGAAAGTGCAAACACTGGTATTTCCCATCTCAGTGGTAGTGGACTTACTTGTATATAGTGCTTAATCTATACATGCAATTGTTACCATACACAGTATGTATTGTAGGTTTATATGCATATCTATCCTTGGACAACTTAGTACTGATAGATGGTTAATTTATTGTATCAGGAGCATACAATTTTATCCGTTCTATAGGAGCGAATGTCATTGAAGTCTCCTGGCTATGGAGTGAGTGGCTCATTCTTCGCTCAGCGTTCGTCCAGTGTGGCCAGCAGCGCACACACAGAGGCCCTCAGCGATGGCTACTTCTCAGAGGTCTTTGATGGAGAAGAGGAGACAGAAAATGATCGTGCACCACTCTCTGACGCAATCACCACCCTAATTAACGCCCCCTTAGCCAATACCCCAAGTCCTACCACTATCACTGACAAGGTGTGTAGTCCTTCCATCTTTCACGTATAAATTCTGATCAGCAATCTTTTTTTATATACATAGCCTATGTTTAGTGTTGGTGAGTCTGATGCTAGCCCCGGCCATGGTGGTGGTGTGGGTCCCACGCCTCCCCATCCATCATCCTACGTTCGCAGTGAAAGCTGGTGTTCACCCTATAGAGCAAAAAGGGGTTCTCTCAAGGTAGCATTCTAGCTACTGAATACTTTTATCTCTGGATCCAACTAGCATGCTTTTTTAACACAATTGTGTGTGTACTTGCCCTGCAGCGATCGAGTCCGTGTGATGAGATTACCAAGATGCATTGGACCAAGCGCCCTCCTTTGCCCTTCTCTTTCTTCTCCTCCAACTCCCAGGACTCTCCTCCCACTACCACAAACAAACCACTCAAGGTAAAAATTTAAAACAATCACAGTTCACATCTATATTGTATTATATAATTGCTATAGAATTTGAGTTATTAATTCATAAATAATTTTCTAGGGTACCCCTCTGCATCGCTCGCAGTCCTGTTGTGTTCCCCCTAGCGAGACCATCCTCTCTCCTACTTCTACTTCTCCTGGAGGTGATGACCTCAATAATATTGGAGATTTCTCAAAGGTATATCACATTATTATGTCCGCTGTTACCAAAAATTTTTATGTAATGTTATTGTGTTTATATTCAGCCTTATGCTCTTCCGCTGGTGGCTGGCACTATACCTGACTTGAAGTGCATCTCTCCAAAAACGGTACGCATGATAATGAATTATTCCTCAGCATTGGCATGTCAGCCCCGTAAAAACCTTCAGTGCTGGAATTCTTTTGATATGGAGAATCCAATACCCCCACCCCTCCCATCATACCTATAGTCTTGAATTTTATTTGAGAACTGTTATGAATTATGTAATCTATAATGATTTCACTATTAGTATGTTTTTTTTATTTGAAATGCTGTAGGTGTCTGATTTGTTGGCTGGGAGATACAGTGACGTGGTGGACAGTTTTACGATCATTGACTGTCGGTATCCATATGAGTATGAGGGTGGGCATATCACCAATGCAGTCAACATCTGGGAGAGGGACCAGCTAATCAAGCGATTCTTTGATAATCCTACACACCCAACAGATCAACATAGGAGTATTTATATCTTTCATTGCGAATTTTCTTCCAAGCGAGGACCACAACTGTAAGCAATAATTTTATACTAACTTTGTACTTAACGTTGATTATGATATTTTCACTTGCACATGTGTACAGGAGCCGTTGTCTTCGTGAAACAGATAGGCGAAAGAATGGGATGGATTTCCCAAAACTCTACTACCCCGAACTCTACCTCATAGATGGTGGATACAGGGCATTTTACAATGATCACCAAGTGAGTCTCAGCTAGAATACCCCCCCCCCCCCCCCAAATGACCACTTCATCATCGGACTAAGACTGTTGTATTTGTGTGCGTACTAGTAGTACTTCCTAAAGCACTGGCTACTCTTTCTTTTATGCAGGATTTTTGTGAGCCTCAAGGCTATCGTGAAATGCGTGATGTGAATCACAAAGACGACCTTCGACACTGTAAGCTTCGTTCCAAGTCGTGGAATGGGGACAGCTGCCGCCCACGCAAGACTCTCAGACCGCGTAAATCAGCTTTTATCAGCAATGAAAGTAACAGTGCCTCTTTGGCCATCAGCAAGGCTCCTTGCTGTAGAACTATTTCAAGTCCTTCAAAACTGGCCAACCACTCTCCATGAATTTCTATTCTGTTGGTCTTTTGTCGTTTTGTTTTGTAAGAGTGCCCATTGTTAAAATTGACTCCAATTTTTGCTCTGTCAGCTCCACAAAATAATATTATTATCATATTTAATATACTGCACTTGACTGAAAGGTCACTTTAAATTTTGTTCTCTTGTGTTGTACTAAGACTTGTACCTACTGCGAAAACTACCATGACATGTAATTTGTTGAAGTGCTATTTTGTCTGCATGGTAAACCAAACCTATATAGTGCACTAGCTAGTAACTATATATTACTGTTCTAGTAGAAAACATCCTGGATTTCAGAGGGAGGCTTCGGTTCCACAGTCTCCGATGGGCGTCTCACTGGTGTTTTCATGATGACATTCTCATCGAAAGGCATCATTTCTTGTGGCCTAGGTGGATTCTCAAAGTATTCCTCCTGTTCGTACTGCATCTGCTGGTTGGCAATTCCCTGGTTGACAGCTGAGAGGGATGTGGGGTCAGGATTGGCATCTGGATTGTTCTTGCGAGGGAGGAGCACGGTGAGACGCCATGTCAGGAGGACAATAAGCAGGGGAAGAGCAGCACCTATGTAGCAAAAAGTGATTAGTTCAGGCCAGTTATAAATATTATTAATTTGTTCATGTGTATTATAGTGTTCTGGCTGTGATATATATAATATTATTATAGTGTGATACTTATCTCAGTTTTAGGCCTAGGGGGATTACATAGTGTACATTTATGTAGCATAGACCAAAACCATTGCAGAAGGTGTAAATTAATCCAAAATAACACATGCAGACAACAATCGATATCATACCTCCCATGTGGATGCCAAAGGAGTAGTGGAGCACCTTGTTTAGAGTGTAGCCCTCATTATCCAGCAGGTACCTGAATGAAGTTCGGTCTCCTTCCAGTGCTGTGCTGTCGATAAAGATCATTTCCGAGTTCAAATCCCAAATATAGAAGTCCAAAAATATTCCCACTGCCACCATTCCTAGGGCAGCTATGGGTACAAAAAAGTAGATACCGGTAGTTGGTCGATAGTACTGTTAGCACCATCTGTAATTTCAACTTACCAGTAATGAAGCTGAGTAGGTAGAGCATGGGTGGTCCTTTCCACCAGGTGGTCACTGTCTGGTAGCTATTCAGGAACAGCAGTGGAGCAATGATAACACAGAGAACCATCGCAACAGCCGAGAGGGTGAAGGTGGCATAAAGACTACCCAGAGAAAAAGTGAATTTATCTCCTACATTGATTAACATAATTATTTATAATAGCAGGATCATGTTTCACAATGAATGCATGGCTTACGTAGGAGATAGGAGTCTGAAATATCCTCAGATATTGGGGTTTCTCGGTACCTGATTCTGTGAGCTCCATTGAAGAGACCAAAATTGATCGAGCCCCTGCCATCTGTACCATTGAGAATCCTCAACTACACACAATGCATAGACGTGAAAAACTGCAAGTCAATAAGTATAAATACCTCGACCCAATTCGGTGTTCCAGCTGCCACAGCCAAGCATACCACTGCTATTACGTCAATCACAATTGCCACTATTGGCCACGTCACTTTCTCAAAACCACGAGAATAGCATCGCATTTGCACTGCAGTCTTCTCTGCGTAGACTGACACAACCGAAGGAAGAGCTGTGAACGACTTGGCCGCCATGATTCTTTGTAAAAGTTGATGAAAACAGAAATGCAGCCCCGCCCTTCTCCTAGCTTATAAACTTGTGATCCAGCGCACACGCCCCCTTTTGACGTCCCAATTGCGCATGCGCACTTCTACCAGCCCCTGTAATGACAGGGAGATACCCTTTATGCCGAGCATGCCGCGTCAGCTCTTAGAAATGGCAGCTTGAAGAGTGTTGTGTGTTTCTGCTCCGATTGACGTGACTAACCTTTCTGTACTCCGAAGTCTAGGTATAAATTAGGTAAGTTGGTCTCCATGAAGTGGGAGGGAAACTAATGAGGCGATCTGTGATTGATTTTCATTTCATCTCACAGGTAGAAGTAGGACCCTCGCTACACCCGTTGTTCATGTTGATTTCCCCCTTCCCTCCCCACCCTCAACCGTACTCTCTCAATGAGTTTTAAACTCAGAACTTCTAAAATGTCACGTAACGTCTCACGACACAGCAGTAAGCCTCAATCTGCTGCATGTACTTTTTATGGTTGGCTTGAGTGGTTTGATTCTGTGTTGGTTGATCATACTATGAGACTTTCAAGTTTTAATATCATTTCCATGACTGGTGAACTGTTATGGTCATGTGACCTTACATGTATACATCCACCCAAACATGAGTAGGAAGAGATCACTAATAATTGGCTATTCACATTATTATGTAGTTTCAAAATTCCTTTCCCCACCTCTCTCTCTCTCTCTCTCTCTCTCTCTCTCTCTCTCTCTCTCTCTCTCTCTCTCTCTCTCTCTCTCTCTCTCTCTCTCTCTCTCTCTCTCTCTCTCTCTCTCTATTCCCCTCCCTCTCCCTCCCTCCCCTTCAACAGATGTCAGCTGTGATGCCTGTGGTAAAGGCAGCTTCTCCGGTAAACGCTACAAGTGCCTAGTCTGCTATGACTTTGACCTTTGTGCTGAGTGCTACGAGACGGGGGAGACTGGGAACGGGAGGCATACCACCACCCACCCCATGCAGTGTATTCTCACCAGAGTTGACACAGGTATATGTATGACATTGTGCAAAATTATGTATGAAGTGTGAATGTACCATCAACTATTGGAAGGGTGCAGTTTGAGCAGAATTTGTGACCATATCCCATCTTTGAAGCTTGCCCCCCCCCCCCCCCCAGTAAGGAAAGTCAATCTGAATAACTTCAAATAGAGCACACCTGAGGAACTCAGCATCATTTAATAGGATTTATTAATTTTTAAGAGCCAGGGCTTTCCCTATACACCTGAGTGGTCATGCGTCACTATTATTAATTTGTTAAAGCCTCACTAGTGTATTCATGTATGCTATATACTGTACTCTAAATTTCTTTAAAAATTCCTTTCAAGTGGAGGGTTAGAAAGCTACAAAGGTTTGGAGGGGGCATGTTAGCTACTTTAATCAAGCGAATACTTGTGTTTTCCCCCCTCCCTTTATTCCAACAGATCTCTTCTTTGGTGGCGAAAATCATAGCACAGAGCAGACTACGTCCTTCACGTGTCCTCTGTGTGGTCAGGTTGGATTCTCGGAGGCGGGGCTTAGAGATCATGTGACCAAGCAGCACTCGGACCCGAGCATGCTCCAGGAGGTGATATGCCCAGTGTGCGCAGCCCACCCAACTGGTGACCCCAACCACCTCACAGACGACCTCCCAACTCACCTCACCATGGAGCACAGGGCCTTCAGAGACATGGAGATATCCTTTCTTATGTGTGACTTGGGTCCCCTCTGTTACCAGCTTTTTACATATTGAAACATGTGGAATGGGTCTGGGATGTGTATGTGCAAGTAACTCGGCTATAAATATGTACAGTCTTACTATAGTGCCTCTTCAGGTAGATTGTTTTAGACCTGGACAGTCCACTACATATATTATTATGGGACCTGCTATGAGAAAATAGACCATTTGCAATTTTTCATAAAAATTGAGATTTAGCATGGCTTGATAGCTCTATGTGTGCTGAATCCAATGGCGTAAGTTTCATCGATCACAAGCGGAGTTATGACTATTTTTTTATGCATCTGGATAGAATGCTGCTCTGTCGATTACTACAGGAACATGTCCAGTATTGGTGGTATTCCCCCCACACCTCCTTGATAGCTTTCAGTGCTTGTGCGTAGTAATGGGCGCTGAGTGAGTGAAAGTTAACCAACTAAAGTCAACAATCCTGTATACTGATCAACGCTCAAATTGTTGAAATTTCAAGGATACATTTGTTCCTGCATGTGCATGTGGAATCTGAATCTACTGCTGGGGAACAACAATAAAAATTTGCCGTGCATCGTTTTTAAATTGCATGTATCTCTCGGTATGTGTTTGTGTTTGTCCTTGACTTCTGTGCACCAAGACCCCACGGTTGTCCAGAGCAGGGTGAGGAGACTCATAGGGAGGAGAAGAGCGGGGCTTGACCGCTACGCTAGCATCCTGTCGAGAGAGGCAAGCCAGCCTCACGACTATGACCCCATCACTGAACTGCTCTCACAGCTCTCCTCAGGTAAGTGGATGGAGAGGGGGGGGAGGGGAGGGAAAAGAAGTAGTAGTAGAGTTATTTCAGTTTTATAGGGTGAACCGTGATAACAGAAGACTTGAAACGAATGTACGTACATGTATACCTTTTAGTAGTAGTTTTTTTTTTTTACTGGGACTGTGTATTATTGTTCCGCAACACTGTAGTTCTTTAAAGGTTTTCTTAACAATAGAGCTGATGTGGTGTAGTATTGTGCTAGTCTAGTGAGCCCGGGAGCTACATGTACAATGTCATGTATACTACATGTACATGTACATGTATATTATGCATTATCACTGTGACAGTCGAACCTTGACCCCTTATGGCATATTCATTGCCAGTTCGGATGTATATAGATGTATTATAATTATGTAGATGCTAGGCCTAGGTCGATTGTCCTACCCATTTGATGCTTAGTTCTAACCACATCTCCTTGTTGATGTCCACTAGAGCGTCGAGTATTGCTGTCATCCGAGGATCAATCGCTTACTCTACACATTTACACCAAGATTAAAATCTTCACCTTAACCCCCCCCCCCCCCCCCAAGATATTCCCCCTCACATTCATTCTATCTTTCCTTCTTTGCCTAGACCGTGGAGCCAGTGGGGGGAGCGGGGCCGCCAGGAGGATCCCCCCAGATGTTCCCCCTCACATTCAGCAGCTGTTGGAGCAGCAGGAGCGTCAGGCCCTGGAGCGGGGCTCCCCCATGAGGAGACCCATCTGCCGCAGGGTCCTCGCTTCTGGGGGAACCGAGTATGGAGACGGTCCGGGCAATGTCTACATAGTTCCAGGTGTGTTGAATGATTGTTGTAGGGGGTAGGGGCTTGGAGAAGTGAAGTGGGTGCCTAGCACTTGCTCCTTTGTACATGGTGCCGTACACCAGCATAGTTTAGTACTCACCTTGGATTCACAAAATTCGGGGGGAATTCTTTGAGGCAGTTGACTTGCTCCCCCCCCCCCCCCCCAATGAAACCTGCACTTACATGTTTTGATACCTCAGGAGGATCACTGTTTTCTTCACACCCATCAAAGCTGGATCCTGCAGAAGTTCCTCGAGGATTTCTTGTTGAGTCAGCAGGCAGGGAAGGTAGTAAATCCACCGATAGAGGAGGAGAGATATCAAAGGACCCAAAGTGTCTCTTGTCCAAGTAAGTGGGATGGAGAAAATGTGAGAACTTTCTCTCTCTCTGTATATTACTATAGTAGATATATGGTTCACTTTGATAGTATATATATACGTAGCAAATTAGTGTCCATCGATTGCTCAAATACACCATTTTTTGCTGCTTCTCATATAGTATTATTGTTATAAAGTCTTGATGCTTGACATGCCTATACTCACACACACACACAAACATCTACCACATTGTAGTTATTCACTGCCCCAATTATCAGAAGAGGAGCAAGAAAAATTAGAACATGAGCGTGCAGACAAGAGCCTGTTTGTTCAAGACCTGTTGCTGTCCACGCTCGCCTACTCTTCGGAGAGCAGTAGCAACGAGACCAGCGACAAGGAAGACACGTAACTGGCTGTCCTCACAGTGGCCGGCACCATCTGCCTCCTCCTCAACACTTAGCTCGCCATCTAGCAGTGTACCTTAGAATTCCCTTTGATATTGTAATGTAATACGTGTTTGTCCAGTAAAAATTATTTAATTGATGTACTCTAAACCCTACATAGCGTACTATTGCGCGATCAGTGTGGTACTATGATTACTGTTTTACCGAATGGGGGAGACAGGAGTGCAATGATGATAGGTATTCAGTCGCTGAAATCCGAATAGCAGCATAAAATTATTTCACCCACGCAGCTATGAGCGCCTACTGGACATCGTCACCCACGACACGATCGCGACCCAAAAAGCTGGATCGAGATGTGGCTGTGGCAGCGGTGTCCCTGGCTCCTGATCTGCGTGGCCGTGTGCCTTCTGCTCGACTATCCGACCTATTCACGACAGCAAGCTGGAACCGCTATCTACAAAGAAGACTATCGTGAGTATTGTGTGACGTCATTTTCGGTCGACATGGTTAATATAATTATGCCAGCATAATAGCTATAGGTGTGTACGTGTACGTGTGTAAGCATTTGAGAATTATATTATAGGCATCAACTGGCATAATTATGAGAATTTTAGGGCACATAATTGCAAGTAGCTGTTAATTGACCTTTATCACAATGCATGCCTAGACTCATAAATGGTTGATCAATCAGCTGGTACCCACTTTCGAATCCCAATGCGTGTAAAATTGAAATGGCTGCACTCTATGATAGTGTAGCTGAGTCTCCTCATGTCTCATATCAGTTTTTGTTATACCGTAAATCTGGAAATTTTCGTTGTAAAAATAGTCGATGGTGGCTACAAAAATTAATCTTACGGAAGTTAGCATGCACTATTAACGCTAATGCGGTAAGGGGTTGTTCCTACGAAAATTTTTTTACACGAAAATTTATCATACAAAAGTTTCTTTACACGAAAATTTCCAGATCTACAGTAGTCGGTTCAACTTGAGCATAATGGGCAATGCATCGGAATTACAGGTGCACTTCTTGAGCGTTATTATGGATTTTTTGAGCATTAATTTGAGAATAGCATAATAATTATTATAGGCCAAAAAATTAGCATAATAATAATATTATTATATACCTACCCCTAATGATGGATCTATAATGCTAGCGTTCTCTCTCTCTCTCTCTCTCTCTCTCTCTCTCTCTCTCTCTCTCTCTCTCTCTCTCTCTCTCTCTCTCACATCCATTTCCTCTCCCTCATATAAACAAATACCCACAACGTACCAGCTAATCATCCAGACTGCAATACATTTGGCACTCTTGGCGATTACTTCAACAATGAAGCTGGCAAGAACGTAACTTGTCCGTACTTTCTCAGTTCCGGCACCACGGAGTCTGACCCTCCAACATCATCGACCAACTTGTGTCCACGTCCACCGGACTTTTTACCACCACTAAACGTCAACATCAGCGTATCGTGGTGCTACACGGCAGCTGCTTATCATTTGCTTGGTATCGGAACGGTTACCCTGTGCATCAATGCAACAGGCGACCGTGATGTATCTTACTCCTTTTCAGAGACACCGGAACTAGTGAACCACATTGAAAACATCAGTGTGCTGGATGATGGACGACTGCTACATTTCCCAGAAAGTAGTTTCACTAATTTTCTACGGTTTTCTGAGGTGAACTGTACAGTGATTGCCGAGAGTGATGATCAGCTGCAGCAGTGTGGTGTGGACGAGTTCCATCTCATTATATTGGATAGAACAAGAAGTAAGCTGATGTTATTACTATACTACTTATATTATTAGTACATGTACTTCTGATGAACAGCCCTGTCTACAGTGGAACCTCTCTCTTAGGGACGTTGTTCAAACTGTGTAAGCACTAAAGAAACGAGAGCTCTCTAGAGCACATACCCTGCATGGTGCTGTATCGATCTGGCACGGAGATGAGAGGCAGTAGGCATAGTTGATACCGTATGGCGGGTAATTTTCGTGGGGACTAATTTTCGTGGAAAGTCCGAAAAGGCCCTCAAAATTAATTTTCGTGGTTTTAAATTTCGTGACAGCAACCAGTCCAGGGGCGTGGCACTGCTACACTAACGATGATGTAATCGATACAAGCGTTCGCAATCTTCTTTGTTACTAAGCCATACCTTCAGAGACTTGGACAAATAGCATGAGATAGAAGAAATTATCAGTGTCAAAGATGCTATCAGCTGGATGACAGTGGTTAGTGTTGCTTGCTATACTGGAAAGTATTGGCCGCGCTGCCACGATGTTTGTGGCCACACCCATCATCATGGACTCGCATTGTACCATATTATCACTGTAGGCATTAATTTTCATGGGTGGGAAAATTTCGTGACTGCCAAGTCAACCATGAAAATAACGAAAATTAGCACCCCACGAAAATTACCCACCATACGATAGGACAGATGCTTGCAGAGGGCCATGCCAAGAGATTCAAAGCATACTGAAGCCGGTTTTTGCTAAACTTGACCAACCTTATTATGCTTATCAGTCACTCACTTGCCTTCCAAATCTGGTGATTTTATGCCTATGACGACAATGACAACAATGATGGAATCGATTACCTTATCCCTTGCGTATGTTGTCAACTATTTACACACATTTACCGTGCAGCGAAATTTTGAGTGAAGTATTTAATTATTGGTATGAGTTGGCTGAAACAAATGGCAAAATTTTCAAGGAATTACAGTAGCTAGCTGTCAAGGATTAGTCACCTTCTTTACCCTGAGCTGTAATATCAATCATAAATATTATGAATTTGTGCAGCGGCTGAGGATCACATGCCTTCAATTCTGTCTACATCAAGGGAAGAAGATCTTGAAGTGAATATCGGGGAGCAGCTGAGGTGGTGTGTCAGTGGAGGCAGTCTGGGAGTGCACGACTTGCAGTGGGCGTGGTCACAGAATCCTTCCCTGGAGACTGTCAATATCACGGCCAATGTCTCTGGCCCACCTTGTCTCAACTGTGAGTGTGCTCAATCCGCTTACTATGACTTGGATATCGTCCAACGGTACCTTCGTAATACGAGTATGGGTGGAGCTAGGGGTGTGGCTTTCTCTGTGCTGGGCTACGAGGTCCCTATTGCTCTGTTTGCTAAGAGTTGGCAGTGTTCGGGAGTTCCAACTAACTACCTCTCCTTTGTGATCATTGATGAAGTTGAGCCTGGCGATAATGAGACAGAGCTGATGATCAACGTCACCTCATTCACTGGGGAATCAATGCAAAGAGATTATGCCATACATACACGTATGTGCTTTTCTGTGTATAATATTATTAAATGCAAAATTAAATGTATATACGTAACCCTGTCCTCATGACTGTTCCTAATGTCCCCAGTCATATCAGGAATAGATCTGGCTGTCTAAGTGTGTGTACATGTATGTGAGAGAGTGAGCATGCAAGAGAAAGCTATAATTATATAGGAGGAAAGAGCTAGAGACAGGGGGAGTGAGTGTATGTTTTGTTTTTTGTTTCTTTGCAGCTTACCAACAGATTTCCCCGACGTCTAATGGCCCTACCGTCTCCCTCCCTACCACATCGTTGTCATTGTACCAGTTATCGTCGTTGTTGTTGTTATCGTGCTTCTATCAAATGCTTTGATGGCCAGCGTACCTCTGTTACCTGAGGCTGACTTAATTTGACTGTATTATATTATGTAGGTACTTAGTTTTGTTTTAAGTAGTATGTTTAGATTTCCCTGAGTCGTGAACGACCTCGACCTCTCGGCTCAGAGGCAGGAATGTAGAAACTTAATTTGACACTATTCTCTATTGTACTTATCGATTATATCATTCATGTGGGATCACATGATCCGTCTTGTAGTTATTATTAAGAAAGAGTTGCTATTTACTATAATATTATTATTATATCTCGCTCTAACTGCAATCCAATCTAATCCTTGTCGGAACCTACTTAGGGGGAAATATAAACGCTTGGCGATCCTGCCAGGATCATGACACAGATCAAATCACTATATATAGGGGCCCTATATACTAATGCGCTGTGGTGAGAATACCTATAATTAATAACATGCTCTGTCTCTAGCAATACTATTACCATCTAATTACACAATAATAATTAATTATAATAATGGAGTCGACGATTTCAGATTCAAAGAAAGGGGTGGGGTCTGGGGATGAATAGACGGCTCTATTACATCAGTGTGCATGTGCACTATGAACCCTAGATTGCGTCGCTATATATTCGGGGGTGGGGTTTCAGATAGATCAGATGTGCATGTATATGTACATGTATAGTCCCTGGACAGATCACAATAATTATTCAGTTTGCTGAACTCTGAACCGTATAAGCTCAGTCATGCCTAGCGTCTATTTAAAGAAGCGATATGAATAGCAGTGATGATCTCAGCCAGGTTGTTTTGCCACGCAGCTGTGATCCCGAGTGCCTGTGATTGATATGGACGTGCACTAGCAGTCACGCACGACACGATCGCGACCCAAAAAGCTGGATCAAGATGAGGCGGTGGCAGCGATGTCCCTGGCTCCTGATCTGTGTTGTCATGCGCCTACTGCTCGACCATCCAACCTATTCAAGAACCGCTATCTACATAGAAGACTATCGTGAGTATATTTACTATGACATCATTATGCACTACCCTGGATCGATCACTGGGAGGATTTGATCGATATTTACGGACAATAGGGGGAAATATCATAGATTATATATAATCTATGGAAATGTACAGTCCTATGATGGGGGCATTTGATCCTAGTATTTGCTCCAGGGGAGAGGCAACTGATTTCATAAGGTGACCGTATCTGACAAAACCCGGCATATGGGATCTGCACGCTATTCGTGCAATGCGCATTTTTAGTACCTCAAGCCAAAAAAGTTAATGTCAAAGTTGAATTTTTGTCATATTCATGCTAAAGAACCTTTCTACTAACTTTTGCCGTCGTCTATGGAGGCTAACCGTCCTTTACAGATCAAATCCCCCACCCTTCCCCGTGGGGTGGTACCTGGGGCAATACATTGATAGGTGTATTAATTTTAATAATTTTTATCAGTCTGCTACTTTCTCTCTCTCCCTCCCTCTCTTTCGTCCCTTTCTTCCGCCTCACATACCAGCTAATCATCCAGACTGCAATACATTTGGCACTCTTGGCGATTACTTCAACAATGAAGCTGGCAAGAACGTAACTTGTCCGTACTTTCTCAGGTCTGGCACCACGGAGTCTGACCCTCCAACATCATCGACCAACTTGTGTCCACGTCCACCAGACTTTTTACCACCACCAAACGTCAACGTCAGTGTATCGTGGTGCTACGAGTCAGGTGTTACTCATGTCGTTGGTGTTGGGATCGTTACCCTGTGCATCAATGCAACAGGCCACCGTGATGTGTCTTACTCCTCGTCAGAGACATCTGAACTAGTGAATCACATTGAAAACATCAGTGTGCTGGATGATGGACGACTGCTACATTTCCCAGAAAGTAGTTTCACTAATCATCTACAGTCTTCTGAGGTGAACTGTACAGTGATTGCTGAGAGTGATGATCAGCTGCAGGAGTGTGGTTTAGACGAGTTCGATCTCACTATATTGAAAAGACCAAAAAGTAAGCCGATGTTTAATAATGCTACTTAAATTGTTAGTACTGATCACGTGGAAATTTTTGCTAGATAAAAGTTTCACCAAGCCCGGCTACCTCTACTGCAGAAACTCTTTGGTGGGATTAGTATAATATACAGTATAGCTGGAAAATTTGGCGGTTTGGCGGTCTATATTACAACCGGCAAATTAAAATCCGCCAAAATTTCCTACTCACCTATATACGTATGGTGATCCCGTACTGAACCGCCAAATTTAAATCCGCCAATATTCTTATAATAACGATTTGGGGCTCAACTGCCAAATTTTATTCCCACCAATAATTATTTCCGGCTATACGGTAAACCTTGTAATAACGATTTGCACTCATTTACCATGCAGCGAGATTTTGAGTGAAGTGTTTAATTATTGGTATGAGTTGGCTGAAACACACGGCAAAATTTTCAAGGAATTACAGTAGCTAGCTGTCAAGGATGAGTGTAACCACCTTTTATCCTGAGCTGTATGTAATATAATAACTTGAATATATCAATCATATGAATTTGTGCAGCGGCTGAGGATCACATGCCTTCGATTCTCTCTACGTCAAGGGAAGAAGATCTTGAAGTGAATGTCGGGGAGCAGCTGAGGTGGTGTGTCAGTGGAGGCAGTCTGGGAGTGCACGACCTGCAGTGGGCGTGGTCACAGAATCCTTCCCTGGAGACTGTCAATATCACGGCCAATGTCTCTGGCCCACCTTGTCTCAACTGTGACTGTGCTGAATATGCTTACTATGACTTGGACATCGTCCAACGGTACCTTCATAATACGAGCATGGGTGGAGCTAGGGGTGTGGCTTTCTCTGTGCTGGGCTATGAGGTCACTACTGTTCTGTTTGCTAAGAGTTGGCAGTGTTCGGGAGTTCCAACTAACTACCTCTCCTTTGTGATCATTGATAAAGTTGAGCCTGGCGATAATGAGACAGAGCTGATGATCAACGTCACCTCATTCACTGGGGAATCAATGCAAGGAGATTATGCCATACATGCAGGTATGTTACTGTTCCTAATAAAAAAAATTAATCTAGGGACAAGGCTGTCTGAGTGTGTGTGTGTGTGTGTGTGTGTGTACATGTATGAATAAGAAAGAGAAAGAGAACCTTGTTTGATTTAATATCTTTGTAGCTTACCCTTCCCCAACATCTGAGGGCCCCACCGTCCAGCCTCCCCAGCCCCCTCCCTACCACATCATTGTACCACTTATCGCCATTGTTGTTGTTATCGTGCTTCTGTCTATCGTTTTGGTGGCATACCTCCGTTACCTGCGGCTGAAGGCAGAGCCTCCTCGGATGTGTCCTGTTGGATCCGTCACTGCCAGCCTCATCGCCAGCACACTGGCTCCGTTCGGACTGCAGCCAGTTGAGAATAATACTTCCGAATTTCCCAGGGAGAACCTGCAATTTTTGAAAGTGCTAGGTGGGTCTAAGCTATAAATTACATGCACTATTACAGCGGCCTTCAACTTGACAAGGGTATGGTGTACTACATGTATGAGGGTGTGGCCGGATACTATGCACATACATGTACATATAAAGGCTTTTGCCCCTGTCCTATAGTACAATGTCATGTATGTATTTAAAATTTATGTTGAGGATGAATCAATACCAAAAGCATGTGGGGGGTTGATATACCTCTAGTGTGCTGGGGGAAGATGCATGCATGCTGTATATTGTAAGCTTAAAATGGCTGTGTACATGAAACTACATGTACGTGTGCATGTGCTAATAAAGTAGAGTGTGCACATGCAATCATGTACATGTATGATCACACCCACAGGAGAGGGTCAGTTTGGCCGTGTGTTCAAAGCCATAGCTGAGGGGATATGTCCTTATGACAGCAACAGGAAGGTGGTGGCCGTCAAGACACTGAAAGGTACATGTACTCATATAATATCTCCACTTTCTCTATGTATTGCCCACCTACGTACATGAATGAGTCTATGACCTTTGATACCTGAGCCAAATCAAGCTGAATGGGTGGTTGTCATGGCTCGTTGAGCAAGTGTACATTGTATGTGTACGAAATCTAACACTCGCATGAAATCTCTCCATCTTGATTAATCTCTATTATCCTGTAAGAAGTATTCTGTTTGTGTGTCTATCACTTTATACCGTAATAATATTATTATACATGTATGTGGGTAATTCTACAGGCGGGCATTAATTTGGTGAAATTAACAGCTTTCAGCTGGCGTTGGTGAAGTTTAAATTTGGTGATTTGAATGCCTGGCATCAAATTACATTGTATAATGTTACCAAAGTTACCGGCTAATTATACTGTATATACATGTAGCTATTATTGCTTTCAAGTGAGAATAGCCACTGTACTGATTTCCACATTCTGCAGAGAATGCGAGGCCTTCTGATAAAGATGATTTGCGGTCTGAGCTGGCCACCATGAGGGGGATGGAACCACACCCCAACATACTCAACTACCTCGGCATGTGCTCAGAGACAGGTCTGTCAGCTGAAACAGCTTATGCCTAGCTAGCTGTAGACTGTGTTACTTACAATGTCATGTGACTTAGATATAGCACACCATCACATGTATAATAATATTGTACACAAAAATACACCCCACTCCTACACACACTCAGCTACAGAACCTCTGTGCATTCTGTTGGAGTTTGCCATGTACGGTAGTCTGAAGGACTACCTGAAGTCAGTGAGGACCGGGAAACTGCCCAACCCACAACTTCTCTTACGTCAAGCCCCACCCATTGCTCCACCCCCTAGAACCTCAACTGCCAATCATCAGGTAACCAGTGGAAATGCAGCTACAGTGACATCTGGAATGACATCATCAGCTTATCCAGTGACCAATTCGACACTAAATCTATGTCCGTACCATCACAATCAGCTGACTCAGCATCGACAAAATGGAACTACACCATATTTAGTAGCATCAGCAATATCAACAGGGGGAGCCCCTATTAATCAGCATCATCGACATCATCACCTCTGTCCAGCCGCCTCTGTTCCTCTTGACGACGCAGACCCAGCATCCAAGGCTCACTCTATGCGACTCATGCGCCTACTCAACAGCAAGTACTATACCCAACAACTAATAGACGACCATGAGCATTGCCATGGTGATACACAACAGTCTGGCCAGCTAGTGTGCTCATACTGTGGGGTAGGAGAAACGTGTGTTAGGCGAGCGTGCCTGGATGATTATCCGTACTGGTATCACTCGAGAAACGACTACTACAATAGCTACTACAACTATAATTCCAAGCAACAAAAGAAGGGTGATTCTGGTAGTGCCTTCGCCAAGACCTCTGGGAATGTACTCCCACCTCAAGTTCCACCAATCTATGTCAGTGCCTGCGAGGGGGAAGGGGGTGCAAATTCCTCCGGCTACCCCCAGCAGGAATCAGTGTGCCACTGTGAATCTCCCCCCAATCTGACTCCATACGTTAATACTTGCTCCAGCTACCCCCAGCAGGAATCGGTGTGTCATTGTGAATCTCCCCCCAATCTGAACCCGTATGTTAATACTGACCAGGGGGAAGGAGGTGCAAATTCCTCCGGCTACCCCCAGCAGGAGCCGTTGTGCCACTGTGATTCACCTCCCAATCTGAATGCATATGTTAATACCTACCAGGGGGAAGGGGGCGCAAATTCCTCCAGCTACCCCCAGCAGGAGCTGGTGTGCCACTGTGAATCTCCTCCCAATCTGAATCCATACTATAACTACAATCAATCTCCATCAAGTGGCTGTATCTACTGTCATCACTATGCTAACAGTGAGGCGGGAGGTGGTGCTTGCCAGCAGCCAACTGGAACTGATCGAGCCAATCTTGGAGCCACTCTTGGAAGAGGAGAAGAAGGAGTGGGGCTGAACGCTGCAGCCGCTTCGTCCGACAGTACAGGAACACGACTCAGCTACTTTGAGGTGTTGGACTTTGCCCTGCAGATTGCTCGAGGGATGGAGCACTTGGACAAGATGAAAGTAAGAGTTTCATAACACACACTCTCTTTCTCTCACACGCGCTGCCTAGCTTGCACTAGTGTCATGATTCCCGGGTCCCCTTATCAGCTTGCCAGTGATACCAAATAGATCATGGTTACCAAAAAAGAAAGGGAGCTTGGGACAAGGCTAGCCGCTGCCCTGCACTATGAATTTGATGTGTGTACTTGAAATTTGTTGTACAAACAAATTTACTCCATTAGCCACTTAACCTTGTATGAGTTTAATTGATAATTATGTGACTATAATATATATTTTCACTTTGAAGTGTGTCCATCGTGACCTGGCTGCCAGGAATGTTTTGATCGCGGAGGGCTTCTTGTTGAAGATTGGTGACTTTGGTTTGGCAAGAGACCTCTCGGAAAAGGACTACTACAGAAAAATCACTCCGGTAAGCTATAGTAAACTATAATCATTAACTTTGTTCTAGTAGCAAATTTTGCATATTTGGTCGTATCTCCTTCAGGGTCGTGTCCCAGCTCGGTGGATGGCTCTGGAGTCGCTGGAGGAAAGAACTCACACTTCAAAGAGTGATGTGTAAGCAATCATACTGCATTTTCAGTTGTAAATACATGTAGGTGCCTCGTTATCTACAATATTATTATTCGAGGTGATATTTGCATCAGTCTGGATCAATACTCAAGGTATATTATCCATATGTGTATCTATATTTTATACAGTTGGTCTTATGGAGTGGTCCTCTGGGAGATCCTGACATATGGTGAGTAATTAACTAATTATTTACTCAAAGATCCCAGAAAAAGTACTGCTATTGAGCTCAATCCTTTCTTATACAGGGGGTCTACCTTACGGGAAATCTCCAGTGGCTAGTGGTATTGAGTCTCTGACTGCTCACATCAAGGCTGGTCACAGGCTGCCCAAGCCACCAAACTGCAGCGAAGAGATGTAAGATATTCTGATATTAGCCTGTCTCATTCCCAGGTCCCATTCTCTGTGCATCTTTTATAGTCTGGGAATAGGGCCTGGGAATGATTATTCAATCTGTGTATATAGTTGGTGTAAGTGTTAATAACTTTGTTTAAGTCAGGTTTGGTTTGCTCAAGATGTGCTGGGAAGAGGACCCTGAACTTCGACCTTCTTTCGCTCAACTAGTCAATGTCTTCACCACTCTCCTGGGTTCCACTGAGGTACATGTAAGAGCTAAAATTAATGTACATGTACATTATTATTATCTTGACTGTTATGCTGAGAATTGGTTGCTCTGCTATTCTTACCCCCAACATGCATTGGTATTAATATCCCTTTGGGAATTGAAGGAGTTACCCAATCGTTGCTGGACTTGTAGGGCATGATTAATTTCCTGGATATTATGGTGTAGAGCACTACTGCATATCAATTGTTATATTGATGCAATAATATTTATTTTTGCAGGAGTACTTCAGTGTGAGCGTGGAGGATGCAGTTCACCAGCGGATGACTGCTCACCTGGAGGCCAGTGCTGTCGCTGGCATTTCCAGCAGTGGGCCAGAGAGAGAGCCTCTCCAACCCACCATCCTAACTTCACCTTACGGAACCATGGGTAAATTGATATTTATCTTCCTTTCACCTTCCATAGCCTCATCTTCAGGCTCTCCCAGTCTTTTTGGCACCATAATACCCCTTCCATACCATAGCAAGCAATGCTAGCTACATGTACATGTACATGTGGTAGGTTTCGATTCATTTCTGTCCCAGTCTCCATGTTTTGAACTTCCTCCACCTTTCCCTTATCAGGTGTCCCACCAGTCCTTTCCACCAGTGGCAGCTACATTGACGAGCCTGACCCTCCCTCTCTCTCTCCCACTGGAGGCCGTTCAGCATCGGTGCCAATGTCCCCAGGACCTTCTGGTGCCTCCAACCTTGGCCCTTCCCTCCTTGACCAAGTTAGCACTGCTCTGGGCCAAGACTACCTCAAACTCGTTGATGACTCAGCAAATGATCATGAAGAACAGGATCGATCTAATGAATGGGGTCTACCGTTATTCAGTGAAGGGGCAGCTAGTATGGGGAATGGAGAACCTGGAACTGGAATGGGGTTCAATTACCTCAAACTTATTGATGACTCAGCAAACTATCATGAGGAACAGGATCACTCTAATGAAGGGTCTCTACTGTTGCTCAGTGCAGGTGCAGCTAATATGGGGAATAGAGAACCTGGAACCAGAATGAGAGTCAACCAGACTACCACCACTAGCACTACATGTAGCCATGTTGAATGTACATGTGATACCAGTGAAGAGAGAAATGAACAAGTAGTGCATTATCCACCGCCAGATATTGTCTTGGAGTCTTTGCCTTCTCAGTCGACTGGGTCCCTCAGGCCGAACGGTGTGGCTGGAGCAAGCTGGGACAATCAAATCAGTGGTGGTGGACTCAATGGAAGGTCAAAGGTTAAATTTGGTCACTCGCGAACACGACAGCGAAATATTCACTGCCTGGAAACAGAAGTATAACAACATGTTTTTTAAATCCTTTCATTTTTTAAATCAGTCTTTTTTTTTAATCCTACCTTCCATCTAACGTGTTCTGTATGAACTATAATCACAATAATAATATTATGATCATCTGACTGATGATGGTTCAAAGGAATTGAAGAAATACGTACAGTAAAGCAATTGTATAGGATTGTACATGAACATGTAGCTAGTTACAATTCTCTTCTGAGTGTTTTTCCATTTGCTACAATAACCTGTCAGAGATGGTAGAAATCACTTTTCAAGCTGCCAAGGTGCATGGCTTGCCCAGCTAGTGCATGCTGCACTGCCCTGCATGTACATAATAATATGTGCTGGTACTATAATAGTAAAACAAATTGTCTACAGTGCAACCAAGCACGACAGCAAAACTTTCTATTTTAGCTTATAAAATCAAAACCATTATAGATTACTGAGTAGTTGAAATTTGGTATCAACCTTCTCTGTGGCAAACTCTGTGTGGGATTTAAATTATGGGATGTCTATAATTACTTCCATCTTTATGGTTTCAGAGGTAAATACTGTTCTCCAAAATAATTATGTTAGGTATGGAGCTTATTTTGTGTCAAAAATAAGAATTTTGATTTAGAATGTGAAATATAATGTGATCGGGCAACATCAACTGTGAAATAAAGTTTTCAGTTTGTTTGTAGTTTAAATTTTGACTTTTCATTCGGTTTTCTATTTGATTTTCGATTTGATTTTCAATTCGATTTTCAATTTGATTTTCGATTTGATTTTCAATTTGATTTTCAATTTGATTTTCCGTTTGATTTTCATTTTGATTTTCACAATGTGATCTTCAATTACAATTTTCAATCGTTTCATATTCCATTATTCTATAACCCAGAACAGGTTCCATTGGTCATTTTCATTAGAGTGCAATCCTCTCTCAACATTAATTAAGTTTAACTTGCATATCGACCTTTATTACATTCAATGCAGCACAAACCGAAGTGAAATATTGCTCTCAAGTCGAATGATAGGAACCTCACAGTGGTTAATTCTTGCTAATAAAAATTAATAAAGGTCGCCAGGCAAGTAAATTATTGTTGAGAGACAGTGTTACACTCATGAAAATGAGCATTGGAACCTGATCTGGGTTATAGAACAATGGAATGTAAACAATCGAAAGTCAAAGCGAAAATTGAACAGAAAATCAAATAAAAAATCAAATTGAAGATCGTATTGAAAATCAAATTGAAATCGAGCAGAAAATCAAATTGAATATCAAATTTGAAGTTGATATTGCCTGATCACATGGTATTTCACTCTAAAAATCAAATTCATGATTTTTGACACAAAATAAGCTCCATAGTTAGGCATATTTAAAGAGTATTGTTTTCGGTTAAGAGTGTGTGCTCTATCCACAGATGCACATGTCATATTATTATTATGAAGTTTATTGAACACGAGTATAAAGCCTGTACAGTACATTATTTGCCAGATTTGGCAGATACTGTCCATAACCTTTCGGAGGACCAAATATAATAATTAATATATGCCCCCCCCCCCCCTTCCCCTTGCATGAGCTCCCTACATTTTCTATAATTTTCTATAGAGGATCTGCTATAAATTATGTGATGTATTTAGGTATATACATGCATGTATTGCCATGTACGACACACTCCTCGATCTGCAGCTGCATGCCTCATTAGCATTCTCTAATGCAGAGCTAATGTGGTCAATTGTTATTTTTCCTCGCGTAGCCCTATAAGTTAAAGGAATGCGTGCAAGCCTCTGGAGTGAATTGCGGAACGGAAGTGTATCCATGTCAGGGTAGTGGACGTGGATGAACACCTGACAGGAGCAGCTAGATCGAGATGTGGCGGCGGCAGCGGTGTCCCTGGCTCCTGGTCTGCGTGACCGTGTGCCTTCTGCTCGACTATCCAACCTATTCACGACAGCGGGATAGTGCGTCTGGAACCGCTATCTACAAAGAAGACTATCGTGAGTCATTATTCCTATGTCATATCAAATTAATTTTGCATTGATAATAATAATAATAATAATACTTCAGTTATGTATAATACGTCATGATCATCTGCAATACAATACATGCACACCTGATACAGCTAATGATCCAGACTGCAACACAATTGCTACTCTCGGTGACCATTTCAATAATGAAGCCGGCAAGAACATAATCTGTCCGTACCTCCTGTTGGAGTCCCCCACAGAGACTGAGTCCACGGCTCCGGGGGCCGGAGGAACTGGCCCCCTTCCGACATCATCGACAGGGTTGCGGCCACAGTGTATGCACGAATTGGGCTCTCTTCCGGCAAATGGCAGTGTGGCGTGGTGCTACACTACTCCAGGAATAAACCAAGGACCAGGCACCCTCTGTATCAATAGTACAGGTCACCGCACCATGTCTTATTCAGAGAATGCATTACAACTGGTGAGTCACTTAGACAGCATCACTGTATTGGATGATGGTCGACTGAGGTTTCCAGAAGTTAGCGCTTTCTTTGACGGAGCTACGATTGACAACTGCACGATTTTCGCTGAAGATGGTCAGATATGTGGAGAGCAAAGGAGCAAAGTGAATATCACACTACGAAGACGAAGTAAGTGATAGATTGACATTCATAAAATTAATTTGCACTACAGTAATTACTGAAAGCCACCCTATGTATACGGTATGCTAGCGGGAAATATTGAGGAATTAAATTTTCGTGGACAAACAATCTTTACCATTTTGCAGGTTTAATTTTCATGGACACGTGCGATCATGCCCATTACACATTGTAGAATCATGCTTATTTTGCGGATCTAATTTTAATTTTGTGGACAGTAGCTTATCTGTGAAAACTGTGAAAATTGGACCCCTCAAAAATTTCCCACTGTTTCTTGATTTTGTCATTCTGTGTACAGCTGCCAATACTATTGCCGATGAGAAGCCTTCAATTCATTCTGCACCAAAGGGAGATCTTGAAGTGAATATCGGGGAGCAGCTGAGGTGGTGTGTCAGTGGAGGCAGTTTGGGAGTGCACGACTTGCAGTGGGCGTGGTCACAGAATCCTTCCCTGGAGACTGTCAATATCACGGCCAATGTCTCTGGCCCACCTTGTCTCAACTGTGAGTGTGCTGAATCAGCTTACTACGACTTGAATATTGTCCAACGGTACCTTCATAATACGAGCGTGGGTGGAGCTAGGGGTGTGGCTTTCTCTGTGCTGGGCTATTTAGACAAGAATTTGCAGTGTTCGGGAGTACCAACTAACTTCCTCTCCTTTATGATCATTGATGGAGTCCGGGCTGATGATAATCTCACAGAACTGATGTTCAATGTCGTCTCATTCACTGGAGATAGCACACCAGAATACTATGCTATTCGTGCTTGTAAGTGGTAGAGAGAGAGAGTGGGGTGGGGTGGGGGTGGAGGGAGATTATATTGTCTTTCATTTCTTTGCAGTTTACAAACAGCTTTTCCCAACGTTTCACAAGGACTACTACACTCAAGATCCTGTACAGACTCCACAGCAGAACCACATCTACTTCTGCAATGCAACCATTCCCGGTGACGCCAACTTGGAATGGAGAACTGATTCAAACATCCCACTTCCATTCATCAGCTCTAGTAGGATCACCAGCAGGTCTGATCTCTCTCTCACAGACGTTGATAATCTCTGCAGCAGCCAATCGTCCAATCACGGTGGAACATTTTCCGTCCGATTCAAGAATTCATACTCAGCCTATGACAGTGGTGCCATATACCTCAGTCAGGAGATCGCACTCGTCCTATGCAGCAGTAATCATCACCAGTCACAACCTCCCACCACCTACACCTGTTACTCTACATCGGACCGTTCCATTAGTGGCCCGACGGCCTCCCCCCTGGCCCCTCCCTCCGCTAGCTACCACGTATCTGCCATTGTTGTACCGGTCATCGTCATTGTCCTGTTGCTGATCGCAGTCTTGGTGATCGTGCTGGTGATTGTGTACCTTCGTTACTCTCGACTGAAGGCGGAGGCACCCAGGATGTGTCCCATTGTCAATGAGTCTGCCACTGCCAGCCTCATCGCACACACTCTGGGAATGGAGACGGTTGATGATAGCAGTAATAATCTTGAATTTCCCAGGGAAAATTTGGAGTTTGTGAAAGTATTAGGTGTGTTGAGGAAGGAAAGCACATTTTGCTTGCTACTAGCTTCTCTCTCCATATTTGAAGGGCTGATAATCATGGTAGCTAAACTAGTAGAAAAAAATTTTGGGGGGAGAAATGGGCGTGGCAGCTTCATGCACTGTGTCCTCCCTCCTTCACCATGCATTGACCAATAACGTGTTTGAATGTTACTGAGGTATTACGTGATTTTTATCTAGTGCTCTTAAATAATTTATACTGATCACTTGCACCGCTCCCCTTCTCCCACTACCTCTCTCTCTCCTTTCCCTTCTTTCTTCTTTCTCTCTTCCTTTTGGAGGGGAAATGGATGTTTTGTGTTTTTTTTGTGGGGGGGGGGGGGGGGGGGGGGGGGGGGGGCACTCGATTAAACCCTGCTACTTCTACACTTGTAAGAGCTAGCTAGCTATCATGCACATCAACCTTTTTGTCTTAGATGCTATTCTAACGTGCCGTATCACTTTTTGAAATTCTGTGCCACCCCTGTCTAGTCTGCATTAGGTTTGAACCAGTCAGGCTATGGTTGTTTCTGATCCTCCTCCTCAGGCCAAGCCTCATCCTTGCCCATGCAGGTTCTTCCCTGTTGAGCATCCAACATGGAGTGCACAGTATTAGCTGGAAGGAGCCTCGGGATGGGGCTAGTTAGGTGACCTATTTCCAATGTTGTGCTACATTGAAAAGCTGGGAATGGGCCTGGGGATGAGGCCGGACATGTGTGTAGGTGCTCTTAACCCCAGAACCACGAAGGTGACAGTGTGTGATGGGTGTGGAACTGGTAGCTACGGAAAGCAAAAGAAGTGAGACTTTGAAGCAGAATAGTCTTAAATTCAATGGTAGTGTGATACACATACATACAACGTTTTCCCCCTGTGATGATTCAGTGCCTCGTGCACACCAATTCGTTCTGCAATAATAATTTGATACCATACTATTGAAATCTTGAAATAGCCGTCAAATACCGTAAATCGCGAATATTTCATGTCTAAAATATTTCATGCGATAAATTTTCATGTTGAATAATTTTCGGACAAACGACCCTGTGCCGCATTATCATTAATATTGCGTATGTATTTTCGTGCGTTTAATTTTCGCACAAGCCAGGCTGTCCGAAAATATTTTAACAACGAAATATTCGCAATTTACGGTACCTTACCTTTCACACACATGCTCACCCACAGGAGAGGGTCAGTTTGGCCGTGTATTCAAAGCCATAGCAGAAGGGATATGTCCTTATGACAACAACAGGAAGGTGGTGGCCATCAAGACACTGAAAGGTGAGACCGTACAATATCACTCTCTCTATTGAACCTGGTGACCTCAGATACTTGAGTACTGAATGACCGAATGGCTGCATGCCATGTTATGTGGACTGCCTTTCAGTGCTGTCTGTATATAAAGCCGTAAGCTTTACTGTATACGTACATGTGCGATACTGTGTACACATGAAACATTGTTGCATATATGGTGGGAATGTTACAGCAGTAGTCTCTTTGCCTGAACTTCTCATTTTGAAAAAAAACTGGTTGAAGTCTGAAACCTTACGAAAAAAGAGTGCATGGATAGGAATAGTAGTGTAGCCTTGCACTAGGCACCAGAGGCTGCTGCGAAAAAGTGCAAAGTTAACAAACACTGGATGGCCTGGATGCAAGGCTAGCACCAGGCTCTCTCTGCACAAACGCTAATAGCATTGCATGCACAATGTACAAGTCCTTGCTGCAGCAAGTGAATGTATGAACTCAAATAATATTATTTTAAGTTATCTATAAGTTACATGACATGCTATCAAGTCTGCTGATTATAACTGTACAATGCTTTCTTCAGAGAATGCGAGACCTTCTGATAAAGACGACTTGCGGTCTGAGCTGGCCACCATGAGGGGGATGGAACCACATCCCAACATACTCAACTACCTCGGCATGTGCTCAGAGACAGGTCTGTCAGCTGAAATACCTTATAGATAGCTAGCTGTAGACCGTGTTACTTACAGTATCATGTGACTTACATGTAGATAGTACACCATCATACGCATAATGTAATACACAAAAATACACCCCACTCCTACACACACTCAGCTACAGAACCTCTGTGCATTCTGTTGGAGTTTGCCATGTACGGTAGTCTGAAGGACTACCTGAAGTCAGTGAGGACCGGGAAACTGCCCAACCCACAACTTCTCTTATGTCAAGCCCCACCCATTGCTCCACCCCCTAGAACCTCAACTGCCAATCATCAGGTAACCAATGGAAATGCATCTACAGTGACGTCTGGAATGACATCATCAGTTTATCCAGCGACCAATTCAACACTAAATCTATGTCCGTACCATCACAATCAGCTGACTCAGCATCGACAAAATGGAACTACACCATATTTAGTACCATCAGCAATATCAACAGGGGGAGCCCCTATTAATCAGCATCATCGACATCATCACCTCTGTCCAGCCGCCTCTGTTCCTCTTGATGACGCAGACCCAGCATCCAAGGCTCACTCTATGCGACTCATGCGCCTACTCAACAGCAAGTACTATACCCAGCAACTAACAGACGACCATGAGCATTGCCATGGTGACACACAAGAGTCTGGCCAGCTAGTGTGCTCATACTGTGGGGTAGGAGAAACGTGTATTAGGCGAGCGTGCCTGGATGATTATCCGTACTGGTATCATTCCAGAAACGACTACTACAATAGCTACTACAACTATAATTCCAAGCAACAAAAGAAGGGTGATTCTGGTAGTGCCTTCGCCAAGACCTCTGGGAATGTACTCCCACCTCAAGTTCCACCAATCTATGTCAGTGCCTGCGAGGGGGAAGGGGGTGCAAATTCCTCCGGCTACCCCCAGCAGGAATCAGTGTGCCACTGTGAATCTCCCCCCAATCTGACTCCATACGTTAATACTTGCTCCAGCTACCCCCAGCAGGAATCGGTGTGTCATTGTGAATCTCCCCCCAATCTGAACCCGTATGTTAATACTGACCAGGGGGAAGGAGGTGCAAATTCCTCCGGCTATCCCCAGCAGGAGCCGTTGTGCCACTGTGATTCACCTCCCAATCTGAATGCATACGTTAATACCTACCAGGGGGAAGGGGGTGCAAATTCCTCCAGCTACCCCCAGCAGGAGCTGGTGTGCCACTGTGAATCTCCTTCCAATCTGAATCCATGCTATAACTACAATCAATCTCCGTCAAGTGGCTGTATCTACTGTCATCACTATGCTAACAGTGAGGCGGGAGGTGGTGCTTGCCAGCAGCCAACTGGAACTGACCGAGCCAATCTTGGAGCCACTCTCGGAAGTACAGGAACACGACTCAGCTACTTTGAGGTGTTGGACTTTGCCCTGCAGATTGCTCGAGGGATGGAGCACTTGGATAAGATGAAAGTAAGAGTTTCATAACACACACTCTCTCTCTCTCACACGTGCTGCCTAGCTTGCACTAGTGTCATGATTCCCGGGTCCCCTTATCAGCTTGCCAGTGTTACCAAAAAAGATAGGGAGCTTGGGACAAGGCTAGCCACTGCCCTGCACTAAGAATTTGATGCGTGTACTTGAAATTTGTTGTATAAACAAATTTACTCCATTAGCCACTTAACCTTGTATAAGTTTAATTGATAATTATGTGACTATAATATATATTTTCACTTTGAAGTGTGTCCATCGTGACCTGGCTGCCAGGAATGTTCTGATTGCGGAGGGCTTCTTGCTGAAGATTGGTGACTTTGGTTTGGCAAGAGACCTCTCGGAAAAGGACTACTACAGAAAAATCACTCCGGTAAGCTATAGTAAACTATAATCATAAAACTTTTATTCTAGTAGTAAATTTTGCATAATTTGGTCGTATTTCCTTCAGGGTCGTGTCCCAGCTCGGTGGATGGCTCTGGAGTCGCTGGAGGAAAGAACACACACCTCAAAAAGTGATGTGTAAGCAATCATACTGCATTTTTAGTACTAAATAGATGCCACATTATGTACAACATTATTATCATTTGAGGTGATATTTGGATCGGTATATTATCGTACATGTATCTACATTTATGCAGTTGGTCTTATGGAGTGGTCCTCTGGGAGATCCTGACATATGGTGAGTAATTAACTAATTTGCTCAAAGATCCCAGAAAAAGTACTGCTGTTGAGTTGAATCCTTTCTTATGCAGGGGGTCTACCTTACGGGAAGTCTCCAGTGGCTAGTGGTATTGAGTCTCTGACTGCTCACATCAAGGCTGGCCACAGGCTGCCCAAGCCACCAAACTGCAGCGAAGAGATGTAAGACACTCTGGTATTAGCCTGTCTCATTCCCAGGTCCCATTCTCTGTACAGTTTTTATAGTCTGGGAATGGGGCCTGGGAATGAAATACCGTACAGCGAGAAATTTTCGAGGGTAGCAATTTTCGCGGATGTGGAATTTTGAACTTTTTCGCGTTTTAATTTTTGAGGATCAGCCCTGAGACAAAGCCACACCCCCAAATTGGATGCAATAAAAACCACGCCCCTTCTCTTTCACACGTACGTGCGTGGAATCATAGCAGATAGTGTTAAACACGAGCTAACTATGTCTGAACTACGAAGCTGTGTTGTGGAGGCGATGATCCGTGGCGACCACGAGTATCAAAGCATTTAGGAGGCTGAAGTTGGAGAAAATCTGACGTGTATCCGAGAGCCCGGTAACGTCCGTGACCCCGGCAACGTCCGTGACCCCTACGCTGTAGCTGTCACAAAACCCGAGTCTTCAACAATAGTTGGACACGTCCCAAGAAAAATGTCAGCTATATGTTCGCTCTTTCTTCGAAAATGGCTTACTAACGCTACAAATAGTGCATATTCTGTTCAGCATGCCTTGTGGTTTATATCGACCACACCCATTCTACTGATATCATGTGCTGGTGGGACTGCGCACGCTCGAGCTAAGTCAGTATAGGAACGGGTCGTCAAGTCATACTGTATAGCAGGAAAGTTTCGAGGTATAAATTTTCGCGGATTCACCCTGATCCGCGAAAACAGCGAAATTTAATACCCTCGAAAATTTCCCGCTATACGGTATTCAATCTGTAGGGTTGTGTAAGTGTTAACAAGAGTATATACTCTTGGTGTTAATAACCTTATTTATGTCAGGTTTGGTTTGCTCAAGATGTGCTGGGAAGAGGACCCTGAACTTCGACCTTCTTTCACTCAGCTAGTCAATGTTTTCACCACTCTCCTGGATTCCACCGAGGTAAGAACTACATGTACATGTATACATGTATATATTATCACAATCGACTGTTATGCTGAGAGTTGGTTGCTCTGCTATTCTTACCGCCAACATTGGCATTAATATCCCTTTGGGAATTGAAGGAGTTACCCAATTTGTTGCTGGACTTGTAGGGCATGACTAATTTTCCTGGTTATCATGGTGTGGAGCACTACTGCATATCAATTGTGATGCAATAATATTTATTTCGCAGGAGTACTTCAGTGTGAGCGTGGAGGATGCAGTTCACCAGCGGATGACTGCTCACCTGGAGGCCAGTGCTGTCGCTGGCATTTCCAGCAGTGGGCCAGAGAGAGAGCCTCTCCAGCCCACCATCCTAACCTCACCTTACGGAACCATGGGTAAATTAATATTTATCTCCCTTTCACCTTCCATAGCCTCGTCCCCAGGCCCTCCCAGTCTTTTTCGCACACTGAAAAACAGGGAGGCCCTGAGGACAAGGCTGTATTAATACCCCTTCCATACCATGCAGTGCTAGCTAGCTACATGTACATGTACATGTACATGTACATGTACATGTACATGTACATGTAGTAGCTTTCAATTCATTTCTGTCCCAGTCTCCATGTTTGAATTTGCTCCACCTTTTCCTTATCAGGTGCCCCACCAGTCCTTTCCACCAGCTGCAGCTACATCGACGAGCCTGACCCTCCCTCTCTCTCTCCCACTGGAGGCCATTCAGCATCGGTGCCAATGTCCCCAGGACCTTCTGGTGCCTCCAACCTTGGCCCTTCCCTCCTCGACCAAGTTAGCACTGCTCTGGGCCAAGACTACCTCAAACTTGTTGATGACTCAGTAAATGATCATGAAGAACAGGATCGATCTAATGAATTGGGTCTACCGTTATTCAATGCAGGGGCAGCTAGTATTGGGAATGGAGAACCTGGAACTGGAATGGGGTTCAATTACCTCAAACTTGTTGATGACTCGGCAAACTATCACGAGGAACGGGATCACTCTAATGAAGGGTCTCTACCGTTGCTCAGTGCAGGTGCAGCTAATATGGGGAATAGAGAACCTGGAACCAGAATGAGAGTCAACCAGACTACCACCACTAGCACTACATGTAGCGATGTTGAACGTACATGTGATACCAGTGAAGAGAGAAATGAACAAGTAGTGCATTATCCACCGCCAGATATTGTCTTGGAGTCTTTGCCTTCTCAGTCAACTGGGTCCCTCAGGCCGAACGGTGTGGCTGGAGCAAGCTGGGACAATCATATCAGTGGTGGTGGAGTCAATGGAAGGTCAAAGATTAAACTTGGTCACTCACGAACACGAAAGCAAAATATTCACTGCCTGGAAACAGAAGTATAACAACATGTTTTTTTTAAATCCTAACATTTTTTTTTTAAATCAGTCTTTTTTTAATCCTACCTTTCATTCAACGTGTTCTGTATGAACTATAATCACAATAATTATGATCATCTGATATCGTTCACCTTACCAAGTCTAGATCCCTCCCAAGTCCTCCAACTTCTGCAGTACTGTTTGTATGTAATAGATATTGCATGGTAGGGAGTGTATTATGGATTATAAAGCCCATGACCCCGAGGGCGCAGCCCGAGGGGGAGGGGCTTTATAATCCATAATATATCCTGATTCACCCTTGTATCCTAGGTAACAGGGGTGTTATAACTAAAATATTGACCTCCCTCAGGCAATTATAATCCCCTGTGAACACTATAGTGCACTGCACTAAAAATATGCCAGCCAACGACTTCCTACCATCTAAACACAAACACTAAGAAACTGACCAATCAGGATATATATCAGATGTCACATGGTAGGCACGCGTATTATGGATTATAAAGCCCCTCCCCCTTGGGCTGCGCCCTCGGGGTCGTGGGCTTTATAATCCATAATACACTGCCTACCATGCGATATCTATTACATACACGTGCCTACCATGCGACATCTGATATATATCCTGATTGGTCAGTTTCTTAGTGGTTGCATTTATCTGGTAGAAGTCGTTGGCTGGCATATTTTTAGTGCAGTGCACTATGGTGTTCACAGGGGATTATAATTGCCTGGGGGAGGTCAATGTTTTAGTTATAACACCCCTGTTACCTAGGATACAAGGGTGAATCAGGATATATAATAATAATATAAGATGTAGCACATATTATTATATGCATACAGGGCAGTGCAGCATGCACTAGCTGGGCCAGCCATGCACCTCGGCAGAACATCTAATCATTAAGTCATATGCATGTACTTAATTATTTATGTCACATACTAGTGTAATAATACTTAAGTGATTTAATAATATTATGTAGTAAAAACTTCATCTATATTATTATAATAATTATATACGCCCCCCCCTCCCCTAATATGGGCTCCCTAAATTTTTCTACAATTTTCTATAGAGGATCTGCTATGAATTATGTAGGTATGTATTGCCATGTATAACATGTATGAACTTCGAACCCACCCACCGATGACATCACTGGTGCATGCAGCTAGGTACTAGGTACAAGTACCAGTCATCATTGCCACGGACACACACCCCTCGATCTGCATGCCCGCATTAGCATTCTCAATGAGCATCTGTGGAGTAGTTATTATTATTATGTAAATACAGAGGTAATGTGTAAATAGAGGTAACGTGGTCAATAATTGTTATGTTTTGCTCGAGTAGCTGCATGTAATGTTTGTCCCACTAATTAGTGCACTCTGAACCCCAGGGAACGCAATCATGCGTGCAAGCCACTGGTTGTCAATAATAATTAGCATATGCTGATGACTGCATCGGATCAGAGTGAATTGCGGAAGTGTATCCGTGACAGGGTAGTGGATGGATACCCGATAGGAGCAGCTAGATCGAGATGTGGCGGTGGCAGCGGTGTCCCTGGCTCCTGGTCTGCGTGACCGTGTGCCTTCTGCTCGACTATCCGACCTATTCACGACAGCAGGACGGTACAGCCATCTACAAAGAAGACTATCGTGAGTCATTACTCCTATGTCATATCAAATTTGCATTGATATCGATAATAATATTATACTTCAATTATAAATAATACGTCATGATCATCTGCAATACTGATACAGCTAATGATCCAGACTGCAACACATTTGCCACTCTTGGTGACTATTTCAAGAATGAAGCCGGCAAGGACATAATTTGTCCGTACCTCCTGTTGGAGTCCCCCACAGAGACCGAGTCCACGGCTCCGGGGGCCGGAGGAACTGGCCCCCTTCCGACATCATCCTCAGGGTTGCGGCCGCAGTGTATGCACGAATTGGGCTCTCTTCCGGCAAATGGCAGTGTGGCGTGGTGCTACACTACTCCGGCAAAAAACATTTTGTCAAACCAAGGACCAGGCACCCTCTGTATCAATAGTACAGGTCACCGCACCGTATCTTATTCAGAGAATGCAGTATCAGTACTGGTGAGTTACTTAGACAGCATCACTGTATTGGACGATGGTCGACTGAGCTTTCCAGAAGTTAATGCTTTCCTTGAGGGAGCTAGGATTGACAACTGCACGGTTTTTGCTGAAGATGGTCAGATATGTGGAGAGCAAAGGAGCAAAGTGAATATCGTACTACTAAGACGAAGTAAGTGATAGATTGGCATTTCCAAAGGCCATACTAGTTGAAATTTGCACTACAGTAATTACTGAAAGCCACCCTATGTATACTGTATGCTGTTCCAACGCTACTGTATAGCGGGAAATTTTGAGGGTTTCAATTTGTGTGGACAAGCAATCTTTACCATTTGCAGATTTAATTTTCGCTGACAAATGTGATTATGCCCATTATAGTCATGCTTATACAGTTTATGGGTCTAATTATGTGGATAGCAAGCAGTTTATCTGTGAAAATTGCAAAAATTGGACGCCTTGAAAATTTCCCGCTGTATGGTATTTGATTTTGTCATTCTATGTACAGCTGCTGGTACTATTGCCGATGAAAAGCCTTCAATTATTTCTGAACCAAAGGGAGAAAATCTTGAAGTGAATGTCGGGGAGCAGCTGAGGTGGTGTGTCAGTGGAGGCAGTCTGGGAGTGCACGACTTGCAGTGGGCGTGGTCACAGAATCCTTCCCTGGAGACTGTCAATATCACGGCCAATGTCTCTGGCCCACCTTGTCTCAACTGTGAGTGTGCTGAATCAGCTTACTATGACTTGGATATCGTCCAATGGTACCGTCATAATATGAGTGTGGGTGGAGCTAGGGGTGTGGCTTTCTCTGTGCTGGGCTATAGTTTTTCAAGTGTTGAAATTTCCAAGAATTGGCAGTGTTCGGGAGTACCAACTAACTTCCTCTCCTTTGTGATCATTGATGGAGTCCGGGCTGATGATAATCTCACAGAACTGATGTTCAATGTCATCTCATTCACTGGAGATAGCACACCAGAAGACTATGCTATTCGTGCTTGTAAGTGGTAGAGAGAGAGAGTGGGGTGGGGGGGGGGGAGGGGTGGGGGGGGAGGGAGATTATATTGTCTTTCATTTCTTTGCAGTTTACAAACAGCTTTTCCCAACGTTTCACAAGGACTACTACACTCAAGATCCTGTACAGACTCCGCAGCAGAACCACATCTACTTCTGCAATGCAACCATTCCCGGTGATGCCAACTTGGAATGGAGAACTGATTCAAACGTCCCCGTTCCATTCATCAACTCTAGTAGGATCACCAGCAGGTCTGATCTCTCTCTCACAGACATTGACAATCTCTGCAGCAGCCAGTCGTCCAATCACGGTGGAACATTTTCCGTCCGATTCAAGAATTCATACTCGGCCTATGACAGCGGTGCCATATACCTCAGTCAGGAGATTGCACTCGTCCTATGCAGCAGTAATCGTCACCAGTCACAACCTCCCACCACCTACACCTGTTACTCTACATCGGACCGTTCCATTAGTGGCCCGACGGTCTCCCCCCTGGCCCCTCCCTCCGCTAGCTACCACGTATCTGCCATTGTTGTACCGGTCATCGTCATTGTCCTGTTGCTGATCGCTGTCTTGGTGATCGTGCTGGTGATAGTGCACTTTCGTTACTCTCGGCTGAAGGCGGAGGCGCCCAGGATGTGTCCCATTGTCAATGAGTCTGCCACTGCTAGCCTCATCGCTGGGAGTATGGCTCTGGCCACCTTGGGAATGGAGACCGTTGATGATAGCAGTAATAGTCTTGAATTTCCCAGGGAAAATTTGGAGGTTATAAAAATGTTAGGTGAGTACTATAGCTTTCTCTCTCCATATTTGAAGGGCTGAAAATCATAGTAGCTAACTCTCACATGTAGTATTAAATATAGTCCCCTCTTGTCTTAAAAGTTTGGTGAAGCAGCTCTCACTTGAGATTGAAATTTGGCCACCTGTCAGTGAATGCTGAGTGTCATAGGTGTGGATGTGTTGACTACTTTCAAATAGCACCCAATAAAAAACAAATTCAAATATTTCCTGCTACAGTACAGAAATACAATATAAAATTATATTTTTAGTCCACTTAGGGCTCTTGGCCAATTTTGCACGGTCCATTCACTTGAGCTCTGCTTAGCATAATTCTCAACACAGATAGTGCAATTAAGTGTCTTCATTCTGCTCACCATCTCAGTGCTGAGCTACGTAGAAGAGGTGCTCCATCATATCATGGGTTGCATGCTCTTTCTACAGTGAATGCATACATTGTGAGTGTATGCTCTGAATGTACGTACCTCGTCGCAAGACAACTCCCAGTTTTTTTACAATGCTGGGAGTGGCCTAGAGATGAGGCTGCATGCGCTCTATTTGGATCTTGCATAATAGAATACGTGGAGGTTGGCATTCCAATGAGATAGTGAAACTTTATGTGCACTGCATAGCTAGTGAAGGCGCTCCCATTTGAGTCCTATTTCAGAGATGGTGCGTGTGCAACGTCAACATGTTGGTTTTTGGAGTCTTTTTTTTTCAGGGGTTTTCGGGTCTGGTTTGTGTCTGTGTGCTATTGTGTGTGTGGGAGGGTGGTGTGCTTAGAAGTACGGGTTCCTGCCCCCATTAGGACCATAGGATGCATGCATAGTAAACAGATGCCCACCATTGTATGTAAATACGAGCAGGTGTGTGCACGTAAAACTTCACTTCGAATAGCTACAAAGCTGCTATAATGTTATCCCATCATGATCACTACCCCTCTGGCTCTAGCAGCTGGGATGGCTACGGCATAGAAGATCCGGCTGTTCCAGCAAATGCCGTACCACTTTCAAAAGCTGTATTTTTTGCAGACCACTTTTTAAAAAAAATTATTATGGCTACACCCACTTATATAAGCAGGTCATGTGCATGGTCAACAAATCTACAGTCAGCCATACACTTGACAACTCCAGCAAAAGAATCATCAAAAATTAAGCTACGATACTGTTGATGCTATTATATTCTCACTTCTACAGGCTAGCTAGCTATGATGCGTTTCACCTTTTTGTCTTGGATGCTATTCTATCATGCCGTATCACTTTTTGATATTCTCTGCCATCCCTGTCTAGTCTGCGTTAGGTTTGAACCAGTCAGGCTGTGGTTGCTGCTGATCCTCCTCCTCAGGCCAAGCCTCATCCTTGCCCATGCAGGTTCCTCCCAGCTTTGCTGTGTTGAGCATCCAACATGGAGTGCACATGCAGTATTAAAGAGCTGGAAGGAGCCTCGGGATGGGGCTAGCTAGTTAGGTGACCTATTTCCAATGCTGTGCTACATTGAAAAACTGGGAATGGGTCTGGGGATGAGGCTGGACGTGTGTGTAGGTGCTCTATAAACCCCAGAACCACAAATAGAAATTACATGTAAATGGTCAACCACATAATGTGGCCTGTGAAGTAATTATTGATTTTTAGATGGCTGCAATTTACTACAATGTGCTATAATATTTATGTCCATTTGGGTCAGCTACATGTGTTAGGTCAGTGAGTGGCATGCAGATGTGATGTTAATTCAGTCAGGACCACTTATCATGCATTGCTGGGAGTACACATGGTGCAAGTAGTGCCTTCCGCCGTGCGGCAGCCTTGTTGACCAGACCACTCACTTTGCAGTGCTGGATATAATAATTATTGTTGCATCACCAGCAATGTGTGTGTGGTGGGTGACTCAGGAACTAATAGCTACGGAAAGCAAAAGCAGTGAGACTTTTGAAGCAGAACAGTCTTAAAATTGATAGTGTGATGCACATGCATTTTTCCCTGGCCACTGTCTGTACATGATTCAATGCGCTCTGCAATAATAGTTTGATACCATACTATTGAAATCTTGAAATAGCCGTCAAATACCTTACCTTACACACACCCACAGGAGAGGGTCAATTTGGCCGTGTATTCAAAGCCATAGCAGAAGGGATATGTCCTTATGACAACAACAGGAAGGTGGTGGCCGTCAAGACACTGAAAGGTGAGACCGTACAATATCACTCTCTCTATTGAACCTGGTGACCTCAGATACTTGAGTACTGAATGACTGAATGGCTGCATGCCATGTTATGTGGACTACCTTTCAGTGCTGTCTGTATTAAGCGGCATAGCCGTAAGCTTTACTGTATGCGTACATGTGCTACATGGTGTACATGTGAAACATGCAGCAGTACAATGTTGCTCTCTCTATTGAGCCTGGTGACCTTTGATACTTGCATGGAGTATTGAATGACTGAATGGGCCTTTGCTGCATGCCATGTTATGTGGACTAGTCTACCTTTCAGTGTAGTCTGTATAAAGCTGTAAGCTTTACTGTATACATACATGTGCGAGACTACATGTGTACACAATCTCTTTGCCCGAGCTTCTCAGTCTGAAAAAGACTGGTTGAAGTCTGAAACCTTACGAAGAAAGAGTGCTTGGATAGGAATAGTAGTGTAGCCTTGCACTAGGCACCAGCTAGCCTCGTATCCAGGCCATCCCATGTCTTTTAACGCTGCTTCGAAAAGTGCAAAGTTAATAAACATTGAATGGCCTGGATGCGAGGCTAGCACCAGGCTCTCCATGCACGAAGGCTAATAGCAGTGCATGCACAATGTACAAGTCCTCGCTGCAGCAAGTGAACTTACAATATTATTTAAGTTATCTACAAGTATGACATAGGTGCTATCAAGTCACTGATTTTAATTGTACAATGCTTTCTTTCTATAATATTCTTCAGAGAATGCGAGACCTTCTGATAAAGATGATTTGCGGTCTGAGCTGGCCACCATGAGGGGGATGGAACCACACCCCAACATACTCAACTACCTCGGCATGTGCTCAGAGACAGGTCTGTCGAATAATTGAGAGTAACTACTATAAAGGCAGGCGAGAGAGAAATGAAGCTAGTGGAAGGAGAATTCATTGCATCATTGTTAGGAGATACGTACCCCCCTATGCTATACCGCCCCTGATTTGAATTACCAGTGTAATAGTAGATTTGGTTCCTAAAATTATTAAGTGCCTACACAGTTACCATAACATTATTATGTACATGAATGTGACGTACATGTATGTATATCCCACCACCACACATATACCCCCACACATTACACATTCTCCAGCTTTGGAACCTCTGTGCATACTGATGGAGTTTGCGATGCACGGTAGTCTGAAGGACTACCTGAAGTCAGTCAAGACTGCCAACCCACAGTTCCTCTTGTATCAGCAGCAACAACAGATACATGTGGGACAGGCCCCACCCATTGCCACACCCTCTATTACTGTTACTACCAATCTTCCAGTAGCCAATGGAAACACTCCTGGACCAGGCCAAGGGGCTTCTGCATCCGGTATGACATCATCGGTATATCCAGCGACCAATCGGAAATCAACACTCAGTCTATGTCCGTACCATTATAATCAGCTGACTCAGCACAATCACAATCACAATGGATCTACACCATATATGTCGTCGTCAGCGCCAACGGGGGGAACCCCTGGTGATCAACATTATCATCACCTCTACCCGGCTACCGCAGCTCAAGCAGCAGCCGGAGAGTCTGTCTCACTTGGCAACATAGACCCAGCGTCGAAGGCTCATGCTATGCGACTCCTGCGTCTGCTCAACAGCGAATATGGCCTGCAGCAGCTAGCAGACGACCATGAGTGCTGCCATGATGACATGGAAGGGGCTGAGGCTGCAATCAAGCTTGGACAGTCGGCGTACTCGTACAGTGGGTTGAGCGAGATGTGTGTGAGGCGAGCGTGCCTGGATGATTATCCGTACTGGTATCACGGCACTATGCCGAGAAACGACTACTACAATAGCTACTACAACTATAACTCCGAGCACGAAAAGAAAGAGGAATCGGAGAGTCCGTTTGCCGATACCCCCGGCACCAATGCCCCTCTACTCCCCCCTCCGCCAATCTACATCAATGACTGTGAGGGGGAAGGGGGTACAAATTGCTCCGGTGACCCCCAACAGGAGTGCCTCTGCCACCATCTGTCGGCTACCAATCTGAATCCTTATCACAGTTACAATCTCTCTACCGCAAGTGGCGGCTGTGTCTACTGTTGTCAGTGTGCTGCTATTGGTGAGGCAGTGGGAGGGGGTGGGGGTGTGTACCAGCAGACTGGAGCCGACCAATCCAATCCTGGAGGAGGAGGAGGAGAAGGAGTGGGGCTGAACGCTGCAGCCACTTCATCCGACAATACAGAAACACGACTCAGCTACTTTGAGGTGTTGGACTTTGCCCTGCAGATTGCTCGAGGAATGGAGCACTTGGAAAAGATGAAAGTAAGTTGTGGATACAGATTAACTCTGTTGGTCACCTGCACTGCCCGTATATACTAATGTTCATGTTTACATAAACAGTCCATAATAATATTATGGTAGACCGTCTGACAAAAGGAGCAAGTTTCTTTCCTTCATAGTATACTGCCGGTATTCAGCTTGTTGCCATGAAAAGTGAGAATGGCAGGAGTGACAAAACCTATGGGATTTTTCTTCCATTATTTTTGGTCTTTTACTGATTCTCTGGTGTCTTAATTGTACTCACTAGCATAATGGCTTGACAATTAGACTACAATAGTTTCTTTTGTTCTCTGTTCAAGTGTGTCCATCGTGACCTGGCTGCCAGGAATGTTCTGATTGCGGAGGGCTTCTTGCTGAAGATTGGTGACTTTGGTTTGGCAAGAGACCTCTCGGAAAAGGACTACTACAGAAAAGTCACTCCTGTGAGTTGAGAGTCACCTTCCTGACTCAGTGACAGTTTCGTTGTGTGTCCCTCTTTTTTAGATGGAAGTTTCTGTATAGTATGATAATATTTTGGTTTCCTTTACCATAATATGTTTCAGGGTCGTGTCCCAGCTCGGTGGATGGCTCTGGAGTCGCTGGAGGAAAGAACACACACCTCAAAAAGTGATGTGTAAGTACATCCACAAGTAGACTATACTACTGTTTAGTTTTACACTATCCCATAAGTTTTTCCACATAAAACATTGCAGTATTGCACAATAATGGCCAACCTTGTCCAATTTTGGTAGGCAAATTAATGATGCTGACATAAGTAGTGCAAATTTGATTAAGTTGTTGTATCCCATAATGATTGGTTACTCCTTTATCATACACAGCTGGTCCTATGGAGTCGTTCTCTGGGAAATATTGACCTATGGTGAGTTTGCCTAGTCTAACCAGCCCTCTAGACCAGTGCAGGCTAAAGCGTTCAGCCACTGCTAAAGTTTCGAGGTTTCCCATTTCTGTGTTGGCCACCAATGCATTACCCATACTCACTTTCATTTTCTACTTGTGTGCATACAGGGGATCTGCCTTATGGGAAGTCTCCAGTGGCTAGTGGTATTGAGTCTCTGACTGCTCACATCAAGGCTGGCCACAGGCTGCCCAAGCCACCAAACTGCAGCGAAGAGATGTAAGATTCCCCATCAGATGCGCTAGCTACAGTAGCCTAGGCCTATCCTTGAGGGCGTACTATAGTGATACTATAGTATTATAACCCTTGTTTGTGTCAGGTTTGGTTTGCTCAAGATGTGCTGGGAAGAGGACCCTGAACTTCGACCTTCCTTCACTCAGCTCGTTGATGTCTTCACCACTCTCCTGGAGTCGGCTCAGGTATGTAATACATACATGTACTAGCTAGTGTGGGTCCCTTGCATGCAGTGATATTACAATGGGCCTAGAGCCATTGCCGATTGAGTTCTCAAGTACCAAGTACATTCGTACAATGTCATGTAAGCACCTTCTAACTTCAACTTTGAGATTACATACACCTTCCAGAAGAAATTTTGTGTCATACACTTGTGCACCATGCATGCATTGATGTTGTCTATTTTTGCAGGAGTACTTCAGTGTGAGTGTGGAGGATGCAGTTCACCAGCGGATGACTGCTCACCTGGAGGCCAGTGCTGTGGCTGGCATTTCCAGCAGTGGGCCAGAGAGAGAGCCTCTCCAACCCACCATCCTAACTTCACCTTACGGAACCATGGGTAAATTAATACTTCAGCTAACTATTATGAATCATCCATCTCCATTCTTTGATATGAAAGATGCTGCTGTTGCCATGGGGATCTTATCCAATACACTACGTTCCCAACAGATTCACTTTCTTTTTCTTATTCAACAATCTGTAGCTACATGTAGCTAATTGATTTTGACGATGACATGCCTTAAATGGGCATGGTTTCAAGCTAACTGGGAATAATTTCAAAAACCTTGCATGCACTTATGCAACAGCCTCAGTAACTATATCCAGCGCTAGACACTGTGGCTCGTGTATTGTACAGCTTACGTTTGTAATGCTTTTTCATGCCATTATTTACACCATGTAGGTGCCCCAGTCCGTTCCACCAGCTACATCGATGAGCCAGACTCTCCTCCTGCCAGGGACAACAATTCAGTGTCACTCTCCCCGGCGCCTTCCAGTCACTGCAGCCTTGAGCTCTGCCACATCCCTCAGACCAACAACACCAATCTCAGCCAGAGCTATCTCAATCTCATCGACGACTCAGCAAGTCACGACCACCATACAGAGCTGGAGCACTCTGACGAGGGGTCTATACTGTTCAGTGCGGGGGCAGGGGGTGTGGTGGGGAGAGAATTGGAACTAGAATCTGAGGTGAAACATAATAGCATCGGCAGCGTTAGCCCTGTGATTAATGCAAGAGAAGAGAAGCTACGTGTACTTGGTAATGGGCACGCGAAAGGAAGGGTCCGTCCGCCTGACATCGTACTGGACTCTCAGTCGACAGTTCCCAGCAGGGCAGCCCGCCTCAGGCTCGGGGTGCAGGATGATAATACAGCGGGAATGAATTGGGGCAACCCACTGCAGCAGGAGGGCGCTGCCGCTGTTGCCAATGGAGGGTCAAAGGTCACACACGGTCATCCACGAGCACGGCAGAGAAACATTCACTGTCAGGAAACAGAGGTATAGTTAGCCGTCACAATATAACACAATACACTGGCTGGTTACTGCTGTCATAATGTAATATAATCATTCAAACTGTGCATTATGTGATAAATTATTGCAATTAGACAGGTGCATCGATGTATTACATGAATTGTTTAAAATCACATCACTCTATTCAATCTTTGTATAATATTATACATCTCATTGTTTGCATGACATTGATATTGTATGATTATGCAAGTGAACATCATGGCAGTGCCGCAGGAACACTGATCATGAGCAAAACTATGGCGGTTTTGTTAAGTGAGTGTGTTGCCACTAAGTCCCTTGAGAGATGAGCTGTATAGCTAGCTCTCTCGTGCGTGCATGAGCAGACTGACTGTGTGTGTGTGCACTGGTGGGTTTGAAGTAAGTGTCATTGTGTGGTTTGGCTGGGCATTGTGCAGCTGGTGTGTCGGTCTAGTCTGTGGGCTGCGAAGGGGGTTTCCTACTGCTGGAGTAGAGCACCACCTGCGCGCTGTCGTACCCAGTCAAGGCGAACTCTGAACCCTCGGCGTCGCAGAACTGGCCGCCACAGAGTAGGGTGTTGGTAGTAGTTACCGAGAACAGATGAGTAACCTGTTAGAGCATGGGGAATAAGAGGGAAAGGGAGTAGGGAGGGAGAGAGGGAGAGAGAGAGAGAGAGAGAGAGAGAGAGAGAGAGAGAGAGAGAGAGAGAGAGAGAGAGAGAGAGAGAGAGAGAGAGAGAGAGAGAGAGAGAGAGAGAGAGAGAGAGAGAGAGAGAGAGAGAGAGAGAGAGAGAGAGAGAGAGAGAGAGAGGGAGGGAGAGGGAAAGGGAGTAGGGAGGGAGAGAGATTAATATAATTACCTATGTAGGTAAGTACTGTATAAGTCTTACATAGTATTTAAAACACCCTCAAACAAAAGAATTGGCTTGCATCCATTACAATACCTACATTGGACCTACAAGTGCACTCAATGTTCAGCAAACACTAATTCTGCTGATGCAGATACAATACAATTACTGACATTGCAATCTATTCCTTTGTGATTGTACGTACGAAGGGAAACTAGCAAATTTCAATGCTAGCCTTGTTCCCATCATCTGGCTACCTAGTATTTACAACAAGCAACTCTGAGAAGCTGGGAATGGGCTTGCCAGTGGTGCATGGTGAGGCTATGAAAATGAGATGAAAACAAAATTAATGGGTAATATCAGCTCATTCAGTTAGTGCGGTGCCTTGGGACACATACACATATACAGTGGAGCCCCTCTATTCCAGACACCCTTGGGACAGCTTAAAGTGTCCTAGCTGATTAAAGGAGGTGTCCTCATTTCAGGGGTGTCCTTATAGAGGTGTTCCACTGTACAAGTAATAGTAGCAGAATTCAGGGGCTCATACAGGGGGCAGATAAGAAACTCGATCTGGCCAGCGACACTAATTGTAGCTTAACCCGAGCTTGCACTGACTGACCTTTATGTCACTGCCAGGCTCCAGCCTCCACACTGAAGCTGTACCGTCCTCAGATACCGACAGAAGCTGTAGAACATGAATATCAAAGCGAATGAGTCACTTCAAAGCAGACCTTTTCCTTATAATATCGATTGCAGCATTTGACTAACTAGCCTATAGTATATTACATGCATTAAAGGTAAATAGAGGCTGCAATATAATGTTATTTCATAGCTTGGTGGGCCTTTCATGCATATAGCAGCAAATCTCTTTTATATAGTTTCCCTCTCGTTATTTTTTCTTTCCATTTCCTCATACTCTTCTGGGCAAGGGAGGGGGTAATACTAAACAAAACCCCGGCTTGGTTGTCAAACACTGAGATAAAAAAAAAACTTGGAATTGCCTCTGAGTCAGATAAAAATAGGAAAACTTTCCCCATCTTAGTGTTCCTCTTCTCTTACCAGTCCCGAGTCAGGCGCCACATCCAGGCTTGTGATGGAGCGGGCGTGAGCTCCAATCTCTATCGCCTTGGCTCCACTGTCCGAGTTGTAGATGACAATCTGTCCATTAGTGAATCCACCAATCAGAAGGTTCTCCCAGAAACACAGGCACATGCACGGCACCTCACTGTCAATGTGCATGTGTATGAAGTATATCATGTATAGATACTAGAGAGAGAGAGCGTGTGTGTGTGTGTATATTATGCGCATGATTGGGAATTGGCACCATTGTAGACTATGTTGCTATTATTATTCGCTCATTGGACGGAAGTTGGATATCATTATTATTATTGTAATTTAGATCCTGATGCCAGTTATAGTCATCGTGGCTTTGACTAGGCTATTAGCTACATGTGTGCTGCACAGAACACCACTTTAGCTATCACATAGTAACCTAGCAGGTGTATGGAAATAGTAGTATTATGGTTTCTTAACCCACTGATGTAGTGATGACTTTGCAACAACAGGGTCATTAGCTGAGCGACATGCAACTTGTACATATTATGCATAAACTTTCAAATGGCCCAAATTTTTGCACTTTCTCAATTGCACTAGCGTAGATCAGTGATAATGATGGCTATCTTACCCAGCGTCTTCAATGACCAGAGAGCTCTCGTCCGAAGTGAGGGGATCCTGCCAGACCATGATACAACCACTCTCATCACAGCTGGCCAGATGACCCTCTGAGTTGGTGGCCAGGTCAGTGATGGGGACAGTGTGACCCTTCAGTTGCCTAGTGATGGTCACGCTAGAACCCTGAGCAGGAACATTCAGCATCAGGATGGGGCCATCTGAGGTGCCTGAAAGATAATGAGTATGTGAGAGAGAGATAGAGAGATAGAGGAGAGAGGGGAAAAGGGGATCGGGGGGGGGGGGGGGAGAGAAGAGAAATATATACATACATGACATTGTATTTGTACACCAAAGCATACTGCATAGCCAAAATTTCCACTGGATAAAAAAATTGTACCACATACTTTTGCCATCACCAACACAGGGAAAAGCGATTCGTGGGATAAAAATTTTATCAATGTGAGGAGGTGGCAAAACTAGCAAAAAAAATATATATATAATATATATCTGGCAACACGGTATTAATGCACTGAGTAATATGAAGGGTGGGGAGGGGTGTGGTGTAAGCCAATAGTGATAACCTTAATTGCTCACCTACACAGACCAAGTCTCCAATAGTGGCAACTCCTCTGGTAAACCGACAAACTGCAGCACAAGAGGACATCAATGGGATGAGTATGCACGGCATGAACACAATCATACTGCAAATGGGGTCAGTTAACATGCTATGCATGGTATGCCTTTATGTGGCTGTAAGGGATATCACACTGTGGATAATGGTGTTTTATGTACTTACCGAACGAGCCGGGTGGTGTTTCAAATTTGTTCATATACAACTCGTTCTTGCTGCTCCATTCCAGTATCTGTGCGTATACAATGCACCAACGTCCAAATTATCCCATGTACAACTATTATTGTTGCTACCCATGTAGCAAATAATGCGTACTCTCACCTGGAATCCTTTGTATGATGTGAGAACAAGAACAGTCCTTTGATTTTTCAGGTGACACCACTTCACCTAAGAATGGATCTATGCTACATTGTAGCAATGTTTACGCGCAACAGTTTAGCCCCACCCCCCAACATAAACAATACTCTAATAAATGCCCACCAATGCTAAAGCTGGATTCTAGAATACTGTTATCAGCGTAGGGTACTCACCTGAGTGAGAAAGGCCATTGTATCTTTGTCCTTGGTGGTTTCATAGTCGATCGCTTCTTGCTGCGTGGACGCACCCTCGGCGACGTGCACTATGTTCGCGGTGGCTTTGTGCGCCACAGCGTAGCTGATGCTCCCCTCCGAGTGCAATCCCCTCGCAACGCAGAGATTTCTATGGATTAGCGATGCGCTACCGGCTAAACGGACCACCGAAACTCTGCGATACTCCATCATGAACAGTGATGAAAAACGTACTAATTCCCCTGCGAGATGATGTCATCAGCTACGCGGAAAAAACAATACGTATGCGCGCGCCGCGTATATTCTCAAGCGTCCGGCGGCCACAAAATCAATGTACAAAAAGGATGCGATCAAGTGCACCGCAAACCCATCACTCAACCGCTCCTGTTGGTGGGCGCACAGATGCGTGCTGATTCGACTCGAACAGCAGTTATACCAAGGCACAGGTCCACAGCTCATCTCAGTAGATAGGTAAGCCAACTGTACACATAGACTGTCGCTACAATTTAGGGAGTTCTCTTATACGACTGTTCATAATAATTTATCCCCGTGGTACAATGTAGATGGTAGAGGAGTGGCGGATACTATACTACGAAAATATCAAGCGCAGTTCTTGAGTGGTCGCAGATCGATTGAATTAATTTCTCACTTTACACGTGTGGATCCCATAGACTAGCCTAGCATAGACATAAATATTAATTTATGCACGGCCTCTGATGATATGAAACCTTTGTGCTCTGCCATGACCCTCGGGCTGTGTGAAAGGGGTTAGTTTTGTGGCAGGATGTGTCTAGTGAGAGGACAATACAGTATGGTAGGTAGGGAGTTCTTAAATTCATGTGTAGGTGTACCTTTACATATAGATTTATACACGCCGCATTTATGAACCTATGTATCGACATTTCCTCCACCCGTGTGTATATTTAATATGTGTCTATATGTATCACACAGGACAAAAAGGAAAAAAACAACGGCCGCTTCTTTCAGCCAACAGACTTTTGTATGATTCAAAGATGCCACTACTAAATCGGTCACTTTTTCTCTGCTTGTGTGGCAGGCGGCTATCTCTGACTAGAAAACTGCTAGTATTGCTTGTCGCACTGACTGTTTTGTTTTGGGTGAGTCTTCTTGGATACCAGCAGAGGCAGTCTCTGGTGTTGACTGAACAGCAGGAGTTGAAGGGTGTGAATTTTGACACTAACATTAACATTAAGCAGGGGAAGAACACACCTAGAGTGCTAATGAATGCTAACAATGGATTGGTGGACAGCCCACTAATCTCTGCCGACCAGGTGTCGAATAATAAGAGCGTAGCACTGAAAGCGAAGGAAAAGGGTGAAGCAGCACACGGAGCAGAACTGGTGCATGTCTCCAACCTGACTAACTCCTCGTTGCAGCAGAGAGGTGTAGCCATCAGCAGCAAGAACTCTGCATCCCCTCTAGCTAGTGACATGGTTCACTTGGACCCTGTCCCCAGCCAGAAGGGCCCAGACTCCCTACAGCTCTTGCACCAACGGATGCTGAAACTTAATGAGAAGCAGAGAGTACTAAACGCCGACAAGTTCCCACCGCTCTCAAATGAGGATGGCCTGGTACTGATAGTGCAGGTACACAAGAGAGAGAACTACCTGAAGCAGCTGTTTGAGTCGCTCAAGAGGGCCAAGGGGATCGAGAATGTGCTCCTGGTCATTAGCCACGATTATTACTACGATGATATGAACACGGTGGTGGAGTCGGTGGACTTTTGTCGGGTGAGTAGGTTTATTGAACGAGTAGCTAGGTACCTACTCACTCAGCCTTGACTAGCGTCAACAGCGGGTAAACATGTGTTCAGTTTACTATCCCTTCAATTGGAACAGCACCAGTTACTATCTAGTGTGTCTCGGTGTTTTGTGGGTAGTATTTAGTTTTAGTTTCTTGTTATTGGTTGTGTCTTGATGCGGTGGGTGTTTTGAACCAGTTCTGACGTACACCTTACTCTTTACGTGTAGCAGGCCAGGAAGTCCCAGCTGTTTTGATAATATCATTTACGCTTTGTGGGTAAAGCCAATAGTTGTCGGGTCTTTTGGTGCATGTGGACACGTCCTGGAGGCTGTGTGAATCGAGTCTAGTGGTCTACGTCTGATGTGGTTTAGGTAGAGTTGAGGGTTATTGTGAGCACTCATTCACTGGCTCTCTCTCTCTCTCATCTTCCACACACGCTTTCCCTCTCTTTAGGGGTGTGTGTGAGCGTTTAGCTAGACAATACTGCGGTTAATGGATACCCCCTAGCTATAGGCGATGTGTGGGGTGTATGTCTTTGTAGTTAGTTAGTGAGGTAATGAATAATGGCAGGTGCTTTGTGTGTGTCCAAAGAGAGGTGGTCCTGTGGTGACCCTGAGCATATTCATAGTTAATCTATTGGTTGCTATGTCCTGATTGGCTTGATGTGGGCTTGCTAATAATTGGTTCCAGATGACTCATGCACACACATACATGCTCGTAACAAATAGTTATATTATGACATCGGTTAGGGAATTAGGGTGCATGAGGTGCATAATTTGTGCGTCCCCAGTTGATGTAATATGACTGATATGTTTATCCATGATACCCTAGGCTATCCTATGATCACACACTCGTCCTGTAGCCAATAATTTGCGTATAAAAATTTCGGTTGCTAGGTGAATATTTATAAACGAACACACACACACACACCACACACGCACACGCATATTCATATTATGCACTTGCAGGTCGTTCAAGTATTCTTCCCGCACTCTCTTCAAGTGTTCCCTGACACTTTTCCTGGGGAGTCTAAGGATGACTGTCCTCGCGATGCCTCAAGAGAAACGTAAGTTTAGTCTGCATGAACTAGCCTAGAGGGGACAAATTGATTATGTGACTTGACCTATTTTTTTTGCTGCCATGAAAATATTTTACAGTGGTATTGTATATATACGTGGGGTCATGACCTGACACTCATGCTAGTTAGAACTTAGTACATGTACATAGTGAAAGTTGATAGGTATAGCTGTAATGGTAACATAATGAGAAGTATAGCTGTGTAATGGTGACATAATATTATTATTAGGCGTCCAGTCAAAAGTGACTATATATCAGACTCGAGCATATCTAGCAATGAGATTATCTGTATCATTGTCTCAGGACCATAATAATATTATGAGCTTTGGTGGCTCATTATCCTCCTGATTGTATACTATACTATTGGTATTGTCTGGCTTTGTTCCCACGCTTTATCTATCCACAATATTATGTATACGTACATGTGCACTCCACAGAGCACAGAAGTTAAATTGCACTAATGCGGAACACCCAGACTCCTATGGCCATTACAGGGAAGCCAAGATCACTGCCATCAAGCACCACTGGTGGTGGAAGGTAAGCGTGAGTGAGCGAGTGAGCTATATTACAGCAAGTACACGTTTTACACACGTGCAAGGGTCAGTCCAGGGGGAATCCCCTCAGCCTTCCATATCGGACACGTTTTAAATGCGTGCAAGGGTCAATCCAGGGGGAATCCCTCAGCTTTCCACATCGGGACACCTGCGAAGGGTCTCTAGTAAAGGTTGACTGTCCATACAATGGAGGTGCCACTGTTAGTTTACTACCTTATTTGGCTCCTAAGTGTACCGCTCTATAGCTCATTGAGAGGCTGCTGCTTTTGAGCTATACAGTGTATTGTGTTAGAGTTATAATGACCAGGGAGCTAGCAGTAAAGCTTTTGTGAATGACCGGTAGCCAGGTGGTACTGTACTATGACTGTGAGATAGTATTAATAACATAATTATGAGAAGCAGATGTAATGGAGCTGCTGTACCCCATTTATGGGAGGCCAGGGTAATTGTATAGTACCCATCCTTTGCCCATAAGCAGACTACACTATCGTAGTATTACACGCCCTCTACTTAGTAGTAGTGTCTCGTTATAAGTGTCATCTTGTACGTGTGTACTAATCATGTCAACTTCTTGCTTGCTCCATTTCAGGTGAATACAGTCTTTGATAGACTACGCGAGACACAGAACTACACGGGGTATGTGATATTCCTGGAGGAGGATCACTATGTGGCTCCCGATTTTCTCGAGGTGGCCAAGCAACTGATAGGCATGCGGAACACACAGTGCACAGACTGTGACTTTATCAACCTCGGCATGTACAACAAAGTCAGAAACTATGCTGGAGTGGCACATAGGGTGAGCAGGAGAGGGAGAGAGAGAGGGAGAGGAGAGAAAGAATGTGTGTTACATAATTGAGATAATAATATTATGTCAAGTACTAGAACTCGTTTGCTATTACCAAGCCCTCACTTGCTATTACATTGGTATGATCATAATAATTATTATTATTATTAATCTCTCCCCTGTAGGCCACAGTTGGTGTGTGGAATGCTGGTAAGAACAACATGGGGTTTGGATTCAACCGGGACACTTGGAATGTCATCAAAGGCTGTGCAGAGGTAGGTATATTTTAATATTATTAGGTTGACTAGGTTGGTGTGGGAAACTGGTGTTGAACTAATTTGTCTTCCTCTCAGAACTTTTGTAGCTATGATGACTACAACTGGGATTGGTCTTTGAACACTCTGGGTACGGCATGCCTTGGCAGACCACTCAAAGTGCTCGTTGTCAAAGCACCAAGAGTCTTGCACATAGGAACTTGGTAAGATCTCTAGTAAAGAGTGGCATGAGAAATGAAGTGTTACAATTTTTCCCTTTCCTTCCCTTCAACCTTTTCTCTCTGTCTCTCCTCTCCCTCCCTCCCTCCCTCTCTCTCTCCTACTCTGTCCCAAACAGTGGTACTCATCACCACAAATCCTGCAATGAACAGGAACAGGCTCGAATAGCCAACGATAAGCTCAACGCCCAGAAGGCCAGCTTCTTCCCTGCATCCATGTCGATTGACCCTGGAACCAATCCAGCCGCCCCGCGGAGAAAACCAAAGAACTACGGAGGCTGGGGTGATGTTAGGGACCATAGACTCTGTCTTAGTTTTGTTCAGAGATAGCGTATTATTATTTCACCACATCGTCACTTTTTCTTTTTCATAATATCACTGAATCATGAAAATTAAAGTTATACCTGCTCACCCCATTCACCCGCCTAGAAATTATAATAATACTGGTCATAATGTTATAATAATTTTATGTGTGTGTTATTCTGTCCACTTGTCATAATAAATTTCTTGAAATCACATAACCTACAGTAACGTCCCCAGTGCAGGCAATTCCCAGCTTTTCACAGTGGCCATATAAGTATGGGATAAGGCTAATTAATGAAATATTATACAGGATGTCATGTTACTATAATTAGACATGTAATGCATTTGGCGATTAAAGAAACATTCCAGGGTACCACAGTTGTCCTTTGTCTAAATTGGCAGTAATCCCCTCATAAAACGGCAATTTAAACTCAATTAGCTACAGAAAGCGTTTCCTTAAAAACCCCACCAGTAGTTCCTCGTACTGTTCAGGATGTTCCACCAGGTGGCGTACATGCTCCGAGTCTCCCCAGCTGTAGCTCTCGACACTTCTCCCCTTTTCTCTCTGTTCCTCCATGATCCTCTCCACTCGTTCACTGCTGCATACCGAGTCCGCGGTCGAGTAGAGATACAGCTGAGGCATGTTGAGAAGTGGTGAGTCAAGAGCCATGACTAGCTCAGAACGCTTTCTCGAACCAATAAAGAGGTTTATTGTACTCCCAACAATCCTGGAAGCAGAGTAGGTGAGAAAATTAAAGCCGCCCTGTTTGTAAACTAGTTTTGCCGCTCTCATTCCATTTTCGTAGCTAAACTCAGTCGGGCCACTGTCAAAGACGATACACTTCGGTTGTATTTTGGTGCTTAGTAGTCCGTAAGGTTTGGCTAGTTCTTCCAGAAGTCTAGGGAACACAGCTGTACCACCTCCAGAGAACACATGCATTGCTAGATTTATGGGATGGTCATCAGGGGGTGTGGCCAGGTCTAATGACGTCAGTAGGCTGTCTGTGAGCTTGTTTCCGAGGCTCGTGAACCACATGGTCGTGATTGGACAGGCCATAGAGAGGCAGGGAATGCCCTGTTTCGTGTAGATGGCTGCAAACTTGGAGAGTGGCTTTTGTCGTGACTCCGCCCACCCCACGAGTAGGGCCAGTGAACGTGTTTTGACCTGTACATCGTCTTGGGGAAAGTGGAGCTGAATGCCAGATTTCTTTATTCGCTCTTGCAACTCATATCTGTTGAATCCCACGGAGAGAGAAGAACTGTAAAGCCGAAATAACGTGAGATTTCCTCGAATCTTGATCATCTTGACGACCATTGCCGATTAAACCGATAGACTTCCTAATGCGCATGCGCAATCATGGGGCACATTTTGATTTGACGACCTTGTACCATAAGCTTATGCACACCTGTACCATAATTATGCAGCTACTGAGGATAAACACACAATCTTATGAGATGAAATGTTACTCAACCTTGGCATACCTAGTACATCTTATAAAACAATAGATAGTTATTACTGACCCTACAAAGGCTATAGCTGCGAGCACAATTCCAGCAATGAGCCCATCCAATCGATGGCCATACTTCAGCTGAATGTGTACATCTCCTACTGTGGTGTTAGGATTTTCTTTGATCATGGCCACAAAGCAGCTATTTTTACCTATCTTGAGAGAAAACTTGCAGCTCTCTTGATCTGCTTGCAGTGTGTGATTTGCAAGGGCATGTTTGGCTAAGAGATAGGAATCAATTTCCTGAATCTTGTACGTCAGCTCATAATGGAACTGAATTTGAGAAGGTGGGTTCATTATGATCACTGTGTAATAGTCATTTGCTGGAAGATGAAATACTATGTCTTTACACTTCATTTTACCATCCAGACCAGGGTGGAAAAAGTTCACTTTGTACGGAGCGTCATTACCCTCTTCTAGATTTTTCTTTAGCACTATCTCCAATCGTTCTGAGTTAGTAGTTGCATTAGTTGAGCCACAGATATGGATAGATATGGATGACTTGGCCAAAGCATAGACTGGTGGCACTGGAGTAAGGTCATGATCAGATCCATTGAGTGTGTACGTTATCAAAGTTGTTAGATCACTGCACTTGCATCCAGCATGATACACATCAATGTCGTGACGGAAGTCGTTGAGATGCTCTGTATCCTCAATCACTGACAAAGATTTGATGTAGAAATGGCCGGGCTCAGCTAGAATGACAGAGCTGTTCTCGCGATATCGCTCAGTGTTTGGCTGATTTGATTGGTATTGCTTGACAGCAAAGCCAATGAGCAGAAGACCTGCCACTACAGCTAATACCAGCACAATGAGGAAGGTGGTACAACAAACTGCCACAATAAGAAGCAATATTATCATGGGATAGTTCTTTGTGATAATATTATTATTGCATAGACTTACTTATTTTTTTCTTCTTCTGTTTGCTGATAGCAGCTGGCCTTACACCAATGTTGGCTGGTTGTGGGGGACCTTCGTCTACTACTGGGGGTTGATCTTGGCCACCATCTGTGTTGTATATGGCTTATACCATACAAATGGCTGTCATATAATACATGTAGTAGTACTCTAGGATTTCAACAAAATTTAATATGTATGTCTGCCAGTCACTGGTCGTATCAAGATGTATGCATGCATGGGAACCAAGAAGCACTTAAAGGAACTTGGGTACTATACTTAAAATATGGGCTACTCAAATGTCATATAATAGGTGTTCTGGGAAGCTACTATTGTTCCTGCCCGGCTGTTAGTGGTACACGCTTAATAATTGGTGGTTGCACCATAACCACAAACTATGCATGATACCCATTTTACTAACATGCAAAGTTCTAGTGCATTAACAAAATTAATGACAACAGCTGAGCTTAATAATTATTGGCTTTTGACAAGCACCTCTACTATTATTGTCCAGTACTTGATTACGTATACTTTTAGCATGTATTACAAGTAAGATGCTCCCCCTCCTCTCTCTCTGTATTGTACTCTAGTCAGCTGCCTATTAAGTTATCAATCATGCAGATCTGACTCTTGCATGCTCTTAAAAAAAACAAACTGACATCTTCACAATGATATGCATGTAAAGCTCACCATAATCTGACTTACTGGTATATGTTGTTTGTGCCCCACTCTCTTCAGATAACAATGGGCTACTTTCAGTTGGCAGGTCACGATGGCCTGAGGATGCTATAATGGACAATGCCATGACTGGAAAACTAACAGCATGCACTATATCGGATTATCAATCAACTTACACAATGTGATACTCTTTGGTACTGGAGACAGACCTATACACAGGAATCGGACATTATTATAATACAAGTTATGACATTGTATGTGGATTTAACTATTACTCAGCCTTACCAGAATCTGATGAAGGTGGGGAGTATGGTATTGCTCCCACTGTGGTTACTAGGGGGGCATATAAGTAAAAATTCATCATTAGCTTAATAACTTATTGAATTGACATAATAGTATTATGTAATAGTATACCGACATACGTTTCTTCTTCGTTTGGTCAGGTGATGAACTATCTGATGAAGCCTTGCTTGGGCTGCAGGATGAAGTTCTTAGGCGTTGAAAATCAGCTATATAATATAAGCATGAGACAGAGACAAAATAACATCACAAGATTTTAGTTCCATTATAGCTAAGTCTCACCAATTTTTTCATAATTATCGAAATATTCCTTTATTTGGCTCTCAGAGAGTTCCATCTTGATTAAAGCTTCCTCTATCTCATCAAATAGGTTGTCTGTGGTGATGATACGCTCCAAGAGCAATTTTGTCAGTACCTTGCATGGTGACTGATATATACTGGGATTGGCATTCAGCTTCTTTTTTGCGAAGTGGGATATGAATCTAGGATGGCAGCTTTCTGGAAGCATGCAGCACAATACGGCTAGCCTCTGAAGAAGAATGAAATAATTTTCGGTTGATCCAGATCTTAGTTTGGCCATGGACAGTTCAAATGGTGGCAGGGAATAGCTCGATAGCTCTCTGACGGCTCTGCGACCATACCGTCTATGGCCTAGATTCTCTAAGGCATAGATGAGCCTGGATAGGAGTGTTTTGGGAGTAGTGTAGTGCTCTGCTAGTGCATGGTACAAGTCAGATACACGTTCTATTCTGTCGCACTCATCTTGAGTCAGCTCACTTCGTACGCTCAACTTTAAAATATCCAAACTTGCAGCATCAATATAGTTATCACTGATTTTTGCCACCCACCTCAGTGTTTCATCCTCTGTTGGAACATGACCTGGCAATTCAGGCTTCAGTGTGCCATGCTGCATTGGTAATCATCATGATATTAATTATTATTAATGATCCATGAATAATGTGAACTTTAATTAATAATACACCAGTTACCTGACTTTTGTGTATCTCTGGTTGTTCTAAAGCTGCCATGTTGCTCTAAATCTTTAGCTTATGGTAGCTATAGTATGCAGAAAGTGAATAATGCGGCAGTGATCAACTGTTTAATACGTTTCTGGTTTCAAATTGGCTTTTGTAGCTGATTCGAATTCGACTTCTAAATCGGACTCACGGAGTCACCAGCACCTTGCTATGTCACTATACATCCAAAGTGAAAGCATGAGAGGCCTACCCGTCTCGCGAGCCACACCCCCTATTAAGCACTAGAAGGGTGTGGCTTGTGGGTAGCTAATTAAAGGCAATCAAATAGAAATATTTGTAAGATGGTAGTGAGGGCCTTGACTGGACTTCTTCAGGAAGTGTGTTCCACTTGGAAATTGCATGTGAAAAGAAAGAGAACTGATATGCATTAGTACAGCAGAATGACTGCATGAACTGTGTGTGTGGAGCTGGCATTCCTTAGTCCTAGGGCCTGATGGTAATGAGCATCTGACTAGTGGTGCATTTAGAAAAATGAAGTACCCATTTTGACCATTTGGTAAAGATAGCATATAGTTTTAAGTAAAGCTGCCTTGTTGCCAGTGATAGAAGTTTATTGCTCAAGAATATCAGAAGGTCCTGGGTTCAAATCCAGGCTGGATCCTGAGATTTTTTTCTAGCGTTGAAAACATGGGAGTGGCCTGGGGACGAGGCTACCTTTCTCTCTCGCCTGCTATAACAACATCATCCTTTACCAGGCTTATGATAATTATTCCCCAATTATCAGCCTCAGGCCTCGACTGAATAGGAGGGCTTTGGCCACGACCATGTGAACCTAGGCTGCTCGCAGCATCTTACACTTGAGTCCCACCATCTCCGACTGAGAAGTGAAGTTGCATGGCAGATTTGAGCTAGTTCCCCATCAATCCTATATACACTGCATGCACTCCCATTGTCTCATAGGTCATAATATGGTGAGTGTCCCACACTGGGCAGGCATATTCTACTGAGAACTAGCTATAACGTGTTCTACATGGCTAATTAATGTAGCTGCTTCAGTGTGGCTGTAGATGAATGTTGGTAGAACAGTCTGTATTAGCTATATTATTTTCTTTCTGGCAATTTTGCAAATAGTTTGATTCAGTTTGGGGTCCTTTCATGTAAGCAGTGCTAGCAGTGGACCACCTAGAAAGTTTCAAGTGATGTGTCAGAAGAATAATTGGCTCATTTTTTACTATGATATTGTATAATTAATATGCATGAATGGCTCGAGCTGTACTGCCATTTATGTAAGGGCATGTAAGCTAGCTATTATAGCCTCGTGCCCATCCCTATTCCCACCTTTTCTGCGTGCAACATTGAAAAGGTGGGAATAGGGATGGGCACGAGGCTAAGCTATTATTAACTAGTAAAGCTATAGTAATATAATACTATGAGCCTGTAGCTACATGTTAACGTCATGGTAGACTCACATATTTAGCCAGGATGGAAAGTGGTATATACTATTATAGTGTACTGCAGATTAATACTTATAGCTAGTGGCTACCCGAACTTAATATTGCAATGATCTTGTGGGCTTAAATAGTCGGGTAGCAGATGTTTATAATATTATAGCAGGATATCTTCTAACAGCTAGCTGATCAAGCACATAATAATATAGCTAGCACGTGGCTTCACCAATGACACTAGTGTAATACGTATAGCAAGTGTTGTGGGTTGAAGGATGCCTTATCCTAATAAGGTATTTATACAAAAAGTAGGAGAATCAGGGCTGCTCTAACCAGCCAATGGGACGTGCACGTGTAAAGAGGTGCTTATAATGAATTAGTAAAATAACTGAGTTAGCAATTCCACTACAATTATTATTATTATAGTGGGACCATATTAGCTTTCGACATCACTATATTATTGTCATAACAATTCAGGTGGTATTATCTGTGGATGAGCCAACTATTCAATGATGTGTACCACCTAGATCATCTACAGTAGCCCTAGGTGGTAGCTAGTATTGCAGTATCCTGTACTATAACTATTCATTGTCAGCCATATTGTTCCTGTATGCTGCTGTTGACTTGAAGAAGCCTATATCACATCGATTTTGTTATTGAGTATAATGGCAGATGTACAAGAAATTGCAGTAAGCTTAAACAGGAGTCTACTTGCAATAATTATATCTTAATTTCTATTGTATACTATTATTATTGGGCCTGTAGCTATAATATGTGGAATGGAGGTAGGACAGGCTTGACCTTTGGCTAATAGGTCACTAATTAAATCGCTGGTATAGGTTCTCGTGAAGGTTTTTTTAGAGGATATCGTTGTGATATTCAAACTCAGCGCTACTGATTTAGTGAGGAGCCCTTCAGTCTTAGGTAGCACTGTAGATCGAGCAATTTTTAGGTCTTTAGAATGTCAATTAGCTAGCTGCTTTGATTAACATTCCTAAGACCTACAATTTACTCTATAGTGTTAACTAAGAGGGGCTCCCCCACTAAATCAATAGCGCTGAGTTTGAAAATTGCAACGATATCCTCTAAAATCCTTCACGAAAGTCTATACTAGCGATTTAATAAGTGACTTATTAGCCAAAGGTCAAGCCTGTCCTAGCTAGCTACCTCCTCTGCTTGAATATTACAAGCTGTATTATTATGGGATCTCTGGTTATAATGTACATGTAGCTTGTACACTCATGTAATAATTTATAGTGTACTGTACTGGTCATGCATGGATACGTACACATGCAGATGGAGGTGAGACCGGTACCACCACAAAGTACAGACAAAGTTGTCACTGGAAGTAATGACGATAGAGTGCGTAAGTGGTTGGAGATTGTTGATCGTCATATCGATAACAGTAGCGTAGAGATAATGAAGCTAGGTCTACGAACGGAACTAACACAGACAGAAAGAGATAAAGCTAAAACGGCATCTGATCTCTACTATGCTCTTGCAAATCATATAGATCCAGAAGCCCTCCTTGCACGGTATGTATATGCCCTGGAAAAATTGGGCCGAAGAAGGCATGGTTACAGAGCTGTTCGAAAGCTGAGCGAGTTCTCTATAGAAAAGCCTGTTAAATTTGATTCAGCTAGCAAGCCGCTTGAATTTAGCTTTCATCAGTGTCTGGTAGATATAAGTGTACATCTGAACACCAGCTGTCACTCACGTCTGATCGCTTATGCTGCTAAAGCATTTCTTGATGGAGCAAACCCTCGATTAATCCAATCACCACATGAGCTGTTGATGAACCTTCTGCAAATGAGAGTGATCTCAAAAGATGATCAGAAAGATTTGGTGGAAGCCCTGCACATCATTGGAGCTGACAAGTGTGTAGGGTACATCCATGACTATCGTCACCAGAATGGCCTACCAGAGATTGCAGGTTCAGCATGAAGGGTACTAATAATATGCACACTGTTTAGAGTATTTTTTATCAGCAGATCTAGACATACACATGGACTACAATAAAGCAACATTGGTATCCACTACTAGTTCTACAACTGATGGAGGAAGTAGAACACAGACATTGAAACGCAGTGTACACAATGATCTACAAGAAAATGAGGAGCAAGGTAATAAACTTAATGAAGTGGGGCCACTGTATAGCACACATTGCATGCATGTCTGCATTGGTAATTTTTATGCAGTGCTAATTTTGTGGTTGACTTGAAAGTTGGGGCCATAATAATAATATTATTATTATGTTAGATCAGACGCTTGATCTACAATACTTAGTGCTCTTTGCTACCCACGTACTACATGCATGCATGGCAAGGAGTTAGAAATTTCTGTTACATTAATTTTAATCTACCCACTCCCCTAACGGCCCAGTTGATTATTAATTTTGACCATTATACCTCCACATCATGCTCATGATGATTGTAGATAATAGAGAAGACCTACTTCGATCATCGAGTAATGTACAAAAGACATCAAGCAGGCATCTAAAAGGTATAGCTATCATGAATATTATATAGCTAGCTCTAGCCATGCAGGAAAAAATATGTTACAATAATTATATTATTATTATTATTTTATATATAGGGTGGATATTTTGTTTTGCAATAATTACAATGTTGCTGATTGTGGTAGGTCCAATTCTCCTGGGATTGTCCACAGCTGCTTTTCTAAAAAATAAAACAAGTGTTTCTCTCTATCATGATAATGCTACTGTCATCCTTGCTCAAGTGGATCACTTCTTCACTAGATCTCTTACGGTTACTCAAGATACTGGCTTTCCTGGTGACAGTGATCATGAAATTGACCTCTACCTATTTAATCGAGAGTGCAGTGATCTACCTATTGTTGAAAGGAAATACACTATCTATGACCATAACATTTTTGCTCTAAATGAAACAACCCTCTATCTCTTGCCTGGTTCCTTCATCACCTACTCCATTTGTGCATCAACCAATCACACAAAGAATCCTGATCGTTTGGAACTGCTGGTATTAGATAATCTTGAGAGAGCACGATCCTTCGATATTGGTGATCCTTTGTATACCTTTACCTACTTTAGTGTTGGGGTAGAGGAAGATATTGAGTGTAGTGATGAAACTATCAGTATCAAGAAAGCAGGATATTATTATTTCGTCATCTTCCCTCCACTGCATCCAGCAGAGTTTGAGCTAAATGTGACCTATACCATCCGCTGGATTGACCCAACCCAATTCTCGGAAACTGAGAAAATCCACACTCTCAGTAAAAACCAAGATATCTTTGAAATTGTAAATTCTTCTCCTCCGGCAAGTAAGAGGAGCTGCTTAGTGGCTACCTTCAAGAGAGCAGCCAAACCGTTCGTTCATATTCGGCTTCAGTTTAATCCTTTCCTGGGAATGGAAGTAGGAATGGGAGTCGGAGGTACTATAGTGGTGATAGGACTAATAATGCTAGTCCTTATGTTTTGTCACCAGTTATTAGTAACAATGAAGTCCAGATAAGCCATTTTCAGTAGTGTATATAGCTCTATTCATACTATTTCATTGATCATTGATCAATTAAAGCATCACTTCAACTCGAACTCATTAGCTATAGACCAATATAATATTATTGTAGTACTAGCTATAAATATTATCCCTGATTAGTGCTGACTAAATTCTTCAGGCCCATGCAGGTGGTGCATACAATTAAGGCATGCCGAGTAACTTGAATAAGGGGGCGTTTACAAGCAGGTTTTTGTGGAGATGTTTTATTAAGGCTGGTGGGGAGGGGGTCTGGATTTAACATCATAATGATGTTATTAAGCGTAACAAAACCTGTTCATGAACATCCCCTAATGGTCTTTAACATCCAGAAATTGTGCAAACATTGTAACAATTACCAAAGTCTTAGATAGACACACTTCTAAAATCATAATAGATCATTGCATGATACTATAGTCTACAGTCATTTATAGTGACTTTGTAATAATTATGGATACATGAAAGTGATGTGCACATGGATTCACTTATGGATAGCTATAAAAATTAATAAGTCATTGCAATAACAGTTAGAAATAGCAGCAAGAACAAGAGCTAGACTGAAACAGTTAGAAATAGCAGCAAGAACAAGAGCTAGACTGAAACAGTAATAGACTGGGTACATGCCCGTATTAGCTGTATATAGCTATTCATGTATCCATTGCTTTGATGCATAAATTATTATAGAGAAAAAAAAAAAAAAAAAAAAAAAAAGGCTTCTGAAACTGAATATTGAAGCATGTCAGCTCCTTACTATTCTGATCTTGAATTACAAAATTGAAAGAGTATAGCCCCTGTGTAAAATTTAAATATTAATTTTTATAATGCATGCATGTATTGTGTGAATAGCTACGTATACTTGTATGCATAATTAAAATGTGTTTGCATGTGTGCAAGGCCATGAATTATAATATTATGTGGTTATTCTGAGCATTTCTTAGCTCAACACGTTTATAAAAAATATAACTTACTGGAGGTTTATAAGATGGAATAGGATTTTTGATAATCAGCGAACCTTGCCCTGGCTTGACTGGACATTTTTGTGGAAGACAGTCACAGAGATTAATAGTGCCAGACATGTGAGGTACCACGCCATACTTCACATTCATGATGATTGTCCCATTGGTAACCATCCTTGGCTCCTCTGTTAAAGGAAGCATTCTTATAGTTTACAGTGTGGTTGCTTGAAGGTTGGTGGTACAAAAAATTTATTAAAAGCTATAAAATTAATTATCATTGTCCAGATTATTATTTACCAAGAAGATAGGTTACGTTTATGATGGGAGAATCAGCAGAGATAGTCACATTGTGTATCTTCATGGTATCATCCTTCTTAGCTACATTGTTATAATAATACATGAGAAATAGCATTATGTAGCTATATAGACTAATTATTCTAGTTAAAGGGTGCTCACCGAGTGAGCAGTGTCTGGAGATGAATCAGTAAAGAATTGAAATCCCAGATACATAAAGGTCATAGATCCGCATAATTATATAGGAGGCTGCCCATAAGGCTAATGATACTCCAGAAAAAAAGTCAAGCTGTCACAGCTGGGAATCGAACCCAGGTCTCTTTAATTAGAGCTTTGCTCTGCACACCATGCTCAGTGTGTAATATGAGCAATCCCAACTCCAGAGAAGAGTCAGCTGCTGTGATGGTGTAACGGTAGCATACTCGCCCGGCAAGTGGGAGACCTGGGTTCGATTCCTAGTCAGCTGTGACAGTTTGACTTTTTTCTGGAGTATCATTAGCCCTATGGGCAGCCTCCTATGGTCTATGCATGACCTTTATGTGTCTGTGCCTAACTGGGATTTCAATTCTTTATCATGCATTATTATTGTTTAACTACATTCCAAGGGATCCTGGGAACAAGCTATAATAAATCGAGTCTATTAATAATAATTATTATTATACTATGCATTGTACGTAACAGCTTATATAGGCAGCTGTAATAACTCAATTTGACTCATGATAATGAGATGGGCATATTAGGCTAACTAAAATCCATAGATCTATGTGAAGCAGCTGTGTTACAGATGTCCATTTAAAGTGTTCATCACAATACGATATACGCTTGAATAGAGCCTCTGTAGAACTGCAGGGGCTCCTGTCAGAGGCTCTTGCCATCACTACTCCTAATAGTATACTTGTACTTTGATGTGTACAAATCTTGTATACCAATTACAAGTATTACAAGTGAAATAGGCACCTGAGTTTGAAATACGCTTCTGAGTTGAAATACCCATCTGACTTTGTGTATGTATACTATTAGCCTGTGATAGTGAGGTTGTATGTTGAATTTGGATAAATAGCACTCCGAAATAGGCATTTGGTTCATCAAATTGTACTCGCTATCGCTCGTACAATTTTTGAACCAAATACCTATTTCAGAGTGCTATTTTACCCAAATTCAACATACAACCTCACTATTACCTATACAAATAGTGGATACAGAGACCAAAATACTCACATTACTCTGTCAACTCTTGTTTTATTGACATTTTCCTTGCATGCAGAGTGTGATTGATTAGCTATATTGAGACTTGCTATAATAGCTATAAGCCACCACTTCTTCATTATGTTTTTCAGGGCACTTAAAAATGCAAAAATCAAGGGGAAGCTATAGTATAAATAGCTGTAGTTGAACTATCAGGATAATCACTCAGTAATGCACTTTTGTCAACATGCAGTGAAAGGGTTGTACAACCGATTTATATGCTAAAACTTACAGCAGTCGCTCCAATCATTGTTACAGCAGTATGGCTTGAGGAAGATACAGAAACACACAGAAACAAGCAAGATACGACAATGGGGCACCATTGTCTCTTATCTGGACGAGCAAGATCCAAGATTCAAAATTCATTGATCATGCATGTGACTGACCCATGGCACATATACTGCGCATGCGCACAAAACCTCCCAATGGCGCATGCGCACAAGGCCAGCGTGTACATGTATGACAGTATGATGCTCATCAGCTTGAACTTCAATGCGGTTAATCAAGAAACCACCTAACACCATGTAAAGGTGTGCGGCACGCCTAAAATTTAATCTCCGAGGCTGGCAGGCAGTAACTGTTTGCTGAGAAGAAGAGTGATCAATAGCAATTGATCATGTCAATTCCGATCACTATTTTTGGAGCCACGGGGCAGCAAGGTGGAGCTGTTGCCAGAGCACTCCTGGCCAAAGGCTATAAAGTCAGAGCTGTGACCCGCAACCCAGACAGCCCCAAGGCTAAGGAATTGCAGGCCAAAGGAGCAGAGCTGGTGCAAGTGAAGAACATGGACGACGTAGCTAGCCTGGAAGCCGTCATCAAGGGAGCTTACGGTGTATTCCTTGTCACCAACTTCTGGGGAATGTTTGCGGAGAACCCAGCGACAGCATATGACAGGGAAATTGCTCAGGGCAAAGCTGCCGGAGACTTGTGTAAGAAGTTGGGAGTGAAGCACCTTGTGTACAGTGGCCTGGAATATGTCAAGGAAATCATCGGAAAGCCTTGCCCTCACTTTGATGGCAAAGCGATCGTGGAAAAGTACCTGGATGAAAGTGGTGTACCATATACAAGCACTCGGTATGCCTACTACTTTGAGAACTTTACCGCTGCTCCTCCCCAAAAGAATGACGATGGCACCTACACGTTGACGTTGCCCGTAAAGAAGGCTATGGATGGTATTAGTCCAGAGGATGCAGGGCCGGCAGTGGCAGCCATCTTTGACAAGCCTGAGGAGTACATTGGGAAGAAGATTGGTCTCAGTGGTGATAAGCTCACTCTCTCCGAGTATGTGGCTATCATCGGCAAAGTGACTGGAAAGACAGTCACTTACAACGAAGTACCTTACGAGGTCTTTGCCAAGTTTCCATTCCCTGGCGCTGATGACTTAGCTGTAATGTTTGAGTTTTATGACACTGGAAACCCAGAACACAGCATTGAGAAGACGAGAGAGCTCAACCCATCCACCCTCAGCTTCCAACAGTGGGCAGAGAAGAATAAAGATAAACTATTGGGTTAGTTAGTGCATCGTTATCCCAAGAACTCATTCTAGACTGACATCGATTACGTGCAAATTTTGTAATTATTATGCGTGAGCCGGGCTATTGCTAGCTGCATGAAGAATGTTCCAATTATCCGAATCAAAGTAAAATCAGAAAATCAATTGCATGTGGATGGTGGCATGAATCATGATGAATGCTCTCAAAAGGACAACATCGTACAGATTATACGTTTATGCAAGATCCTTTTCCAGGTAACTGCTAGTACTGTATTCCAACTTTACTGAATGTAGACCTGAGCACACTAAATTTACTGTTTGCAGGCTACAGCATACTTCTGCTGCCATCAGTAAACCAACCACATCAGGTATTCATAATAAATTTGATGATTTGTGTATGATTCATTCCATCAGCTGTGTATGCAGATACGGAGAGCAAAGATGAAGAACCGAAGATACCTTTAGTACCAAAAACGCAAGTCATTGCATGGCAATTGTACAAATTAAGTTCTGGGGGGAGAGTCATGGTCAGTCTTTAAGCTGGAGCAAGTGCAGGATGGCCATATTATGTTACGTGGATGGGCACAAAATAGAATGTAAGAATTACATTTTTGGTCTAGGTGGCACATTTATTAGAGAGGAGCCTTATTATGATAGCCGTTGCTATGAGGTGATTAAGTTTTATAGGTACGAAGGTACACTTAAAAGTTGGCCAAATCTTGAGCAGGCTGAGGGCTATGAAATCATTTTAGAGTAGCTCTCTTAATCACCAGCTGAGCAGCGAGTGTAGTCTTGCTGATGTATACATGTACATGTACCTCAACCGATAGTCGATCATAATAATAATAATAATGTTATTCTTTTGTGTGCAGGAGGGACCCAAATGCAGTCCTCAAGGCACTACAATCAACAGTCGGTCCTGTAAGTGAGAGACAATGCTGCTCTGAGTCACAATAATAATATTACATGTACCATATAGTGGGAAACTTTCAAGGGAGCGAATTGGTAGGAAGGGAGCATTTTGTGGAGAAAACTTTCGTGGAATGTTAAAACTGGTCGCATAATGGATGTAGTATGCCTAAAATTTCACGGAGAAAACTTTCACGGATGGCAGAAAAATTGCAAAATTCGTGAAAGTTTTCTCCTTCGAAAGTTTCCTGCTATATATACAGTATTACTATTATTGTTGTATACATTTTACACTGCAGGTGAAGTGGCCAATGATGATGGAGGGTAGAAGCCTGGCCGACCCTCTCTCTCCATACCGTGGAAGAGTAGTGCAGGTACACTGTCTGTGTGTGTACTGAGAAGATGAGGTGCATGGAGAGATAGGGGGGAAACAGGTGCATGTGGTGAGGGGATGAGTTATGTGGTCCAGCAATGAAATCGCCCGGAATTACATGTATGTTGTTTGTAAAATATGTGTATGAGTGTGTAGTACTGAAAAGCTGGATTATATTGGACTTGGCTGGGAACACAAGGCTTTAATATTTTGTGAATGTGTAGTAGAAGTTAATAAATTAATATGTTATCGTGCAATTGCATATTTGATTGTTTGGTAGATGGCGTACGTGCGAATGAAGGAAGCCGGGAGGGACGCTGCTCGCAATGTTATCAAGAATATGTCAAAAATGTTCCCACGTCAGAAACCAAGCATGGTGAGCAACAAGAAAAAACACCCAAGACATCAACAGTGTGTGTTAATCGCCTGATATAATTATTATTCTCTTCCTCTCCTTTAGCCGATAAGGCTGAGAAGACTTCCTCAAGGGAGATTAAGATGTATGTTAAAGTGTTGTATGTTTTGTCAGTGATTAGATGTGTATGATTTATTTGTACATTTTCTTCTTTTCAGGGTTGATATCTGAGAGAAGAGTGGGCGCCTCTATGAAGGAGTACAAGAGTAAAAAGGAAAGAGGTGATGTTGAGAATGGCAGCTGCACCAACATTAAAATTGATTTCATCCGACTTTCTATTACAGGAGTCGAGGTGTCATTGGATGTGCTGAATGAGCTGCTAGCTCTACTGGCCCATGAGGGGTCTGGCAACAAGAAGGCCTCCCAGTACGACAAGCAACGGATGATTGTCAACTGGCAACCTTTGAGGACTGGTAAAAGCAGCAAGGCTGGGCTAAAAGCTCTGAATGAGATTGTAAAGAAAGCAGAACCTGCACAGACTGGTCAGTGGTATTATGTACACACACAGTATTGGTATTTTTAACCCCCCCCCCCCCCCCCCCCCCCACATTAGGAAAGGATTATGGTTCACAACCGGTCAAAGATTCACGTGATGCTAACTATCCCAATGAAGTGCTGATTTGGAGGTGAGAAGTGTAGGGACGGAGGGGAGAGGGGGAGAGAGGGAGAGGGAGAACAATCGATGTGCATGTACTGTGCCAGTTTTTGCACGTACATGTAATTGTGTATTACATACATGTAGTTCTGATAATGCTGCGGAAGGGATGTTTGCGGCAATGGAGACTAAAGATGGCGCCACTTATGACGCAATGATTCAGGGCCTTGTCAAGGTACAGCCTAGTACAGAAGTGAAGGCTTATCTTTATGTGTAACATAATAATATGCTTTGTGTGGCATTCTATAGCACAAAAACTATGGCCGAGCATTTGATCTCTACACGGAAATGAGAGAGCAAAACCTACAAGGTGTGTTGTGCCACACGGCACCTGCTTCATTTCTTCATAATAATATTATGCATTTACAAAGAAATTATGAGCATTGGAGTTGTGATTTTGTCTCTGTACTTACAGCCAGTGTTGGAACGTACAACATGCTGCTAGGAGCTCTGCTGGATGTGGGTGATTCGGAATCCATGGAGCAATTCGTGGTCAGCTCTTGAACCATAGTTTTTTTAGCATTACTGTACACTTTATGTATCTGTGAAATTTGCCTACGTATCTGTGTCCACTGCTGCCTTTTTGTTACATTAACATTGTGTGTGTTTCAGTTGCTGGTGAGAGAGATGTCCTCTGAACCTGGGGTCCAGCCCAATATCAGTGAGTTGCTGTGAATGCATGAACTATTGTTACCTGGTACATGTAAGTAATGCAGGAGGGTCACATAACCTAAGGGTGGTACTATGATTTTAAAATTATGCATATACAATGTACAATGAAAAATGTTTTTCAGATGATCATCTCTCTTATGTAGTCCATGTCCTTATCTGGAGGGCATAAAAGATGCACTCTGCCACAGGTTCAGAAGATTCACAATTGATTAGAATTGCAGTGCCGTTTGCACGAACAAGGGTGGCCATAGAGATAAATTCTTGAACAAAGCGCTGCAGTTTTTGAGAGGCCTCACTGAGCCTCAAGCGAAGCGAGAGGCGAGGTCTGTTTTTTGTCATGCCTGTCTTCATCTTATCCCTGTAGCTACAATGAACCACATACTTGGTCTCTTGGCCGTGGTCAAGCATCCAAACGCAACCAAGCTGGCACTGAGGATCATGAGAGAAATTATCCATCTTGAATTGGGTAAGAACATCAATATTATGTATACACATGATAGAGAAATATTACGGCTGATTCAGCAAAATTAATGCCCCCTCCCCCTCATATACATGATTTTTGTTGTCTTGTATGCAGAACCTACTCTGACTACTCTCAGAAGATTTTTAAAAGTCGGTATGAACAATGGTAAGTTATAAAAATTTAATGTAGTATTTGTGTATAAAATGTTATGCAGAAGTCCCACTATCCCTTCACCCATCTTCCACTTTTGCCCCCTATTAAAATTATCCACTTATACAATAGTTGTTACCGTATATACATGTGTATAATTATGTAGAAATTTTTACCTGGAGAAAATTTTTATCAATTTTGCCATCTGCTCTCATTGGTGAAAATTTTATTATGCTAATTTTGTATCCTGTGTTAAAAATTGCATAGAGGAAATAGCGATCTTTACTGCATTGGCAAAAATTTTCCATTAACTTTTTCTGCAATACAAAGGTAGCTGGGCTTGACGAATTTTTATCCAGCAAAAATTTTCATGTATGTTGTACTTTGTTCTTGACCCCTCAGGAGAGCGTGAGGTGTTGTATCCGATCGTGGACTACCTGGAGCAGCACCCTCAGGTCCTGCAGCTAAGATCTGAGCATGACTGTAAGACATCATAAACACTTAATTTACCATAATTAATTTGCTGGAATAAAAAAAAGTTTGTGGTGCTGTACTGTGTGTGTGTGTGTGTGGGGGGGGGGGGGGGGGGGGGGAATCCCGATTTGTAGGGACTTCTATTTGAGCAGGTATGGTACAATAATAATTATTACAAAAATCTTCGGCTCTACATACCATATTTCTTTCTCATTCTTTTTAGTGCCATTCCTCTTTGAAGCAATGTTTGCCGTAAGTGAACCAGCTATATAGCTGTTCTCCATAATAGTATTGATCAATGAGATCCACCCCCCTCTCCCTCCCTCCCTCCCTCCCTCCCTCCCTCTTCCTCCCCAGGCTCACAAGATGGATGATGCAGCACTAGCAACCAGATTAAAGGAGCTGGCAGAAAAGGATCAGTACTTCTTAGTCACCAATTACAACTACTTTCTGTGAGGATTTATCGCCCACAAGCCCCCCCCCCCCCCCCCCCACCCCACCTCTAAAAACTCCCATGCCATCTTCTTACCTGCATGTATATACATGTGCCCTTCCTGGCCAAACGTTGGCGTAATCATGTGCATAGAGAGAGAAGAAAGATACATGAATGTATACAAACGGAGAGCCTGTATATATGTCCCCACCACCCCCCGGGCCCTTCCCTCCCTCCCTCCGTTTGTATATCTTCTTATCCTTGAAATGTTGTTTTCCATATCAGGAGTCTTTACCTAGTGACAGTAGCCAGCAATGGAGACTTTGAGCAGCTGAAGACAGAGTGCCCTCTCTTGTTCCCTGCTGTGAGTATATATAGTATATTATATTATCTTCAGGGTAGTCTCTGGCTTGTGTGAAATGTCCAAAATACGTGTAATATTGTGGAATCGTTTGTCCAATAATGAGTGATAAATTTTAACATGGAATAATACAGTGTACTTTCTTTCCATTTTGTAGGTGATTCGTCCATTTGAGTGGGTGTTTGGGATGTTGTTCAAAGCATGCGAGAGAGCTCATGATCCAGAGTTTGCCCTCTGGCTATGGAGATGTAAATTTCTGAGTACCATAGTGATACTACTGTACATGCTATACATTATAGTAATTGTTATAGAGCCCATTGTGGCTTATCTGCTCATTGCCGCTTAGTAAAGCACAGTATTGCTATGATATTATACCTCGAATATTTGCCCCCCTCCCCCCCCCCCCCCCCCCCCATCTAAGCCTAGCCTAATATACAATATATGTGGCCCTCTTTCATGAGACTACTATAATATACGCTCTATAGTCTTTTGTATCTTTTCGATGTTGTAACTATAGACACACGGAAGCACCAGGTGTCGATCACAAATCCTGCCACTATTTGGAGATTTTGTGGTGCCATCTCCACCAAGATCAGCAAAACAGTAGGTTGATTGTCGTATAATTTTGTATTAGCGATTATTAAAGAATGATAATAATTATTATGATGATGTCCATTGGATTTTTAATTCCACAAAATTAGACATAATTAATGCAACTTTTACGAATAGTTATCATAGTCTCCACTGAGAATGCATTGCAAATATTCTCTGGTTGTAATATCATTGACTACCGTGTATTATTGGTTCATTTGCAGGACATAGCTCGCTATATTGCAGCAATCAAGCAGGTGTGGTATACAGTAGAGAATCAAGGGATGAGGTTAGCCCTGCTTGCATCTATCAAGAGTAGATTAGGATAAGAGTATTGAACTGCCTGGCCATCTAATCGAGAGCTAGATGATCATAAAGTGCTATAAAGTACTACCATTATTACTGTTCCAGGCCTTCAGAGCTTCTGATATCTCAAACAGTGCGACTGTATACATTGGATGATGACTTGGAGAGTGCATGGTGAGTTGATGCCATTGTGACCACATGAATTATTTTTATGAAACTGTTGTTTATCTGAAAACTGCAGGCATTACTTTGGATACTTCAAGAAGTACAAGTATCAACCTCTGTATGTTATTAGCGCATGTAACTACTCTCCCTGCCCGCTGATATCTCTTCCTTCCCCCCTCCCCCGCTCTCTCTCTCTCTCTCTCTCTCTCTCTCTGTTTCCCCCCTCTCTCGCTCACACACACACACACGCCTTTTCTTTCTTCTTCCTTCCCTCCCTATCTCTCATAGATTCCGGGCTTTATTTTCATTGTTGCAAGCTCATGTAGCACGTGGTGATAAAGAAAAATCAATAGTAGGTCATAATAATAACAACAATACTATTAAGTGATTTTCCTTATTATGTGGCATGTCACTGCTTTAGGAAATCATGGACATGATGATAGAGCTGAAGTATTCCCTCACAATTGGATATGTCAGGAGCGTCTGCAACACTTTATACATTACTGGAGACACAAGGTAGAGTAATTTTTATTATTTTGATGTACTCGACACTGGTATCATTGTTGACTACAGACAGAGGCTGCTCGAAGGATTTAAGAAGAATCTGACAATCGTGAATGAGAAAAATAATTTGGAGAATAGGAAAGATCAAAGGAGAGCCTACTATTGACTTGGAGTTTAGACTTGCAAATTGCTCCCGATTGTTAGCCTTAATTAAAGTTTACATGTGCAGCCATACACCACAAGACAGTGCAGCTAATGATTAAAGACAATAAACATCGTAGTAAATTCCAGTGGTTGATTAATGAATGGACTGCTCAACGCGCATGCGCAGTAAGACCAGAAGAAGATGGCAGTAAGGTTAATTGTCTTGACGCTCTTTTCTCTGCCTCTGTCCGTGTTTTCGGTGACCTACCAGCCTACCTGGGAGTCGCTGGACTCGAGGCCCCTGCCAGAGTGGTACGATGAAGTAAAGCTGGGCATCATCCTCCACTGGGGGGTCTACTCCGTTCCCAGCTACAGTCACACCGGGCTGGCTGAGTGGTTTTGGTGGGACTGGCAGGGCCATCAGGCGGACCCCGTCTTGGCGAAATTCATGCAGGACAACTACCCTCCCGGCTTCGAATATGCTGACTTTGCTCCAATGTTCAGAGCAGAGCTGTATGATCCTGACCAATGGGTGGACATCTTCAACAGCTCAGGAGCCAAGTGAGATAATTTTGAACTGTACGAGTTCATAGTAATTTTTCTCCCTTTTTGTAAGATACAAGCTTTAATACGTGTAGGTGATGTTTAACCAGCAGTTTTGTACCAATCAACATGCTTTGATCCTGGTTAGGCCTTGTTTGACTGCATAATACATTTTTTTTTTATTATGTATAGCTTCTCCCCCAAGAGAGTTCTTGCTATTTTAATTTTATCTCTCAGCATGGCATTTATGACCAGCTATGAGAAAAGGAACCATCTGGGAAAGATTTATGAAACAAATTTACTATCGTCATGACAATGTCCAACTTGCTTTCTACATAGATCTATGTAGAAAGCAAGTTGGACTTTGTATGTATGTGTAGTACACATACATGCTACAAACGTAGAGTGGATCTACACAATGTCATGTATACTACTCCATACATACTACAAACTACAGACTATGAGCATAAAGTCCCAAATGGTCCCTTTTCTCTATGTAATAGGCAGTCATATTAAATTTTTATATCAAGCTGTTCTGTGGGCGTGGCTAGGGTGTGGTCTTAGGCATTTAGTGTCTGATTTTATCTCCCGGGCCAGGTATATTGTTTTGACGAGTAAACATCACGAGGGCTGGACCAACTGGCAGTCTGACACAGCTTGGAACTGGAATGCTGTGGAGAATGGACCACACATGGACCTTATTGGTACATACAATATCGTGTGCATTATTTAGTGGCAATTTAGGATGACGACCTTTACCACATGCTATGCTTGTTTATTTGTGCTAATACTGTTATTTCAACTAAAATTTCTCGATCTAAAGTAAACGAACACAATGTCGTCATTATTATCTAACACGAGTTACTTTATTCCTGTAGCTCCACTGGCTAAGTCGGTCAGTAGTTATCCAGACCTACGTTTTGGGCTCTATTTCTCACACTTTGAGTGGTTCAACCCTCTCTACCTCCAGGACAAGGCAAACAACTATACCACACAGACCTATGTCAGGGTGAGTGTATCTTATAATTGTGCGGTCTGATCCCCAGGTTACCCAATCAATATGAGAAAAGAGGCTAATGTGTGTGCATGTGTATCTGTGTGTGTATTATGTGTATGTGTGTACCGTATAGCCGGAAATATTGGTGGGAATTAAGTTTGGCGGTTAAGCCCCAAATTGCTATTACAAGAATATTGGTGGATTTAAATTTGGTGGTGTGGTACGGGATTGCCATATGTATATATGTGAGTAGGAATTTTGGTGGATTTTAATTAGGCGGTTGTACATGTAATGTACATGTAGACCGCCACATCGCAAAATTGAATTCTCCGCCAAAGTTTCCGGCTATACGGTATGTATGTGCATGTATGTATGTGTGTGTATTTTTTTTGTGTATATATACATATCTGTGTGTGTGTATATGACTTCTCCGGTCATCCTGGCTACACTAGGAGGTGACCCAGCCGCAGCTTCACCAAATCATTGAACAGTTTGAGCCGGAGCTGATCTGGTCCGATGGAGACTGGGAGGCAGAAGACGCCTACTGGAACAGCACTCAGTTTCTGGCATGGCTCTACAATGACAGGTTAGATCGAGAGTCCATGCATAATAATAATAATCGCTAAACTGAACGCCATAATATTATTATTGTGATGCAGCCCAGTGAAGGATACGATTGTGGTGAACGATCGCTGGGGCAAAGGCACGGCGTGTAAGCATGGAGACTACTTCACCTGCAGTGATAGGTACCATCCCGGTAAGCTATATATGAGGCATGCAACATCATTATAAACAATAGTTAGAGACTGAACCAGAAAATTTGGCAGAGAATTGAATTTAGTGGTTTGAAGATTATTTAAAGCATAATAGTGATCCCTTACCGAAGCACAAAATAGATGTGCTGATATTTTGAATGATGATTTTGGGTCCATGGCAACCACTAAATTTAATTCCCACCAATATTTTTTGTCGATAGATCTACTGTGGGTATATAAACTGTCACTTTTATCTGAACTTCACTTTGATGTAGGCACCCTACAGTCCCACAAGTGGGAGAATGCAATGACGATAGACTATGGCACCTGGGGCTTTCGACGCAATTCTAATCTTACCCGATATCTTCCAATGGAGAATCTGGTTTGGCAACTGGTATCAACAGTGAGGTAAATCAAATCTTCTAGACCGCTCTACGTGTGTGTTCCCAGGTGTATAGGGTATGTATGCGTTTTATAGCATATTTAAGTTGCATGGTTATTTTTTTAGTTAATAATTCAGGTAGCTAGGGTTGAGGTGCTTTAAGTTGAAACTTGTGCCATTCAGTGCCTGTGCGCCTATAATGATTTTTCATTCAGATCAAAATTAATTTAATCTGGTAACACCAAATAAGAGTCGTTCTGCCAAGTAATTTACTACTAGTCAAAGTACCAGTTACATTATATGTGACCCGCTATGAGAAAAGGGACCACTTGGGATATTTTTTCATTTTCTAATAATTGCCAAAATGTGTGGAAGATTATTATTTTTCACTTTTCTGTTTTTTTGGTCTATTAGAAAATGTAGATTTTTGGCTTCATAGTGATATGCTATGTTCATAGGGTTGTAACATGTAAACTATAGTTATGGGCATTATTATTAAAAATTTTACTTAGGCGCATATAAATTAATGTAAATTTCAATTAAAAATGCGCATTTTCTGAAAAACGAATATACCTACCCGAGTGCATAAAAATGGTCATAACTCGGCTTGTGATCAATATTTTTTCATGAAACCTGCGCCACTGTATTCAGCACACATAGAGCTATCAATTCATGCCAAAAACTCAATTTTTATAAAATATCCCGAGTGGTCCCTTTTCTCATAGCAGGTCACATATTATGGTACACTGACCTACAAAGCTTTACTCTCTTATTGATATTACTATTGCAGCTGTGGTGGTAATCTCCTGATGAACGTTGGACCAACTGCTGATGGAAGAATTGTCCCTATCTTTGAAGAAAGGCTTCGGCAAATGGGTAGGTAGTAGAGTGATGTGTAAGTAGGTCAAGGCTAGTGAGCTGGCTAAGAGGCTACTATTCTCTCTCTTGATTTATCTGCCATGTGGGGTATCTTTTACCAGATTGCAGCAGATTTATTGTTAGCCTGCAGGATGCATCTTAGTTCAAAACGGCAATACCGTATATACTTCTTCTAAGAATCCAGCCCTTCTAATTATTCATGATTGGTGCCCTTTACCGAATGATTGAAAATAGTCTCTAATTTTCAACAAAGGTCATCATGCGTAATAGAGTGTTCACGTGGATGAAATGGCCTCTAAAATTAAATAATTTTGGTGAAGCTCAAGCAATATTATTATCATTGTTATTGTCATGCTGAATGTTTATTAATACAGTAATCATAGAACTGCACAGTCACATGCATGCACAATGTATTACATAATAATGATGTAATAATAAACACTACACCATGTTATTACAGGGAGTTGGATGAATGTCAATGGTGAGGCAATTTACAACACCAAACCGTGGCACTATCAAAATGACACTGTGAATGGACACTTTTGGTACATAGTAATAATTACAAAAAGAGCCTATTAATTCATCATTATTAATTTATTTTTGAACTTCTCTATCTACACAGGTACACGTATCGTCCTGACACATCCACAGTGTATGGTACCCAGACCCAGGTATACCAGTCTACGGTGGTCATTGGTGCTGTGAAGACTAACACCAACACAAAGATCTCTCTTGTTGGCTACGATGGCAACGTGACCTGGAAGCCATCGGCCAATAATACCATAGAGATCTCCATGCCATTCCTACCAGTGGACACTGAGCTGAGATGGGCTTGGGTATTCAAGTTTGAAAATGTTGCCCCGACTCCCAAATTTTGACTGAAGTAACTATTATCCTGGCTCATGAATAATTATTATTATTATTGCACACACTGTACTAGACCCCAATGTTTTCTCCAATAAATTGAAATAATTATTTCGCTTGCAAAATTTTCATGTAGTTAATCCAATTGCAATATTCATCATCACATATAATAATTATTATAATATTATTATTATGAACCCTTGATCATCTCCCCAGTAGCTGCACAGTGAAATGGTGCATGTGGTAAAAGGTCGTCAATAGAATGCGTACACATCGATCGATGCTGGCCCCAGAAATCATGGAGATGGCGTCTAAGATCGACTCTCAACCTTGATAGCGACAAGTTTCGATGCTTCAATCACAGAGACGAACTCGTCAACACAGTATTCCTTCCGAAGTTCAGGTTGGTCACGCTGCTGCAATCGCGCGCGGGCCAGCCCCTTGTGGCAGTGGATGCGTGCTTAGCTATATATATATAGCGCAAGGCGAGCTTTATTTATCCATGGCATTACGTAAGCCAAGAAAACACGTGAAGTTCAACCAACAGTACTTCTCAGAGAAAGTAGCGCTCAGCTTGTAATGTATTCGCTGGATACACGCGTAAGATACTCTACATATTTACTGATTTTCAAGTCCCAGAAAGGCTCCAGCGAGGCCCTGAATTTTCTCATAATTACCTCGGCCTCATAGATTACACCATAGGTTTCATCATAATTACACCATAATTACCTCATAACCACAGAAAAGTAAATTGCTACTGGGGAGATATTAAATGTCATGATGTATTATACATACCAGTACATTAATTATTGTGTGTTTTCAATAATATGAACAACCTAGAGACTACGTCCAGTGTCCCTCACGAATACGCCGCCATAAATTCGAACTAGGACACATCGACAAACTGCGCATGCTCCGTATACGCGTACAATATTGGGGCGCGCGGCTTGAGCCGGTTGACCTTCACCTGCCATGTGCTCGACTGAATAGGGAAATCCCCCTGCCCTGAAAGCGAGCTCGCCAGAGAAAGCGAACTGAGAGAAACGCCATAAGGATATCATCGGATAGTCCACGATCTCTTCTACGCTAGGTTCGAATTCTGGGTCCCAACAACCTTTCATGCGCGCTAAACATTTTGAAACAGTTTCACAGCAATTACATCATAGGTTTCATCATAGGTTTCATCATCATTTCATCGTAATTTCATCATAATTACCTCATCGCGAGGCCGAATTCTTTTTTGCGAATTGGGACTCTGGACGTAATGAACAACTTAGAGACTACATCCCGAGTCCCTCATGAAAAGTAGCCGCCATAAATTCGAACTAGGACACGTCGACAAACTGCGCATGCTCCGTACACGCGTATATTGGGGCGCGCGGCTTGAGCCGGTTGACCTTCACCTGCCATGTGCTCGACTGAATAGGGAAACCCCCCTGCCCTGAAAGCGAGCTCGCTAGAGAAAGCGAACTGAGAGAAACGCCATAAGGATATCATCGGATAGTCCACGATCTCTTCTACGCTAGGTTCGAATTCTGGGTCCCAACAACCTTTCATGCGCGCTAAACATTTTGAAATAGTTTCACAGCAATTACATCATAGGTTTCATCATAGGTTTCATCATCATTTCATCGTAATGTCATCATAATTACCTCATCTCGAGGCCGAATTCTTTTTTGCGAATTGGGACTCTGGACGTAATAATAATAATTAAGCAGCTAAAGTGAAAATGCTATAGCTCTAAGAACTGGAGAGCATAATGTCCAATTTGATTAAGGTACCATTAAATTGCGTGGGCGTGAGGTGGGGGATATGACACCTAAACCACATCAAAGTCATTAGTGAGGTGCATGTTGTGTAACCACGCCCTTTTAATTGCACAGGTCTCAGGGGTGTGGCTGCTAGAGCCGGAAGTGTTCATTTAATATCCTCCATGGACCGGAAGCCGAGCCGGAAGGGAGGGGCCAGACCACGCCCAAAACAGCCCCACCCTGTTCCCCAAGGACCACCATTCTCAATCAAGTGCCTACTAACCACCGGATGTCCACCGGAAGCCCACAATCAATCCCAATTAAAACACACAGCTTCCTCAAGGCCAAAACACACACAAACACTTGGAGGCCGTTCTGCCACACCGCCCACGCAAGAGCTCACCTCATTTCCTGTGTGGGCGGAGTAACAACACGTCATCGCAACCACATCCGCTTCAAACCATCGTCAGCTTCCGTCCAGCCGTACGGTCCCCTCCATCGCACCGGCGTACAGTGCCTCATTAACAGACATGGCCTCACCTTTGACCTCCTGCCACGCCCCCAAAGCCTCCTCGCGGGGTTCAAAGGTCACCACCGCTTCCGGGACACGCCCACCTATCGCCGAGGCCAAGTCCCAGGCGCCGATATCCAAGCACTGGCCCGTGAAGCCACGCCCAATCGGAAGCAATAAAACCTGCATTAATGCACACGCACACACTCCACACAGTGCCAGGAACACGCCCACATGCTTAATTAGGCCTTATAAGGCTTTTTTTTTTTTTTTTTTTTTTTGTCGTTGCGGTTAATTGTCAAGAAAGAATGCTTTGATCTTGCTTTGAAGTGGGCAATTACCGGTGTTTTCTTCAGAGGCCACTTCCGGTCGCTAATTACATGCGCATAATCATCCCTGGCCGATTCTAGACACGCCCACCTTCGACCAAAAGCACTCGTATGGCCTCTTCGGCCACGCCCCTTCACGATTCGCTAATTGAATTAGCCAATCCTGACGCTCACGCCCACGCACTTTAATGCTACCTTAAGTACACATCTACCATTGATAAGTTTGTCCGAGTAGCTAGATTCTACTAATCATGATGTGTTACAGTGATGCTATCCACATGTAATCAGGGTCGAGGTCATCTTGTGATTTCCGTTCCTCCACAATGGGAACACCATTCTCCACTTTAATCTGATAGTATTTGTCATTATAGTTGAAAAACAACAAGACTCGATTTGGTATATATTCAGAGCGATGAATGAAAGCTGCTCCATTATCGTCAGGTTTCTGTAGGGGAATAGTATTATCAATACTTAGAACCCCCAGAGATTTTCTCCAATTTTGCCCATCAATAATTATTATAATTTTTTTTATCGTCTGCCCTTGTTGGTGAATCGAAAATAAATAATTATTATGTGTGTGGAAACGCCACCAAGGGCAGGTGTCACAACAGAACTACTTACGGTGACTATTTTGAGGTTTTTTGGTGGGGAGGTGCTGGTATCCAGAACAACGTAGTAGTATGTCAGGACCGTCACCAGCCCAGCTCGAGATTTTTTCGGTATCCACTTAAATAAATCTACAAAGTATATATATACACCACAACTGAATAATATTATAATGATAGCTGCATGTCTCCCAGACCTATCTAGGTTACACCAGGAGTACATTACTAGGAGTGTGCAACGCACACATGAGTAGTGCAAACATCTCTTTCCAGATTTGACATCACAGAATATCATTAATATGCAACCACTAAAACCATGAAGCCATGAAGGTTATGTCTGCACTGTCCTATCAGTAACTAGCTGCAGCTGCATCTATACAGAATGTAACTCAGTGGTTGCAACTTAAGTACCTTCTAATGATATTCAGGCCATGTACAAGGGTGGTTATGATGTCAAATCTGGAAAGAGATGTTTGCACTACTATTGTGTGCGTTGCACACTCCTAGTAATGTACTCCTGGTTACACTTATCAGTGGGGAAAAAAGAAATAGAGGATAAAAAATAATATAGTAACTAGTACTAATTTTGATGAAGAGTTGCCACAAAACTTGGCTACTAAGTATTCAACGATATAATATTATATTGATTGAAAACTATTACAAGCTTACATTTTTCACGGAGGGGATCGTCTTTATCTGGTAAAAATTTGCTCATTTCCAACTTAAAGTCTTCAGAATTGTCATCATTTAGCCATAAATAATAGCCGCTACTACAGTGCTACACAGCAAAAGAGTAGATTTTTTTCTAACTTCGCATGCACACTTATTTTTACCTATAATGAATAGAAATACCACTTTTAGCAGTAGTATTAGCGTGCAAAGCGTCAAACAAAGACCGCTCCGTAACAGACGCTATGACGAACTATGACGTTGGTCTGGTACCACGTGCACAATACATAGCAATACAAACGATCAAAAATTACAAGATCGAAGGCTATAGACAAGATGAGGTAAGTTTCTGAAGGTAGAGAATCGCTCTAGTATGTCTACTTCTACACAGTATTACCGTACGTAGCTAAAACAAGCGACTATCGGACCGCCTAGTGAGGCGGTGACTGTCAACCCCACAAAAAAACTTCGGAGCATTAAAAAGGATTTTGGGCTGCCTATCGTTACTATCTTACCTCGCTTGGACGCCTCAGAAGCGAAGCGCTCCACACGTTCAACGCTAACAACTCTGTCCTCGCTGCCTTCTCTTTCCTAGATCGCCAGTGGGCGTGGTCAATGAAAACGTCACTATTGTACACGTGCGTTGGGTACTACGTCATCAAGCTGAACTTCAACCCGTCTGGAGCAGTCGGCGGAAATGTTTGCTTCCGGATTGGGCGTTTCCTGTAAAATATTCGCAGTTCCACACATACACTAGGATTATTAATGCATAAGGATGCATAGAGTACAGTATTGACTCTTAACTAATACTTTCATGCAAGTTTCTGTGCCTAACGTAAATAGACCATATTTTAGGCTATTTCAGTCGATAGCTCCGTGACCCTTTGTAGTTAAGACTTCTTATTTGGCACAAGGATGTATCTAGTTGGTGTCTATCTTCATCTCAAATCTGGATTCTTAACTATAATCCAATCCCTTGAAATTGTGCCTAACATAAGAATCGGGAATTTTTGGCCATTTTTGCATGCTGAAGCCATATAGAAGGTGGCATCAACTTTCCACTGCAGATGTAGATAGTCCATCCATTGACCTAACTGGATATCAAATCAAATGTAGAGACATGCAAGTTTAACCACAAAACACTGCAAAAACCATACAGTGGTAAAAATCTACTCTCTTGCTGTGGAGCACTGTAGCATACTGAATGGTGCTACCCTAAAAGATGATCATGGTACAATATTATTATTATACGATCATGCATTCATGATCTTCTGCAAAAGACAAACTTATAAGATATTTTAAACTTACATCATCATTAACACGCAGTCCTTTACTGGTTCTTGCAGTTTCTTTAGTTGTAAGGCCATTGCTGTTTACCTTCATTGCAGTGTACGACTCACCATTATCAGTGCACGTGGGAAATAGCCTAATCTGCATGGCTGGTGGGCAGGAGTCCACTGTGTCATGGTCAGCACTATCAGCAGTGTGTCCCCTTAATAGGTGCATGCATGAGTACATCAAGTAGCATACAGGTCGATGACATAGACTCTTAATACCTGATTGGAGATGTCCCGAAGTCCTTCCTGTCCGCTTGGTTAGCCATGAGTCTCTTCAAGTCGAGTACAAAATTTACACAGGTTTATCACGTACAGTGTCAAGATCAGTGAAAGTATATGCCTCTGTGCAAGCCAGCTGACTCTTTTTATGCGGTATGAGATGGGAAATTCCATGAGATGCCCCACCCTCCCTCCCTACCTCCCTCCCTGGGCCTGCGGTGTATAATACTGTGGATCCCATACAGGGATCAAGAAATCCAATTATCAATCCGCCCTTTGTCACTATAATATTATTATATTTCACTACACTGTCGCAGCCAGTGATGTAACATGTCAATACATAATATAATATGTATATAGACTGTCTACATGGAATAGTACCTAGCTAGGTTATTACACTATTAATAGTACTACAATGTCATGTATACTATAGTACACTTCCGCTAGCTTTATGCATCCACCTGTGCGGTTACTTTTGATAATTTTGCACCCAGTTCCTAGAGATGCCACTGATCAATGGTAAGTAGCTGTATGAGTAACTTGATTACCAGAATTGAATATGGAGTGAGCTATAATTATGTACGTATACCTCTCCTTAAAGGGAGCATGCAGTACAAGCTTACGTTGTACCATGCATTGTATGACACAGATCTTTCAATAATATTGGTATAATTTGGGAAATGTGGGGCAACGAACAGTGAGCAGAACGTAAAACACACAGAGTCACGCACACAACATACGGAACACACAAGCAGTCACAGAACAGCATTAATGAAAGTGACAGAGCTAGTACAAATTCAAAAAGTATCTAGGTCTACACTGTGTACTAACACAACTACACTGGGATGGGCCAACTGCACTGAAATATAATTTATTTAGGACACGTGGCCAACTAGTCTCGTGCCCAGCCCCCTTCATGCACGTGCGCACGCGCGAGAAAGGGTCTGGTCAAAAGGGTCGCACTTCCTTGTCCTGGAGGTACGTATATTGCGGCCCAATCAGGTTGCAGAAACGTAGTCACATGACATGATCGGAATGTGATGATGAACGTATGGCCGTACAACGCGCGAACGCGGTATGACAGTGATGATGGCGACTCATGCTGACTTACAAACGTGTCTAAATGAAGCGGCAGAAGCTCTGGGAATATATGAACTGAAACCTGAACAAAAAGAAGCTATTTCAGCATTCGCTGATGGCCGAGATGTGTTCGTATCCCTGCCTACTGGCTATGGAAAATCGATTTGCTAGGGTTGTCTGCCTGGTTTATTCAGTAGGCTCAAAAGCCTAGGAAAGATGGATGATAAATCTGTCCGGGGACCTATAGCGGTAGTAATCTCACCTTTGATTAGCATCATGAGAGATCAGACAAGAGAATTTACAAAGCATGGAGTGTCCTCAATCTACATTACTGGTCCCATGAAGCATGATGAAGAAGAAAAAGTCTTACAGGGTCAATTTCAGCTTGTGTACATCAGTCCTGAGAAATTACTATGCTGCAGAAAATGGAGAGAAATGCTAATTAGTGAAATTTATCAAGAAATGATGATAGGATTTATCGTCGACGAGGCACACACAGTGAAGAAATGGTACATACATAAAAACTTGTTTCTATCCACTAAACGTTTATTTCATTTCATATCTCAAATATTATAGGGGTGATGACTTTCGTCAAGAATTCAGACATCTGGGAGAAGTAAGGAGTCTACTTCCAAAGCATGTAAATGTAATGGCACTAACTGCTACTGCAACTAAATCACTTCGCAAATCTGTGTGTACCATTCTTGGAATGTTCGACCCTTATGTAATCACAGTTTCACCTGACAAAACTAATTTGATATTCAGAGTCGAAGCATACGAATCATTAGAAACTACATTTTTGCCACTGATCAAGGAGCTAGAGTCTAAAAGAGGAAATATGGACAGAACACTTGTATACTGCCAGCAACAAGAAGTATGTGCCAGGCTATACCTCTTATTCCGAATGCACTTGGCTAGAATGTTTACAGAACCAGTTGGATACCCCGATTTACCCCAGTTTAGATTAGTCGATATGTTTACTAGTGGCACTCATGCTACGATCAAAGAGAGAATCAGTGTACTATTCACGACACCTTCCAATCTACACATCCTTATTGCAACTGTTGCTTTTGGTATGGGGGTAAATCCTCCCGACGTTCATCGAGTCTACCATTGTGGACCACCTAGTGATATTGAAATGTATGTTCAGGAAGTAGGTCGTGGAGGGCGAGATGGGTTGCCTACTGTAGCAACACTCTACTATGCTAAAAGCTTAAAAAGGTTTGTGGACAAGACTATGGTCCAGTATGCAGAAGAGTCTACCTCCTGCCGAAGAGACAAACTTTTTGGTGATTTTGATATGTACAAACGTTCAAGTATCAATGTTGGTTGTAACTGTTGTGACATATGTTCCTTAATTTGTGCATGTGATAAATGTGAAAAAAATATACAATCATAATGAAATTTATTATAAAAGTCCAGCAAGAAGAGCACACCATTTCTGATCAAGCCAAGAAGAAAACTTTTCTGGATCCACCTGCTGCAATAGAGTAGTCTTTGGTACCTTAATGTTGTTATGGTGTCTGTTAGGGATCTGCATGAAGGGGTTGACATGTGTACCCAGCTCATTTAAGAGCAATTTCAAATCTTGAGCTTCAGAAGCTGTTGAGTGATAATTAGAAGTAGATTTAACTCCTTGATCTTCATCAAACTTTATCAACAACTCGGCTATACTGTCAACACATTTCCCTGTACGAATGATAGCATTTTCACTCTTGTTGGCTCCAAGTCCTCTGACTGCGTTTTTTATTATGCGATTCATATGTTCCATATGTAAATCACATGGGATGTTCTTGCCTGGTTTTCCCTGTGTGTTTACAAACCTAGACCACTGCAATTGGTGTGATAAGCGCTCCGAAAAAAGAAACCTGTATTGTGCAAGTATGCAGAATATTTCACTGGAGTAATTCACTCTATCTGATGCCTTAAATAGTGGTAGCATATACTTGAAGCAACGAAAGATTCTTGGTCCAGTTCCCTGACTTATACCATCACATAGTTCACAGTAGATTAGACCAAGTGACATAAGTTCTTTGGCATATCTTTGAACATCATCAGTGCCGGTTGATTGAGTTGGGGAGTCTGAACACTTGTCAACATCTTCATCTTCAGAATCACTATTTAAAATCTGAGAGGTACTAATTGAACCTTTGTCCTCATCTGCAGCTGCTTCAGTACATCGAGTGCTGCTGCTAAGATCATCTGATGATTCACAGCTGATAGTCTTAATATCGATGTAGGAGTTAATGATGAGGCTGGTCAAATCATCAAGTACCTTTTTTTTGTCTTCCTTACTTAATTGTTGAACTTCAGGTGGGATTATAATTGGATTTGGATCGTCATCAATATTATCCATTCCAAGAAAATGCATGGTTGCTGATATTATATGAGCAGTCAAAACAAGCATAAAGAAATTATGACAAGCATCAAAGCAATTCTTTGGTTTATTTCCCACGTCACGACGCTTGATTAAGTTTCTCAATTGCATCAAGGTTCCATGGTCAGCTGCTGAGCTGCTTTTGTAAAATCTCTTCCAGATAACCTGCACAATACCCAAGATATTATTATTACTGCATAGTCTAAATAGTACATTAATAATATTATATATAATGGTATTATATTATCCCCTTTGTGCAAATGGAAATTATTATAATATGCCACAGCTTTGGTAATATGCAGCTGTCTATAATTTATGTCAATTACCGTGAGGAAGACAACTTTAGTGTGCCAATCGTCAGATGTCGGAACAAGTCCACTTATCTGTTCTGAAGGAGTGATAGAATTGCATCTGATGCGTTGGCTTCCTCTCCCTCTTTTTGCTGTAAGCTGATCACCCCCAAACAGAAGTCTGTGGTACTCAGTTACGTTGATTGATAATTTTTCATTTAGTGTGGGAAATTCAATATCGACATCTTTTGTTGTAGCTGGTACATACTGGTGTGCATGTTCCATGATGGAAATCATGTCATCATATTTATTTTCACACTTGGGCAGCACACCCAATGGAATCTATAGAATACAATGTCATAATAATAATTAATCCAGTGATTTTAATGCATGTACGAAACTCACAATTTCTGACTTTGTTGACATTTCCTTTGAGTACATATGTGGTATATGTTCCACCACCACATCAGAAAATACAGCAGAGAAAAATGGGATATGTTTTACCAACATTCGAGTAATTAGGATGCCAAAATTAGATAGCATGACCTTGTCATCTTCACCTGTAGGAAGCAGCTCATGTAATGGAGGATGTGGACTAACTGAAGGTGGCTCCTCTGAAAACTCAGAAAAATCGATACGGTCTTTCACGGCATACATCTGGAAGTAATCTAGCTGGCACTTTTGGCGGTCTGAACGCATGTCACGTGGGGTGACAGTCACGTTCAAGTTATCTCCAACCAACTTCATGCCATAGCAACTAATGGGGCTTTGAATGGTTGGTGGAGTTTTGTTGATTTCTGGAGAGTTGTCACTGAGAGATGAAATTTGTGGTTCCAAAGAAGTAGCTGATGATTCTTCCAAGGATGAGAAAGATGGTGCCACCACAGATGTATCAGAAATTTCAGCAAGGCTTGTGTGCCTGCCTTCCTTCAAAGGAGTTGAGGTAAATGGTACACTGTTGAAAGTTGAATCAAAGGACTGATGATCCAAACTAGCCGTGTCATCCAAGTCCATTGGCATATCCTTGTCAAGGGGCGTCAGCTTCTCATTGATACTCTAAGGATAATAATGTAAATTCATACGTATAAGTACTTTACCAATGTGTTACTAACCTGAATGTGGGAACTCGGACATATTTTTTCTACCATCTCTGCTTGCCAGTGCTTCAGCTTTGCATCATAGTTTGCACCCAGACTATCAAGAGTATTCAGTGCTGTTTGATGTGATGTACACAAGCAAAGCTTTTGGAGTCTCTTGAACACCTACAATAGTCATTAATTCACAAACAAAGCTTTGAATCAGTTTAATGCACGCATGCATGCTAAGTTAGTATAGCTTACCATCTTAGAAGAGTTTCCAGCATAGAGAATTATGGATATCACTTTTTGTAATAACGCCATTGAAGGGCAACGAAACTTACACAGCACTGCAGCACAAGTTGCAATAATGGAATTTTGCCGTTTCTTCATGGGAAGTTTACTGCTATTTGATTTCCTTGTAAGATCCCTTTTTCGTCGTGTGGTCTGAGTACAAATCGTCAATAGCTGCAGAAGTGCCGGAGCACCAGATTTCATCTCTTCTACTACTTTGTCACTAGAATAGTTCTTCACATCTTCAGACTTACTCCTCATTATTGATCCAAATTTATTGGAACACAAAACACGAATTTCATTACGCAAAACATTGCCCATCTGAGAGATCACCAACTTCCTCATTGTTTCATCATTTAGACATTCACGTATCAAAGATGCTTTACTGCCACGAGCCAGGATTTTTCCAAATTTTTTTCTTGATGGAGTCAAAGCAAGAGACTTTGGTTGTTTATACCCAATTGTTACCTGTATGATGATGATATATATAATAGGTATAATAATTATTAAAAATTAGTGACTGATGCACTCACAGCAACAGCAGGTGAGCCTTGTGTGTTTGGAGTGAAGTTTAATCGTTTTACAGCGCTATGCATTTGACCCTCAATTACTCGCATTCGTCTATTCCCAAGCATTTCACTATCTTTGGATCGTTTCTGGCCAACATGACACTGGAGATTATCAGGCTCATCTGGCTGGGAAGGCGGAGCTGCTGGTATTATTGGTCCAAGGGCATTTTTTATGTTTTCCAATAGAGCAACTTTGTGATCTAGATACCTTCCAAAGCTATAAAAACATTTTCTGTGCATAAATCCAGTTCCATTTTCTGTATTTGGTGTAAGTACATTAGATAGCTGTTGTTCACTGATAGTGATCCCTTGCTCCTGAGCTACAGTAGTCACAAATTCCTTCCATATAGGTACAATACGGTCAGCTGATGAGCCCTCAAGGGTTCTTCTATCTCCTTTTGCTGTGGTTAGCCCACAAGCCAAACAAGGACAAGCGCTTGCCATAGCCACGTGCTTTCTTTAAGAACTGAACAGCATATCATGATATCACTTGCCAAGCGCACGCGCGGTATGCGCGCCATGCCCGGGGCCCGTGCACATCGCGTATAGCATGGAAGTGGTGGTTTGTTTCTAATTAACGCACACCGGAATTGCCAATTATTGCATTCCTGCTGAACGCGCTAGTGCGACCCTTTTGACCAGACCCTTTCTCCCTCTTTGGGTAGGAGGGGCTGGCGCGCGAGACTAGTGGCCAACATGTCCACGGAAAAAAAAAACCTCTAAAAAACCTCAGTGAGGAAAAATTGTGAGGAGAAAAAACCAAATAAAATGGTATCCCAGGGCTAACAAACAATGGTCTTGACCCGGAGGCATGGGTGGTAGAGAGTCCAGACTTGTTGTAGTTTCAGTTGGTGGTGAGGGTGGACCAGGGAGACGGCGGTCCACGGCATCAGGGGTAGTGGTCATGTGGGAGAGAATCATAGTATGGGAATGCACTACAGGTGCCATAATTCGGGGCGAGCCTGAGCGAGCCCCGAATACAAGAGTAACATATGGCGAATTCGCTGTACCTATGTATGTATGTATCTATGTATGTATGTAGCGATACGTCGTCCACGTGCTCATAGCGCATGCGCAATATGCTTGTGCATTACATCATCACTATGAATGATTTAGCGCGCGTATTAATGTTAGATCGTGACCTCTCTAAAGGTCGTCATTTATGCAGAGGAATGAAGCTAGGCTCGGCACGCCAGAATCGTTAGCCATGGTGCTCGCGCTGACTGACTGCAGTGCGCTAGCGTGGGCTCAAAGACTGCTTCATTGAGCACACTATCGAGTAGTCTCGCGGAGCCAGACCCTCCCCGCGCATAGGGGTCTGGCTCCACGAGACTAACTATTGAGCAGCATACGACCAGAGTCACTTGTTCATGTTGAGTTGGAGCCATAGACTCGCAGTAAGAGATAGCTAAAATGACGTATATAAAGAATGATGCTGTGATCAGACAGAGAGCCTGTGCTAACTGCTCCAGTTTGGATGCTTGACCAACTACTGTACTGAGATCATGGCACAAAAAGAATTGAACTGTAACCGCGGCTAGATAGGCAAGAATTGTGCCATGATCTCAGACAAGAGCCTGAAACTACTACTGTTCTGTGTGCTTTAATTGGCACTGCTACTGGGCTAGAGTGGCATCTAAATGGCATACAGTAGCCTAACTTGGGGGGTGGTAGAGTTTGCAGTCACTTAAAATTTAAATGTTTAATACAGTAACACCTGATCGTGCCATGAGCGAAGGCTCGCCCCGCATGATGATTATCATCTTTCTAGTATAACCATTATTAGCAACTTGCAGTCTCCATGTTAAGGGTGGGGAAGTTTTCCTGTAGCTACGTAGAACAGATTACTGTTGTTGCTGAAGAGGACCATATCCTTGTAGCTTCAGCCTTAAATAGCCAACCTGCAACTTCCTAGCAACTCAGGAATGCATAACAATTAGTGATTGGTCCATGTGTCTACCAGCCCCTCCCCCCACCTTGCATGCAAAGCCCTAACACTAGAGAGCTTATTTTCCGTCTAATTCACTGCGTTCAAACGACAGAAAATACACACACATTGGGTGGTATTAATTTTATGCGTGCCCAGAAATGCATAAATAAATTATTATGTGCTCCTGCTATGCCTGGTGTCATCAAATTCATCCTTATTATGATTTTGTAGATTGTGCTTGATTGAAAACTCTAGAGTTATTGGTTTCAGTTTCCTTAAATGGAGCCAGTGGTTATTTACAGTCTAGTTATGATTGTAGAAAAGGCTTGATGAAATAGTGCTTGACAGGTACTCTTATCAGACATGCAAATAATATTATCAAGCAGTGATAGCTTAATCCCCGCTTGAAAATTGCCTTATTAGAACATTAAAAAGAATATTCTCCTAGTTAGGCCTTAAAGGCCAGTACAAAAAAGATGTTCACAGCAACTAGTGATAGACACTGCTAGAAGAGTGTAAGAGTCAATCAAAACCCTTTAACTGAGATGAAAATAGTGGTCCAAAAATTATTATAGCTATACAGATAGATCTATATATCCCAATGTATTGTTGTTTACAATTGCATGAATATTAGTATCATTCATAGCCACACATGTCAGGTGACCATATTATAAACATTGGATATGTTGTTGATGTTAGCTTGCTTGACAGTATATAGTCTCGTCCCTCTTTTGGCCACTGGTGGAGTGTGGCACACAGTACGAGCCAAACTGGGACTCTCTCGACACTAGGCCACTCCCATCATGGTTTGATGAAGCTAAATTTGGTGTGTTCATCAGCTGGGGTCTCTTTGCAGTGCCTGGCTTTGGCAATGAGTGGTTCTGGTACAACTGGAAGACCAGAAAGAATCCTGACCTTGTCAAGTTCATGCAGGACAACTATCCACCTGATTTTGATTACGAAGACTTTGCTCCAATGTTCAAAGCTGAGCTGTTTGATCCAGATCAGTGGGCTGATATCATTGAAGCATCTGGAGCCAAGTATATAACATTGTTTGTCGCATAATTATTATAATTATTGGTAGTAATATTATTATTGTAGGTACGTGACTTTGATTGCTAAGTTCCATAGTGGATGGACTAGCTGGCCATCTGCCACTTCTTGGAACTGGAACTCTGTAGACACTGGACCACATATGGATCTTGTTGGTACGACTTGTGCATATACCGGTAGTTATGATAATTATTATAGGTGAATGAAAGTATCTAGTGCCCATGCCAGGCTGCGAGAAGGACTGCTGTGACAATATTTTGTGATTGATAATACACAGGAGCAGTGGCTAAGGCAATCAAGAGTCGTCCTGATTTGCATTTTGGCATCTATTTTTCTCAGTTTGAGTGGTACCATCCTCTCTACCTCCAAGACAAGAATAACAGCTACAAAACACAATACTATGTCCAGGTATATAGCTATTCCATTGCATGCATGCCGTTAGAATTAATTTTAGCTTGAAACACGTACGATTGCATAACTCATGGTTTGCTTATAAAAGGTGCATTAAACCGGATAATATATTATAAGCAATACGACTCCCTTATGTGTACACTCAGTGTATGTATATACACAGGAAGTCAGTCAGCCTCAGTTACGTGAACTGATCATGAACTATGAACCAGAGGTGATCTATTCAGATGGAGAATGGGATGCTGATTACACTTACTGGAACAGTACCCAGTTTTTAGCATGGCTGTATAATGATAGGTACACATAATATTATGACTTGCATTAATTTTGATCAGCTTCAATTCATGGATTAATTGCAGCCCAGTGAAGGATACAATCGTTGTCAATGATCGCTGGGGGCATGTTAGGTGTGAACATGGTGACTACTATGACTGTGCTGACAGATTTCATCCATGTGAGTATAATATAATATGACATTCACGGGTGCCAAGGAATTGCAGTAGAAATGGATTGCATTTGTACATACATCTGCAGCTGTTCTGCAAAAGCACAAATATGAGAGTGGAGCAACACTTGACAAACTTTCCTGGGGCTATCGCCGCAACACCAACTTTACTACTGATTTTCTCACCATTGAAAACCTGATATGGCAGCTAGTCTCCACTGTGAGGTAGGTAATGAGGAGTGTGTGAAAGGGTAGTACATGTCTAGATAATATGCAGGAAACCTTCTTGTAAATATTGGAGCCACTGCTGATGGTAGGATAATTCCAATTTTTGAGGAGCGACTCCGCCAAATGGGTGAGTACAATAGCTACACATAGACTGACGTGTACAGCTGCTATTCACTGTGATGTGCATGTAGGAAGCTGGTTAACTATTAATGGTGAAGCTATCTACAAGACAAAGCCCTGGCATTATCAAAATGACACTCTAAACAACAATTTTTGGTATGTAATCAATACCATGTCATACATGAAAACAGCATGATTGCATACATGTGAGTTTCCAGGTACACCTATCGTCCAGATACTGGAGCTGTGTATGGCACTCTCACTCTGAAATACCAGTCTACTGTGATGCTTGGGAATATAAAAACTGGCTCTAAGGTTTCTCTGCTGGGCTATGATGGTGATGTATCCTGGAAGACCTACCCAAACAGCACCCTTGGGATCTCCATGCCACCTCTGCCCCTCGATACTGAACTGAGGTGGGCATGGGTATTTAAGTTTGAGAATGTCCTTCAGTCAATTCCCAATAATTAAGAGCACATTATTTTTATGAGTGACTTCAAAAGAAGTAGACAACAGAATTGTTGCGTTGAGTAACTTTTATGAATCGTCAAAAAATAATTGCAACATTTTATTATAATAGTAACTGTTAGCATAACTATAATACTATTGTAGAGGGCACACATGCAGTAATTACCACAAAAATGATAAGTAGCTACTAACTCTAATGTACTGAGTAATTAGCTAAGCTCCGCTTATCCTTATCCAGCAGTCAAGCGCTCATTCAGCTTACTGAATATTGCATGGAAACTAATAGCTATAACAGGCATCATGGACCATCAAATGCATGGATAAAATAGCAAGCTAAGCCCTTAGTCTAGATTCTGGGCAACGATTATGCACAATAATTTTATGAATAAGTTAATAACCAAGTCATGTGACCATAAATTAAGGCCAACGTTGAGCAACACATCTGGATAATGTCGATAGCTACCCTCTTAACTTGTTTGGTAGTAATCTCCTGGCCACTGGTGGAGTGTGGCACACGGTACGAGCCAAACAGGGACTCTCTCGACACTAGGCCACTCCCATCATGGTTTGATGAAGCTAAATTTGGTGTGTTCATCAGCTGGGGTCTTTATGCAGTGCCTGGCTTTGGTGATGCGTGGTTTTGGTACAATTGGAAGACCAGAAAGAATCCGAGCCTTGTGAAATTCATGCAGGACAACTATCCACCTGATTTCGGTTATGAAGACTTTGCTCCAATGTTCAAAACTGAGCTGTTTGATCCAGATCAGTGGGCTGATGTCATTGAAGCTTCTGGAGCTAAGTAAGTTAGCTGCCTGCATCTGAAACTTACCATAGTGCTTAATAGATTTTGTACTGAGCTGTTGAACATAAGTATATTTCTCTAGGTATGTAACTTTGATTACGAAGCACCACAGTGGGTACACTAACTGGCCATCTGCCACATCTTGGAACTGGAATACTGTAGATACTGGACCACACTTGGACCTAGTCGGTACGAATTTCAATCCTTTATCCGGTAATTCATGATAATTATTTAATGAATCACACACAGGTGCATTAGCTAAGGCAATCAAGAGTCGTCCTGATTTGCATTTTGGCGTCTACTTTTCTCAGTTTGAGTGGTATCATCCTCTCTACCTCCAAGACAAGAATAACAGCTATAAAACACAGTATTATGTCAAGGTATATATCTATGGCTGCGTGCATGTCACTTGGAATAGCCACGACTAGACATGTAGCTATGCAGTGCTTTCAGCATAGGTTAGCTACATGTTGAGATACACCACAAGTGTTCAAGTGATCCAACCTGATAATGTTGGTACTCACAATGTCATTGACTTGCTACGTTGCATATTAATGCATGTGCACAGGAGGTCAGTCAGCCTCAGTTGCGTGAACTGATCATGAACTATGAACCGGAGGTGATCTATTCAGATGGAGAATGGGATGCTGACTATACTTACTGGAACAGTACTCAGTTTTTGGCATGGCTCTACAATGACAGGTAGATATCAAGTCTACTAGTTTCATAGCAGCCTTACTGTATTGTAATTGCAGCCCAGTGAAGGATACTATTGTTGTCAATGATCGCTGGGGAAATGTACGATGCCAACACGGTGACTACTATGACTGTTCTGACAGATATCACCCAAGTGAGTTCAAAGATTGAAGCCATTGTCTAGCCTCATCCCCAGGTTCCCTAATTATTAGTCCTCCAATGAGCCAGTATGCAACATTAAAAGCCAGGAATAGAGTGTGGGGACAAGGTCAAGTAAATTATTTATATTGCTTTGCTGTATGCAGCTGTTTTGCAAAAGCACAAGTATGAGAGTGGAGCGACGATGGATAAAGGGTCGTGGGGCTATCGTCGCAACACTAAATTTACTAATTTTCTCACCATTGAGAATCTGATATGGCAGCTGGTCTCCACTGTAAGGTATGTGAAGAATAAGAGATGTGGCCCATACATGCAATGCAATATAGGTCCTAAATTTCGTCTAGTTGTGGTGGAAATCTCATTCTTAACATTGGAGCAACTGCTGATGGTAGGATAATTCCAATCTTTGAGGAGAGACTTCATCAGATGGGTAAGTGCTAATAATAATATTGATCTAGTGGGTAACTACTGATCCATGAAAGAATAAGCTATAGCTCTCATTGTCGTATCCGTGTGTATAGGAAGCTGGTTAAGTATCAATGGTGAAGCTATCTACAAGACAAAGCCCTGGCATTATCAAAATGATACTCTAAACAACAATTTCTGGTATGTTTAATACGTTCATAAATGTGAATTCATCAAGTGAAAAGGAAACTTAGGCATAATATACCTGGCATGATTATAATATTATTTGATCAGCTGTGAGAAAAGGACTGTTTGGGATATTGTTTTGTTTGTACATGTAGCATGTAGCATGTCATTGTAATGTACTGTTAGAGCTGCAGTATACCTTGAGCTCTGTGTTTATGGCTAAATCTGCGGCTACACTGGTCTGCTACAAGTACACTCACAACTACATTATTAATAGTATAAAAGTAGTAGTTTGTATAGGATATATGTAGCTTCAAACATTATTATGTACCATGCAATGTACTCTATGTGTAGTGGATTTACTCTGTGTTTGTGGTAATAGTTACTCTGGTACAAGTATATATACTCACAACGATTTGTAGAAAGCATGCAAGTTGGATATTGAGGTAATAAACAGGAATGGTCCTTTAATAATAACTGTTGATTTCCTCAAAATTGAAACCGTGCTTTAAGTTTCCTTTTTATTTGGTACATTCACAAATAATATAATAATCATGCATGCACATCTTTGATCCTGTTTCAGGTACACCTATAGCCCAGCTACTGGAGCTGTGTATGGCACTCTCACTCTGAATACCAGCCTACTGTGATGCTTGGGAATATAAAACTAAAAACTGGCTCTAAGGTTTCTCTGCTTGGCTATGATAGTGATGTATCCTGGAAGACCTACCCAAACAACACCCTTGGGATTTCCATGCCACCTCTGCCCCTCGATACTGAACTGAGGTGGGCATGGGTGTTTATGTTCGAGAATGTCCTTCAATCAATTCCCAACGAATGATCTGACTTCTAAAATAAATTGTTGTGTGAGTGTCAAAATTGCCATTAATAGAGCACAATACATAATAGAGTAACTGTTTGTGTAACTATAATATTATTGTCATTGTGTTGTTAATGCTATAGTACAAAGGGCATGAAAGTTCTTAGCTTAACAAGGATGGGCACACACACTCTCATCACCCCATCTACATCCTAAAGCTAGCTGGAAGAGAAAAAATCCGGGCAGCCGCCGGGAATCGAACCCAGGGCCACTGACTTGAGCCACCAGCGCTCTACCACTGAGCTACGACCACCCTTAGGCACCCGAACTCCCCCCTTCCAGCTTTAAGGGCGAAAGTCAACCCTATACCCAAACTACGTTCACGGAGTCTGCCGGGATAATTAAATCACCAAAGCACAGAGCCCCAACAATAGTAATTACATGAAAGTTCTTAGCTTAACAAGGATGGGCACACACACTCTCATCACCCCATCTACATCCTAAAGCTAGCTGGAAGAGAAAAAATCATGCACACATGCAGGAAAGTTTATCCATAATAATATTCAAGCACTTGTTCAACTTTCTGAATATTAGCTATAAGGTGTTCAAGATAAATAGCAAGCTACATGTAGGTCCTTAGTCCATTAGCTATGATTATACACATGCATAAAATGAATATTAAATTTTCATTAACTGTAATCATTTCAAAAATCACATCATGTGACCAAATTAAGGCCAATGTTGCACAACATTATTATCCAGAAAATGTCGACAGCTACCCTCTTAGCTTGTTTGGTAGTAATCTCCTGGCCACTGGTGGAGTGTGGCACACGGTACGAGCCAAACTGGGACTCTCTCGACACTAGGCCACTCCCATCATGGTTTGATGAAGCTAAATTTGGCATCTTCATTAGCTGGGGTCTCTATGCGGTGCCTGGCTTTGGTGATGAGTGGTTTATATATAACTGGTACACAAGAAAGAATCCGGACCTTGTGAAGTTCATGCAGGACAATTACCCACCTGATTTTAACTATGATGACTTTGCTCCAATGTTGAAGGCTGAGCTGTTTGACCCGGATCAGTGGGCTGATATCATTGAAGCTTCTGGAGCCAAGTAAAAATTTCACAGAACTGCTAATAATAACTAGCTAGACATCACGTGCTGTGCGTGCTATTCTGTAGGTATGTGACTTTGATTTCAAAGCACTGTGATGGATGGACTAGCTGGCCATCGGCCACATCTTGGAACTGGAACTCTGTAGATACTGGACCACACATGGACCTCGTTGGTGTGTATAGTATATGATTAACATTCATGCAGGAGTCTGTTTCTAGCAGTTATGATATATTAATTTTGGTACAAAGGTGCAGTGGCTAAGGCAATTAAGAGTCGTCCCGATTTGCATTTTGGTGTGTACTTTTCCCAATACGAGTGGTACCATCCCTTCTACCTCCAAGACAAGAACAACAGCTTTAAAACACAGTATTACGTCAAGGTAGAAGCTACATGTAGTAGGCTTGTGTATATATTATAATTGTGAAACAGCTACAGAAGTAAGATACAGAATGGGGTCATATAATCATATTAAATTTTGTGCTCAATGTGTAGTGAAAGTAAACTATGCTCCAAGTGAGCTATAGCATTAGTAAGGTCTAGTAATGTATTTTTGTGTGCACAGGAGGTCAGTCAGCCTCAGCTACGTGAACTGATCATGAATTATGAACCAGAGGTGATCTATTCCGATGCAGAATGGGACGCTGACTATAATTATTGGAACAGCACCAATTTTTTGGCATGGCTCTACAATGATAGGTAGGTAGCTCATTAGGCAGTGCTTATTGTATTCATAAACACAACTACAGCCCAGTGAAGGATACAGTTGTGGTCAATGATCGCTGGGGACATGTTAGATGTGAACATGGTGACTACTATGACTGCTCTGACAGGTACCACCCAAGTGAGTTTGGAGATCAGAGCTAGCCAAAAATACCAGTGGATCTTTAATGTATCATATGCAGCTATTTTGCAAAAGCATAAGTATGAGAGTGGAGCGACTCTCGACAGAAGGTCATGGGGCTATCGCCGCAACACTAACTTTACTACTGATTTCCTCACTATTGAGAATCTGATATGGCAGCTAGTCTCCACTGTTAGGTAAGTAAAGAGGAATAAGTATCGTAACAAGTGGTGTATAATAATGTAGATGTTGAACTCTAATGTAGTTGTAATGGAAATCTTCTTGTTAACATTGGAATAACAGCTGATGGTAGGATAATTCCAATCTTTGAAGAACGCCTTCGTCAAATGGGTGAGTACAATGTAACAAAATTAATCAAAAATATGAGCTATTCACTGTGATGTGCATGCATGTAGGAAGCTGGTTAAGTATCAATGGTGAAGCTATCTACAAGACTAAACCCTGGCATTATCAGAATGACACTCTGAACAACAATTTCTGGTACAGCTATAATAAAACCAATACTCATTGTGACGTAATCGTCCACATTAATAATATTTTATTCTCAGGTACACCTATCGTCCAGATACTGGAGCTGTGTATGGCACTCTCACTCTGAAATACCAGCCTACTGTGAATCTTGGGAATATAAAACTAAAAACTGGCTCTAAGGTTTCTCTGCTGGGCTATGATGGTGATGTATCCTGGAAGACCTACCCAAACAGCACCCTTGGGATCTCCATGCCACCTCTGCCCCTCGATACTGAACTGAGGTGGGCATGGGTGTTTAAGTTTGAGAATGTCGTTCAATCAATTCCCAACAAGAAAGGGGACATTTTGTGAATGATGTATAGCTAGATCTAGCTAGCTACATGTAAAACTATTGAGTTCAGCATATAAATGACAAGTATGTTACAAAAAGAATTCTCTTCTTGAGTGTATATGTACTTATTTGGATGTACCTAGAAATGAGTATCTGATTATGAAAGAGCAATGTTAACTTTTAGTGCACTTGAAACATCCATTCTTTGTGATGCACAGTGGTGTCGCCAGGGGGGTGCATGTTGCACCCAATCCATGCACCTGTGCACCCATCCTATGTATGACATTGTGTAGTTTTGTTGAGCCTGTCACAGTATGCATATTTCACTACACTGTCACAACCAGTGATGTAACATGTCATGTATACATACGTAGACTGTCTACATGGAATAGTACCTAGGTTATTATACTATTAATAGTACTACGATGTCATGTATACTATAGTACACTTCCGCTAGCTTTATGCATCCACCTGTGCGGTTACTTTCAATAACTTGCACCCAGTTAAACAATTGCCTAGAGACGCCACTGGTGATGCATGAATAATAAATTTTCCTTTTATTCATAATTTTATGTCAGGTGACCACAGAATTAGCTAACTAAGCGGCCAAAACAATTTGTGTAGCACCCAGATAATGTCGACAGCTACCCTCTTAGCTTGTTTGGTAGTAATCTCCTGGCCACTGGTGGAGTGTGGCACACGGTACGAGCCAAACTGGGACTCTCTCGACACTAGGCCACTCCCAACGTGGTTTGATGAAGCTAAATTTGGTGTGTTCATCAGCTGGGGTCTCTACGCAGTGCCTGGCTTTGGTAATGAGTGGTTCTGGTACAACTGGAAGACCAGAAAGAATCCTGATATCGTGAAGTTCATGCAGGACAACTATCCACCTGATTTTGGTTACGAAGACTTTGCTCCAATGTTCAAAGCTGAGCTGTTTGATCCGGATCAGTGGGCTGAAATCATCGAAGCTTCTGGAGCCAAGTATGTTAGCAGCCTGCATCGATCTGGATCTTATAATAGTGCTTACTAGATTTTGTAGCTATTGAACATAAATACTTTTCTCTAGGTATGTAACTTTGATTACAAAGCACCACAGTGGGTACACTAACTGGCCATCTGCCACATCTTGGAACTGGAATACTGTAGACACTGGACCACACTTGGACCTTGTCAGTACGAATTTAATCTTTTATCTGATAATTCATGATAATTATTAATGAATCACATGCACACAGGTGCGTTAGCTAAGGCGATTAAGAGTCGTCCTGACCTGCATTTTGGCGTGTACTTTTCTCAGTTTGAGTGGTACCATCCTCTCTTCCTCCAAGACAAGAATAACAGCTTTAAAACACAGTATTACGTTCAGGTACTGGTAGCATTACCATATCATAGTTATATTTAATGTATGCATGTCACTTGGAGCACAGTGCCACGGTAATAAGCTCTAATACATACCATAAGGCCTACCCTTCGTATAGCTGTCCTGGTAACTTGACTAGGGCAACAATCATGTACATTAATCTTGTATATGCAGGAAGTCAGTCAGCCTCAGTTACGTGAACTGATCATGAACTATGAACCAGAGGTGATTTATTCGGATGGAGACTGGGAGGCTGACTACACTTACTGGAACAGCACTCAGTTTCTGGCGTGGCTCTACAATGACAGGTAAATAATAACGAAATTAATCTGCTATATAATAATAATTATTATAGTTACTTCGTGAGATGTATTTGTTGGCTCATGGGTAGTTGCATATCACTGTAGCCCAGTTAAGGATACCATTGTTGTCAATGATCGCTGGGGACATGTTAATTGCAAACACGGTGACTACTATGACTGCGCTGACAGATTTCATCCATGTGAGTGTGTATACTAGTCAGGCATTTCAGTGTGGCATGCGTGTTATATATAATATACAGCTGTTTTACAAAAACACAAGTATGAGAGTGGAGCAACACTTGATAAAAGATCATGGGGCTTTCGCCGCAACACCAACTTTACTACTGATTTCCTAACTATTGAGAATTTGATATGGCAGCTAGTCTCCACTGTTAGGTAAGACAAACTTAATGGTGCTACATTAATTAAATTGTAGATTCCTAAATTTTATGCAGTTGTGGAGGAAACCTTCTTGTTAACATTGGAGCTACAGCTGATGGTAGGATTATTCCAATCTTTGAGGAGCGACTCCGTCAGATGGGTTAGTACCATCAATAATAATTAGCTACGTAGTGGCTAAATTATCTGCCCGGGCTGTTTATCATGATGCACACATTACTTTTAGGCAGTTGGCTAGCTATCAATGGTGAAGCTATTTATAAGACAAAACCCTGGCATTATCAGAATGACACTGCGAATAACAACTTTTGGTATATCAAGTTTTCTTGAGTGTTGCGGTTTTGTAGAATAGTATAATATTATTATTATTTCCTGTTTCTAGGTACACCTATAGCCCAGCTACTGGAGCTGTGTATGGTATTCTCACTCTGAAATATCAGTTTACAGTCAATCTTGGGAATATAAAGGTGGGAACTGGTTCGAAGATTTCTCTGCTTGGCTATGATGGTGACGTATCCTGGAAGACCTACCCAAACAGCACCCTTGGGATCTCCATGCCACCTCTGCCCCTTGATACTGAACTGAGGTGGGCATGGGCGTTTAAGTTTGAGAATGTAAGCAAACAGGAGCACATTTTGTGAACGACTCAAACACACACTAAACTGTTGAGTTCAAGTGCACCCCAAACTTGAGAATATGCTTTTGATTGCTATAATACAAAGAGTATAATACATACAATGTCATGCATTTTTCCTACTGCTGTGCTTGCACTACTGCATACCATATTCAGTGGGTTCTACAAAAATTATAGCTAGTAACAATTTGTACAGGTATATACACACATTGTCACGCCATTGTCATCACACCTTAGCAGGTGCTCCATCATGGTCTGGCAGAGGATTAAGAGTCAGCACCGATGGAATAGTACTCGGCTGAACATCATAAGGGCCTAGTGACAGGTCACTCAACGCTACGCCACCACTAGTCATGCCCAGACGCTTTTTGTCGTCAGACAAGAACACATTTCGATTGTTTGCACTGGGTTGTGTAGTCGTTCCATTGCCATGCGTCGCTTGCACCCACGGACCGGTGTCGGATTTCATCCATGTTGGTCCCCACAAGCCTTGACGTCGCAGCCCATTTCCAATCCAGTCCTCGATAAATGAATAAATGCCTTCTAGCTTCTTGCTCTTGGCTTGGGGTTGCACCGAAAACGAAGCAAGCATTCGCCAGATGCTCAATTCAGGGATACGGAACCATCCGGTGAAAACAGCTTTGTTACTGTCTTGTGTATCGGGACGAACGCTCACCATGAGCTGGTATGTCTGCCCCACCTTCCAGTCGTAGACAAGGTAGCTCTTTCCTCCCGTTCCTTCTCCGCCAAAGCGCTCAACAGTTACACCTTGACCGTGAGCAAGCACCGTCACCTTTTCGTCTGGTGATGCATCCCAGATGGAGAAGAGGACCCACTTTGGCGTTCGATCCTGTATACCCATGTAGCCGCCAGTGAAGCCGTTGGTCATGTAGTAAGTGCTATCTGCTGTCACGGTCACTGTAATTTCGTTGTAAAGCCAGGAAATCCCGTCTTTCATTGGATTGGTGGGAGAAGACCACCAGATATGGACTGAGGGGGCAGCGGTAGACACCTGAGTCTGAGGCTCAGCAGCAGACACCCATTTCCCATCAGAAAACACATCGGTTACTTTATAGTTGGGACCCCAGTCTGCCTCGTATGGTACGTCAGCATTAGACCTAGAGCTTACAAATCCACCAGTGGCACCAGCCTTGACATCTTGCATGTAGTCTAAAGAGGTAATGACCCACGAGGAACCGCTGTAGAACATAAACCGGCTGTTGGTTTGACAGATCCAGACGTTTTTGTCGCGTACAGTGTCGTCCGAGAGCGAGTAGTCCCCTGGCGGGTTAGCATAGTTGTCTCCTTGTACCAGAACCAAGCGCAACTTAGAAACACTCATCTTCTCTCTACTCTGTCGGTTATCCAACAAGCCACGCCCCTTTCTATTGCACACGTATAATGTACACATTGGGTGGGCGGAGGCTCGATCGGGTGGAAGGGGTGGGGCTCCATTTGCATCTCCATAGTAACAGACAAAGAATGCAATAATATTCACACAACAACACACCTCCACAGGGCATACATACAGTGCTAGTAGTGATACAGTTGAGAGACCACTGTGACTATCTGAATGAATGGCGACTGTATCACCCTGTGATGAGATGAGCAAGCTATGATGGATTCTACTAATGATGTTCTTTTGGCATGCACCATTGGAGATCTGACCTGGCTAAAGCGTGGCCTCTCCAACGGTATTAAACCTACAGCAGCCAACAAAGAGGTATGTGATGCTAAATTTTAGATCTTAGAGTCATCGCTGAGTGGGTGAGTATTAATAGCTATCTATTAAAGGCCTAGCCTGGGGGAAGTGCCAAGGGCAAGTCAGTGTTAGTACACTCATATTAAATATCTGTGGCAAAAAATTCTGGGTGGATTACCAGTGAGTGAGCACATACCAGTACCTGCGATTCACATACCTTAATGGGATTATAAATGTTAACTCGAAAGTCATTATGATAATTATTATGCATGTCACAATGTAGGGGTTGAATGCTTTGCATTTAGCAGCTAAGTATGGACAGCTGGACTGCATCAAATACTTGCTGGACAACTGTAGCATCGATGTCAACTGTGTGGCACTCTCAACTGGAAGTAGTGCACTGCACTACAGCATTGCACACTCATACCCTACCAGGAGCTTGCAGTGCACAAAACTCCTGCTAAACCGTGGCGGAAACCACAAATGGTAACATAACGATCGATTAAGTCATAAATAGATTTAATGCTATGCTTGATTGCATGTTCGTTACAGTCAGAACAAAATAGGAGAAACTCCACTTCATGTTGCTGCCAAGTATGGGTGTAATAAATTGGTGAAACTACTCCTAGAGAAGGGTGCAGATATTCAGATAAAGGTTCGTTAGATATAGCATACTAAATTCGGCAATCATCGTTCTAATTGATGTCTCTAGGATAAGGAGGGACAGACCCCATACAACACTGCTTGTGTCCACAATCGACACGAGTGTGCACGGCTCTTGAGAGCTTTGCACTGGGCAAGTAAGAAGGATTCAGACGATAGAGAAAGGCTCAGGGTGGAGGAGACCGAGAGGAGAAGAACAAATGCAATGTTAGTCCTCCAAGAACGACTTCGCAAAGAAGCAGCGGACACATCATACAATCAGTGGTTGGAGAAAAAGAGTAAGCAAGAGAAGGGGCCAAGCGGTCCGAGAGAAAGGAAGCCAATGACCTATGCTAGATCTACAGTGAGCTCAAGAGGAGCTAGTACGAGTGCAAATGTGTCGGCACACAAAAGAAACCCTCAGCTTATCTCCTCTATTAAGGTGAATCCAAAACAGGTAAAAAGAAATACAGCTTCAGTTGGTAAGCCCGATAAAATGCAACCGTACACGAACTACCCACCCAAGTCTGCATCTGGTAGTCGTTCCTCAGCGTATTTTTTGGGCAAGTCAAGGTCAGAACCCCCAAGGTCAGGAAGGACATCGAGATCCACTGTCCGAAGTGCTGCATCAGTTCCTGCTGGTGTGAAATACTACAGCAGAATGCACGGTCGACAGACCACAGCAAAAAGAGATCATCAAAAACAAGCAGCAGTACTAGCAGACAGTACCATTCAAACGCAAACTGTAGACGATAGAGCAAAGCTTGACAGTGAAGAAGCACATGGAAGTGAGTATGATATGGCAGAAAAACAGGAGGAGCTACATCATGAACAATCGGAAGAGCAATATGTACAGATCCGGGACCTGGAAAGCAGAATAGATGTGGTAGCCGATCAAACAGTACTAGAAATTGATAAAGAGCAAGTAACAGCTACAGAAGAGGGATCCAGCAGTGATAATGATGGAGCAAACTTAAAGGAATACAATGATAAGTATAGCGATGAGGAAGCTGAAGGAAGTGATTTGTATCCTCATGAGAAAGAAGAGATAGACGAACTAGATTTCAGCAAGCTAAAAGAGAACAGGGTATTCAACGAGTCCACCACTGAGGGAGATGAAGATGATTTATTCCATGATGTTGGGCAAACCAACAGCCTCAATGCTCTTTCACTACCCAACACACTAACTAAGGATAGAACACCTGCAGAAGTGATACAATTGCTTCGTAGCTTTGGAGGCCTGTCGAGATCGTATAATCGCTCAAATTCATTCTCCCACGATTACAGCCTAGCTCAAAGAAGTCGCTTTCAGAGAAGGTTAAGTCTGGGAGCAATACCCGAGGGTCAGATTGTAACCAACTACAATGATGAAGATCAGTCATCCTCACAATTATTTGATGAGCAATTCTTGGAGTCTTTGATACATAGTCTTAGTGGAGATGGTGGAAATGTGTACACAAGCAAAAGCATGCAGAGTACTATTCATCAACACGCCCTGATGGATGGTCACCAGGAGATTGAGCCAGAATCAGATGATTCAGAGACACTAAGCTGTGGTAGCAATGAAGAGAATTTCCCGGGGCCAGCAGATTTTGATGAAGAACAGAAATCAGCCATGCCAAAAATAGAGATTTCACATGATGACGCATCACCACTTCTTGTCCGTCCCCAGTCACTTAAGATTGTTAATCTTGCCTGGGATCCAGCCTCGAACACTGTTCACTCCCACATATCAGAATCCCCCCTCTCACCACCAGATTTCGGCAAAATGGGAGGAAGATTCACGCCCACTCGTAGATTATCTCCAAACAATGCGCAGTCACACAAAGTACTGTCTCCTACTAACTCTCAGGCAAGTACTCATTCTCAAAATAGTTTACAGATAAGCTTTCCCTCGTCTCCGAGATATAGCCCAAGGGATCTCTCTCCTTCATCTTCCAGCTCGTCAGTCCATTCCAGCAGGACAAGCTCTCCACGGTCACCATCACCAAGCTACAGTGATGTATCTCAACCCTCAGAGTCAGCAATAGAAACAAAGGCAGAGGATCTCAAAGTAAGTGAAAATGCTGATGTTGTGTTCTGGATAAGCATCCAATGGCATGAGCACTGAATGATTTTGCAATTGGTGTACATGACCCTTGTATAATTAATTTGACCATAGCTTAATAGCACAATTATTATTATGGACATTGCGAGTGCATGTGTATAATATTATTATTATACATCTATGATGTGACCACATTAAAATTTAATATTTTCCTCCCATGGCACCCTTTCCACCCTGTTACCTATCACAGACAAGGTCTTTATCAACTGTTCACGAGGAACCACTTCACACTCTCTCACTGCACTCACTGCGCTCAATGAGCTCAAGTATGAATTCCCTGTCATCAAAATCCATGGTCATGAGTTCAGCCAGCTATGACTCATTTGGCACAGTGGCCAAGGCACAAGCAGTGGAATCTAAGCAGGCTAAAAAATCAAGAGAATGTCGAAGGGTGAGATCAGCGCCCAACATTAAATTTTGCCTTGAGCAGAGATCATCCCAGGTGTTAAAGACAGCTGTTATGGAGTACGGTGGCACACTCAGAATGTCGTGAATATTGGTAGCTACGCGTGTGCAAGGACACTCAAGTTAGTGCTGAATTTAATCATTGATTTGATGAATCTGAGTAGTCTGGTATCATGAATGATCTTTTCCTTGTCCCTGTGTAAAATTCTATATAATTATTATGTGTCTATGCCTATTCTTTCAGTGCTAATAATATTATTAATAATCGCTTGTGGAGTTTAATAGTGCACGTGGGTGATTTGGAGTACTCTCAGAGCCATCAAATATTGCCATCACACTTCTAGAGAGCAGAACACCATACTCTGAATCTGGCTTATGTCCTTGCTCTATAATTACGGCGTAAGGGATGTGCGTTAAAGAAGCAAAGAATGGGATGTTATTGTAATTTAATAAATACCTTGAACAGAACTCTTTAACTCAGATTCAAGCTCCTTTCTTGTCATTCCAAGACTTGTTGCAAGTTTTGCAACCATCTCTGCCTCACGAAGCTGCAGTAAAATAATTAGATGGTTTGTGTGGCCAGTAGGTATAGCTAGGCTATGTTGAGTGTGGCCTCAGACTGGCATATATGCACTATGATAATCGATTGGCAGCTATTATAGCGGTACTGAAAATTCGAGGGTCCAGTTTTAATGTTTGCAGTTCTCATTGTTGAGTAACTACATTGAAAAATAGAAACTAGCACATGCACTGAGTCCGCAAAGTTATTGAGTCAGCAATGGTTGCTCTCCATGAAAACGGCAATCATGGGAGTCCACAAATCACAACTCAGTCTGTACATCACTTAGCTATCATTATACCTGTAGTTCCAACTTTGAGTGGATCCTGAATTTTCTCTCAATCTGCATCTTGACTCTATCTCCTTCACCTGCTAGCTGTGATTCCAATCTCTGTTGAGGATTTAGCTCTTGGTTATGAGCACCTAATAATACTTGAATTCATGTCACATGCAGTATACCTTCACTGCCCTATTGTGTCGTACTTCAAACAGCAGTGATACTAGTGCATTAGCAGCAAATCTGAAAAAAAAAAAAATCATCATGTACCGTACCTGCATATCGGTAATATTTATGTATCTTTCCATCAGTGGCATACCTTTTTGCACTCCCAGGACGATAAGGTTCCACAGCAGTCTCATTCTTGAAATCTCTCTCTTTTTCTTGTTTCTTATCCAGCTTTCTTGCTTGTAGCTTTTGTTGTAGAACTTGCTGTTGATATACTTTGCTTCTATGTATTTGAATCATGTTATGAGGGTATTGTGTATATGCATGCATCAGCATTATACTTTTGAATAGTTTCCTCCAGAACTTCCTTGTTGATCTGATGTTCCTTTATTATCCTTTCTCCTAGTGCCTGCTCAGCTCCACTAGCAAGTCGATTCAAAAGTTTATCCTGCACAGTCCAAAGATATCGATTCTAAAGCATCTAACATGTTTCAATCAATCTCACCTTCAATGATTTAATTGCCTGCTCCTGTTTATTAGCCAATAACAGCCTCCTCTCATGCCCCCTCTGCATGAAAATTTGATAGATCTAAAAGCTTCAAAATTTGACACTAAAGAACTTACCCTTAATTGCTCAAGTTTTTGCTGAAAGAAGAGGTCCTGTTCCCTCTTGGCTTCCTCAATTTCGTCACGCATTTTCCTGTATTCATACAGTCATGTATGGTTGGGTAGTTACTATATTATTATATTAATTATAGATCACAGTGTGTCTCTAACTTTTTGAGCTCCTCCATTGACTGATGGTGAGAATCGAGCAGTTCTTTCTCTTCTTGTTTGTATCGGAGGCTCTATACAATAATTATAGTACCTTAGAAGTAACGCTAGCTTAGTTGATGGTTCTGAAAACTTACAGCCCTCAATTTTGCCTCGGGAGTAATACTACTATCATTGTTGACCTGCTTCATTGCCTTGGATAGTTTAGCTTTCTGCTGCCTCAGTCGCTGCTCTAATCTGTAACAACCAAGTATCAAGCTTAGTATACTTTATTGTATATAATCAGTTGTTTAACCTCCTTTCCTGCTTGATTCTGTTAAGCTCAAGATGGGCCTCAAATGATCTTTGTTGTGCCACACACTGGTCAAGCAGCTGCTCACATTCTCTATAATAATATTATTATTATTGTGACACTTATACCCCATTCAAAGAAGTTAGTTCTTTTCCGTACACTTCAGAAAGGTCAGCCTGCAGTTCGATCACTTCCTTAATTGATTTGTGCTGCGAATTTATGTCATCAACAGCTTCTGATTGTGCCACTTTTCTCTCCTAAAAATTAATATTAATTAGCAGCTCAAGCAAAGCTGCAATAACTAAAGGGTGATATACCTCCATTCGTTCATTAATCTTAGTTTGCAATCTGTTGTACTGCATCTTCCTCAGCTCCTTCAAATTTCCTACAAGTAGGGAAATGATTAATCGCAGTGTGTATGAGAATGCTGATAATATAAACTAACCCTGTAATTTGACCATGTTATTTTGATGCTGAGTGATCACCTCGGTTACGTTGGGGTCTATCCAGCTATTCCTCTCAAGAAAATCAATGTAGAGATCTCCCTCAGCCCTCATGCCCATCTGCAAGTACCTATTTCCAACAGTCTGCATGGATTAAACATTGATAGCTGTAGCAAATACGATTGTTTTGGTAACATACTTCAGTTAGCGAACTAAATCCATTAGCGCTTATCTGTGTCTCCAGTTGTGTCAGTCGCATGTGCTCTTTGAACTGTGATTGAAGCATTTCACAGTATTTATCGATATAATCCTTCATACTTCCGTCTTCTCCGATAACCTCCTCTTGCTAAAGGGAACATGCAAGTGGCAAAATCTATTATAGTATAATAATATTATTTTCTCTTGCTCACAATATCTTGGAGCTCTTGTTCATGATTGGTGGTGTACTTCTTTTCAACATCAAGTTGTTCCTTTATTTCCATGGAAAGCTCTATTTTCTGTCTTTGCAAATCTGCATAGCACATAAAACATTGACTCAGACATGTCTTTATGTTACCGGTATGTCTATATTATACGTACCCATTTGAAATTGGTCAAGACTTGATTGCCACACCTCCTCTAGTTCTGGTGCGAGTCTGTCTTGTGATCTTGATATGTCAAAATATACATCTGTGCCAGTGCTTTGGATCCTCCTCAGTGCATTAGTGTGTTTGTTGATGTGTTGGACCATCTCATCAAAAAGCTACAGTTTTCGCAAAATGGCATCCGTTGATGATAAACCAAGCGAAGACCCCTACCTCACTGTTTTCTTGTCCAACAGCTTCTACAACTTTTGCTTGCTTCTCAAAGTGATGATTTACTTCCTATAAATTTAATTTAGGGCTTGGCAAGAATGTTAGCAAGGAAAAAAGTTACTTTTAGTTGACTGAGGTAGATATCTGAATGGATTCTATCAAATGTGCTCCAATTTGTTTGAAACTCGTTCATGATTCCCTCTACCTGTATAAAAACATATTATGTACACACAACCTCGCGGGACGTACTGTGTAGCTACCTCCATTTCTCCAACTTCAGTTTCTCTCTCAAGACTTTTATGTAGATAGTCAAATAACTTTACTACCACTGCATTCTGTTCAATTTTATAAACAAATGCATAAATGTACTATCCACCTACCATATTGATTTGGAATGTTTCTGGTATACGAGGTAGCAAGCTCTCCAAGTTGCTAATGGAATGCGATCTTGTTCTCTTTCTAGTTCTCACTAGTGCACTGAGACAGTACTCCCTGAGCGATTGCTTCCAGTCCTCACTAGCAAGCTCAGCCGTCACTAACTGTGCAGCAATGCAGTCAAACATGAACAGAAATAGATCTGATTTCTGCTGCATGAAATTTGCTTCAATTTTCAAAATTATCTTCTTCTCATTTTCAAATATCAGGCTATTTGCGGTCTCCCTGAAGAACATGCAGTATACACGATCATGTGTATTTGGCTAGCGTACTCACTGGTTTGGTTGTGAAAGAATCTCAGCTAATGGCACGAGCCTGTATCTTTTACTGCTGTCTTGTCTTGCATCCAAGTATAATGCATCGTATTGCTCTTCTAGGTCTGCAATGGCCACAGTATATCTGTCATCACCATCACCCACCTATAAAAGGTGGGGTATAGTACAATATCATACTCAAAATGGAGCAGTTGTGGGTGATGTGCAGACTCACTGAATCATGTACCAAAACTCTCTTCTCTCCTTCTTCGTTTTCAATAAAGACAGTAACTTTTTCACCAGTCAGCTGTGGGCCTTCATCACAAGAGTCTGAGGCCTGAAAATAGTAGCATCATGCAGGCAATCATTGACGCTTAACTAATTTATTATTGTTTTTGTGACTCACGGAGTCGTTCCAAGCATCCAGCATCATATCATACGTGACTGAAGAGCTCCTTCTCATTCGCTTCTTGAGAGCTCTAAACACTATAAACAAGCAACACCTTTCTTTGGAGCATTTCTTTCCCTGCATGCCATGTTTATGAATGACCTAGCTTCATAGTCGATTATAGATTAGAAGGAAGCCAACTCACCTTATCAAAGACTTTATACCAGCATACAAATACAATGATTGTCACACAAATACCGAAAATGATACTGAAGAGAAGGCAGAGAAATACCTGCCATGCTCGTGTTATATACACTACAGTATAGACTTCATCAGGCTGTATCCTAATGCACTCCATCTTCGAACAGTTAACCAAAGCATAGCAATAATATTATTAATTTTGTGACTGGTGCAAAGAATGGGATAGGTATTGATAGTTTAAAGTATCCAAACCTCTCAGAGTGATTAATACCTAAAAGTAAGTGTGAAAAACGTGAAGGCACTAATGATGTTTAGCTACATTGCTAATCCCACACAGTTGGTTACCATCAAACGGATGCGTTAAACAGTCTTTAACCCTAAGTGTGAACATCAAGCACTTAGTGTGACCTACTACTTAACTACTGAGCAGCCAAGTATCTATGCCTATTAGTGCACTCTAGGTGTGATCTGCAACCCTCTTTAGCTCATGCAATGTCATAACCATGAAGTGGCTATTAGTTTTGTCATGCTTGGCCATCGTCAGCAGCTGTAGTGGCGACTTTAGCATATCATGTAGTTCTGATTTCACCCCGCCAATGGGAAGCTTTTGTGTTGGAATACCACTACAGTGTAGTGTGGAGCTGAGCATAAGTGGTTGCAATAATACTGAAGGCCAAGCTGTGCCACTGTCAAGTGGTGACCTCTCTCTGCAAGTGACAGGATCTGATGTTGGAACTATATCGCCAGATTTCACTCTATCCCAGACAGCATTTCAGCTGACTGTCATTGTGGACTACCATCCCATATCCAGTGTCGGCACAGTGAGGATTCAAATCATATCCTCGAATTCTGACTGTGGTTTCAATGTTGATACAGGTGACTTACCTGTTTCTCCACCCGTTGCCTGCACTGGACCACTCTCAATTAACCTTGTAAGCTCCAATCCTATCCATCCTGCTGAAGTAGAGGGAGGCAATATCGTTTCCTTGGACCTAGAAATCATAGCAAGCTTGCATATCATTCAAAACCTTGCTGTTGCTTTAGGAAACTCCCATCCTGGTCTACGTCTCCTTTCTAACACATCCGTTACAGTCTCAGATCCAATGGTAGCGATTGAGTCATATGATACCGACATTCATGATTTGTCCATTGGCAATTTCAAACCACTTTTGTTTATTAGCAATCTTCCACAGCTGCAAACACTTTCTGTTAGTCTGAGCTTTCAAGTCCAACCATTCGTTCGACCTAAAGCAGCTTTGTACTTCTCCTTCCATGCATTTTATTATATCTCATCGCATGGAACTTTCACATTTCAAGCAAGCACCCCACAGATAAGAGACTACATAGTGATCTCACCCACTATCGGAGAAAACTATACACTCACTCTGCCATACTATAATGCCACTGATCGTGTTCGAGATACTTTCCCTCCACATGTGGGGGATAGATTTAGGATAAGAATTCCAATATACATTCCATGTGTGTCAACAAACATAACCATTGAAGTTTCAATTCCAGAGTTTTGGTCTGAAGTCTACACCTTTTTCTTCACTAATGTGACTAATATCGATATTTCTCCTCCATTAAATACTCTCTCCCTTCCTTCTCAGTGCAATTACACAGACCTGTCCACATTCGATCCAGATGCATGCTACATGGCCAGTTCCAGTACGATAAATCCAATCATCACGACCTCAGAGAAGGCCGCACGTGGAGTTGATACAGTGGTGATCGAATTTGGTGATATTTGGAGGACGGTTACTGTGGGTGAAACATGTGCTGGAGCCATGCCTGATCCTACCTGTAGCTGTGATGAGGGACAAATGACCAATATCACTCTCACTGGAACCATTCTCACCGATGTGCCTTGCGAGAATCAAACCCTCGCTGATAATATCACTACAATCTTTAGTTATACCTCGGATATGAATACATGGACTACCAGTGCCACTGAACCAACTAATGAAATACCTAATATTGCCAAAAACAGCCCCACAGATTACATACTTCTTGCTATAAATGCCAGTCTACCAGCCATTGAGCTACCAATCAGCTCACACACTGGTGATGCTGGAGATGCCTTTAATGTCACTTTTGGCATAAAACACAATAGAGCATATTCCAGTTTCACTGCCTATGACCTGAATTATACATTTAGCATAGATCCACATCTTGACCCAGAAGAGAATATCACCATCTGTATGTATAATGCATCAGAGGTGCCAACATTCTGTGAGGAGGTCCCTTTCATTAATTATACAATCATTCGCTATGGATTTCATGATGTGTGAGTTGCGTAATATCTTAGAGTATTACAGTGCACCTTCATTATTGCTTATTCTGATACACATTTATAATAATTCATGCAGGTTTACTCTAAACTATGACAGAGTTGAACTGACACTCGGTGTGACCATCATTCAAGAAGTTGCGCCAAGCATTTCCTTCTCCAACCCTGGAGATACAGAGTTTCGCTCCCAGCCAGAGGACAATCCCTGGGATCTGACCCCCATCACCTGTACCAATGAATCTTCTGGTTCTGTTCACATTGATCCGGTGGTACTGGATCCGTGGTTTGTGCACTGGAGTGACGTTGAATCAACTCTGACCGAATCACCAACCTCCACTTACTACATCACCATCAATGAGCAGTTTAACATGACAATTTTGGCATGCATGCCAGAGTCCTTCACTAGCATTCATCTTTTTGTTCAACTACCCAATATCAGCTCAGTACCTCTGGTGACAGTTAATGATGCATATGTTACATTCATTGGTTCTGAGCTATACAACACAACTCTATTTGAGGGGGATTGTAAGTGGTTGTAGTTTTTGTTCAAGTAGTGTGTCCTATAGCTATGGTGCTGCAGATAGCATTTTTGTTTAGAATCAACACTTAGTGTGTAAAATACCACAGAGCATGAACTATATTCCCTTTTCCTTATAGCTCTAAATTCAACGGAAAACATCACACTGAATGATGCTCAGACGGCAGTAACATTTTTCTTTGGTCCTGAAGTACTCATCCCAAAAGATAACATTCTTATTGACACTGAGCAGTGCTTTGAGATTGGTCTCCATTGCACCGTCAGCAATCACCCCTCCCTTGTCGATGGAAAGCAGATCAGTTACCAGGCTTACGTTCAGACAGATTTCAATATCAGAACTAGCTCTCGCTACATTACATTTAATGTATGCTCTCCTTATTGATAGCATTAATTTGTGTTACTTCAACAATTTTCATGCTGTCACTGTCTCTTTGCAGATAGAAGAGCCACAATTGCCAATATTTTCTGGATTTCTGTCCACATATGATGCTGGAGACATAGTTACTCTAGTGCTTGCTGTAATCCATTCGTCCGTCACTGCTTATCGTGTCAATCTCACTATGGACTATCCAACAGAGTACTTCTTCATAAATCCCAACACCACCAACGCTGTACAGCTCTACAAGAATGGGATACTTCAGTCAAATAACTCTGCAGATATTGACGATGAGAATGGCACTGTTGTGTTTAGGACAGATTCACTGGCCTCTAGAGAGGTTTTTGTCACTGTTTTAATACTGACAGTGACAAATAACGTGGAGAATGCTCAGAGCTACATCATACCTCACTATCTTGACTGGCATAACTTACCTTATGGCCTGGAAGGAGGACGCAACTACAGCACTTCAGGAGAGCAGGTCATTCCAATCAAAATCTTCCAACTGTCAATGACGTACAGCACTTCCGATGAAAACACTCCTGGCAATGTGGTCCAGTTGCAAGAGTACATCAACGTGAATGTATCAGTCACAATTCCTGAGGCAAGTCAACCCGATATGGATATCATTGTATTATAGTCATTGTACTCTATAGGGGATTTCTCCAGTGACAGTTCAAGTCAGTTACATTAATGCAATACTTGGTGACTATCCATTTATCATTGATCATGGAGAAGTGGTACATATCGGTGCATCAATAAGCAACCAGTTTGTTTTCGTTGGAGATACACACATCAATTCTTCAAGAATTACACTGAACAGTTCTTCTGTGGGTTTGCACTAAATTATTATTATTGTGATCATTGGTACACTTCATTAGATTATTACATTTGAGCTTGGCCAAAGCATTGTCAACACATATGATAATGTCGTTGATGCTGGAGACATGTTTATCTTGAACATTGGTGCTTATATCTCTAACACTGGTAGTACTCGATTAACGGATCAGGTAACACCAACTGATTATAGTCTGACTACTATGTGAATAACAATCATTTTCAGATCGTCACTGTGAGAGGAGAGATCCTGGAGCCTCCATCAGCCAGTGACATGATTGAGCTAGAACTCGTCCATCCTCAGCTTCAGGTAAGCTGCAGCTGGTCCTCATATCCAAGTGCCAGAATGTATACTAGTCTACACTTTATTATCACCTATGAAGGGTGGTCTCAACACTGGTCATATGACTGAATTAAATATCATGATTTTGTACGTTGTATTGAACATGCAGCTGATTGCATTCAGTGCTGAACCATCAGGTCCTTGGGACGGTGGTGACGATATCATCTTATCTATCAGCTTTGCTCACATGGCAAGTTTGTTGGTCAAAATTAGTGTCAATCACCTCTTATTGACAATTAATAACTCATTGTACGTAGCCCACTACCGGTTCTGTTGCTTATGATGTGTTGATTGTTGTGGAATTTGAGGGAGGTGATTCCCTCTTCAATCTCACACTACTAAACTATGCCTTTGAGCCCAGAGGTTGTTCAACTGATGATGAGCAGTTCACTACGATTGATAATCGTACAGTGAAGTTATCGCACTTGCTCGTTGCATGTACTGCTGAGATCTCTCTCGCTACTCAGGTACATGTCTGTGTCACAATAAAAATTTCTCATTCTCAGCACTGCATGGCAATGGCATCTTTGTTGTAGCTTCAAGATACAGATGTTGTGTCTGGAGAGGATATCAATATAGATGCTGCATTGACTGAGTACTATGCAATCACCAGTCCATCTATTACCAGTTCAAGAGTAAATTATGGACGGGGACAAGTAAGAAAATAACCACAAATACAGCAAACTATAGACATGATCCAAGCTTTCTTTTGTGCTGCAGACACTAACAATCAGCATGGAATCTGTCACTCCTCAACTGTCAATGAATTTTACTACCTCTGACGTCAACACTCCTGGTAGCATAATCCAGTTAGAGGAGCTCATCAGTTTGAATGTTTCTATTACCCTACCCGAGGTGAGACTATTAATTTTATTCAACAGCTATTACATTAATATAATTTTTCCATGTTTCAGGGGTTGATACCGTCCTTGACGGTCCAAATTAATCAAACTGAGATGCTTTCTGTCGGTCACTTTGTCCGGATTGTTCAAGGAGAAGTAGTACACATTGGCCAGTACATCAGCAACCTACTTCTGTCAGTAGGAGATACTGCTAGTTCAGAAAATATCACAATCACACAAAACTCAGTACGCTTTAGCTCTGATGCATGATAAAACAATAGCACTACATCATTAAGTTAATGGTATGATTTCTCAACAGCATATAACATTCAACTTTGGGAAAAATATTCTGAACACACACAATAATGTTGCCGACTCTGATGATCTGATCATTGTTTGCATTGAAGCGTACATTTCAACAGATAGTACAACCGGACTTGAAAACCAGACCATCACATTCCATGGGGAAATACTGGAGTTTCCTTCGGCTATGGACACAGTAGAGCTTGAACTTGTCCATCCACAGCTTCAGGTATGCCGTGTTACTCTTGATAGGACTCTAGGTTACCTTCGTTGTTCCTTGTATACTCAGTTGAACAATTTCAGTGTGGAGCCGTCAGGTCCCTGGGATGGTGGTGATAATATTGTCTTGTCAATCTCATTCAGCCATGTTATGGTAGGTCAAAAATTAGTCTTTTGAATCACTAGGTTTGAAATTATCCAATTTTAGCCCGTCACCGGCTATGTTGCCCATGATGTGTTAATCATTGTGGAGTTTGAGGGAGGTGATGCCCTCTCTAATCTGACACTATTGACCAACTCCTTTGATCCCAGAGGTTGTTCCAATGAGGAGTATTCCATACTCGATAGCCGCAAAGTATTACTGACACATCTCCTCGCTGAGTGCACTGCACATGTATCTTTTACTGCTGAGGTGGTTATTAACCGTTTAATTATTAATACCTGTGTATGGTTATCATTATCCGATATACTATCTGCAGCTCCCAGACTTGAGCATAATTGCTGGAGAAAACATAACTCTAGTCACAGTACTAAATACGTACTATGGAACTTCCTCAATTTCAAACAGTGATAGAACAAACTATGCCCAAGGACAGGTATGATAACTGCATGCTTGTCCATGCAACACAACAGTGGAGCACAAAAATAATACCCAAAATCTCCATATTATGCACTCAAAATTTCTATATTATTCATAGACATTGATAGTCAGCGTTGGTTCTAAGACTTTACAGCTGTCCATAGAATTATCCACCTCAGATGAGCATACTCCTGGAAGTATAATCCAGCTACAGGAGGTTATTGGTTTGAATGTCTCTATTATCTTACCAGAAGTAAGTACCTGAGTGGTGAATGTCATGGTCATGTTCTTGAAATTGGTGATAGCTATGCTGCTATATCATGGATCACAGGGACTGACCCCTTCATTGACTGTAGAGCTCAGTCAAGTTGGCATGCTATCTCCCAATTACACTGTCAGTGTTACACGGGGAGAAATTTTACACGTTGGAGAATCCATCAGTAACTTGACTTTATCAGGAGGAGAAGTATTAAACAACTCATCAGCTGTCACATTCACAGAGACGGTATATACGTTCTGTACTCAAAGCCACAAGCACTATGGATGTTCAAGGCAAATGCATGATATTGTGCAATCTCTATTATAGGGTATCATAGTCAACTTCGGCCAAAATATCTTGAATACTCACGACAATATTATTGATTCTGAAGATGTGATTACTATCCTCATTGAAGTGTATGTATCAACCAGTGACATAGAGCCAACCAACCAGGTGACTATTAGACAATAAAATTAATTGAAAGTGTAGAGGTTACAGTGGATCTTGCACAGAGTGCCATCTTCAGGGCGGAAATACTGGAGGATACTTCAGCCGAGGGTACTATCCAATTTGAGCTTGTTCATCCCAGGCTACAGGTACTAATTATATGACATATGGCAATCTGCATCTCAAATTGGTTTTTTTTATCTCCTAGCTAAGCACCTTCTATGTGGAGCCCTCTGGTCCTTTAGATAGTGGAGATATTATCAGCCTCTTTGTAACCTTCAATCATGTGGTAATGATAATTGTTAGTTTAGTCTCAGTAATGATTATGCCTTGCTCATAATCATGACTCCCACATTTCAACCAATTTCAGGACGGTGGCTATGTTGCTTACGATGTTTTGCTTACATTGGAGTTGGAGGGAGGAGAGGCACTCTCCAGTCTGATGCTACTCAGAGGTTCTCTAGAGCCTAATGGCTGTTCTTCTGGCGATGAGGAGTTTACTGCTGATAACAATAGTGTGACTCTGTCAAAATTTCTGGTTACTTGCAGAGCTGAGCTCTCCTTCACAGCTGTGGTAGGATGCTCACCACATACTACAAAACTACATATTAATTTTTTCCCTTGTAGCTTTCAGATGTGAGTGTGATTGCTGGACAAAACATCACTATTCTTGCTTCCTTGGTATCGTACCACGTGACTCCCAATACTTCAGTATTCTCAAGAACAACTTATGGAAACAGACAAGTACAGCAGAATAGTTAATGTACAGTGAAGCCATTCTACATTGCAGGCAGATACCTGGCTGCATGAGATAACTTTCCTTTCCTATAACATATCTTGGGTGTCCTCATGGTTATTTATACATTATACTGGAGCTTACTGACTAAATGGTGTGTCTTATACATGCACATTTTGCTTCACATGCAGACACTGTCCTTCAGTATTGCCTCTGATAAGGTGCACCAAATGCTAAACACCTCTGTATCTGAGTCACTCGACACTGTTGATGTTGTGCACACAGTGGTATTTCCGGAGGGTAAAACTCCTGATGTGACAGTGGAATACGATATCCTCACAGATGGTTCCTCTGTCACTATAAATAAGAGTCAAAAGAACTTCACCATTGAATCAATTGATATAAATCCTATCACAGATGCTGCTGAGTAAGACTGGATTCTACCTTATATACAGATGTGCATTGAATATTATCAACTTTACACTCCTAAATTTGATATTTTAATATGCGTATTGCAGGGTGTTCATCTCCAATCTGGGAAACATTTCTAATCCATCCAACAATCAAGTTGATGCAAATGATATGGCAGTCATCACTTCCAAGCTGGATATCACTAAAAGAATAAACTTCACACTGCTGGCTACGACCACATACGGCATTTCAGATTCTATATCAGTTTATAGCAAGGTCTGCTTTCAATTTCTGGACACCAAAATAAATGTCATAGAGAGAGACAATGTGGTATGGGTGGTGCTAGTGCTGTTCTTTGGCATTTTCATTGGCATTTCTATGACTGTGATTTGTTTCATCCTCCGAGTTTTGAAGGAAAAACGGAGAAAGAAAACTGTAGCTCCTGCACTGATCGCAGCCATTATGGGAAAAGTGAGCCAGTATAGATTCTGAATAGTATACACTGACTAAGACTGACTATTTAATTATGAAAGGGGGAGAACGAGGACAAAGGGATCTTTGGAGCCGTCAAATCACAAAGGCAATTTTTGCTTTTAATTTAGTGCTATGAGCACAACCACTAATGAGAATCTATTATTATGTATAGACTACTGCTTTCAAGTCTTCTTGTGGCCATGCCAGTCGAGCAGTGGCACAAGAGGGACGACACTTATGAGTGCACAGAGGCAGAGTACATCTCAGAAGTGGAGGGAGACCTCTTTCACTTGGAGGGAGTGCTCATCAATATGGTGGTGCAACGTCTACTAGAAACTCAAACATCTTTAAGCAAAGATAAAATACTCCAGGTACATACAATACATTTGAATCCGGGTACATAAAACAATATTATTATATACAATGTCTGCAATAGTTGAAGTCTAGCTTTCAAACAAAAGCTAATCATCTTCGAACAAGCTTACGGAATGGAATGGTTGCAGATATGAGGAGTATTTCACTGGAGTATGGAGCTGACAAAATAGTATGTGCAATCAGGCATGATTCTACATGTTTCCAATGATGAAAATGATCTTGATCATTTATCTTTTAATTAGTTGAAAGGAAAGAAACTGGCTGAGGAACAAGAGAAGAACCTGGAAAGTTTGAAACAGCATCTACCCTTGGACATGGTACGGATCTAAAATTAGCACAGTCTATAGATTCCTGTGAACTGAGTATGGGGACTATACCTCCTAGAGCACACCCACTCTACTATTCAGAAGCATCTTTTTATAGTTGTGTTAACTTACCTAGAGAGCTAGGTACTGATTCGGAAGTGGATGATATCAGAATATAAAAAATATTGTTATGCGTTCATAGGACTCTTCAGCAGATGCTCTAGATCAGCTAAGTGTGGATAACGAAAGAGAAAGAGAGGAACTTTTGAGTAAAATTGAGGTAGAGATGAAAGAAGAGGAGCAAGAAGTTGTGCACCAGTACATGTCACATTATCTCTTGGGACTAAAGGTAAATGTCATGTATCTGCATGCACAGTTAGTCCACCTAGGAACTGCCTTCTCTGCCTTCTAATGATTATGAGAGTGCCCCTGAATCCCCATTGGTTTTGGCACTAGGCATTTAGTTGCTCCATCTGAAGCAGACTCTTGAGTGTCAGTACTGATTTGTTTTCAGGCTATCGCAGCCAATCACCTTCATGACATTCCACGATCTAACAATGTTGTTAACAAGCTCAACGATGAAATAGATCGTGTAAGCAAGTTTCTACTTGAAGAAACCAGCTTACAAGAGGACTTGTCCCTTGAGAGAAATGAACGGCAAAAGAAGGCTCTACTACAAAAGGTTATAATGATGCTATAGGTTGAATTTTTGTGCTGAGAATCCTCTTGAATGAAATAGCTTTTTAAGCGTAAGTACAAATGATTACCTCCATTTGCACTTTTCAGAAACTAGTTGATGAAAGGGACATGAAATGGAAAAATTTGGTGCTGGAAGAAATCGAGAAAAATGTTGAAGAAATGCAAGGGTAAGACAACTACATGCTGTAGCTAAAGATCAACCACATTAATTTCATGATAATGCTGTATGTAGGCTTGGTGTGATTTCCATGGAAGATAAGCTCGATATTTTCAATGGAATGAAGGACAAATTTCTAGCTGACTTTGAAAAAATGCAATCCGAGAGGGATGAAATGGAAATTGATATAACTAACAAAGCACGCAACACATTAAAAGAGGCAGAATATCAGCTAGCAGAAAGCTGCCCTCAACATGGCTTCAGTAAGTATTATTTTAGTTTAGCCCATTTCTTATAATATTATTACCAGTAATTCCCTCTTGTAGGTGATGTTGATACTGAGATCCGGGAATGGCACGTTCACCAGCTCAAGAGGGAGGACACTCTCAGGCAGATCGAAACAGACACCATTGACGAACTATCAGACTTCTGGAAGGAACATGAGAAGAAACGAACACAGCTGATCGAGAATCACGTATCTAGCCTCAGCGTTCTCTTCCTCTCAAAAGGTAAAAGAAATCTGGACACTTAGATGTACAAATTGAAACCTGCACATGTACTGTACGTGGTTATTGGTGTCAATTGAATTAGGAATGCAATTACGAGACTGTGACAGAATACTGAGGGAGCATGCTCAGAGTAGGAGAAAGCTGAAGGAAGAATTAGAAGCAAGCAGGCTCATTCAGATTGCCAAATTTCAGGCCAGGCTGGATCAGCACAAGGAGAGACTGGCGAAGGAAGAGGCAAGAAACCAAGAGCTTCACACAAAAAAGAGAGAGATGGAAAGAAAGATTCTACAGTGAGCATATCACATACACAACTATTACAAAGCTGCCATGCTCTACGCAAACATTGTTTGTACATACAGAGAAGGAAAAGAGAGTTTATCAGATATCGAACTTATGGAACAATATCACAAAGATGTTGCTGATCTTCAAAAAAGGTACAAGTATTATATATGAATAAGTAAATACTATACATGTATCTATGTTTTGCTCCATTTACAGTTTGGCACTAGAAAAGTTACGCGTCCATCTAAAGACAAAGGAAAAGCTAGCAGAGCGAAAGAAGAGAAAATTTGAAGCTGTGCAACGCAAGTATCTCCAGGCAGTACAGCAGAATGTGGACAGTTCTTCTGAGAAAGAAGCACTCCAAAACTTCCTCAACCAAAGAAAGGAGGTGGCGATGGATATTGACACAAGAGGTCTTGAAGAAGAGAGGAGAAAAGCTGAAGAGGATCTTGCCAAGGTTTTAACGCTCTTGCTTGTTTAAAAGTTAGGTATGTATATACGAATCTGATGTGATTTGCGCACAATGCCAACTTAGGAAAAAGAAATGGTGCTAAAGGAAGTCACTGATCAAGCAGCTAGTCTATTGCGCAATTTAGAAATGGAGCAAAAAGAGGAGGTAGAGCAATATTTACTCTATGAAAATTAATGCTTATAAGATCTAAATTAAATATGTGATGTCTAGATTTCAGCTATTAAAGAAAATCATAACACTTACGTCAAGTTGCGAGTGAGTTAAAAGACTAAATTTAAACTCAAGTATGGGCTCTCCCCTCCTCTTGATTTAGACATCTTAACAAATGAGTGGGAGCCTGGGGACAAGGCTAGCTAGTGACAATCCTAATTATGTGCTTGTATCTTTTACATAATAATTCTAGGCTGAATTAGAAAACCTTACACCAAATCCAATGGATAAACCATCATTTGCAGTGGAAGCGAGCAAACTCCTTGACGGTTATAAAGAGGTATTGTAATAGCATGCATGATTACATTAAACTCAGAGCTGATGCCTAAATTAGCACAATTTTTATTGACCACAGCAAATGACAAAAATATCTGAGCAGCTTGATGAAGAAAAGAAGAAATCAGTCATTGAACTGGAGAGAAAGATGCGTCAACGAAGGATGCAACGTGAAAGAACAGTTATGGAACTTGTAAGGACACAGTTCTATTGTGCATGCATGTGCCATACTAATTATGTCAAGAGTAGGTTTAACTTAGCAATAAGTTAAGAGTGTTGAATTGCTACTTACCCCAAAACGTCTGAATGACATTGCATTAGCCTTAGTGTACTGTAGCTGTTGCCAAATAAACACTATCTACAGCTGTGAAACCCATGCACAGTAATAGCCTTATTTACCTGACGTCATTCAGACATTTCACATTTTGCATGTATAGGGTCTATAGTAATACGTATAATACTTAAGGCTAATCTGTATTCATGTATAATGTCATGTGTATGCAGACTGTTCATGAAGAACCACTGCCTGGTATCAAGAATTCCAAGTTTAAGGAAGTTGTTTGCAAAGTAATGCTGGACTACCGTATGAAACAGTTGCAGCAGCATTACACAAAAGAGCTCAGTAATGCCTTGGAGAGGTTGGAACAAAGCTACCATTGCAGGAGAAATGAAGCATTTGAGAAGCTGGTAGCCACATATTAATGTTATACTGATATTGATAACATCGGTCGCAAGGCTATTTTATTATCTCCCTTTTCCAAGAGCTAGGATTTCCGAATACACCGAAGGGGGGATAGATAATAAGAGCTTCAAGTTGCGTTATGATGTCACTATAATAATCACCAATTCCATGTGCAGGAAAGAAAGTTTGAAGTGCATCTTACAAAAGTGGGTAGGCTCTCTCAAGAAGAGCTGGTTGATTTCTTCAAAAAGTTCGATAGTTGGTATGGCCCTGAAACATATCTCTAATTTTATTATTAAGGGCTGTCACAGTGCATATACTAGCTCGTATACATTATTATAATCATGTTAATTTGATGCCGCATGATAAATTTTGATTCAGCAGAGCTATACTTATCCATCCTGTACTGCAGGCAATCTGAGCCACCCACAGCACAGGAACTTCACACTGGAAGGAGAAGAATGAGTTCAGTGATCACAAAACGCCTACCACCACTAATTACGTAAGTTTCAAAGGAACATCAATAAGTAATAAATCTTACACTCCATGTGCCACAGATCTCCTGGAAGTACCCAAGTCGACCGACTACTTGGACATAGGCAACGATTAGGAGAACTCCCTCCACTCGCAGCACTATCTAGTGTAAGTATAATAATATTATTAAATTATTTTTATGAGTTTGCATATACGTGTGATGTGTAAAAATTAATGGTTTCACTTATATACAGAGAAGAGGAACAATCATTTAACTTTAGTAGCTGCTCTCACTGCAAACAATATAGTTACTAGCTATCTAGAGTACATGTAGATTTCAGTTGAATCCAAGCACATATTACATGAGATTCAGTGGAGGCCAAACAAACAGCTATATACATTATGATGCTTGTGTCCAAAATTATTACAGTATTACAAAAATTAATGTGAGTATGAAAGGATCAAATTAAGATCAAAAGTGCATACATATAGTTACAATCATGCGGTGTGGTCAATACTAGCAAAATTAATACAACATCACATATAGTAGTCAGTCACACTTACAGATCATGCAAATATAACTTAGTTATAGCTTAGCTCAGGGCCAGGCCAGATTAGTCAGTGCAGTTGAGCTGGATATTTATGATCGTTTACTCTCAATCCGTTAGTTGGACATTTTGGGAGTTGTTACTCTGATGAGAGTTGCCATAAGTCTCATGATTGGATTTCATATTGAGCGACGTGTGTTCAGAAGCAGGATATCCAGTGCTATCATTCCGATCAGCTTCCTCGATCCCAGAACTGCTGTTGGAACAAAGATTGCTTCCTGCCATTCTTGATTCAGTCTGTTCATCTACTACTACAACTCCATTATCCTCTGGTTTATCACATTCCTCATTTGTGATCTGGGACAGTTCCACAACTGAATACGTGGGCTGTGGTTTGACATTGGGTACTTCGATTATGTCTGGTACAGTGGGCTGATCAATCTTGCCATTTCTCATCTTCAATCGTTTGTTCATCTGTTTGCTTACTTCTTCATAAATTTTATGAAACCATGAGTACTTGCATGCGTGGTAAAGAATGATCATTATAAGTTGAGTGAAGGCTATGCCCACAGAAATATTAGTTATTATCTTCTGGTTTCCATTAGTTTCAAATGTGTACCATGTAAAGACTGAGGAAGCAATGATGTTGAAGTAGGTCAATATTTCCATGGCATTCATGGACCAATGCTTGTATATTCTTATACTGAATCCAGAAACATAGACAAAAAGGAGGCTCATGACGATGATTGTGGATATGAGCGTAATTCGAGGGTCACCAGAACTGGGATTAAATACTGAAATAAGATATATACTCACTCGGATTAGAAGCAGTAAGCCAGTCCAATAGCGATGCCTTAGTGTATAGGGTGCATGGTAAGTCTCCAGAAACAAGCTGAATTTTTGGTTTATGATGAACTTGACTCGGTTTATTGGACAAAGAAGAACCCATTGCCACGAAAACAGTAAGAAAGTATATGCAGAGCCAAGCAACAAAATAAGTATGGCTATGAAAAATAGTGCTGCATGTTTGCCGGTAAAGTACTCTATGGTAGCATCAGGAAGCCACAGAGCTTTAGCACCATCAGGATAGTGTAGGGTCGCAGTTGAGAACACTGTGATTATGGTCTGCACGAGTTTGGTGTATGACAATAAGATCAGCGTAGCCAAGGTTGCTACAGGATCTTTTCTTCCAACAAGACGTCCGAAAGAAGTGAAGTGGTAGCTGAGTTTAATAACCACGACCACAAGAATGATGATATATGCTGGAAAGGCTAGTTGTAGCCAAGTCTTGATATATGTGTCCATTCCATTATAGAAGCAAACATTTACTCCTATATCAAAATTGAGCCATGAAACGAATACAGAGGCAAAGCTAACCCCACCAGAGGGGAACAGTGCACTCCTGTTTGCTGCCAGTATGTTAGCAAAGAAGATTAAAGCATTTAGGGATCCTATAGCGACCGTTAAGTTGAGCGTTAGCAGCAAGGCCACCAAACCTATACCAGAAACGATGAATACTATGATCACCATTACCAGCAATAAGGGCCAGTTTTTTGGACACTGTAAGCATTGTGAGCTTCCTAGAGACACGCTATAACCTGGCTTACAGGTACCACACAAAATACCCACACGATTTGATACACATTGTGTATCAGAGCCATTGGGTAAGTTCAAATTGATGCTAACTTCTGTTTCGGATGGGTAACAGTAATCGAAAGGGCAGTTTGGATAGATTACGTATCCACTTGAATTAGCGTGATTGATGTATGTTATCCAGAAATTGTCTCTCCTAAGGATGGACTTTGTTGATGCATTACAACTCGTTCTGTCATAAGCCTGGAATACTGCGTGACAAATGCAGTCACATGGGGTTTGCTGGTCACTGTACGTCTGAAATCCTATTGGACATGCACATGATATTTCAATTGTAATGGTTCTTTCAGAGATTCCCACAATAGGGCATGGACCTTCCATTGATAATGTCAGATTTTCAGAGTTGACTGATTCAAAATCAGATGTAGAGCTGAGAAGGCTGAACTGGATACTTGTACAGCCGCTGTTAATGCCGTGAGTATCACCTAGATATCCAATGGATGATTGAGAATCTTCGATTGAACTGTAAACAACAGCTCCAACTGCATTGAAGATATGGTCATAAGCGATAAGCTCAATTAGAAACTGCTTCCCTCTATTGATTTGGATATGGTCAGGCTGGTAGTTACAGTCTGGTATGCCACCTCTACAGAAACAGAGTCGAACTGGATGGGAACTTATTGTGTCCAACTGTGATTCAGCAAGGTTGCTTGAATTAAGAAAGCTGGTAGTTCCAATCTTACTGGTTTCAGTACCTTGTGGAAGTATTCCATTTAATGAACATCTATCTAATAGACCACCGAAAACATTGGAGCCAGAAAAGCGTGCAAAATTGAGTGAAAAGGTGGTAAAAACAGATATTGAAAAGCATTCGGTCAATGATGTCGCGTTTTGTGCTGTGGGCGCCCCACACATTGCAGGATTAGTCTCGTCATCAATATACAAGGCTCCACCATGACGCCTGGCACTGTTTGAGATGAAACTAATGTTACCACTAAATTGTTCGTCCGGTATTCCATGTAATTTAGCATTGCTTTCAAGGCTGACTCCACCTCCATTTTCAGCTTCATTGCTAATGAACTGAATTACTCCTTTAGATACTATAGCTGAATTTGCCATGTGGATCCCTCCACCTTTTCTGTAGGCTCTGTTACCAGTAACGTTTGAAGCATCTCCTTCAATAGCCATTTTACTCCCTATCAGGTACAATCCACCACCATTTATTGTCGCCAAATTGTTTATAATGTTACACTTCCTTAACAGTAATTCACTGTTACTGGCATATATTGCTCCACCATCATTAGCTTGGTTTCCAACTACTGTGTTGTTACCACTAGCAGAGAAAGTCAGTTGGCCTTCGATGAGAAAAAATGCTCCACCAGATATTTGTGCCTTGTTTTTCATGATAGTGTTAGTGCCATTGAAGAAAGTAAGGTTAGCACTGGATAAACATACAGCTCCTCCACTATCTAGAGCTGCATTCTTCACCATTAAAAAATTTCTACTGTAGATATTCACGACACTTTCACTAGCGTACATAGCTCCTCCAATGCGAGCTTGATTTCCAACGAGTACACTGTTATCGCTATAGAAATTGATATCAGATGAAGCGGAATACTGTACTGCTCCTCCAGTTTCAGCTGCTGAGTTATTGGCTATTAGCAGAGTCTGACCATAAATATCTACCTCACTATCACTGGTATACAACGCTCCTCCAATGCGAGCTTCATTTCTAACCAGCTCACTCCTCTGACTGAGGCAGTGAAATTTAGAATTTACCAGGTGCAAAGCTCCTCCATTCTCTACAGCCGTACTGTTGGATATCAGAAAGTTTTCATAGTAGACATTCACTGTACTCTCACTGGCATGTATTACTCCTCCACTGTGGGCACGGTTGCCATAGAAAATGCTGGTATTTCCAGCTAGGATGAGTTCACTTTGAGACAGAGAGCACAAGACTCCTCCATAACCTTCAGCAATATTGAAGCTCAAGATACTATTGCTAATACTCACTTGATTTTGAACTGCTGAGTAAATTACTCCTCCATTCTCACCAGCGGAATTATGAGAAAAATTGCTACTTTCAATAGTCATGCTGTTGTTCGACAGCAAATATATGGCTCCTCCTTTAAATGCTGTGTTGCTAGTAAAACTGCATTCTATCACAGTTAGCAATGAGGCCTTAGAAAGTATTGCAATACTTCCACAATTGCGTGCTTCATTGTTATAAAATGAGCTTTCTTTCAACGTTACATAATCTTCACTGGAAGTATTGACTGCACACACAACACTACCATTGAACTCGGCTGAATTATTCACAAAACTGCTCGCCATTACTGCAACAACTGACTTGTTCAAAGCCACGACACCTCCATTCATGCTTGCTGTATTGTTGCTATACACACTGCCCGAATCTGAAAGATTGCTATAATAGAGGTACACCACTCCTCCTTCACCTGCCAAACTATTTGAGAATATACACTCATTCTCAAAGGTAATATGGTTGGTTGTACGAGCATACACCACCCCTCCCTCATTGCTTGCTGTATTCTCATCAAAAGAGCTGCTATCCACGGTTATATTGTTCGTGGTGCACAAGTACAAAACTCCTCCACTATCATTTGCAATATTTTTGTCCAAGGAGCAGTTTTCTATAGTGATGCTATTGATGATGAATGTGAACATAACTCCACCACGGTTCCCAGCTGAATTACTGTAGAAGTAGCTGCTCTTCAAGATCACTGTGCCAGAATATGAGTAATAATATGGAAACACAGATGCATAATAGTCCTCTAGAATACCGGTACAATCTTGCTCGAAATGGCGAGTAAAGCCTATATTTATTATCATGAACAAAACTCCTCCATTCTTGCCTGCATAATTATAAGCAAATGAACTGCTGTCGATGGAGATGCTGTTACTGTTGACTACGTAAAGTACACCTCCATGACTATGTGCTATATTTTTGTCAAATGAGGTATAGCTGACAACGATGGTACTAGAACCAGGTCCTGCAAATATAACCCCCCCATTATCCATGGCTTCATTATTGTTAAAGGAGCTGTTCTTCATAATAATTCTAGAATTTGAGATTGCAATCGCTCCTCCAAACATACCAGCTTTACTACCGTCGAAAGAACAGCTTTCTAGGGTGATGATACAGTTGGAAGCAGCATTTAATACTCCTCCCATCAGATCAGCTTGGTTGTTGTTATAGGAGCTGTATCTCACAGTGATACTACAATTTGAGAATGTGTAAATAGTCCCTCCATCCCGTTGAACATGATTGTGGTCAAAAGAGCTATTATCGATGGTGATGTTACTGTCCCGTGCAAACACAAACCCTCCACTGTTAGCATGATTGTTTGCAAAATTGCTACTATTAATTGCAATGCTGACACCAGACACAGCATATATAACTCCTCCACGGCCACCGGTACCTTCGGCTTTATTCATATTGAAGAAGCTATTATTCACAGTAATGCTGGTACTATGTGCAAACATCACTCCTCCCTGACCGCCTGATGCCCTATTACTGTTAAAAATAACAGAATCCACAGTGATACTGCACTGGAGATGGACATAAAAAACTCCACCATCGTATGCTTCACTTTGTTCATAGTAACTACTGTCCATGGTGAGCTTGCTTCCATCATACGCAGCTATAACTCCGCCCTTTCCAAGTGAGGCTACACGATTGTTCCTAAACACATTATTGGCCTCAAAGAGTCTACCTTGGCTTAGAACGATGGCTCCACCAGTACTGTTGGCAGTGTTATTCATGAAGGTGCTGTTGGTAACAATAAGAGTGCCAGTGCTAACGAATATAGCGCCACCATGACAGTATTGTGGTTCATAAAGGCAACCGTAACGATAAGTAAAACCACAACCTTGTTTACTCTTGCACCCTGTAGCTGCATTATACAAAAACATGCAATTGCTGATGGTAATGTTGGACCTCATTTGAGAGAAAATTGCTCCACCAATATTGGCAGAGTTACCATCAAAATGGCTGTAGTTAATGCTAACGTTGCTACTGTCAATAAAAAGTGCTCCACCAACTTTTGCCCCACGATTAGATGGAATATTGACACGTCGAAACTGTTGTCGGTAAAAATCCAAGAACTCGACTCTACGTTGGTGTCCTGCTCTATTAGTTCTGAAGCTGCTTCTTACAATACTTGTGCTCGTTTGTGATATATAAAGTGCTGAGTCATCATCACTTTCTGAATCAGCAGTGATACTGGAGTCTTCCAGTGTAAACTGATCGACAAATTCAATCCTAGTAGGACATCCATTCAACTTCAACCCCTTCATTTGCATTTTGTTGATCCTAGTGAATATCAGATGAGCACTGCGGCTGCAAATGATGCTGGCATTTACTGAAATATTGAGAGACAGCATCTGTAATTCATTCACTTCGGTCACAGTAAAATCCATATCAAGGTTGTGTCTTCCAGCTAGAAAGATCAACGTTGTGTTTGACTCGATATAGTGACTGATGTTAGTCACCAATGCAGACAAAGTGAGGCAGTGCTCTCCCACAACAGGGCACAGCAAGGTGGTTGATGAGGGGGTGATATATGTCGGCCTACTGCCAGTGCCACTCATCATGTGGGTGAAAAACGTTCCAAGAATCAACAGAAAGAGTCTATTTGAATACTGAGCCATAGTCCAAGAACTTGAGCTTGAGATACATGTATATACCACGAAGACCTGAGACTGAGGTTTTTTCTGTCAGGAGCAAAAAGTGCTCAGCCTTTATATAGATACAGAAGCTATGATCCAAAAGACACCTGTTGTGTACGCACGCAGCTGAGCTGGATAACTTAATTGTATTAGTCTACAGAAGAAATTGCATTATACAGTGTCGCGACTGCATGGAGGATTCCCTTCAGTACATGCATAATAATAATATTATTATTGTGGCTATTTTCTTTATATCATTTACGGTAATTACTACAGACAGGGAAAATCTACAAGACTTAGTATACGTACTATGTGTCACATAACCCAGGTGTGTATCATAATATTGCCATCAAGCAAACTGCATGTCTACGTACTTCCATGGGTTTGGATAATATACTACTTATTAAACAGGAAGAGAGTGCATGTCTACTAAATTAATCTAATATTGATGCAGGATTCCATCCTGACTTGCAATCAAAACATGAATGGTGCATGCAGACGGAAACAAGTACAGTGTCGAGAGTACAGTAGGTCAGGCTACTCTTGACAGCTAGTGTCAATGCATGCATAATTAAGAGATCAAAATTCCATATTATGTATATGTTTGTATAGAAGCTGCTACAGTGGCTCCTTGAAATGCGGTACATGGGCGTTTAGGAGTGGGCGCTTGCCCGGGCCACTACGGTAATAATTATCAGGAAGAAACATAGTATATACACATGTACCAATTATTATCACAAAACGATACAAAGTGGTAAAAATAAGATTTCTTGAAGAAATCTTACTTTCAAATTACCTTAGTGTCACTAAAGTTAATTACACCTTAATTTAGCGAATTTAGCGACCTTTACCCAATTCGCTAAATTAAGATGAGGCCAAATATTTTTTGAGATTCATTATTCATGACATTGTATTGTGGTACATGCAAAATCGCTAAATTAAAGTGCAGCTAAATCCTCTCTCCTGAAAATCGCTAAATTAAAGTGCAGTTAACTTTAGTGACACTAAGGTAATGGTCACACCCTAAGATTTCATACTCATGAAACCTCAGTCTCATCTGCAGTGAGGGTGAGGTCTGGGGACGAGACTAACGAAATCTTTATTGATGGCCATGTGCACAAAACAGTCAAATTGGTTATCTTTCAAAATGCATGTACTTATTGTATATTATATGCACATTGTCAATTAGATTATACAGTTACACTGTAGGGTTTTAGCTTGTTACACAAGCAGAAATATAGCTACTAAAAATATTATAATATATATATTCTGTTTATCATACAAGTTCAATAGAAGATAACCTGTGCTTGTTCTTGGTAGGGAAGCCATGCAGGTGCTTAACAGTTCCTCTCCCATGGCTCCAAGTACTTCAACTTCAGAATCGAGAACACCTCCTCCTCAGACTTTGCTGGAATGTACTTACCCTGAGATAGAGAAGGATTGCTGTACACCACTATAATATACTTCAATATAGACAGTTAAACTTGCTATTTCTCATTCATCAATTGCACAGTGACATAATATTATAGTCTACCTGTGCTCTGTCATAGATGCCATGTGCTGTCACAGACATATTCAGCTCTCTGTCTGAGTAACGTCTCAAGGAACGATTAAATTGCTAAATAGTGTGAACAAGAAATATTTACAATGCATGTGCATGAAATATTGTGGCTGGTAGTCATCCTATATGTATAATATTTGCATCACTGTAAAATGTCGTGTGATCCTCATACAAAATGCATGACTATTGTGGAAGTTGCTATGGTAACTGCCACATCTTGCGTGAGTATCATGCACAATTTTACATTGTGGTAAGCATACATGCATGTTGGAATGTTATAATAATATGCAGGTCTTTGCAGGCTGTTACCTTTGAGCCAGTCCAGCTGACTAAAGCAAAGGGGTAGTGATCGGGAGGAGATACAATGAGATCCACCCTACGAATCAGGTCTATGGGTTTTGCTGGGTTATCCAATTCTGATTCCGATTCAGAAAATTTTGGATCTAGTCCAGTGCTATCAAGCTTCAGTATGCAGAATGCCTTATCCAGACTATCAAATGCACCGCTCCTAAAGAAAATTTGAATAGATATCTTTGTACTCATACATGTGAAATACGAGTCTCAGAGTAAGGTTATATATAGGCACCTAAGTCAGATAGTGGTTCCATCTGAATGTACAAATATTATGAAGGTTTGGGTTTTTATATTTTATGGTGAGCTGTTGATACAACTGGTAATAATAATTGCAACATCATACAATATCCATTACCTACGGCGCTCCTCAGTACTGTGGCTGTACTGTGAGGTGAACTTCTGAACATCAATGACCACATTCTGATAGTTAAGAATTTAGATGATTGACCATGCACTCTTATCATCCAGTTGCTAAATAGCTCACCTCCCTCTTCAAGTGGTCCACTAGTGTATCCAGCAGAATATCAGTCACTTTCTGGTCAGAGTGACTAAGCAGAAGATCAACGTCATGGCTGAAGAGCTTCCCCCTATAATTTAAGATAGCACTTAGTCTAGTAACACAGCGATAATGCACTGAACCACAGTGAAATTTACTGCTCTAGCTACAGAGTGGAATGTTTCATAATAATATTATTATACTAATTATTATGCAAAAGAATCATCATTGAGATGCATGGAGGTACAAATAATATGCCTTCACCCAATATAAATGGATGTAGATGTATTACTAAAATTTAATGGTCATCACTTTGGTATGAATATGGAAGGTGCAAGTGCCTATTCAACTGATATCTGCAGTCTGTGTCCATAATATATACCTTCTATAGCCTCCTACAGCCTCCACAGTTGTCCCAGGGAAGCAGATCTCTGCCTGAGTGAGGACATAGCCGCGGATGTATTCCGTCTCATCGCGGGACACGGGCACTGCCAGGTGGTGGTAGTGCTCTATGCCCAATTTCTGGATGTCAGTCAAGTTTATCTCTGTGCTCTGTTGGATGCCATTGAGTGTTCTGATACCTTTCTTGTACCACTTGTCTGCAGTGGCTGTGCCACACCCGTAGATGGTAGTGAAGAGCTGTGTATATTATATCGTGTGTGAAGGGTGGTGTATGTGCATTGTGTGTGTGTGAGGGAATGGTATTGTATGTTACTATGAAAAGAGATTACCTCAACTGTCTGAAACCATTCATTTTTCTTACACTCCTCAACTTCTGATGAGAATCCATTGCAAAGAATATCCTAGTGATAGGTGTGCATGATTGTGCAGATTTTTGTATGACAGCCATATAATATTACACAATACATACTATTATGTAGCAGAAACATCAATAAACTCTTACTAGAGGGAAAAGATCACGGACAAAAAAGTGATATAATGGGTAAAATAAGTGTGAAAGTCATGTATGACTGACAGCTGTATGTTGATTACACAGGAATAGTCAGAAGGAAATTTAGCCACAATGTCACAGACATAGAAGTAACTCCTGCTATGCCAAAAAAAAAGTTATTTCTGGGCAAACCTATCATATTATTGATCTGGTTATCAATTATTTCCTTGTCTACAAGTGGGCAAATAAAGAAATTAAATACTACTTTCTTATCTGTAAGTGGGCATACAAGAAATTAACTGAAATTAAAACTCACAGCATAATAGACCATACCTCAATAACTTGAGCTGAATGCCGACCTATTCTGTGCAAATGAGCAACTTCACTGATGTGGGAGACTTTCCTGCGAATACATTATAATTACCATTGAAACCCAACTAAGACATTAGAGTTAGTTCATCTAGAGAACCAGATGACACCATTCTGCAGCACTGGACATGCTGTGCTATTATAGATTGATGCAATCATCCATGCAGTGCTGCAGAAGGGAGTGGTCCACTTTACTCTTGAGACTGCAGGTCACCATGCCATCTCTATTCTTACCTTGGAAGAGCTTTGAGAACACATGAGGCTTGTCTAAAAGCCAGTGCCCTGGTGTCCTTCTGTTTATAGTCCACGTGTTGGTAATATCGCTCCAGAGTCTCAAGAGCATCCTATGATAAAAATAATGTAGAGATAGTTATCTTCGCAAGTGTGCATGAATTAATCCACCAATCTTAGGATCTACAATGCATCGTGGGAGTTTTCAAGGGATCAATTTTCGTTAATAGATAATCTTTAGCCCCACTTTGTGGGTTAAGTTTCGCTGACATAATATTATTATGTGCGTGTCCATTATGCACTGTACTACTGTGCCTATTTCATGGCATCTTGTAGTGAGGGGGAAGGTGGCATTGGTGGAGGAGAGCATAGTATGTAGTAAGAACTTACAGTGAAAATATGGTTGTGGTGCTCAAGTAGCGTTGGTCTTTGGCACTCATAGTCACTGATCTGTTGACACAATCATAAAACAAGTGTATGATTTAAGTTTTTCTGCTGCTTCATTTAGCCTTACAGTGAATGGAGGAGGCTTGGGAGAAGTCTTGCTCTCCTGAAGTTTTGGTGGAACTGGTAGGGACTTCCGTAGTCTGTAGCGATCAGTGACTTGAGTTGGCTTCCCCTCTGCAAAGCTGGTGGTCAGCCCTAAAAATTAATAGTGATAATTACATGCCGTAAAGGAATACTTCGAGTAGACTGTACAAACAGTGGATGCTCTACATGTACAATGGACACCTTGGACAATTTGAATAGTGGGGTGCTGAAGCATCCATGAAAACTCTGAGATCATGATGGGTATTATACGGTTGTTACATTATTATCGTACTACATATATGTTCTAATACTTAGGCTTAGTACACGTTTAAGCATCCCTTCATCAAACTATGCCACTTTTATATGCCTAATATAATGAGATACTCCCATTTCTTCACTCATAACAAGGATGACAAAAGTGTGGTGATTAAATTGGAGTTCAAAATGGCTTACATTCCAGGGTGATTACTTCAGCCGTAGGTGGAATTTTGCTGCATGTGAGTATTAAGAGTTATACTTGAATAAAATTTAATATAATATATATAATGTTATTACAAGACCTACCCTTCTAGGACTGTCTGTGTCCTTTCAAAACTAGGCAGAGCTGAGACAATATGTGTGACATCATCACTATAAGATGGCATACAAAATGGATCTTATTAGTCCATGCACTACATAATATAGCTACATGTACTTGGAAAAACACATTCCATTCTTTACGTGATTGTTGTGGAGAGTGGGAAATCCTTCTTTTTAGCAATTCCCTTCAAGTGAGCCAGTTGTGATGATGGGATCTTCTTGTTTACGATGTGGATCAACAAAGGTTTTGGTGGCTTTGTAGCTGGTGAAGAGTAGGCCACACCCACATCCTGATCTTGCTGTTCCGAAGCTTTGCTCACCGATTCCTCCTGGGCTGTGCTTGCTGAGATTCCACTAGCTGCTGGTGGTGAGCTGGATCTTCGACTGAGCTTGGTGCGGCCAGGATCCTCATCTGAGGAGGGAGCTCTGGATCTCTTTCTCGCTGCAGTTGCCGTTCCAACCGACTCCAGTGGATGATCTTCAGACATTTAATATGGATTCGATCGGACAGGTGGATGCTAGTAGAGAGATCTTCTTAGCTCGTAGATTTGGACTGGTGAGATCTTCTCCTGACCAGCAGGAGGAGAACTGTCGAGCAATGGATCGGTGCAGGTGCAACTTCACCCTTGGTTGGTAAAGGGTGGTTGATAAAGCATACTGGTAAAGGGTCGTCTCCCTGGTTTGACGACCACTACCGAGCAAGCTAGATGTACGCATGTTGATGGAGATAGATGGCAAGTCCCAGTGGCAAGGATCCAGAGCCCGGTGGTGGCATTAGGAATACAAGAACTACACATGCATTCAGAGCTATTAATTTTGAGCTCTTTGCAAAACCAGTAAGTCAGGTAGTCTGGGTGCCATTGCCATTTGGACTGTCATGATCTATATATGCTTTTATCTGCGATCTATAATATTATACCTCTCACTTGCATTCGTTCCTGCAGAACAGGACTGTGATGATCATTGGAGCAGTTGGTATTACACTGAGCCTGGGTTTTATCGCATACTTGAACATTTCCCATGATCAAAAGGGGACGACCCTTTCATCATCACACAGTCAAGGCTCCAGAAGAAAGACAAGATGGGATGAATAGACAATAGTGTGCCACAGATTAACAGCTTTGCATATTTAATTATTATTTTCATCAATATTCACATTACGTCATCATTAGCTGAATATTAGTAATTACATTCCATTCATGCCACCACTGAGGAGGTGGGCCAAGTCTACTCACAGTGCCATGTGCAGGTATTGGTACATGTACCATGAAGAGAAGAGCCAGGCTCTCACTGAGAAGAAACATCCAGAAACCCAAGAAGCCTAACATTACTGAATACACACTCAGTGAGACTCATGGCCACCTCAGCAAGGCTACCCAGGGCCAAAGTCTTAGTGGCTTTGTAGCCTCTATCTCAAGTTGTACTTCATGCCAAGAGACAGCTGGTGGTGGAATAGGAGGTGGTGAGACTACCGGTATTCCTGGACCAGAGCCTGCCTCTTTAGATCATCCAAACATCAGTGGCAGTGCTTTTCTTGATGAAGTATTTGTTCATGACGGTGATGTTAGTTCACAAGAACCAATGAGCTGTGGATCTTCCAGTATTTATGATGTGAGTCCTAGCAGTGGGCATCAAATGGAATCTGAAAGAGATATAGAAGAGAGTGGGGTCACTGATGATGCCATTCCCTCTTCTAGTGTGTCTTGTGACTCAAAAGTGGAGTCTGATTCGGAAGAAATCGATTGCGTCGTGGACCCTACCCCTGAAATTGAACTTTGTACTCAGTACTGTGACGATGACTCAAATCCTGCTCTGTACTCTCTTTCAAGTGACGACATGGCTCAGTTTGAAGACTTCAGTGTGCCACCTCATACGGAGAGGACACAATCTAACCCTTCCATAAGACGACAGACCTCTCTACTCTCATTTATGACAAGAACTACATGTAGTAGGTCAAATTCCGAATCTGTCATGGCCCCCTCCACGAGCTCTTACTGTAAACAGCAGACTACTGCTGGTACATCACTACTAGCCAATACGGTTGTGCCTACAGGAAAGGAGAAGGCAACAAATCGAGTAAATTGTCAATCTGACATGGACAGTCAAGCTTCTGGGAGTAATGAGGGAAATGGAAGGAGTGGTCGAACGAAAAGGACATGTCCATTCTACAAGAGAATACCTGGTATATCCACCGTACAGCACTGAAACTGTGTTTCTTGTGTGATCTGAATTAACACAGGGGTCCCCCTCTCTCTCCCTCCTTTTTCCTCCTTCCCCTTTCCCCCCTCAAACAATAGTGGTCTAATATATTATATATGTATAATGTTATGCTGCCACTTTATCTCACAGGTACTAGATTCTCAGTAGATGCATTCAGCTATGGTACGATACCCGATTGCTCCGCCTACTTCCTGTCTCACTTCCACGCTGATCACTACATGGGACTGACAAGGAAGTTTCAGCACTCCATCTACTGCAGCAAAGTGAGACCAAATACTCCAACTTCCCATTTTTTTGCTATTTACATGTATAGGACTTTTTTTACATATATGCTAAACTTGGTAATCATTTTGTAGATAACAGGTAACTTAGTCCGGCAGCAGCTCAAGGTATCAGAGGAGTATGTACACACTCTGAATATGAACGTGCCTCATATGATTGAAGGAGTGGAGGTCACCCTGCTGGACGCCAACCAGTGAGTTCATGTAATTAACGACTATGAATCTAAATTAATGGGTATATATTATCTTACAAATCTTGCCACAGTTGTCCAGGCTCTGTATTATTTTTATTCAAAGTGGGATCAGGAAGGCACTACCTACACACAGGTAGAATACATGTAATAAGCAGCTATTGACTTTAATACTTTGTAGGCTTGGTGATACTGAATGTGTGTTTTGTTCTGATTGTTTCCCAGGTGATTTTCGTTTCTGTGCTGCCATGAAACAGTATCCCCAGCTGATGAACGTCATGGTCAACCAACTCTTTCTGGATACCACGTACGCCCATGCATGTACCTACAGTATTGCTGACCTTGTCCAGTGTTTCCTCTAGGACTGAATTCAAACAGGGTGGTTGAGTGTTAACATTACTATCATTGAATATTATTATGGGATATTATATTGGCCATGAAGAGGGAATGAGTTGCTTTACAGGCTTATGCAATGTGCACTTGGATAGTCACTGTGTATGCACAATCCAGAGGAGGTAGGACAGGCTTGACCTTTGGCTAATAGTTCACTAATTAAATCGCTAGTAGAGGCTCCCATGAAGATTTTTAGAGGATATCGTTGTGATTTTCGAACTCACCACTATTGATTTAGTGGGAGAGCCCCTCTTAGTTAGCACTGTAGAGCAATTTTTATGCCTTTGGAATGGTAATCAAAGCGGCTAATTGACATTCCAAAGACCTAAAAATTGCTCTACAGTGCTAACTAAGAGGGGCTCCCCCACTAAATCAATAGCGCTGAGTTCGAAAATCACAACGATATCCTCTAAAAATCTTCATGAAAGCCTCTACTAGTGATTTAATTAGTGAACTATTAGCCAAAGGTCAAGCCTGTCCTACCTCCTCTGTGCACAATCTACTATGTGTGCATGTGCTGAGCTGATTGTGGGAAGCCAAAGATACCCACAACACTTGGGAGCTACTACTGTACTGCAAACCACTGTTGCAGCTGTCAGCATTTTTGCAAACCAGCCACTCACAAACAGGGCGGGGCGCCCCTTTTCAAGTATAGTAGCGGAAACACTGCTTGTCCCTATGTACCGTAGTTAATCGAATACGACGTATGATCCAATTAACGTAAGAAATTAGCATTAATTTTCATAACGTTTATATATGGAGCGATTGACGACCTTTACCAGGAAAACGTGTGTTTTTCAAAATTGTTTTTTTCCATGCGATTAAGTACGGTATACCCATTCCAAGATTTTCAACATACATATGTAGCAACAGCTTTTATGTGCGCTTGATAGACTGAGAATGGGCCTGGGAATGAAGCTACATGTACTTCATTGCTTGAAGAAATAATTAGTTTGTTGTCAAGGGTCAATTTCGCTAAAGACTGAAGCTCAAAACCATGTCCTTGATACAGTAGTAATTTTATAAATTTCTACATGTGCACATGCACATGTACAGGTATTGCAGCCCTGAGTACACATTTCCCCGGCAGGATGAGGTCATAGCATTCGCTATCGACAAAGCAGCTGCTGCAATGCACTCTGACCCCAACACACTGATTGTGTGTGGGACATACACGATTGGCAAGGAGAAAGTGTTCATGGGTAAGAGGGATGTAGCCTAGCTTGCGTGTGAGGATTGTACTGAAACTTCCTATCTTATTAACCGTACGTCGAAGTAATCCAAAAACTAACAGTGAATGTGTAAAATTTTGTACCATAATATTATAGTAGGAAACTCTGGTGAGTGTTAAGAGATTTGGTGAATCCGCCATCGGAATGCATATAATATTATTATAGGCAGATTTTAAATAATAATATTATGATGATTTCCGCAAAATTTCCATTCGCCAAATTTTTAAAACCTCACCAAAGTTCCAAAGTTCCCAGGAAGCATTAGCTTCAAAAAGTGGTCGACTTTGTATGTATCTGTTACTCCTTCTGGGTTCAGGTTTGGCAGGAACCCTGGGACTGAAGGTCTTTGTTACTCGTGAGAAGAGAGTCATCTTGGAATGTTTGGAGAATCCAGAGATCATGTCAGTGTTAACAGTCGATCCCTGCTCAGCTGGACTTCATGTGCTCCCCATGGGGAAGCTCAATATGAATGTACACGAATAAAAACATTTCACAAGTGCTATATAGATACATGTTAAATGTTTATTATTTTCAATATCTGTAGGATTTGGCACAGTACCTGGAGAAGTGGAGTCCAAAGTTCACCAGCCTACTAGCATTCAAGCCCACAGGCTGGACCTACAGCAGCAAGACTGTCTCCCTTTCATCCATCAAGCCACAGACCAGAGGACCCATCACAATCTATGGTAAACAGCTCTATACCGTGAAATATAGGTCCATATTATGCCTGGGTTCCCCAAATTAGCTGTTTGGTATTATACATGGAGCCTGTAGCACTCACTTTAGTAATCAGTAATGTCTTCAATTGAGAAGTGGCAACAAAATTTTGTATAATATATGCTTTGGGATCCCTTGCATGTGCCTGACCTGAGCTGGCGATGCCAAATATTCAATGTGCTAGGTTACCCATGTCCATAAAATCTACTTAGGGAGCACCAGAGCTTGAAATAACGGTCGGACATCGGACATTTTCCGTGCATTTTGCCTAATTGTCCGAGCATGGCATCGTTTGTGCGGACATAATGTCCAGACATATTATTATAGTGTAGCCTAGAGCATCTGAGCACTGTGGTTGCCTACAACCAACTAACTGCTCATAGTGGATGACAGTTTACATAAGTACTACTGTGTGTCAAACCACGGTCACGTTTGGTGGTATGGAGTGGAATCTGTCCAGTCAGCTGCAAACTGTACCAGTCTAGTTGCACAACTTACTGTTCCAGCTGTACATGCAATGACAGTGGCTACAGAATCTGAAAATGTCCGAACAAAATTTGAAAATGTCCGTGCAAAATTGATAGTGTACGGACATTATGTCTGAACACTTGTGAATCCTTATTTCAAGCTCTGGAGCACTCTCTTCCATGATTATAATGTTGCTGCCTGTAGAGATTGTTGATACAAAGAGAACTTAGAAATAACGAACAACTTATGGTCTGGCCAGATTATAAAATTCTCGCATTTACTAGAAGTTGATCTAATTCACAGGACCATCCCCCTCATCTACCACAATACCCCCTCTAATTTTTTTTGTAGGTATCCCATACAGTGAGCACAGCAGTTTCTCTGAGCTGCGTCAGTTTGTGCAGTTCCTTCGGCCACAGAAGATCATCGCCACTGTGAACAACCACTCTGCCAAGAAGAGGGAGGAGATGCAGAGGCACTTCAAGCAATGGCTGACCAACCCAGTGCAGCAACCAAAGACCAAACAAACCACATTGGATAGGACATTTCGAGCAAAACCATAGGTAAATCAGGTCTGGCAACTATTTTATCAACAGTTACTATCAGATTCATTCAATATGCTAAGGGAAATTTAAAAAATACATTAGTTATTGTGGTTACTTTCTTGGGCTAAAAAATTTCTAGGATAATTCTATAGCTTGACCTATACAAAACTAAATCCACTCCTCCTATTACTTCTTTGCATACTTTCTCTTCTGCTTGACGAGGCATCGTGAGACAAACTCGGAGGATGTGGATGCACTCTGTACCATGCCGTAGTTGAGTCCCGGGGAGGTCAGGTTGACCTGATCAAACACAGCCTTCGTAGTTTCCGATGCACCCTGAGCTTCAGCATACGCTGAGGAAGACATCCCTGCACACAACAAAGCTCATTAATTTATACATGTACAATAATCATTGTACTACTGCACGTGGTTAGTATTTCATACTATGATAAAGTATAGGGTATACATGTAACCTTGGTGCTTGTGCACACCCTATTTCCAGCTTTTCAATGTACAATAATTATTATTGAACGCTAGGATTGCAAGAGCCTAGCATAAGCCTTGACATGCACACGGTAAGGGGTCGTTCCTACGAAAATATTTTTACACGAAAATTTATGATACGAAAGTTTCTTTACACGAAAATTTCCAGATCTACGGTAAAATGCAATATCATGTAGTGGACATCAAAACTAGTGGTTGAATCAACATTAATTTTATTTTAGGATGGTAAACTCAGCTATAATATCCTAACTTGCGATGCTGAAGGACAAGAACGATGAGTTATTACCTTGTTTTTGGGTGCGAGTTTCGCTGCGTTACCTTGTTTTTGGGTGCGAGTTTCGCTGCGCTGGAGATAGAAGTGGCTGATCATGTGGTAGACAACACCTTTGCCCCACTCAAAGGAGATAATGACAGGGTCATGTTTGTATCTCCTCTTTAGCTCCTCGGAGCGTACCAGCACCTTAACCTTCTTCTTGTCGAGTATTTCTATAGGATAAGAGGATCCCTCGAGCCACCACACTGGGGCAGCATCCTTCTCCTGGTCCAAAAAACCTGCAAGGTCAAGAACAAGTGAAATAGCCTTCAAATTCATTTTATATACACGTACATGTATGAAAAAACATGACCACATGCCCAGTAGCTGCATAATGGTTCATATGGTAAAAGGTCAATATAGTGCGTACACAGTCTAAGCCACATCGCCTCAATTACAGAGATAGAGTCTGAGACCGACTCTCGACTTTGACACTGACAATTTTCAATCACAGGAGACGAACTTGACAGCGCCATACAGCTTATGAACATCGTGTTGATCGCAGCATGGCACACAGTGTGTAGCGCAAGGCTAGCTTTATTTATCCACAGGATTATGTCAGCCAAGGGAACGCGTGAAGTTTGGCCAGCGGTACTTGTCAGAGAAAGTAGCACTCAGCTTGTAATGTATTCACTGGATACATGCGTCAGATACTCTACATATATTATATACTGATTTTCAAGTCTCAGAAAGAGGCCCTGAATTTTCTGGCAAACACAGAAAACGCGTTATTTTTCCACATGTTGCACCAGATTATTACTTGCCTAGTAGAAATTTACTTTTCTGCGGTTATTAGGTAATGATGATGTAATCTATGAGGTAATTACATCCCCAGTATAAACTTACTTTTTTGCGGTTATTAGGTAATTATGATGTAATTATGATGTAACCTATGTCGTCATAGCGCTAAAATTCAGAGCCTTTACAGAACACTTCTGAGACCTGAAAATCCACAGAATCATATATTAACTTACATACATATCCAGCGAATACATTAAAAGCTGAGTGCTACTTTCTCCGACAAGTAATGCCGGCCGAACTTCACGCGTTCTCTTGGCTGACGTAATCCTGTGGATAAATAAAGCTAGCCTTGCGCTATTTATAGCACGCGTCATGCCACGACCGATCTGAAGTTCGGAAGCTGTACTGTGCTGTCGAGTTCATCTCCTTTGATAGAGGCATCGAAACTCGAAGTCGAAAGTTGATCTTAGACTCCATCTTTACGATTGAGGCCCTGACATCGATGTGTGTATTGACGACCTTTACCACATGCACCATTAGAACTATACAGCCACTGGGGATGTGGTCAAGGGTTCATTGCAGAAAAGTAAATTGTTACTGGGCATGTAATAATGAAAAACTTAGACTACATCCCTTGTCCCTCATGAAAAATATTACACCGCACTACTGTACGTACGCTGCCATAATTCGAACTAGGACACATCGACAAACTGTGCATGCTCCATATACGTGTATATTGGGGCGCGTGGCTTGAGCTGGTTGACCCGGACGTGACCTCCACCTGCCATGTGCTAGACTGAATAGGGAAATCCCCCCCCCCCCCCCCCCCCCCCCCCCGAGTGCGAGCTCGCCAAAGAAAGTGAACTGAGAAAATCACCATTATTGTATCATCGATAGTCCACAGTCTCTTCTACGCTAGGTTCGATTTCTGGGTCCCAACAACTTTCATGTGCAATATACATTTTGAAACAGTTTCACAGCAATTTCATCATCATTTCATCATAATTACCTCATCGATTGGCTGAATTGTTTTTTGTTGATTGGGACTCAGGATGTAAATATTATTATTATGACATTGTAATAGCATCAGGTTCTTACAATTGGTGCAGTATATTATAGGTGACTTATATTTCATTTGCTAGCGTTGTAACCTTAAACCAGGCCCTTATATTAATTGCCTACAGCTTCCAGGATAGCTACATGTATAATAATACACTGCCAACCTTTGAGTATTTCATCTTCCTTGTCCACAATCTCCACGGCAACCACCTCATCACCAGTTGAGTTGCCAGAGAAGCGTACCATGCCTGGAAATGCCACCTCCACTACGTGCTTCAGTGCCCAGTCTGTCGTAATCAGCTGTCCACCGGCCTCCACAAATTTCCTCAGCTTCATAGCAGCATCACGGGGGAAACTGGCAGGACAGTTGACATAGACGGTCTGCTCTGGCTTGAGCTCCATCCTAGTGAGTGAGTGAGGGTCCACATGGGCAAAGGGTATGCCAATCGCCTGGAGAACCAAGTGGATGTGGTCGAATGTTCCCCTCACGCAGATGATGTCCGTATCCTTGATGGAGTCCAGGATCGCCACGTCTTCAGGATTCTCCCGCTCCATTCTCTCTCGCACCAGCATGTTGCTTACCTACATGCATGGACATGAATATTATTATGAAGACTAATTAGGACCTGTAGTTTATGAATAATAGTATGATTGTTTTGTTGATACTAACCTTATAAGCATCGTTCATCTCTTGCACACCAGGACTAGGCCCCCCACTCAGCTGGGTCTGGAGTTGAGGGGTGGCCAGTTGCGAAGGACCAGAAATATTTGAAACATTCAGAGGAGGAACCTATAGCATACAAAAACTTAAAATTCTATGTTTAATTTGCTCTGTAAAGAAGAACGGAGGACATAATATTATTATAATCTCCCCCCCCCGAATTAGGCCCCCAGTCCTAGCTGATTCGATCTACTTGTTTTGCACGCATCATTGGTCATCCCTATAACCATCTAGGAAACTACAGAGTAGGAACTGAATTGGTTTGAAAAGATTTCGTAACTGGTAGACCGTTAAAAATTTATAATTTTTCGACCCAAGCAAGCTGATTTTGACCAACGCACCAACGTCTGTTGTTGTTCTTCGATCTCCATTGACTGTTGCTGCTCCAACGGCTGTTGCTGGAAGGCATCTTCGAAGCTCTTGGGATCCTCATTCTCAGAGCCGTAGCTCAACTGTCGGCCAAATAACACTGATTTGAGCCACTTCGCCATGGTTCAGGGCCACAAAAATTAGTTGCTCAATAATGGTGATGGGTGGGTTGTGGGTGTATATGGGAGGGGCTCGTAGGACGAGCACCGCACATGCGCAGTAGATAGCTAGCAAGTTACGCGGGCTTTTACAACCAGATAACTTTTATATACCGATCCTCCAATGTCCTCAGAGCTCAGTTTCTGGAGACAAACTCAGCGAGGACGAGATAGAGTGGTATTTGTGGCAGAAGGCTTACTTTTTGGATGACGGTAGCAGTGTCAGGCATAGCGCTGACTCCCTTCGAATGAGACTGGCCCACTTGCACTAAGGAGGTAATTACTAAGCTCAATACGTATACTTAGCAGAAAACAATTGCAAACTGTTGACGGAACTGGCAGAACACATGATATGCATGCTAAATTTTAATATTATAGGAAGAGAGCCTGAATTCGAGGCTATAAATGAGCTAGACCACACTTCACTTGTAAAGATAATTAATTATGTGAATATTGCTCCCAATTGCAGGCAGTTGGCTGGTGGTAGCACGCTGTACCTTCAGCACATGATGGGAGAGTACCTTCGTCGTTATGGCAGGCTAGTCGATGGTCCAGAGGAGGAGAACAAGGGACTGGCCAACTTCACAGCTGCTGCCAAGGCACTCTCCATGCACTGGACACAGAAGAGGTAGCTTTCTCTATATATGGTCCTCTACATGTGTGTGCATGATATTGGTCACTATTGCAGACTGCCGGAACTGGAAGCCCAGTCTGACAATGGACTCAATGATGGAGATTCCTGGAGTACAGGCAGCAATGAAAGCAAAACCTGTGAGTGGAGCTGAAATTATAATAAATTAGCTAAAAGAATTATTACTAGTTCTCGGTGGAGCTCCCGGTCAGGCTATGGCCTGATCATGACCACTTCTTTGTATATCACCATAGACAACCTGTACTGTCTTTTTTATGATCGTTGGAGCGATTGAAACTAGTATGGCTCGATTCTAAGCATTGAATTTTGAACTATGGCATTGATGATTAAAAAGCAAAAATACATTAGTAATTATTTCTTGGGCTAAAAAGTTTCTAGGGATAATTCACACAAAACTAAATCACTCCACTCCTCCTATTACTTCTTTGCATGCTTTCTCTTCTGCTTGACGAGGCATCGTGAGACAAACTCGGAGGATGTGGATGCACTCTGTACCATGCCGTAGTTGAGTCCCGGGGAGGTCAGGTTGACCTGATCAAACACAGCCTTCGTAGTTTCCGATGCACCCTGAGCTTCAGCGTACGCTGAGGAAGACATCCCTGAATGCACACACAACAATTTATGTACGTTAATCTTAGGATTATACATGTATATACATTGTACTACTATTTCTATTGGTAATTTTCGTACTGTGATGAAGCATAAGGTAATCTTGTTACTGGTGGACAGCCCTTTCAATGTGCAGTATTGACTGCTAGGCTTACAAGAGCCTAGCACGATGATATCACAAGTATTGGATATTAAAACTTGAGGTTAGGATGGTGCATTTTGTGGCCTATCCTCTGAATGGAGTTAGCTCTGCTTGTGGACCATGGCCAGAACAATGAGCTACAATACATGCATTACCTTGTTTTTGGGTGCGAGTTTCGCTGCGCTGGAGATAGAAGTGGCTGATCATGTGGTAGACGACACCTTTGCCCCACTCAAAGGAGATAATGACAGGGTCATGTTTGTATCTCTTCTTTAGCTCCTCGGAGCGTACCAACACCTTAACCTTCCTCTTGTTGAGTATCTGTATGGGATAAGAGGATCCCTCGAGCCACCACACTGGGGCAGCATCCTTCTCCTGGTCCAAAAAACCTGCAAGGTCAAGAATAAGTGAAATAGCCTTCAAATTGATTTTACACATGACATTGTAACAGCAATTGGTGCAGTATAATATTATAGGTGACTTGTATTTCATTAAACTTATAAAGAGCTCTACGTCACTGACCTACATGATACTATTGCTAGCCTTGTAATCATAAACCAGGCCCTTCATGTACGAGGACAGCTACCAGGATAGCTATAATAATATTAAATACACTGCCAACCTTTGAGTATTTCATCTTCCTTGTCCACAATCTCCACGGCAACCACCTCATCATCAGTCGAATAGCCAGAGAAGCGTACCATGCCTGGAAATGCCACCTCCACTACGTGCTTCAGTGCCCAGTCTGTCGTAATCAGCTGTCCACCGGCCTCCACAAATTTCCTCAGCTTCATGGCAGCGTCACGGGGGAAACTGGAAGGACAGTTGACATAGACGGTCTGCTCTGGCTTGAGCTCCATGCTGGTGAGTGAGTGAGGGTCCACATGGGCAAAGGGTATGCCAATCGCCTGGAGAACCAAGTGGATGTGGTCGAATGTTCCCCTCACGCAGATGATGTCCGTGTCCTTGATGGAGTCCAGGATCGCCACGTCTTCAGGATTCTCCCGCTCCATTCTCTCTCGCACCAGCATGTTGCTCACCTACATGAATGGACATGAATATTGTTATGAAGACTAATTAGGACCTGTAGTTTATGAATAATAGTACGATTGTTTTGTTGGTAATTTAATATATGTACTTACCTTGTAAGCATCGTTCATCTCTTGCACACCAGGACTAGGCCCCCAACTCTGCTGGGTCTGGAGTTGAGGGGTGGCCAGTTGCGAAGGACCAGAAATATTTGAAACATTCGGAGGAGGAACCTATGGCATACAAAAATTAGGTTTAGATTCTATGTTTGTTCTGTAAAGAAGAACGGAAGACATATCCGAATCCCCGCCCCCCCCCCGCCCCGAATTAGGCCCCCAGTCCTGATTCTGCCTGTTTTGCACGCATCATTGGCCACCCTATAAACTATCTAGGAAACTACAGAGTAGGGACTGAATTGGTTTGAAGAGTGCAAGATATTTCGTGAGAGGTAGACAGTTAAATTTCGGCCCAAGCAAGCTGATTTGACCAACGCACCAGCGTCTGTTGTTGTTCTTCGACCTCCGTTGACTGTTGCTGCTCCAACGGTTGTTGCTGGAAGGCATCTTCGAAGCTCTTGGGATCCTCGTTCTCAGAGCCGTGGCTCAACTGTCGGCCAAATAACACTGATTTGAGCCACTTCGCCATGGTACAGGGTCATGAAGATTGGTTGCTGAATAATAATATGGGAGGGGCTCGTATTACGAATAATGCGCATGCGCAGTAGATAGCTAGCTAGCAGGTTACGCGGGCTTTTCCAATCAGCTGTAGGTGGGCAACAATTGGAATATAAAGATGGACAACAACCAGACAACTTTTACCGATCCTCAGAGCTCAGTTTCTGGAGACAAACTCAGCGAGGACGAGGTAGAGTTGCATTTGTGGCAGAAAGCTTACTTTTTGGATGACGGTAGCAATGTCAGGCATAGCGCTGACTCCCTTCGAATGAGACTGGCCCACCTGCACTATTGCCGCAGTAAAGAGTAAGCTCAACAAGTATAGTCTACTTAGCAGAAAACAATTGCAAACTATTGACGGAACTGTCAGAACACATGATATGCATGCTAAATTTGTTATAGGAAAGAGAGCCTGAATTCGAGGCTAATGAGCTAGACCACACTTCTGTGTCCACTTGTAGAGATAATCACGTTATAATTTGTGAATATTGCTCCCGATTGCAGGCAGTTGGCTGGTGGTAGCACGCTGTACCTTCAGCACATGATGGGAGAGTACCTTCGTCGTTATGGCAGGCTAGTTGATGGTCCAGAGGAGGAGAACAAGGGACTGGCCAACTTCACAGCTGCCGCCAAGGCACTCTCCACTGGACACAGAAGAGGTAGCTTTCTCTATGGTCCTCTACATGTGTGTGCATGATATTGTGTCATTGTTGCAGACTGCCGGAACTGGAAGCCCAGTCTGACAATGGACTCAATGATGGAGATTCCTGGAGTACAGGCAGCAATGAAAGCAAAACCTGTGAGTGGAGCTGAAAGTACAATAAATTAGCTAAAAGTTCAGGGGCGGAGCATCTGGTCAGGCTATGGCCTGACCACTTTTTTTGCCATGCTAATGAGAAACTATTATTCATAATGGAAATAGGAGTGTCTTTCACTTACTTGAATGCTAGATATCACTATAGACTGTCTTTTTTATGATCATTGGAGCAATTGAAATTTGTATGGCTCGATTCTTAAGCATTGAACTTTGAACTAGGGCATTGATGATGACTTCATTGTCATGAAAATACATAATTTTCGCGGAGCGTAATTATTCTTCCTGATCACCTAAGGATTGTTTCCTCCGCCCCTGTAGTTAGCAAGCAAGCTACATGTACAGTGTAGTTAGCAGTTGTACCAGGAACTCTACACCTACCTCCCTATATAGAGTCCAGACAAACCCCTTGTCTGTGAGAGAAGGCCCCCTCCCGTTGTACCCTTGAGTCCTCCTGGAAGGAGGGAGACTGGAGGACCATCCACCTCACAGCAGCAGCAGCAGCAGCAGCAGCAGGGATCATCTAAGCCAGTACAGAGACCTCAAACATCACCTTATGGAGTATTCTCTAAGACAATAGGTAATACAAGGGCTTATAGACTCCTATACCCACTGGTGGTATTATTCTTATGCAGTGATCACCCAGGTGCCTGTCTAGGGTGATAGATAGCTCATGCTATATAATAATAATAATTATGACAGTTTTCCCCCAGCATTACAAGGTACACTGGCCCTGCGAAACTTCAGTACAGATTTTTTCTTTGATTTGGGACTCATGATTGGGAGTCTGAAATATTTGATGGCCCCACCCAAACCATGCTCTCCCGTGTATCTTGGCTTTTACAGTACATGCACTTGGGGAGAATACTGGCTACTAGTACATGTACATACATGTATATTTAGGTCAACAGACCTCTCAGGGCAGTTCTCATGCTGCTCCGATTCCTAGAGGACCTGGAGATGGTCCCAGTCTCTCTCATACTCGGCATCAGCCAGGACGAAGACAAACTCCCACCAACCTCTATTCCACCTCTACCGCAACCTCTTCCGGTGTTGCTGGTGCTACATATTCTTTATCTGTTGGTGGTCAGAGCAGGGGCAAAGGTCGGATGGTAGGTGGCTATAACGAGGAGGGTCGTCCCCACTCCAAGAGGGCCAGGATGTCCGCTACCATGGATGAAGATGGTGATGATATTGACCTTGAAGAGGGGAGAGGTTCTAATGGTAGAGCAAATCCTTTCATCACGGCCAAGGATCAGCATGTAAGTAGTGTAGCTTTGATTTTTAAGGTGCACATATATACCTGCTTTAGCTACTGGCCCACTTAGGTGTGACAAACCATGCCTCAAGAAGAGCCTATGTACTCTAGCATATGACTATGGATCATATTTCATAATATTATTGAATTTACTGTTATTTTTTTGTATCCTTCAGGCAATAAACCAGCAGAGGAGGTATGGGCGAGCTGCTGCTGGTGGGGGTGTGGTCAACTCTGCCAACTATGGGACATCAAAGAGATCACTAGGAGCAAGGTAAACACAGCATAGTGCATAGCTTACTCAGCTGCTGGTTCCTCCTAGCTTAATGTTAAACTGCCTGGTGTATGCATGTAATATCGTATAGTATGAAAATTTCAACTTTCACGGATAGTCAATCTTCAACATTTTGCAGGTTCAAAGAAGCTTACTTATATTGTTTGTGATTTTGTGCTCCCTCCTTACTAGGCGTGGTTTTGTACCCCCCATCAAGCGGGACCAGCAGGACGAGGGGGGCTCCAACTTTAGTGAAGAGGTGAAGTCCAGGGTGCTCCATGGAGCTAAGGGGTCATCCTCCAAGGGGTCATCAGGGGGTCATCAGATACCCCCTGAGCTGGAGGGAGATGAAAGATTGAGAAATATCGAACCGAGAATGGTGGAACTCATTACGAATGAGGTACACATGTAGCTATAGTCAAACTATTTATAATATTATGTAGGTGCACATAATATATTACACTCATCACTTGGTTGCTGACAATGGAGGGAGGTGCATGTCAGTTGTTGCCACACATACGTTGAGCAGGGTGGGCCACCATGCCATTTTATTATTAATCATTAAATTTGTCCCAGATCATGGACCATGGTGCAGCTGTTCTATGGGATGACATTGCTGGCCTCCACTTTGCCAAGGCAACCATCAAGGAGATCGTCGTCTGGCCAATGCTGAGACCGTAAGTCAGTAAACCTATCAGTAGCCCATGGGCCATTTCTATGGTATTCTTACAGGGTATGGGGTAGTTACATGTACATATCATAAATTTGACTCACCTTTTCGCTGTGGTTAACATACACTGTAATCATTGTCTGTGCTATGTTAATGCAGTGATATATTCAAAGGTCTTCGTGGTCCTCCAAAGGGGATCCTGCTGTTTGGACCTCCAGGGACTGGAAAAACTCTCATTGGTCAGTAATTAAAATACAGTGGTTTAATACTAAGGAATTCAGATAAGAATGAAATGTTGGTTCAGTCCTTGTGACTGGATCATGGATGCTTACTAATATACACATGTACTATAGGTAAATGTGTGGCAAGCCAAGTAAGGGCCACCTTCTTCAGCATCAGTGCCTCCTCCCTCACATCAAAATGGGTAAGTCATGCAGTCGTACTATCAATAACGATTGTTTCAACACACACACACACACACACACACATGTACATGTACCAGTATCTTCCCCTGTACCTTCTATTATTTGTCTTGTATGTGTGCAGGTGGGAGAGGGGGAGAAGATGGTGAGGGCACTGTTTGCAGTGGCCCGGTGCTATCAGCCTGCAGTCATATTCATTGACGAGATTGACTCACTGCTGTCTCAGCGAAGCGACAGTGAACACGAGTCATCACGACGCATCAAGACAGAGTTCCTTGTACAACTGGTACGAGTTAGTGTGCACAGTGTAGAGGGTGATTCAGTCTGTCTTTTATTACATTAGAGAGAAAGAGAGAGAGAGAGAGAGAGAGAGAGAGAGAGAGAGAGAGAGAGAGAGAGAGAGAGAGAGAGAGAGAGAGGGAGGGAGCAAGGGAGGGAGAGAGAAAGAAGGAGGGAGGGAGAGAGGTACAGGGAAGACAGAGAGGAGGGAAGGAGGGAGAGAGAGAAGGAAGAGCAGAGAGGAGGGTAGGAGGGAGAGAGACAGAGATATGGGAAGGGAGGAGGAGAGAGGTGGTACGTGACACTAGTGGTTGTATTCTCCAGGATGGAGCCACAACCAGTGATGATGACCGGCTACTGGTGATAGGAGCCACCAACAGGCCCCAGGAGATTGACGAAGCTGCCAGGAGGCGTCTCGTCAAGAGGCTCTACATTCCCCTACCCGACTCAGAGGCAAGGAAACAGATAGTCTCCAATCTGATGAAGCAGCAACCTTTCTCCCTCAGTGAAGAGGAGATGGAGAAGCTTTGTCAGCGATCTGAAGGTCAGAGCTTCCCGTTTCATATTGAAAAATTAGTTTAGTAGTGTGATCTGACAAGTCCCATCACCTTAGAGGAGAGAAGTATAACTTAGATTTGGTCCAGTATAATGAAAAAATTCTGAGTTTGAATACTGGCTGGAACTTTTTCCAAGGACAATAATTCTCTCCCCTCTACCCTATTTCAGCATCGCCCCTTAGGTGAAGAAATTTTTTCCCATCTATGAGAACCAAAACACACATTGCTCTACTTCAAATTACTGTCGTTATCACATTTCATTTTTGACTACCTGTAGGATACTCTGGTGCAGACATGGCCAACCTGTGTCGTGAAGCTGCTTATGGACCTGTCAGGGAGGCAGCTGAAAGCATACAGCATATTGCAGCAGATGAGGTACATACTGTAGATCAGAATAATATGTTTGCGGTAAAATATTTCGCTTATTAAATTTTCACGTAGTCTAATTTTCATCGCATACACAAACGTACATACCGTAAATCTGGAAATTTTCGTTGTAAAAATATTTTCGTAGTCGGTGGCGGCTACGAAAATTAATCTTACGAAAATTAGTATGCACTATTAACGCTAATGCGGTAAGGGGTCGTTCCTACGAAAATATTTTTACACGAAAATTTATCATACGAAAGTTTCTGTACACGAAAATTTCCAGATCTACAGTAATACATCATTGTATTAATTAACCTGCACAAAATATTTCATGTATTTAATTTTCGTCAGGAAAGATTGTCAACAAAAAATTTTTAACAACAAAAATTTCCCGATCTACGGTATGCATGACATTGTACATGTATAAGAAGACTTAGTACATGATTGTACATTATACACTACACTCCATGTTACACTATTAGTGATACATGTGCATTATTATGGAGCGTAAAGCAGGGAAAACTGTGCAAATTGTCCCTAAGTGAGGACCCCTGTGAATGTGTTTAGGGCACAAAGTGATAACTATTCTAAGTGACTATAATAATAATATCACTGCACAATGTTATTGTAATTGCAGATGAGACCAGTTCTTTTCAAGGATTTTGAGTCAGCGTTCTCTGTGATCCGTCCGAGTGTGTCAGAAAAAGATTTAGGACTGTATATCGAATGGAACAAACAGTTTGGCTGTGGAACAAAATAGAGCTATACATACCCAATGTCATCAACGGTGTCAGTTCCTTGATAGTGTGTACTTGTACCTACAATCACTTCTCTTCAGTGTGCTCATAATTCTTGTCTCATTGTCTCAATCTATGATCCAGCAGAGCTACTATATATAGTATATAAGAAGTGTCTAGTCAGCATTTCCAAACCAAAATTAATGGGGTTGAAAATGGAATCAATCTGCTAACCAAAAGATGATATCGTAGAATATTTCATTTTGACATGTGTGCAATTAGTGTTTATAATAGCTTGCTATTAGTATTCTTATGGAGTTGCTGGCACTACAATAATTGTGTGCTGCCTTAATGTAGTCTACCATTACATCCCTATAACATATATAACATAATGTCTTATACCATTCTCTTTGTGTATACGTACTGCCTTATCACCCTCTACCAAAATTAATGGCATGACATAATTATAATAATATTATTATTAGCTGAAGATGATGGTAATGTGGTTGAGGGATACAGACATTGAGTAATTAATCAAAAGGATGCAGCATTATAATTAGTTATCATTTTTATCAAAACGTTGTATGACATTGTCTACTTCAACAGTTTATCTGTATTCTTCTCTGCCCACTGTTGGAAGCTGAGGGTGGATGGGTTGAGCTCTCTTGTCTTCTCAATACTGCGGTCTGGATTTCCAACGTCATAATATTCAAACATATTGGCCATGTCTTCAGCTGCAAGAAATGGAAACTTAGCGTAGACCTCATAAGGTACTTCGTTGTAAGCGACTGTCTTTCCAGTCACTTTGCCGACGATGGCCACATACTCAGAGAGAGTCATTTTGTCGCCACTGAATCCAATCTTCTTCCCAATGTACTCCTCAGGCTTGTCAAAGATGGCTGCCACTGCCGGCCCTGCATCCTCCACACTAACACCATCCATGGCTTTCTTTACTGGAAATGTCAATGTGTAGGTGCCATCATCATTCTTCTGGGGACCAAAGGAAATAAAATTTTCAAAGTAGAAAGGATAGCGTGTGCTCGTGTTGGGTACACCGATTTCATCCAAATATTTTTCCACAGTCCCTTTGGAGTCAAAATGAAGGCAAGGCTTTCCAATGATATCCCTGACATATTCCAGGCCGCTAAACACAAGATGTTTCACTCCCAGCTTCTTGCACACATCTCCAGCAGCTTTTCCCTGAGCAATTTCCCTGTCATGTGCTGTCTCTGGATTTTGGGTCTCCGAGAGCAAACCCCCATAATTGGTGACAAGGAATACACCGTAAGCTCCCTTGATGGCGGCTTCCAGGCTAGCTACGTCGTCCATGTTCTTCACTTGCACCAGCTCTGCTCCTTTGGCCTGCAATTCTTTAGCCTTGGGGCTGTCTGGGTTGCGGGTCACAGCTCTGACATTGTAGCCTTTGGCTAGGAGTGCTCTGGAAACAGCTCCACCTTGCTGACCGGTGGCTCCAAAAACAGTGATCAGTCTTGACATAATTTTTTGATTGAGATCTTTTTCTTGCTCCTAAGTTTTGATCTTGTTCAAATTATCTTGATGTCGCCTGCTGTTTGTTAATAGGAGTCACACATTTTATACTTGCTGCTCATACTCACTTGTGCTGCGAGTATACAATGCAATTGCGCAAATGCAATGAGACGTAATTGTGATGTCATGCACATGATCAGTGACGTCAGCATACACGCATCGCCTAATTAGCGCATGCGCATAATATCGCCCATGCGGTGACCATTACTACAACGATACCGGTATTTTATTATAATTATTAGAACCAACAGTGATCATGAGAGAAATTTATTTGCTCAAAATTCTAATAGTCTATTAATTTTTGCAAGTCATTTGCTAGTTCAGAAAAGTCAGCCTCTTCAAGAGCAATGATCAGAGTCTTCCAGGTAGCTAGCAGGTTGCCGACCTTCACCATCAAGCCACAGCTCAAATATCTTACGACAACATGGAACTGTTTGATAATGATTGTCTCTCTTAATATGCTCAATGATATGGTGATCAAGATATAATCTTGTAGCCACTTGTTCCCACTTTGCTGCAGTACTTGTAATAACTTTTACCACTTTTCCATTGACTTCTATATGGTCAATTTGATGTAGCTTGGGTAGAGAAGGAGCTTCATCACAATCTATAAAATTATGTAACAAATTTTAGTTAGCATAGCTCTACAGTATACTTATAACGGTTGGTTGTGAGAATGGTGTGGTATCTAGATCTGTAAGTCACTGTGCCAGGCAACAGATCTAGAGGTGGCCATTGATGAGAGTTAGAAACTAGCTATAGAGTTAGGCAATCTCTTGAATGGAAGTCATGCTGGTAGCTAAGTCACATACAGTATTATAGTATCCAGGTGTGGCAGTTTCTAGTATGGCATTATTCCTTATTGAAATTTTCATTAATTATTGGCTTGCTCCATATCAAAATTAATGGCAAAACTGCTGAGAGAATATTATCATTATACTAAGATTAAAGGCATTGTGTCCATACATAAGGCCTAATTGCTTCTTAATGAGCTCATTAGTTCAAAAATTCAATTAAAGTGGGCACAGGAAGTACGGGCGCGCCCAATATCACGGTATAGTCCACGGAAGTACGCGGAGATCGAACACGTGCAGCGCAGAAGACATTCGCGACGGTTGAGTTGAGAAGCCTGCAATCTTCGGTTATGGACAGCTAAAGAGTAAGAAAACTGATAAGTATAGGATCGAGAGCCTACACGATGCCTAGAAAGTCGAACGCCCAGCAGAGCGAGCCTCAGCGGGCAGATTTGAATGTACACGCGAACTTATCAGCCATCCGCCACGCCCAGTGTTCATTTACCGCGTGGGCGCGTGCGGCTTCAATTAGCAGGCAATCAGCGCTTATAGCATGACACAATGCCTTTAAGATTATAGTTGTCTGTGCGTGCGTACGAGCGGGAGGTGACCGGAAGCGATTCGACCCGAGCTAAAAAGTTTTCTTTCTCGGCGTTACTGGACTTGGGGCGATACAACAGACAGCCCACTGACACGGCTGGCTATGGCCCCAGCAGCCACTAACGTGAGCTGCAGAATTAGACTGAACTGTAGGCTTACATATGGCGGCCTGGAGAATGCGAAAGGGTGACATTCTGGAGTCGAGGTTGCCCATAGATACTTCTCAGAGGGAAGCGATTCTATTCTAAGCGCCTTCTCTTGGGACCCCTTGCGAGCGAAGCTGCAAGGCAAGTAACGAATTCTTTAGCTAGCTGATTGACGATGTCACATGATTAGGCAGGATGTGCACGTGTGTTAGCTTTCTTTCTGCGCATGCGCACAAATATGTAGGTAAAGATCGTCGACCACACATGCACAATAGTAGTAATAGCACGCACAGGGATAAAGGAGTGAGCGAGCGAAGCGAGCTCACTCCTTGTAATTTATTATTATTATTATAGAGATGCTGGTATTCTAGAGGGCGCTAGCCTCTAGGACCCAGAATTGTGATATCAAACATCCTCTTCCCTATACCCAATAATAATAATGATGCATGAACTGATCGATTGGCCCATGACCATAGTTAAAACATTGGCCTAATAGCTAGTTATGTCATGGGCCAGTGGACGAGTGAAGTGAGCCCCCTGCTTGTTTTCTGTATTATTGTACCTAATGGAGCTGTTTCTTTTGAATCTCCTAGGGGTGGTAGTAGTTCTGCTGAATGGTAAAAGTTAATAATATAAGATGGATATATTATATTATAATAGTATTGGCATACCAGCATGTGGAGATTGTCGCCCATAAAATATGCTCATTTCATTCAAGAATTCATAAAGATCTTGACGAGTTGCTCCACTAGGCTTTCTTCTCTTCAGGATTTGCTTTAAAATCTGATGTATCCCACTCATAGTTTCTGTCACTCTTATACCTAATATACTCTTAAAAACAGGATAATACCAATCATGATCAATATCAGAAGCAATCATGGACAACAGGGTGTCACTAACATGCTTATGAAACATCTCTTCATTAGACAGTTTCTTAATGACATTAGGACGTAGTTCAAAGTATGGCTCAAACAGCAATAAATCCCGAAGATCAATTTCATTATCAACATCATTGGTGATGTATTGATTCCTGTTGACAATGCAATGCTCAATTTGTGGAAAGGAGAACAACTGATTACGATACTTGGAAATACTCTTCAAGGGATGCTTGACACAGTGTGGATGCAAGAAATACTCAATTACTTTCGATTTTGAACTGAATTCCTTCCGTGCTTCATGGACCATACACATTATCATGGAACGACGTGTAAGTAGTTGCAATTCTCTTCCATGGCGACACTGCATGAGTAAAACCAGAGTTCTTTGATCAATTATGTCTACAACTGTCTTAATACCACTCTGTTGCCAGTATAGTCCATTCATCCAAACCGAACAAGTGCGTTCAATGACTAAGGCAAATGCTTGATTCTCTTCTTCATCACTTTCATCTTCACTACCCTCAATGTCCCTAGAACCATAAGCTTCCTTTTTTGGTGTAAGAGCAAAAGTAAGTCTAAGCAAAAGTGCCTGAATGAAATGAGGGCTAAAGAAGTCACCTTCTTTTTTACATTGAACAAGCCAACCACATCGATGAGAATATTCGGAACTAATACTCCATTTATCATCTGGTCTATCTCGGCTCACCAGATTTGGGAAAAAATAATACTTTTCTGTTTCTAAGTATCCTTCCTGCTTAACTATTGCACCAAGAAGCATCTTGTCAGTAATTTCTCTACAATATTCCAGATTTTCCAGAAATGTCAACAGCATGTTTGCCATGTAATTATCATGTTCACCAATATACTTCTTAAAGCGAGATAAAGGAACTACTCCAGTGCTATATGATAAAGGTCGATGCTGAGGGAAGCTTGAAGGAGCAAATAATGTGCCCAATAAGTCATGCAGGAGGGGTTGAGTGTCTAGTATCAACCAGCTTTTGTCGATGATAAAAGAATGTTCTATGAACATGATGTGACCCCTGTCATGTAGGTCTTTGCACATTTTAATAATGGCACTTTGATCTGAATGAACTAGATAAAATGGACTCTTATCTGAATCCTTTGACATGAACTTGAGCTTACTAGCTATGTGACCCAAAGTAATAACCTTACAGTCCTTGAAAGTTTGAAGGAGTAAAAGATAAAAACAGTGAGAATTGAAATGCATTTCTCCTTCTTTGTGAAGCTCATTTGTGCTTTCCTTCAGAGCTTGCTGTAGTTTTATCATTTCCTCTGAATTTGACAAGGTACAGTTTATATGAAGAAAATCTTTCAAAACCAATAATTTCTTTTCTTCAAATTCTGATGCAATTGATTGACGCAATTTACAGACCTTCGCAATGGGATTTCCACCTTCTGATAAAAGAATATCTGCATGGCTACAAATAATGATGATATGAGAGACATCACCTAATGCTGCACATCTGTTCTCAATGAAGTTCAACCAGTAATGAATTTGATTTTTTATCTTAGTTTTAGTTTCAGTTAGCTTGACTAAAATGAGGACAGTTGGTGAACTGTTTTTAAGTATGCTATGAAGAAACCCATCATGACTAGCATAGTATTCAGGCTGGCCAGCAAAATCAAAGAATTTAACATCGCCATAAATCTTGCTGCTGAAGGTGGTAGTTACTATTCCAGTAGTATGAATAAAAGCATCAGATTCTGCTGAACTCATGCTCTCAGTGCCTTCCTTTATCAAACTTTGAACAAGGGTGGTTTTTCCTACCAAAGGATCACCAATGATAAGCAACCTAGCTGGAGTCGGGGGAGGAGTTTTACTCAAATGACTCTCAAAATACTGTTTATGCACGTCATAAAGGGGTTGTGGATCTGCTCCATGTTCTGTTAACACTTTAAGGATTTCTGGCTCCTTTGTTAATGTAATTGCTGTTCGTCCTTGCTTATCTTTAATAGATACATCTGCTCCAGCTGAGAGAAGTAATTCAACACACTTCAATTGATCTGCTTGACATGCAACGTGTAATGGAGTACTCCCTTCATTATCTTGACAATTTACGTCAATATGATCCTTTTTCTTAGCAATAAGTGTTCTTAAGTCAGAATTATTTGCTGCCATGCAATGTAGAGGAGTTTGACCCTTTAAATTTTGTGTAGAGAAACTGACATTTGCATTTTCTAGTAAAAAATTTAAGATTTCCCATGATGACCTATTATTGCTATAATTTGAAGTACTAGTGTAGGAGCGAGCAGGGCCATCATGGTATAATACATGAACTGGTGTGTTGCCTTCACGGTTAGTATGGTTGACATTTGTAGTCATTTTTATCAACATTTTCACACCCATAACATGCCTTTGTCTTACAGCAATATGTAAGGGAAGATTCCTATTTTTATCTGGAACATCAGCATCAGTAGCAAGCTTAATGTTTTCCAGTAAATATTCCAAAACACTGGATTTTTTATGCAGGCAAGCTTTGTGTATTATACCTTCAGGTATAATTGTTCCAAATATACATCGTACTGTTCATAAAGAGAACGGACTATTCCCAACGTTTGATATTGACATGCTAAATGAATTGGGTGCTCACCATTGTGATTAGAAACTGCCAGAGTGGACATTCTTGGAACTATACACTTCATTGCTTCCTTTATATTTCGAATGTGTGCATCTAAAGGTGCATAGTAATAGTCATCATCGTCAGATAATATTATATTCGATTCATAGTCATAGTCGTCATCTTCAGATAATGTATTCGATTCATAGTCATATAGTCGTCATCTTCAGATAATGTATTCAATTCATAGTCATAGTCATCATCTTCAGATATAGATATCATTGATTTATAGGTACGCTTGAGTAACTCATGTAAAACAGTGTCACCACTAATATTCTGGATTTGTAGCTCTGATTGATTCAGATCAGTACACAGTAAGCTTACTATCTCCCAAGATGTTTCTCCCTGTCGACAGGCAATATGCAATGGCAAATCACCATCCTTGTTCACTACATTAATTTTGCATTTTAAATTATGAACCAAAATCTTGATACTGGCAGTAGTACATTCGTTTCTGCAAGCAATGTGTAAGGGAGTATCCCCGGATAAGGTCACAGCATTGCAATCAATTGATGGTGCATATTTAATAAACAGTTTAATCATTTTGTCATCGTGTTGACAAGCTAAGTGTAGGGGTAGTTCATTCTGACAATTACAGATATGAAGAGCGCTTATGTGTCCATTGTTCAAGAGGTACTTGGTGATATTAACCCTCCCAAGTCTGCAAGCAACATGCAGTGGGGTATCACCAGACAGGTATCTATCATCTTGCAACATTGATGCATTTTTTAACTGAGTTCCAGGATTACATATGTTGGATACAGCTTTTACAATATTAATGAATTTCCTACTGCAGGCAAAATGTAATGGTATTGCGCCTGATTTTTTGCTTATAATATCTGTCTTGCACCTTAACGATTTCACAAGAAATGTTACTATTGGAACAGTGGAATACCTACATGCTATATGTAGAAGTGTATCACCAATTTTATTCTCTCGGTCCGATTCACTAATAGGGATGTATTTCATAAGGGATTCAGTGGTTTGTCTTAACCTCTTACTCTGTAAACTAATATGGAATGGAGACTCTTCATTGTTGTTCAGTAACTGCACTGAGCATTTCAGATCATCAATTAAATACAATATGACATCCATATTTTCATGTTGACAAGCAATATGAAGAGGAGTGTCACCGTTATCTCGCTGTAGATTTATATTTTCTGGGGTAGCTACAAGTTTCACTAGTTCTAAGGATTTGGATGCTGCTATATGAAGTGGGGTCTCTCCTTGATTGTTTTTTGTGCTCGTATCACTTTTAAATATTCCTAAAAGTAATGTAGAAATTTCAATGTTACAGTTTTGACAAGCAACATGAAGAGGGGTGTTTCCAAGTCTGTTCTTTATTGTTGGACCATTACGACACTTGATCAGAGTTAGTACTTTTGCTGTAAACCTTCTGTTAGCCAGTATATGCAGTGGAGTGTCTCCATCATTATTGACAGTAAAGAGAGCATTATCACATTCATGATTTGATACTAAATGCTGAAATATGCGCTCACTACCATCTCGACAAGCTATATGAAGGATTGTGTTACCATTCTTGTTTTGTCTACCGACATCAAGGGAATTTAGCACAATAATGTTTTTATGCTTGCATCTGAGTCGAAAGTATCATGCAAATAATGTTTTAATGAGCTATTGCAATCTATGCACAAATGTTCAGGATAATTTCCCCCTTCATCTTGAAAGCTTGTGTTAGCACCATGTTCAAGCAGCCAATGAACCATGTGTGCTTCTCTGCACAGACAAGCTATATGAAGAAGTGTCTTATTACCAGTGCTGGTAAAGTCAAGTTCATTTCTTTGGTGTAGCAGTTGCAAAAACGTAATTTTTCTCTTAATGATAGCAATTTGGGTGGGAGTAATTCCATCTTGATTAGCCACCCTTGCAGCCTCACCAAATCTGTTAAGTATGATTTCTATCACTTGCAACTGTCTTGAAGATAGCAGTTCATCAGTGGTAGCTATCGCTGAGAATTCAGTGCGCCTACTAATACTACTCCATTTCATGAAGCTGTGAAGTGGTAAATCACCCGACTTATTTGGTATATCAGCTCTGCACTGGCTATTTTCCAAGAGGGTTGTTATCACTTCATAGCTTCCCTTTGAACAAGCAATATGCAAGGCTGTGTTACCATCAGCATCTTGACAGTTTACTTCACACCTTTGGAGTAACAATTTTGTGGTTTTCAATGAAGATATTGCGCATGTAATATGCAAAGCATACCGCCCAGTTTCATCAGGAATATTAACATCACATTTTGCTTCTTTTACCAAATAAGCAACAATATTATCTGTATCCAATCTACCACATGCTATGTGTAAAGGTGCATTTCCATTAAGATTTAGTGTGTTTACATCACATTTAGTAAGCATTCGAGTTATGATCGAAGACTGACAGCAAGCTAGATGTAGGGCAAGCTCGCCTTTATCATTTAAAATGGTTTGATCGCAGTCACAACTAATTAAATGCCGAACAATTTCAATACAAGAGTATTGGCATGCATAATGAAGTGGTGTGCTACCACTAGAGTCTTGAATGTCAACGGAGCAGACAGTAAGAGCTTTTAGCAGTTTGAGGTTATTCGTTCGACATACACGCTCAAATATAGGAGCGGCACTGTAGTCAATGTCGATTGATTTACTTGGATCATAACCACATTTGGTAATCAGGAATTCTACTACACCTAAATGTGGAGCTTTACTGGGATAATCATAGTATCCACTGGCATATCCTAATGCACTTTGATTATCTTGTAATACTGAGAGAGAGCAACCCTTTTCAAAAATAAGATAAGCAACTAAGTCAAGTAAACCATGTGAACAAGCAATGTCTAATGGTGATACATATCCATCTCGTTCTTTAGCAATTAAATTCTGCATAGTACATGGTTCAGCCACCAGTTTAACCATCTCAAGTGAATTCTCACAAGCATAATGAATAGGAAGCCTCCCTGAAATATTTTCTAAGGTCATACTGTCTCTGCAGTTGTAGTTGTGCACCAGGTATGTGACAATATCCAATGCTCCAGCTTTGCAAGCAATGTGGAGAGGGGTATCACCATTTTCATTCTGACAGTTGGTATCGCATTTTGATACTCTCTGGACAATCTCTACAGTAGTACTACTAGCCAAATGAAGAGGTAGCTCTTTCATCCTGTTTTTAATGTTTATGTCACATCCATGCATAGTCAGCAGATATTTCACAATATCAGTACAACCATGCTTGCATGCCAAGTGAAGTGGTGTGTTGCCATCCCTGTCAACTGCCTTTAGATCAACTGAATCTATCTTAAGCAACTTCACACACTCCAGTGACTGGGATATAGAGCAAGCTATATGTAGAGGAAGTGAATTTTTTGAATCCTTCAGTGAAAAATCACAATTTAATTCTCCTAGCAACTGGACAGCTGGAATATTACTGTATGCACAAGCAACGTGGAGAGGTGTACTCTTGGTAGCATACTTGCTTCCATAACTTGCATCAGTACAATCTAAGTAATCAAACTGATTGACATTATGCTTAGTTGCTAACAGTTTTAACAAATCTAGGTCTTCTTCTTTCTGACATACAAAATGAATAGCCAAATTTTCACTTGCAGGGAAAAGGCTAATATCAAATGGATTTGTATCATGAAATATTAAGTATCTCACAACATCCCTGTTCCGGTTACTATAAGCTGTGCATAATGGAGTAATACCATCATCGTTCTTTGCATGAATTTGCATACAGCCTTTGCCGACCAACTGTACTAGTTCTAGTGTTGTATCCATACTACAAGATCGTCCATGTTCAACTGCATAATGAAGTGGTAGATTTCTTTTGTTATCTGGTAAATTTACATCACATTGAAAGTTTGATATTAGGAAACGAATCAAACTTAAACTATAATTTTTGCAAGCAAGATGCAAGAGTGTCATTCCATTGCCATCCTGAGCATTGGCATTTATATCCTTTTTGCTGCACATAGCTAATATTACACCTTTTGCTTCAGCACCTAATTCGTGATTTTTGAGAAGGATGTGAAAGGGCAATTCCCTTTGATTATTCTGAATATTGAGACTGCACTTCTTCTCTAATAATAGATATTTAAAGCATGCATGGTATTACATCTGATTCAGTTCTATTCCAATTGGATTTGCATGCTCTATGCAAGGGGGTATTTCCACCTGAATCTTTTAAATCTACATCGAGTCCAGGTTGTGAGCTAACAAGTTTAATATCTTCAAGCTTGCCAAATGTACATGCAATATGCAATGGTATCTCACCATTATTGTTCTTTGCACTGTTGTCATAAATATTACCCTTACTCGTAAGTAAGAATGTTGCGGAATATTGACAAGCTAGGTGAAGAACAGTGTTCCCATGAATATCTCTTGATCTGCCATCAGCACCGTAATCAACGATAAGTTCTATAAGCCTTTCCTCACGAGCTGTTGCGGTGTATAAAGATAATACGTATGAAAGCAAGCAAGAAAATCCACTATCTTTATCATGTTTGTCCATGACTGCTAGGTGATCTGCTGACTCAAGGATGTACTGTACAAGTTCAAAGGAGTTTGGAACTCTATCAATGGACCACTTCAGTATAAGCAAGTTTGGTTTGCAAATTTCAAGGTTAAAAAACAATTTAATCAATTCAATATCTGCTTTCTCAAACAGAGTGCGCAGGAATGACTGAGATGTTTTATTAGCTGCTCCAGCTGCAAGTTTAATTGGAGCAGGAAAGGCTCTCAATAAAATTTTTACAAACTCCCATTTACAAGCAGAGACTACTAGTCTCACGCATTCATAAATTTCATTGCTATACTTCATTGACTCAGTACGGAACTCAAGCTGAGTGAGCATATCAATAATGTATTCGAAATCAGCTAGTGAAATATCATGGCAGTACAGTGGTAGCCTTAGCACACGTAGTAGCTCAGGTGATAATGTGCATTTTTTACTGGTTTTGACCATAAAATTTAACAAATACTTTGCAATTCCAATATATTCGCTACTGGGAAATGATCTGTACCGAAAGGAGTCCAGGGGAGCTTTAACATCTTTATGTGACATTGCACCATATATACAGTAAGACAGTGGACACACCCCCAATTTGTCCACTACAATAATATTATTACTAGTATCACAAAATTTGAGTAGATATTTTACCACTTCTAGCTGGGCACAGTAGCTAGCACAGTGAAGAGGAGTGATTCCATGCTCATTCCGGCACATAGGATCACATCTATACAATTCAACAAGTTCTCTTACCACTTCCAAGCCCCCTAGCGCAGCAGCGTAGTGCATTGGTTGACTGAGATCCGGTTGAAAGGGTTCTTTTAGCACTTCTCTCGAATTTATAATCAAACGTGCTTTACGTAGTAGGCCTTCGAAATGCCCTCTCTTGCACATAATACGAACAAATTCCCTCTCAGCGTCCATGACTGAGTGAATATTATAGCTATGCGTTATAGCGCGCCAGCCCCTCCTACTTTTTGCGTAGGAGGGGCTGGCGCGCGAGGCTATGACTATCTCTCTGAGGGAGGCTGGTGAAGGTAATTATGCCATGTTATGACAATGAATAATCTCATCTACATAATCTTGGCATGATAGAACCTGATAATCATAGTACACCCCCTCCTTGCGCATAAAGGGCCCCTGCGCACACTATAGTTTCGTCTTGCGTATTGCCACACTTATGTGCTCACGTGGAATTCCTCGCTCGGTGATGGTGGTCATGCGGAAATGTAATGTCTTCGTACATGCGCGTTGACATCAGTTTAAGCGTATGTGGTAGTTGAGGAACATCCGAACGGCCGGACTGATGTAGTCGTCACAAGTGACACAACTCAGGCAGCGTAGCCTGACACTGTGCACTGTGTATTCAATTGTAAGAAAGATCAGATTCTAAGAATAAAAGAAAACTTCAACAGTCATGTCAAAACTTATCACTGTTTTTGGAGCCACCGGTCAGCAAGGTGGAGCTGTTACCAGAGCACTCCTGGCCAAAGGCTACAAAGTCAGAGTTGTGACCCGCAACCCAGACAGCCCCAAGGCTAAGGAATTGAAGGCCAAAGGAGCTGAGCTGCATGGTGCAAGTGAAGAACATGGATAATGTAGCTAGCCTGGAAGCCGCCATCAAGGGAGCTTACGGTGTATTCCTTGTCACCAACTACTGGGGAATGTTTGCGAAGAACCTAGCGACAGCATATAACAGGGAAATTGCTCAGGGAAATGCTGCCGGAGACTTGTGTAAGAAGTTGGGAGTGAAGCACCTTGTGTACAGTGGCCTGGAATATGTCAAAGAGATCATTGCAGGGGCGTAGGAAGATGGTTTGGTAAGGGGGGGGGGCTCTACAGATCTATAGGGAAGGGCAGTATGATCAGTGTGTATAAAATTGAGCCTAGCTATGTAACTATCAGAAAACATAGGGGGGCACCAGCCCCCGGAGCCCCCATGGTTCCTACGCCTATGCATTGGAAAGCCTTGTCCTCACTTGGATAGCAAAGGACTTGTGGAAAAGTACTTGGATGAAAATGGGATACCCAATACTAGTGCGTGCTATCCCTTCTACTTTGATATTAAACTTCATTACTATGCTTATTCTCCAGTCTGAGAAGAATGACGATGGCACCTACACATTGATATTGCCTGCAAAGAAGGCCATGCATGCTGTTAGTGTGGAGGATACAGGACCGGCAGTGGCAGCCATCTTTGACAAGCCTGAGGAGTACATTGGGAAGAAGATTGGTCTCAGTGGTGGTAAGCTCATTCTCTCTGAGTATGTGGCTATCATCGGCAAAGTGACTGGAAAGACAGTCACTTACAACGAAGTTCCTTACGAGGTCTTTGCCAAGTTTCCATTCCCTGGCGCTGATGATTTAGCTTTAATGTTTGAAGTTTTCGACAGTGGAAAGTTTGATCGCAATATTGAGAAGACGAGAGAACTCAATCCATCCACCCTCAGCTTCCAACAGTGGGCGGAGAAGAATAAAGATAAACTGTTGAACTAGGGATATTATAGCTAACAGGGATGATTAATGCCACAAGAGAATTCCCGCATAATGTTAATAATAATACATGATCATAACAAAAAATTAGCTACTGTCTATAGCTAGGTGACAAAATTAATGTGCATTTTTAACTGGTTTTTGACCATAACATTCATTATTTTTGCGATTTTAAGATATCCACTACTGGGATGTACCGAAAGGAGTCCAGGGGGCCTTATATGGCATTGCACTATAATAATATTATTATAATAATGAACACTTGACCATCTCCCCAGTAGCTGCACAGTGTAATGGTGCATGTGGTAAAAGGTCGTCAATAGAATGCGTACACATCGATCGATGCTGGCCCCAGAAATCATGGAGATGGCGTCTAAGATCGACTCTCAACCTTGATAGCGACAAGTTTCGATGCTTCAATTATAGAGACGAACTCGATTGCACAGTATTCCTTCCGAATTTCAGATTGGTCACACTGCTGCAGTCGCCGCGCGGGCCAGCCCCTTGTGACAGTGATGCGTGCTATATATAGCGCAAGGCTAGCTTTATTTATCCACGGCATTACGTAAGCCAAGGAAACACGTGAAGTTCAACCAACAGTACTTCTCAGAGAAAGTAGCGCTCAGCTTGTAATGTATTCGCTGGATACGCGCGTAAGATATTCTACATATTATTTACTGATTTTCAAGTCCCAGAAAGGCTCCAGCGAGGCCCTGGATTTTCTCATAATTACCTCATAGATTACCTAAGAGATTACACCATAGGTTTCATCATACATTACACCACAATTACCTCATAACCACAGAAAAGTAAATTTCTACTGGGGAGATAACTAGAGCTCTATAGAGCACATACCCCGCGCGCTCTGTAGCCACTGTAGCGTAGTATTGCAACACTCTGAGGCATAGCTGTTTCATGACTTGATGACCCTTTCCAACACTGACGGCTTGAGCATGCGCAGTCGCATCAGCATATTAACAGAGTGGGTGTGGTCGATAAACCACAGGCATGCTGAACAGAAAATGCACGATTTATAGCACTACTAAGCTTTTTTGAGCAATTCGAAGCGCTTACAAACCAGTTTTTCACCGAGATCTACCGATTGGTTGTGCTTACAGCACGCACAGGTGCCTAGAACGCGAGATCTGGCGATTTTCGTGCCGACGACAACGACGACGACAACAACAGACGGACAAACCGATTGCTTTAGCCCTTGCGCATGCGCGCGGGGTAATTATGCAGTAAGAAAGTGGACACACCCCCAATTTGCATATCTATTACAAAACTCTTATTACCACTTCACAGTAGCTAGCACAGTGAAGAGGGATGATTCCATGCTCATTTTGGTACCTAGGATCACATCTACACAATTCAACAAGCTCTCTTATCACTTCCAAGCCACCCAGTGCAGCAGCGTAGAGACTGATCATGAGATCTGGTTGAAAGGGTTGGCGCTGATGACTTAGCTATAATATTTGAATTTTTCAACAGTGGACCGGAAATCCAGACTGCAGCATTGAGAAGACAAGAGAGCTCAATCCTGCCACCCCTAGCTTCAATCAGGCCATGGGATGTTATGACAATGTCATGCCATTTTTAATACAATAGAATTCCTGCAAGATACAAAATTAATCATAGTATTACTATAGTCCTTATCTGAATTGTTTGGGCATGTGCACCACAATAAGTATTAACTACATATACATTATGTTACTACTGTTTAATATTTTGATGACCATAGCCGCTATAGCCTAATACCTGGTAGGTAATTGTGCATGATTAACTACTCCTAATTCCCAGTCGTAAACTACTATAAATTATGATTGTCTTGTATGTGATCTTGTATAATTATGTAGGAGTGCCAAGTGGGCAATGATCTATAGCTAGCTAGCTACATATCTATGTACTGCCAGCTATTCCACAATATACTTTTAATAAAGCATACAACTTTAATAGTCTCAAACTTGGTGACAATGCAATTTGCATTAATTTTGTTATTAATGCTGACAGTTCATTAATATTGGCTTGATATTGCATTCGCAATGGTATTGACCGTCCATCTACCAGCAAATTTGATAATTCAATTATAATTTTGTCAGCTTTGGCTATGAAATTCCACAAGTGAGCCCCCTGGTCTAGGTAATACTCAGGCACAGAAGTAATAAATTATTATTAGGTAATGAGGTTGGGATAATCATTAATGTTATTATTGACAGACATGCATGAGGACTCAGAACAATTAATCAACACAGATTAGGGGGTGAGTACCTTAGGGTGACAATTATTTGGAGGTACATTTTTCGGTGATTTTGGCTTAAAATGCCACTACTAAATTTTGCGATTTAGTATAATAATTGTGATAATGGTACAGGGTCGACACATTCTAATGTTCTATAGCTCAATATTGCATGTAAGCTGTAACATGCCATAATGTTCACGTAATGCATAGATACATTAATCCTTATCGAAGACTTGTGTAAGGGGGCTTGTAATTGTCCAAAGTCCTTGTGGAAAAATTAACGTCATTATGACGTTAGGGGGGGAGGGGGTCTTGGTCCATGACGTTTACAACTGCATTGTCAGCAGATTTTAGCCTAGTTGTGATTATGCATTCTTGTGGTTGAACAAGTCCAGACACACCTCCAGCAGTGTCAAAATTTGCATTTTTGTGACAAGCACTACATAGCTAAAAGTGTGCAGGTAGCTACAGGCAAGCAAGAAACTGCTAAAGAAGCACAGGTATGCAATGAATCCATGAAGATATAGCTATCACTGTAGAATACAAGTGAATACCGAATGTGTAGGCTAAATGGAGCAGAATCAGAGTTTCAGTATTGAATCTATGCTGAAATGCTGTGACGTTAAGAAAGGGAGGAAGGGAGGTAAAATGTTAACGTCATAATGACGTTAATTTTTCCACAAGGACTTTGGACAAGGCCCCTATTAAAGGTATTCATTGTAGCACGCATGTAGTAGGTTTCGTAGTGTAGCTCAATAATCTGCAGCTCATTGCGCATGCGCACAGGTTTACGCATGTGCGCTGACGTCACTGATCAGTGCGTTCGTTGATTGATTGAGGAAGTGGTACATGGTCTATTGGGCACTGATGCTTGACGTCACAATTCAGGCAGCCTAGTGCATTGCGAAAGGTATAAAACTGCTCCTAGTAAAGAGCAGACGCCATTCAAGTTGAGCAAGTTCAAATCACAATTAAGAAGAAAATTTAAAGGAAAGAATTCAACAATCATGTCAAAACTGATTACTGTTTTTGGAGCCACCGGTCAGCAAGGTGGAGCTGTTGCCAGAGCACTCCTGGCCAAAGGCTACAAAGTCAGAGCTGTGACCCGCAACCCAGACAGCCCCAAGGCTAAGGAATTGCAGGCCAAAGGAGCAGAGCTGGTGCAAGTGAAGAACATGGACGACGTAGCTAGCCTGGAAGCCGCCATCAAAGGAGCTTACGGTGTATTCCTTGTCACCAACTACTGGGGAATGTTTGCGGAGAACCCAGCGACAGCATATGACAGGGAAATTGCTCAGGGAAAAGCTGCCGGAGACTTGTGTAAGAAGCTGGGAGTGAAGCACCTTGTGTACAGTGGCCTGGAGCATGTCAAGGAGATCATCGGAAAGCCTTGCCCTCACTTCGATAGCAAAGGGATTGTGGAAAAGTACTTGGATGAAAATGGGATACCTAATACTAGCACACGCTATTCCTTCTACTTTGATAACTTGGCTACTATGCTTAGTCCCCAGAAGAATGACGACGGCACCTACACACTGACGTTGCCTGCAAAGAAGGCCACAGATGGTGTTAGTGTGGAGGATGCAGGGCCGGCAGTGGCAACTATCTTTGACAAGCCTGAGGAGTACATTGGGAAGAAGATTGGTCTCAGTGGTGATAAGCTCACTCTCTCTGAGTATATGGCTATCATTGGCAAAGTGACTGGGAAAACAGTCACTTACAACGAAGTACCTTATGAGATCTTCGCCAAATTTCCATTCCCTGGTGCTGATGATATGGCTAACATGTTTGAATATTACGACATCGGAAATCCAGACCGCAATATTGAGAAGACGAGAGAGCTCAATCCATCCACCCTCAGCTTTCAACAGTGGGCAGAGAAGAATAAAGATAAACTGTTGAACTAGGAATGTTATGACAGGGATGATTAATGCCACAATAGAATTTCTGCATAATGTTATTACATGATAATATCATACAAAAAAGGTTACCGTCTAGTTCCTGAATGATATGAATTGTTTGGGCATGCATGTGCACCACAATAACAAGTGGCCCTGGGTTCGATTCCCGGCGGCTTCCCGGATTTTTTCTCTTCCAGCTAGCTTTAGGATGTAGATGGGGTGATGAGAGTGTGTGTGCCCATCCTTGTTAAGCTAAGAACTTTCATGTAATTACTATTGTTGGGGCTCTGTGCTTTGGTGATTTAATTATCCCGGCAGACTCCGTGAACGTAGTTTGGGTATAGGGTTGACTTTCGCCCTTAAAGCTGGAGGGGGGGAGTTCGGGTGCCTAAGGGTGGTCGTGGCTCAGTGGTAGAGCGCTGGCGGCTCAAGTCAGTGGCCCTGGGTTCGATTCCCGGAGGCTTCCCTGATTTTTTCTCTTCCAGCTAGCTTTAGGATGTAGATGGGGTGATGAGAGTGTGTGTGCCCATCCTTGTTAAGCTAAGAACTTTCATGGATGACTACTTCGGTTGTGGGGGTATTGTAATACTAGCTAGCTATTTGTGCGCGAAAGTTTTGCGACCGGGGCCACTATGTGTCAGAGGTCGGAGTTTCTTGGTTGTAGCAATGAAGAAACGAATAGTAAGTCAATCAGAGCAGACTTTGTAGCTACTTGTTCTTGAAATTCAATATGATATTTCACAGTCAGGCCTATTATAGCATGTACAGGCATTACTCTTGCTGGTTGGAGGGGGGGCATGTGCTCTTGGTGCCTCCCCCCTTGTTCCTACACCTATGAGCTTTAATAGTAGTTACTGTGCACAATAATGCGCTACCTGCTATAAGCAATAAATTATGCAAGATCCGTAGGCAGATCCAAATTTTCGGCAAAGATCAATATCACGTGTATAAACGGGAATAGAATGCCCACGCGTGTGTTGTTCCCTTGCTAGTTATGTCTTATATAATATAATATTGCTCCTTTGTGCTACCCATTATCACTCTGTCTCATGCTCTAGATTTGTCATCCTTGCCCTATAAAAGCACTGCTGTGTTTGTGTGTAGCCAGATCTCACTGTATTGTGTGAAAGTTGAATCCAAGGATATATTATTGGGGTGCTCCTACGAGATCAATTCTCTTTACTGAGATCAATTCCCATAAGATCAATTCTTGTGCTTGAATGCTTCCAAATATTCATCGATACTAATTGTTCTGCCATTAAACCTCTGGAAAAGGAGTCTGTATTCTTCTTTCTCTTTCTCTGACCCTTCATCTTTGTGGAGGTCCTGTAGCTCCAGACTCTCTACAAATTCTGCCATAATCTTCAGTTGCAACTTGGATGAAATGATGCCAAGTGATCATATTATTTTATCTCCTTGTATAGCTGATCAAGTAACCTTTTGACAGCACTTGTCATCCCTAACCTTTAGACACCACTTGAGTCATCACCCCTAACCTTTTAACAGTACCTGAGCAGCTACTGACCGAGGACATCTTCAACCTTTAGAAGGCATCTGAGTAGCTATACTGCATTGTAACATTCATGGGGGGGGGGGGGGGGGGAGGGGGTGGACTGCTCTGGGGTGGGGTAAAAATTGAGTTGATCTTATGACAAGTTGATTTTCTTTGCGGGAGTTGACCTAATGTGAATTGACCTCATGGCACGGAATCTATATATTACACTGGTGTCAGGAGTGGGATCTCGTCAATGGCCTCTCCAGAAGATGATGCCTTGGTGGAACTACAGGCAAGGGCTTATAAGCCCTTGCTACAGGTGAACCCATCTGCCACTGGTGGTGGAGATGGAGAGTCTGCCAGGTCATCCCAGGTTGTTACCGTTAGATTACCCGACTATGCTATCAGAACGAGCCTGCGACCACCCGTTCCTTTCACTTCCAGAGCTGATCTAGAACTGTGGATGAAATGGCTTGAGCTCTACATTAAACGTATCGGGGTGGCCAAAGAGCAGTGGCCAGACTAGAGAACTTTTACCTCTCCTCGATGGCGAACCACTTCAGAGTTATCAATCAACTTGGACTCGTGGAGTCGACTGATTATGATGCCATATGATAGCTCATCTGAAAAAATACTCGCTGGCGGGGAACGAGTTTAAATGGCAATTTCGGCTACAGAAGCATATGCAGAGATCTGGAGAGAGCCTGGTGGAATATGCAGGTTCACTTCGTGCATTGGCGGAAAAGGCGTATCCGGCGTGGAGCCTGGAACAACGGCGAGATGCCCTCAGAAACAAGTTCATTCAAGGGGTGCAGTCATCTTCAGTCCAGTTGCATCTGATGAGAGAGAAGCCATTAAGTCTTAATGCAGCGTTGGAAGTAGCTATCCACCGCAAAATGTCGAGGCTGCACAGAATCGTCTCCAGAAGGAAAAGCAAAATCGGAGAGCCTGATGGTACAAGGCAGGGAGGAGGACTCCCTTGAGACCAATGCTCTGACTGGAAGACCTCGCTTAACAGTATCTGAAGACATTACTCATCTGCGGACTGGCAAGCAGCCTATGGAGAGCAGGAATGGTGTGATTTGCTGGGGCTGAAAAGAGAGGGGGCACACATTCAACAAAATTGCCCTAAGAAGAGCTGGAGATCAAGTTAAATCTAGCAGCCCAACCAACCAATTTAAACCAAGAGTAGCAGCTGTGAGCTCAACTCTCTATGTTGATGGATGGATCAATGAGCAACCCACTTCAATGCTTCTTGATACAGGCTCTACCATCTGCATTGTACGAGAGGATATCTGGAGAAGCACCTCTACGCACAGTGACCTGAGACCTCCCGCGCACCCAGTGGTTACAGCCAATGCAGATGTCGAACTGATAGTGGGGACACTCGTGGTCCACCATCCAGTTCTGGTGGCCAGTGATCTGCATGGCCCAAAGCTGCTTACTAGGACCCGACTTCTTGAAGAAAATATGGTTGCAAACATGTCGTGTACTCTGCCCAGAAACTACAATCATACAGGGCTATTCCCAAATGCAGCTCCCCTTGGTGTTCTCCAGGTCTAGAGTTGAGCACCACTTGACTCCGTGGAGGGTGTCAATGGTGTCGTCAATCTGGGGCAAAGGTTGAGCATCCATTTTGGTGACTTTTCTGAAGCCAACACAAAACCTTGTTGTGCCATCCTTCTTGCACGCCAACACAATCAGCCGATGCCCACGGACCCTCAGCAATGATTCCTTGTGTCAGCATGTCATCCAATAACCCACGCACATGTTGACGCCACTGAAAGGGCAAGCGCCGTATTGGTTGTTTGATTGGTTGCAAGAGTCCGGTGTTGATCCGGTGTTGGGTCAGACTGGTGCGGCCTAGATCTCCTCCGCCAGTTGAGATTACCTCAGAGAACTCCAGGAGCAGGTTTTGAAGCTGCACTTGCTCCCTCCCCGAGATTCCATCTGCATCAGATACAAGCCGGTGTGTTGCTTCTTGATGCTGTTTGTTGGCCTGTTTATATAGTAGGTGCTTTCCTGGCCTCCTCTGTGTTTGCCACCTCTACCCCGGCACATAGTATTGCATCGTCCCCTGCATCCACAGGTTGCAGCTGCCCAACTCTCTCTGATTGGTAGATTGTGACTGGTACAGGGGAAGGATTCAGAACTCTCACTGGGACGTTAGTAGACTTTGTAGAGACGAAACAGTGAGCCACCAAAAGTCCATGCCGCTCCATGAATTCAGAGTATGGCTCTAACATACAGGTAGCTTCTGCACTCGTTGGTCTGTCAGGTTCTGCAGGCTGTGGCCTAGCCAGTGGATACTGGCAAGTGGAGATGGAGCCCAGTGACCAAACAGCATTCACCACACCTTTCAGCCTATTCCAGTTCTGTGTGATGCCGTTTGGGCTCTGCAATGCTCCGGGGACTTTTCAACGCCTAATGGAACGGGTGCTAGCAGGCCTACATTGGACTTCTTGTCTGGTATACATTGACGACATTATTATCTTCAGCCAGATAATGCAGGGGACATCTTCACCATCTATGGGATGTGTTTACCTGTCTATGTGACGCCAGGAGCTTATGAGCGCTGCGAAGCAGCGCGATGCTTCGCAGCGCTCATAAGCTCCTGGTGACGCTAATCTGAAAGTAAAGCCCACTAAGTGCCACCTTCTACACACCATCTCTTTGCGAGGGAATGCCAAAGTGGGTGTTGTAGTGAGCTGCTTTTTCAATTGTGTAAAGGCGCTTTCACATTCTGGTGTCCATGACCATTTTCGTCCAGCCTGTATCGGACGATGCAGGGGTGATGCTACTTGTGCAAAATTCTTTACAAATAGTAGTCTATAGCTAACAGGAGGGCAGACCAAGAAACCTCTGAAGCTCTTTGCTATCGGTTGGTGTCTTCCACGCACTGATGCACTGCACCTTGGCATGAAAGATTAGCTCTTAATTACTCCCTGATTTCAGTCAAGAATTCATCCTTGATGTGGATGCAAGTGGAGAGGGACTAGGAGCTATCCTCTCCCAAAATATTGATGGCCATGAATATTATGTAATCGCATATGCAAGCAGAGCTGCTTGCGCTGATATGCGGTGCTCAACATTTCCGTCCTTACCTATAAAATCGACAATACTGCTTGCGCTGATATGGGGTGCCCAACATTTCCGTCCTTACCCACAAAATGAACAACACTTTGTGGTCCGCACGGATCACAATACTTCAAGCAAACAGAGGGTCAGGTGGCTGGAGATTCTATCAGAGTACAACATGGAGATTGAGCACCGCCCAGGAAGGCAGCATGCCAATGCTGATGCTCTCTCGACGGACAAGACGCAGAGAAAGGTCACCAATAGAAGAGCCTGATTTGATTGCTTTGGCTCAGTGTAGCGACACCTGGCTGCTCAAATGGAGCCCCAGAGACATCCGGAAAATCAATACTTGGATGAAGACCTAAAGTGATAATTATTCAATGGTTGGAGAAGCTAGGATGCAGTCCCATCAAGATTCCAAAAGATGGCAGTCACTATCTGAAAGCACTTTGGAACCAGAGATTCCAGCTGACTGTGATTACAGGGGGGAGTCTTATACCATCATTGGAAAAGTATAACTGGTAATGGAGCCAATCAACGACTCCAATTGGTCCTCCCCACATGCTTGGTGCCCGATGTTTTGACCGAGTTGCACAACAGCCGTATACTGTAACTGGTGGCCACTTGGGTGCTATATAACAAGACCAATGAAAAGATGCGGTCTTGTGTTGATTATGTAAATCTACAGAAGACAGTGGAAGACTGGTGTCGCCAGTGCAAACTCAGCTCAAGCTCCTATCAAGAAACCATGGGCTCCAATGCAGCTATCTGTGACGAGCAAACCAATGGAACGGATCGCCATGGATATCCTTGGGCCTCTGCCAACCACAGCCAGAAACAACAAATACATACTGGTTGTTGGAGTAATGAAAAGAAGCCTATTCAATGCCAAATATGGAAACCACAACTATTGCTAACCTACTAGTTAATTAATTCATCTGCAGGTTTGGGGTGCCTGAATGTCTCCACATTTTGCTATCACTTAATAACTTGTGTGTGCTAATTATAATGTGCTTAGCCTAACTATATTTCTGGATGTGCCGTTGCTATGCTTGTTGTGTTAATGTGTTCGGTTTCTATATAAGATGAGCATTTGTGTATTAGATTCATTTGTAATGCCGTGCTATCATCCTATAATTCTATCAACCTTTTCTACAAATTACCCTTACTGATATTCAACGAGCAGCTTGGCGAAAGTTCGGCGACTACTATCATTACAAAAGCACTGCTCTGTTTGTGTGTAGCCAGATCTCACTGTATTGTATGAAAGTTGAATCCAAGGATATAGCTAGCTATTACACATGTATTAATAACCTCTAAAAATTCAGCAAAGCTCAAGCAACATCATTATTATTTCCATGCCGAATTTTGTAGACGAAATACGGTATGCAATATAATATTATATATTATAATATATACAATAGCTGAGTCCAAATTCAAATTCTGAGTCTTAGCTATATAATAATACTGTATAGTGCCATAGAAATGCTAGTTGGCCTCAAATGCTTGTCCAAAAAATCCTTTTGCTTCTTGACCAATGGCTCCTGTCTCAAACCAAAACTTGAATTCGTAGTTATTCAACTCTTGCCTGTCAATATTTCCATCATGATTTGCATCAGCTACCTTAAATGCTTCATCAGCAGCACTCTCGGAAAGATTACAGGCTTGGAAAATTCTCCGATACTCATCCAAACTTAGGAAACCATTCTTATTCGTATCTGCAACGTCGTACACAGCGTCATTCATCGGATAAAGTATCGGCACTTCTCCCTTTTCCTTTTTAGCGTGCTCCTGAACGGCAAACTCGCTGAATCCTTTCACAAATTCGTCGCATGTCAGTTGCTTTCCCTCTTTTATTCCTATCGCTTCAAAATACGCGCCAGTTAGTTCGCGTAGCCGATGAATTAGCTGGGGTGGGTCGGGTTTGCACACCTTCTCTATGTTGTTCACCCAGAGCTGCCAGTCGGCTGGCTCAAGGTAGCCGTTTTTGTTGTAATCGAGGAGATTGAATAGCGATTTGACACGCTTGAGCCAGTAAGGATCTTGCAAATATTTCTCGGACATGATTGCTGATATCAGACAGATTTTGTTGAGCACTTCTGATCCGCGAACAAATGCCGCTGCACTTGTGGCCCTGTTTTATCATCTGAGTCGGCTGGCCGGGTGGGAAGTTACGTGTTCTCATGAGGCATTGCCCGGGATAACCAATTGCCATACTACCATATGATATGGATCAATTCCTGGAAACGCGTGTAAGCTTAATTAAACATTTTTCAACAATGTCATGTCGTCATGTAGATAGCATTAGCTATCTCTTCATAAACAAAGCGCGCGCAATACGCGGCACTTATATGATGCTCATGAGGTTTTCATAGCTACCAGCCGGCACTATTGTTTCCTGGAACTCTATATATTTTCGTAAACTCAATAATATGATTTATAATATATTTATGGGTTTTGTTTCCTGCTGCAAGACTGACACTATTTCCATTGCTCCAGCAACTAAGCTGGGACCTGGCAGGGGGGGGGGGGGGGGGGGCAAAAAAGACAAACATATCTGTCTGACTCTCACTGGCATTAGTCTCGCGTGCCAGCCCCTCCTATGCAAAGAGGGCCTAGCGTGCAAGATTACATTGTTATTGAGTATCAAAATCAGGTGGGATCTGATCATGATTTCAGGTACTAGTCTATCACCTATGGAAGCCGAAAAGGGCAATTTCGTTCGATTCCGCAACCCGCAACCCGCATCCCGCACCAAACATATCTGTCTGACTCTCACTGGCATTAGTCTCGCGTGCCAGCCCCTCCTATGCAAAGAGGGCCTAGCGTGCAAGATTACATTGTTATTGAGTATCAAAATCAGGTGGGATCTGATCATGATTTCAGGTACTAGTCTATCACCTATGGAAGCCGAAAAGGGCAATTTCGTTTGGTTAATTACATACATGTACATGTACAGCGGAATAAACAGGAAATGAAAACAAGTGAAATAAAATGAAAATAGAGTAATGAATAAAGGAAATCATAGCTATATATTATAGTTTCAAGTTTAAAAAGAGGGTACCTGGCCTTCATGAAGGGCCAGGTCGATGGCTTCAGTGGTGGGGGGTGGCGGGTGTGGCGAATTTCGTTCGATTCCGCAACCCGCAACCCGCATCCCGCACCTTGCGGGATGCGGGTTGCGGGTTGCAGAATCGAACGAAATTGCCCTTCTCGGCTTCCATAATCACCCTAGTCCAAAGTCCTTGTGGAAAAATTAACACTCAGGCGGTCAGACAGTGTAACGCTTTGTTTAAGGCTCACAAGCGGACCAAGAGTACTTCAATGCATCAGAAGTACCGAGCTGCCAGAAACTGAGTCACTGTATGCTATGCTGCGTCTTAGTAAAACCAAGTAGCTACTTTCGCAAGTTGAGGTCTTGTAATTCCAAAGACTTCTGGCTATGAGGAGCTAACTAGGCTGGTAAATGTCCCCATGCTGAGCGAGAGGAGACTACACTTGAAGCTTGTGCAAGTTTACAAGATTCTTCATGGATCAGTGTGTGACTTTCCCGATGATATTCTACAAATCCAATTGGCACATTCAAGCAGACTGGCCAGGGCACAAACTCTGCACTGTCCCTTTGCACGAACTAACTATTATTATAATTCATTTGTCCCCAGTAGCATCAGAGCTTGGAACTCGCTAGAGGAGGACCTAGTACTTACCCCAAGTCTCCAGTCATTTAAGCTGGCTCTTAAGGTACCATTAAATTGCGTGGGCGTGAGGTGGGGGATATGACACCTAAACCACATCAAAGTCATTAGTGAGGTGCATGTTGTGTAACCACGCCCTTTTAATTGCACAGGTCTCAGGGGTGTGGCTGCTAGAGCCGGAAGTGTTCATTTAATATCCTCCATGGACCGGAAGCCGAGCCGGAAGGGAGGGGCCAGGCCACGCCCAAAACAGCCCCACCCTGTTCCCCAAGGACCACCATTCTCAATCAAGTGCCTACTAACCACCGGATGTCCACCGGAAGCCCACAATCAATCCCAATTAAAACACACAGCTTCCTCAAGGCCAAAACACACACAAACACTTGGAGGCCGTTCTGCCACACCGCCCACGCAAGAGCTCACCTCATTTCCTGTGTGGGCGGAGTAACAACACGTCATCGCAACCACATCCGCTTCAAACCATCGTCAGCTTCCGCCCAGCCGTACAGGCCCCTCGATCGCACCGCCGTACAGTGCCTCATTAACAGACATGGCCTCACCTTTGACCTCCTGCCACGCCCCCAAAGCCTCCTGGACGGGTTCAAAGGTCACCACCGCATCCGGGACACGCCCACCTATCGCCGCAGCCGAGTCCCCGGCCCCGATGTCCAAGCACTGGCCCGTGAAGCCACGCCCAATCGGAAGCAATAAAACCTGCATTAACGCACACGCACACACTGCACACAGTGCCAGGAACACGCCCACATGCTTAATTAGGCCTAATTAGCTTTTTTTTTTTTTTTTTTTTTTTTTTTTTTTGTCGTTGCGGTTAATAGTTAAGCAAGAATGCTTTGATCTTGCTTTGATGTGGGCAATTACCGGCCTTTTCTTCAGGGGCCACTTCCGGTCGCTAATTACACGCGCATAATCATCCCTGGCCGATTCTGGACACGCCCACCTTCGACCAAAAGCACTCGTATGGCCTCTTCGGCCACGCCCCTTCACGATTCGCTAATTGAATTAGCCATTCCTGACGCTCACGCCCACGCAATTAAATGGTACCTTAAAAGCAGCCCAACTTGACTTTTAAACTATTATGTTTAGCTTTTATATATTCCTTTCTGTCACTGTATTTATGTACCAGGGTGCACACTCGATTAGTCTTAGTTTAGGCGTGACAAACTAAATTCACAGTTTATCGTCACAAAGATTTCGATTTTGCATGCGGGCGGGCGGTCATTTTTCATATTTCAAACCAGTAGAGAGTGCTGGATAGCTATGCTCGAACCTCGAAATCGCCGACGCCCCGCCCTCTAATTAACGCGATCGGTGGGTGGGGCTCAAAGTGCCATATGTTTACTGTATTGAATATGAAATCTGAAAAATTTTGAGAAAATCTGAAAATCCATGCAGTCTACACTAAGACCTACCGTTTAATGGCAAAACGGAAATGATGTTTTCCTGCGTATGATTACGCACGCGCGCGTACGTATTACGCATGTACACGCAATAATCTCGTATACGTCCACGTACGTCCGTATATCTATCCGTGTACCGCGCCCTACCCAGGACAGAATGAATTTTTCTCGTTTTCGAAGGCTCGTTTCTCGAAGCGCCTCGAGCGGTTCTGTTCCACGCTACTGCTATGCACTGCCACTATGGTATAGACATCGAGGATGCCTCGTTTTTCGTTCTGGAATGAGTGTTACAGATTTGCCCCGAATTCAAAGTTCCATTCAGCCAGAAAAGATCAAGAAATGGACGAGCGAGTTGAACTGTCACGAAGAAAGTACTCAAGACGAAGAGTTGATAGCTATAACTTAGCTAATTTAGTAGCTAAAGTTTAGTATTTTCTTTAGTTGACAGTCTAGCTAGCTACTATCAAGAAAATAGAACAGGCTAAAGTGATAAATTATTTTAGATTTTCAAAGAGCGCTCGTGGTGGCTGAGTGACCCTGGAAGACTCGGGATTCAGCGGAGTAACTGCTCCGGTACTTACCTACTAGTGGACCAAGTCCCCTAGCGCTGGTGTGAGTGTTACAGATTTGCCCCGAATTCAAAGATGCCATCAGCCATACGCGGCTGAAAACTGGTTCATGTCTACATCGGTCATCTCGGCACGCTTAGTCTTGTTCTTGGTATCAATGTGAAGCTCAGCTCTTCTTCTTTACAATGGTACTTGAGATAGAACGATAGCTAACTCACACTAGAAGATACAGTTGTACATAGACATGCACTATTTTTGACCCCACGTGTATGGCATGCATATCATTAACCCCCATAGGCGCCATGCAAACCGCGCGTTGACATTAAAATGTATTGTACGTATATGGACTTCCGGTGGTCTTAGTGTAGACTGCATGCGGGCGGTGACGATAAACAGCGAATTCAGTTTGCCCCGCCTTAGCATTTCGTAATATATACTTCTGGCTATTGTGTATCCTTTGCTATTATTAAGAAGCAAGAAATATTATAGACATTAAACACTAAGTTACACACTAAGATAAAAGAATTTCCGTATGAGTAATGTAATGTAATGTAATGTAATATAAATAAATAATTCTTGGGGCCTATGGAACGATATTATGCAATAATTTTTATATGCAGGTGAAGAATGGAAGAAATAAAGAAAATGATATGTATCAAAACTTTAAATTTCACTTTCATATCTCAGAAAACGCCGTGTTTGTTGTGTCAGAGCCATGGGGAAAGTCCCTGTTTATACGTACGTGCATAGCGCCAGTACATTATCGATCGCATGCTGTGACGTTCCGCGTACGGTAACGCCCACCTAAATTGAAAAATGCAATGAACGAGCTCTGAGGTGGCACCTAGGAGAATGAGGTCAAGTTCGTTGGCGTGGTAGACGTGTTCCGTTGCTCATAGCGGTGAAAGGAGGAGAGAACGAAGCCTGTGGAAAGGCTTGGAAGCAACATTGGGCAAGAAGAACGGTACCAATGGTCGTCAACTGAAGCGAGTCTCTAGTTTGTAATGAGAAAAGCCAATGGAAGGTAAGCTAGTTTGATCATAAATCGAGAATGCATGGTATGAATTCTTGTGATGTAGCTAGCTAGACTAGTAATAACGTGGCTAAGTAGCTATGACAGTTCCTATGAGTGTGATAGGCCTCAAACCCTGGTAGAGGGAGGGCTTGGTGTAGCCTCATACCCAGGCCCTTCAAAAGGAGGAGGAGAAAGGGCCTGGTACACATTGCATGTGCATGCGCCAAGGGACACTAGAAAAATGTGGGTTAATCGGATACTATTGTATACTGTACGTCATGCAGAACCCGCGAATGATCACTATGGTAATGCGACCGGTCACTATAGAGACCCCAGCGCATGCGCGTGCAGTATGTACCAGGCACTTTCTCCTCCTTCTCTTGAAGGGTCTGGGAACGAGGCTAGGCTTGGTGCTGCAGGTATCACAATGGTACTACAGCAGTGGCGTGCCATCACTTTATCTCCTGGTGTTCTATCACTGCATACACAACAGTCAGTCCATTTCCGCCCCTCCTCCATAGCAACCCTTCTATAGCAATTCCAAGACAGTGGTGGACCTCGGTAAGCTATTGATATCAGAGCCTGATGGGATTTTTCATTGATCGCTGCCCTTGCAATGCTGACGTCTTATAACTGATATAAAAAGTTGATGCAACCTGGAGCATCACTTCACATGCACTCGTGTATAACAATCTATAGCTGCCAAACTGATCCAGTTTATTGACAAACAGCATCATCACCCAGGGGTGTTCCATTGATTCTATTGGCTACAACTTCATCTGGCTGGATCTATTGTAAGTGGACATGTGAGTGGTGTATGTACATGTATGTGGCATGTATATGGTAGAATAATATTATTGTGCATGTGCATGTAACATGTAAACTAATTTTATGAAAGGCATCACTTGTGTACATGTATGTACTTCCCCTACACATAGTATACGTACATGTACATGTACATTCTTCAGCTTCACAATCTTTTGCTTATCCAGGTGACCATGAGGATGTCACACCGCTTTCATCAGACCAATAGGCATGGACACTCCCAACTGGCTGCCTCTTCACTGCTGTAGGAACTCCCGTTTGATTTATGTCTGTAACTAACTGTCATTCCTACTACTTTCTGAAGCTGGTAAGTATGGGACTAGTATAATACACACACAATGTACCTGTCCACTTAAAGATCGTGCATGTAGCTTTTATTGTGGAATTCTTTCACAAGTGCGAGGACTACACAAGGGGTCTGACCGAGATCTTCTCGCTCAGTCAGTGTATCACAAACAAATGCACACACATTGTAGGTACCCAGATGTACGTGTACTCTCAGAGAATAATATGTGCCTTGGTACCCCAACAATGGGCTTTCCCTTCACATGTCAGCAAAAGGAAACATGGCTCGTAAACAATGTACAATTAAAGCTGATACATCTATATGGCTATGTTACCATTAGGGTAGTGTAAGTACCTGACATTTGAACATGTACGTAATTTATTTTAAGTACAGCTTGTTACAATTCTTTTATCTTAGTGTGTGGTTAGCTTGTTACACACTAAGATAAAAGAATTTCCGTATGAGTAATGTAATGTAATGTAATGTAATATAAATAAATAATTCTTGGGGCCTATGGAACGATATCATGCAATAATTTTTATATGCAGGTGAAGAATGGAAGAAATAGAGAAAACCATATGTATCAAAACTTTAAATTTCACTTTCACATCTGAGAAAACGCCGTGTTTGTTGTGTCAGAGCCATGGGGAAAGTCCCTGTTTGTACGTACGTGCATTGCGCCAATACATTTTCGATCGCATGCTGTGACGTTTCCGCGTACGGTAACGCCCACCTAAATTGAAAAATGCAATGAACCTTTGAGGTGGCACCTATATAGGAGAATGAGGTCAAGTTCGTTGGCGTGGTAGACGTGTTCCGTTGCTCATAGCGATGAAAGAAGGAGAGAACGAAGCCTATGGAAAGGCTTGGAGGCAATATTGGGCAAGAAGAACGGTACCGATGGTCGTCAACTGAAGCGATCCTCTAGTTTGTATTAAACGAGAAAAGCCAATGGAAGGTAAACTAGCATGATCATAAATCGCGAATAGGATGTATGCGTGCGTGTACGAAGTAGAGACTTTAATTATAAGCAGCAGTATTTGTTACGATTGGTGCTCGATGACTAGAGCATCTAATCGAGTGCCTGGGGTGTCAGTACAGTGTAAGTATGCATGGTATGAATTATTGTGATGTAGCTAGCTAGACTAGTAATAACGTGGCTAAGTAGCTATAATAGTTCCTTTGAGTGTGATAGGCCTCAATCCCTGGTAGAGGAGGACTTGGTGTAGCCTCGTACCCAGGACCTTCAAAAGGAGGAGGAGAAAGGGCCTGGTACACATGCATGTGCATGCGCCGGGGGACCTCAGAAAAATGTGGGGGTAATCGGATACTACAGGGCCGGGGGAAGGTAGAAAATTATGGTGAGGCTAAAGTGGTAGCATACTGATGTGCAAGGGGTATGGGGGGGGGAGGGTGGGGAGGGCCTAGCATCTCCTTCCCCCAGAATTATATTTCTGAGATGGACACTTTCAGCTGTATTAACTCTCAGTTCATGGATGATGCCTGGTCGCTAAAATCTCTAAGACTAGGACTACAGATGCTATTGTAATGGTAGTTGCACGTGCATATGGTTGCTCGAGCGTGCGCTTAAGCGCTTGCGCAGAACACGCGGTAGGCGTGGTTCATAGTTTCAGCATTGCAGGAACGCCCAACTAGCACATAGCTACGAAAATCAGACCAAATATTGCTCAGGCCATGGCCTGAGCAGCCGGAGCGGCTCCCCCGGCCCTGTACTATGGAATACTCTTCATTTATCATCCATAGAACTGTACGTCATGCAAAACCCGCAAATGATCACTATGGTAATACGACCGGTCGCTATGGAAACCCCAGTGCATGCGCGTGCAGTGTGTACCAGGCCCCTTCTGCTCCTCCTCTTGAAGGCCTGGGAACGAGGCTAGGCTTAGTGCTACAGTTAGCACAGTGGTACTACAGCAGTGGTGTGCCATCACTTTATCTCCTGGTGTTCTATCACTGCATACACAACAAAGTTGATGGCGACCTGGAGCATCTTCCTCCACCACTTCACGTGCACTTGTGTATAACCATCTATAGCAGCCAAACTGATCCAGTTTATCAACAAACAGCATCATCACCCAGCTAGGGGTATTCCATTGATTCTATTGGCTACAACTTCATCTGGCTGGATCTGTTGTAAGTGGACATGTGAGTGGTGTATGTATGTGGCATGTACATACGTAGAATAATATTATTATGCATGAACATGTAAACATAATTTATATAAAAAGGCATCACTTGTGCACATGTATGTACAAGTACACAATGTACAGTATGTACTTCCCCTACACTTAGTTTACTTACATGTACATGTATGTTATGTTCTTCAGCTTCACAATCTTTTGCTTGTCCAGGTGAGCGTGAGGATGTCACACCCGCTATCATCAGACCGATAGTCATAGACACTCCCAACTGGCCGCCTCTTCACTGCTGTAGGAACCCCTCTTTGATTTGTGCCTGTGACTGTCATTTCTACTACTTTCTGAAGCTGGTAAGTACAGGGCTAGTATAATACACACACAATGTACCTATCCACTTAATTAAAGGTCATGCATGCAGATTTTATTGTAGAATTCTTTCACAAATGCTAGGAAGGGTTTACCCAAGGTCTTAATTAAAGATCGTGCATGCAGCTTTTATTGTAGAATTCTTTCACAAATGCGAAGGAAGGGTTTAACCAAGGTCTTCTCGCTCAATCAGTGTATTACACACATATGCACATACATTGTAGGTACCCAGATGTACATGTACTCTCAGAGAATAATAGTATGTGCCTTGGTACCCCAACAATGGGCTTTCCCTTCACATGTCGGCAAAGGAGACATGGCTATTAAACAATGTACAATTCAAGCTGATTCATCTATATGGCTGTGTTGCCATTAGTGACATTTGAACATGTTATTTATTTAAGTACAGCTTGTTACAATTCTTTTATCTTAGTGTGTGGTTAGCTTGTAGAAAAAAAAAAAAGATTTAATGTAAATAATGTTTGAGACTCTGGGAAGCTATTCATGACAAACTATTCATATGAGCACGCAGAATGGATCGTACTTGGAAATTTCTTGGAAGCGGAATTTTGATTCACACCTTAGAATTAAAGTTACGGTCCTTTAAAGTTTCCCATATGTTTGTATAGGGAAGCCATACGTTTGCAATGTTTTCCGCCCACGCGCTACGTGAAAAACGGGAAATTCCCGTGGTGTGCGTTATTTAGAAAAATTCTCAAAATTGGAGTATAGGTTGTTTGCTTGCTTTGTAAGGCTCTACTGTGCATCCTAGGTGTATTTTGTGGATTTCTGACGACTTTTACCAACTTTTTGACAAAATTGAAGTTTAGGCTGCCTGCAGCTTGCATTGGCTCTACTGTGCATCCTAGGTGTATTATGTGGTTTTCTGGACAATTTTTTTTTCTGCTTAGTGTTCAGGTCTCCTTGAAAAAAAAAAAAAAAAAAAATCCATCAAACTATTTAATGAAAAATATTATTCTATTCCCACGTTGCTATCTAACGGTTTAGAAGTCTCCAACAACCGTGAAAAGGCATCTCTTTTGAACAATTTCTTCTATAGCTGCTTTAACACCAAATCTCCTCCACTCATGTGACACTCCATCGAACCTACCACCCTCTGATTGTCCCCAGAACTGCTTTGCAATGAAGCTGAGGTGTAATAGTATGATCTGATTATTGGTCTAGATCCCAACAAGTCTACTGGCCCAGATGGCATTTCTGCAAGGATGCTGAAGGGAACTGTTGATGCTATAGCTAGTAGCTACCCAGTCTTACCACATTATTTAATCTATCTCTTATCACTGGAACTTTTCCTGAATCGTGGAAGCTTGCCCGTATTGTTCCAGTTCCTAAATCAGACGCTCTTATTGCTCCTTCCAACTACCATCCTATCTCCATCTTATCTGTTTTGAGCAAGCTCTCGGAGCACCATGTCCATCAGATCTTGTTTGACTTCCTGTGTGTCAACCATCCCCTATCAATGCAACAATGAGGATTCTTGCCAGGTAGCTAGATGTACCGCTTCTTACTAACAGTTACACACGACTGGTTGCAGCAGCTTGAAGTGGGCAATGCATACGATGTGTGCTCTGATCTGAAGAAGGCATTCAACCGCATTTCTCATCATCTTCTACAATAATAGGCTTAAAGAGATTTCAACAGACCCATAGCTACATTGTTCAATGGATCCAAAGCTATCTTACCTGCCGTTTACAGATTGTTGTCGTTGGTGGTGAGGAGTCATCCCCCCTGCCCATGCCCCTGCCTGTTGTCTCGGGGATGCCGCAGGGTTCCGTTCTTGGCCCATTATTATTTCTAATTTTCATCAATGAGATAGCCAACCAGGTCTCCATAGGCAGTCAGATTTCACTCTTTGCAGATGATATTGCTCTCTATAGACCCATGCTTAACGATGCAGACTACTGTACTCTTCAGAGTGATGTCTCCGCAATTGTGTCGTGGATCAATAGCTCCCTGCTTTCTCTGCAACCTGCAAAATGCTGCTCTATCCTCTTTACCAGGAAAAGGAATTCCAAACTCCCTCCTCCTTGCATTACAGTTGAAGGTAGCTACTCCTCTTGCAATAGTCTCGTCAGCCAAGTAGCTACCTAGGGCTGCAGATCAAAATCAGACCTTTCTTGGTCTCCCCATGTGGCCAAGTTGTGCGTCAAAGCTCGAAAGCTCGACGTTGACCTTCTTTATCGTCGTTTCGGGAAACTTGCTGATACAGCCACTCTCCTCCAACTATACAAGTCCGTCATTCGTCCCCATCTTGAACACTGTTCAGTAGTTTGGGATCCCTACCATGTTGGAGACATCGAATTACTCGAAAAAGTTCAGAGATTCGCTCTTCGGGTTTGCCTAAAAATTGGTCTTGTGACAGGGAAGAACTGTAGCTATATCCAGAGCAAAATTCCTGCACTTGCTCAGAGGGGGATCTTGTGCCAGGCTCCATCACATGTTCAAAATTGTCAATCATCTCATACATTTCCCGGAGCCTCCACTCAAGTAGCTACAGGGCCATCCACTACAACAATAGATATTCCCATCCTCTGCAGTTCAGAAACATCACGGCAAGGACTAGCTACGTACCCAGTTTCAGAATTCATTTTTCCCGGGCACTATACCCCTTCGGAACTCGCTATCTTTTAGCACTGTTGCGTCACCCTCACTTTCTAATTTCATTACTCACTTATTAGATTGAACTTGTCCCCTTTTTTGGTTTCATGTTTATCTTACTTTTTATGCTATTCATGTTACCACTGTATTATAGCTATATGTACAGAAATTACGGTATTATAGACAAATGTCATTATGACATTAACTTTTTACCCCCTTCCCCCCTCTCTTTAATAACATCACAGCATTTCAGCATAGATTCAACACTGAAACTCTGATTCTGCTCCATTTAGCCTACACATTTGGTATACACTTGAATTCTATAGTGCTATATAGACAATATTATATGTCTTCATGGATTCACTTGCTCATTGCATGCCTGTGCTTCTTTGACAGGTTCTTCCTTGCCTGTATAGCTACGTGTACACTCTTTTAGCTACGTAGTACTTGACATGTCGACACAGCTGTCACTAAAAATTAATGCAAATTTTAAATACATGAACATCTGTTTAATTTTGATTGCAGATCCAAATTTTCGGCAAAGGTCGTCACGCGTATAAACAGGAATAGAATTCAGTAATGCGCACGCGGATGGATGAGCCTGTTGAATACCTCTAAAAATTCAGCGAAGCTCAAGCAATATTATTATTACTTCCATGCCGAAGAAATACGGTATGCAATTTATATATTATATACAATAACTGAGTCCAAGTTCAAATTCTGAATCTGCCATAGAAATGCTAGTTGGCTTCAAATGCTTGTCCAAAAAACCCTTTGGCTTCTTGACCAATGGTTCCTGTCTCAAACCAAAACTTGAATTCGTAGTTATTCAACTCTTGCCTGTCAATATTTCCATCATGATTTGCATCAGCTATCTTAAATGCTTCATCAGCAGCACTCTCGGGAAGATTACAGGCTTGGAAAATCCTCCGATACTCATCCAAACTCACGAAACCATTCTTATTTGTATCTGCAACGTCGTACACAGCGTCATTCATCGGATAAAGTATCGGCACTTCTCCCTTTTCCTTTTTAGCGTGCTCCTGAACGGCAAACTCGCTGAATCCTTTCACAAATTCGTCGCATGTTAGTTGCTTTCCCTCTTTTATTCCTATCGCTTCAAAATACGCGCCAGTTAGTTCGCGTAGCCGATGAATTAGCTGGGGTGGGTCGGGTTTGCACACCTTCTCTATGTTGTTCACCCAGAGCTGCCAGTCGGCTGGCTCAAGGTAGCCGTTTTTGTTGTAATCGAGGAGATTGAATAGCGATTTGACGCGCTTGAGCCACTGAGGATCTTGCAAATATTTCTCGGACATGATTGCTGATATCAGACAGATTTTGTTGAGCACTTCTGATCCGCGAACAAATGATGCTGCGCACTTGTGGCCCTGTTTTATAGTCGGCTGGCCGGACGGGAAGCTACGTGTTCTCATGAGGCATTGCCCGGGATAACCAATTGCCATGATATGGATCAATTCCTGGAAACGCGTATAATTAAAATTTTCCAACAATGTCATGTCGTCATGTAGGAGACATACAGATAGCTTTAAGCGCGCGCAATACGCGGCACTTATATGATGCTCGTGAGGCTTTCATAGATACAAGCCGGCGCTATTGTTTGCTCGTAGACTCAGATCAATAATATTATTATGGGTTTTGTTTGCTGCTGCAAGGCTGACACTATCTCCATTGCTCCAGCATACCTATAGCAGCTAAGCTGGGACCTGGCTTCAGCGGGGGCGGGGGGCGGGGGAGGGGGGCCGTGGGCAAAAAAGACAAACGTATCTATCTCAGTCTTGCGCGCCAGCCCCTCCTATGCAAAGAGGGGCTGGCGTGCGAGACTACATTGCCATTGAGTATCAAAAATCAGGTGGGATCTGACCACGATTTCAGGTACTATATTATATAACCCTAACTTAGGGGGCTTGTGGAAAAATTAACGTCATTATGATGTTAACTTTTTACCCCCTCCCCCCTCACTTAATGTCACAGCATTTCAGCATAGATTCAACACTAAAACTCTCCATTTAGCCTACACATTCGGTATTCACTTGTATTCTATAGTGCTATAATAATATAGATATATAATATGTCTTCATGGATTCATTTACTCATTGCATACCTGTGCTTCTTTGACAGGTTCTTGCCTGTAGCTACGTATAATATGTGCACTTTTAGCTACGTAGAACTTGACATGTCGACACAGCTGTCACTAAAATGCACTGGACTTGTTCAACCACAAGAATGCATAATCACAGCTAAAGCTCAAGTCTGCTGCAGTTGTAAAGCATCATGGACCAAGACCCCCTCCCCCCCCCCCCCCCCAACGTCATAATGATATTAATTTTTCCACAAAGACTTTGGACAAGCCCCCTTAGCTTGAGGAATATGATTAATGCCTAGGATTGGGAGCACATAATGTAAACCATTGCACCAAGCTGTTTTAAATTACACACACAGATTAGCAGTTACCTTATTATGCGCATGAGATGCATGCTTATGGCTTCAATTAGCTAATGTCTTTAGCATGTCATTAATTAAGCAAAACACTGTGCATACTTAGAATTTGTGGGTGCATTATTGAATTTGTAGCTATTTACTCTCTTGCCACTGAAAGATTTAGTGGTATGGTAGCAATTATTGATAGCGATCCCAAATCGATGTAATGTGCAAAATTTAACAATTAAATTTTGACCAGCTATAGAACATGTGATTCTATTGCAAAATAACATTTTCTAGCTACCTAGCTCATGAATATGAACCCTAGCAATAGGTTCAAGTATTGATGTGTTCAATAATTGGCTTTTCGGGTTTAAATTGTCTCAGTTGAAGAATTGGAGTGACAGAGAAACCTGGACTGGACTCCACTGACTCCGTATGGACAAGCTTCTTCTTCCGTGGCATGCTCAGCCTCCACTGGATGAATTCCTCCTAAATGGAAGAAATTCAGACGTATAGTGTCTTGAATATACTTATTGCCATAGATAATATTAGATTCCAGTTAATGTTAACATACTAATTATTGAGTAATATTAGATTCCTTGTACATGTACATAAGTAATAACCAGTTAATGTTAACATACTAATTATTATTAATTTTAGTAATATTAGATTCCTTGTACATGTACATAATAACCAGTTAATGTTAACATACTAATTATTTAAGTAGGGACTACCCTTAATTCCAGTACACATAAAGATTATTGTCTTACCGGCATATCACCACCATAAAGTCTTGTAATCTATAAGGAGAGAGAGAGAGAGAGAAAGAGATTCAGTGATAGCAAACCTACACACCCATAGTCATGATTGACATACAGCAGTGGAGGCGATGTAGCATGTCTTCACAGTCTCAACCACAGCCTTCATTAAATTCTTAGCAGTTGCAATCAGTGTACTTGCACTGTCAACCTGAAATCCGAATTCATCAAAAGTATGCTTAGCAAGGCTGTATGCTAGCTATAATAATATGATACCAATACAGCATGGATATTATGGGACGTGGTAAAATTTTTTTACTTACCGTTTCTCTCATTGACCTGTTGAGGTCTGCCTTGACAGCTGCGGTGATCTTGAGTTGCTGGCAGTAGAGCTTGATTTGGCCGAGATAGGCATGTAGATCCCTGCAACATTGCTCATCTGGGCACTGCTCTGAGATGTGCCAGGCTATCTTGTCTAAGCTTTCCGCAGCCCGTGCTATGTCCCTTGCTGACACTATCACATCCATTGTTGTGTGTAGTGGTCCTTCACCCCTAAATTTAGGAATTAAGGCATGGGGGGGGGGGGGGGGGGGGGGGGGTTAATTAATACTATTAAGAGATGAGGCTGAGGAGGTGGCTACTTATAGCTACTAGTGGGTGTGTGTATGTGTCAGCCCCCTAATTCCGCCCCTAGCTATCGTCATAAAAATTAATACCTTGTAAAGTCAGACATATCCATCATCATTGTGCACATCTCCTTGGCCAGGAGTACAATGTCATTGCCACTCTCATCCCACTTGCTCACCTCTCTCTCAAACCTGATCATGACCGATGGAAAGGTGATGGTTAATCAAGTCAGCCAAATAATAATTATATTGCATGATATCTAGAGCTTACACGACTTGCTGAGATTTTAGTTCCCCTGCCACTTTAGCCAGATGAGCTTGGTGTTCTTCAGAAAGCTGACCCATCAATGACTATACACACACATAACATCAATTCCAGAGAGTATCATTATGCAGTGTAATGTGGCTAGCCTCATCCCAGGCAATGTTACACGCACATGTGGGAGTGGTCTGGGGATGAGGCTAGCCACGGTAATGCCACAATGCTGTGCTTACTCTGGCTGTTGTCTCTGGGCTGTTAAACACTGTACTGTGCTGTGGAGTCCTCTGGAACTTGCTGTAATAATATTCCCTAGCTGCAAGCCATGTACATACATGCATGATTGTCGTTGTCAAAATTAATTGATTATTATTACGTAGTGTGCACTATGATACCTTAGTGTCACTAAAGTTAACTGCACTTTAATTTAGCGATTTTCAGGAGAGAGGATTTAGCTGCACTTTAATTTAGCGATTTTGCATGTACCACAATACAATGTCATGAATAATACACATCTTAATTTAGCGAATTGGGTAAAGGTCGCCAAATTCGCTAAATTAAGGTGTAATTAACTTTAGTGACACTAAGGTAATTATACTCGGGGCCTACTAGCCTAATAACTTACGTGGAGATTCTGATGAGTAAGACTGATGACTGGATGCTGGGATTGGAGTGGTATTCAAATCAAAAGGCATTACATGAGGTTGGCCTGACGGTTTGGCTCCGCCTGTGCTAGTGCTCAAGTTGTGTGCAACCAGGAGTCCGTTTTGGATACTCATTACATCATCAATCATCTGTAAAACATAGCGCATGCAGAGTAAGTACCTATGGTCAAGTATCATGCATGTACATAATATAGCAGTCATACTTTTTGTGCAGCTTCTTCAACATCTTTTGTTCTGACTTTGTGTGGATCATGAGCAGAAGCTGCAGCCTTAATTGCTAGCTCGTTGAATCTCACCATTGCTATTGAAATCACATGGCTAATAAAATCAAATATGCTACAAAGTTATCATAATAATCATTACTGTCAGATTCCAACTTTTGCACTGCTTCATTGAGATGCTGGATGTTATCTTGAGAGTAACGAACAGGGTTTTCCCTAATCTCTGTCTTCACCATGTGTGCCAGTCTGCTGCTCCTACCTTTGACGGCCATTGCAGCCTCTTCTATGCCCCTCTGATTGCCACTAACGGAGGCCAACAGGAGCTTGTGGACATCTTCACGAATGTGGCTTTCTAGACATTGAGATTAGTGCATGGTATGGAAGAAATTTTTGAGGAGTCCGATTCGCTTGGAGGGTTAATTTTAGGGCTTGTCATGTTATTGACATACTTTATATAGAAGCATAGGAAAAATCATGTTTTTAAAAAATGGACTCTGTACATTAGGCGTTCGAAAGTTAGACATAAAACTAGAGGGGGACCAGCCCCCAAATCCTCATGTACTTATAGTTGGGCGATTAAAAATAATCACTATGTTTCCAACCTGTCACTGCAGTGAAGTCGAGCAGAGGAGTAATAGCATTAACAGAATCAGTTAGGAGGGTCACATTCTCCATCCAAGTCTTCTTGAACACTGACATGTTCTTCTGAGCTACCCCACTCTTGGGTTTCGCTGCTAGGGTGCACCCAGCCGCTACAACCTGCATACAATGTTATAGTGTAGCCAGAACGTGATGACGAAAGATGCTATGTATATAATATTATATTTATAGCTTGATTGTCTTATACCTGTGGTGCTAATGTTCGGACATACTTGACTGCCACTTGCACCATCCTAATTCCCTCCACATCCTCAGAGAGAGAACAGACCAGCTCAGCAGCCTAAGCAGTGTAATAATAGCTAGCAGTAAATATGCCCACAAAGACACCATACATGGTTATTAAAAAAATTGCAAACCTTTTGCATGCTAGCTGCATGCTGCATGAACTGTGGTGCCACTCTCTCCACTCTTTTAGTGTCTCCGCTCTGAGCTGGCTCACAGAGGCTGATCAGAGGGAGGAGGTTGTCAATAAATGCATCAGACACATGATCCATCACAGCATGACACAACTGTAATTTTAGTCATTGAGAGAGAGAGAGAGAGAGAGAAGAAAAAGACATAAATTTAATGAGAGATAGAAATAACATTACATACTTCTCTTCTTAGCTGTGATGTCAGTTCCTTGGACTTGCTAACAATCCCTTCAATATTTGCTGGTATCACGCCAACATTTCCATCATCTTCACCTTCCAACAAAGAAAACAGTTCATTCATTTCGGACTTGAGTTCTCCTGACTTGGTTATGAGCATGTGCTGGTGGTGGTCTCGGGTATTTTCAGAGGAAGCCACACCCCCTACTGCCGACAGGACCTTCTCCAGACCAAGCTGAAGGGTAGCGTTGTGCTGAGCTCTCACTGAACCCTGACCTCTCAGTATTCGGACAGTCTTGTTGATAGCAGCCTGAATGTTGATAACACATGACATTGTAACTATTATTATTACGTGACATGGATACTGGAACAGTATCAGATATTTGGCCAGTACAGCTCTACATTAATTCTACATGTAATGACCAGCTACAAGTACATGTATATAGAGGCCTTGGTGGTTAAATGTGCAGGCATAGTAGTACATTTTGATTGTGGGACAGGTAGTTGCCAAATTGAAGGCACAGAGCTATTGATGAGGCCTTGTACTAGCTACATATTTATACACACCTCAAATTCCCTGAAGGCTACAATGGTTGCTCCGGGAGTAGGCTTCCCCAATCCAAAGGTGTTATTAGTAGGGTCTTCCCCATCGGCCAACAAGGAGAGTGTGTTGAGAGCATCCAGCATGCAGGTGATGACATACTCCTGATTCTCAGCCGCAGATCTCAGGCCAGGGAATTGAATGAACGCCTAAAACAATTGCAATGGTAGGCGATAATTATAGCATCATACTTAAAGGTTGATACGAAAATCTTGAAATCAGCAATAGGCTCACCTTGGAGACACTGACTAGCATTCTGCTGGCCTGGTTGAGTTCAGTCTGTGCGGCAGCCAGGAGCTGGAGGCTGGCTTCACTCTTTATGTTCTAGAAGATTTAAAATTGACATCTGCATGACGTGAATTCTATCACAGACATTGTAGCATACATTTTGCTTGAGTACAGCCACTTGTGTAATGTTGGCAATATCATCGTTGCAGTCCTTAATCCTGGCCATCAGTTCATCGTCAGTCCTGGCAGCACTCAGGCTTCTTAGCTTTTCCTCTATCTAGCCACCCAACAAGAATTTATCCAAAAAAATGGTGCAATAGATAAATGTGGAGAAAACTTTCGCAGAATGCTAAATCAATCATATAGGTGAGTGTGGCTTGCCTAAAATTTCATGGAAAAAATTTTTGCGGGTGGCTATCAAACCAAAAAATTTCATGAAAGTTTTCTCCCTCAAAAGTTTCCCTCCATACAGTATTGGCTTACCCTGCTGGAAACCCTGAAGAGTTTGCTGACATCGACAGCGTCAGCTATTACCATGAGTCGGACAACTGTCATCAGCAGTTCTCTGGAGGCCTCCTTCATGGCTTCACGCTTGTCTGAGCGGCTAGTATCATGGGCAAAAGCATCTGCAGCCTTCTGCATCAGTTCACCGGCTGTCTTTACCTCATCGCAAGCTAATAGCAGCTCTTCCTGTTAATGAGTGTTACTGGTAACTTAGTGTCATCCCCAGACCCTGTTCCAAATTTCATTGCAACATCCAGTTTCATGCAGGAGCAGGAATGGCCTGAGGGGATGAGGCTAAAGCTCAAACTCACACAAGCAAATATATATTATTGGGCGTCGTTAGGTGATGTAAATGCATGTACATACTTTCTTTTATTGATCCCAGGTGCTTTTCTAATCTGGCTAGCTACTTACTTGAAATTCCGGATTTTCATTGGCAATTTGTTCTCCAACAGCAACAAAGTTTCGAGTTGCCTTGTCAACCAACTGGATCAGCTTGGATATCTTGTGAGTCCTTTTCAATTTTCCAGTATCCTTCCTAATCCCCACTTGTTTGGATGAATCCACAGTCATGGAGAGATTGGTAACCTAAGGAAAATTGTGTCTAATGAGGTCAAATCTCAAAGGGAGTTGAAATGGGACTTGGCTAAAAGCTATAGCTTAGTAGCTGGCTACTTTGCCTATATATTAAAGACTGAGGCTGAGACATTTGGAAGCCATACCTGGTCGACTAGCGGTCCTATGGCTTCCTCGACCGCCTTCATCCTGAAGAGCATGTTTCTTTTCTCCATCCTCTCCCTGATGTCCTCGTGCACCGACTCCTCCAGGCTGGACTGGTTGGCCTGCGGGTCTCCGTTCTCCAGTAGCTCCATGGTGCCTTCAAACGTCGCCATCTTTTTCAAATTAGCATGCAAAATTCATGAAGGAGCCGCCTCCCGCACTCGCACTCTCGTGAATGCTGTGCGTAGTATAGTAAACATTATTTGCGCACGGGGTAGGAATTTTCCACAAGGTCAAAGGTGACGTTGCACAACCCAGCATAAGATCAAAGGTCACAGTATTGAAGAGATGGCCTCTAGAGCGCCACCTCCTATGCCCAGCGCTGAAGACATCCAGGCTATAAGAGCTGTGAAGGATGAAGAGCTGCCATGGCTGCCTCCACCTCCTGACACAGACCAAGGAAACCGGTTTCTCAACAAGGCCAAGGAAAATCCTTTTGTGCCAATAGGTGAGGAGAGTGTGTTCACAGCCTTGATAGTCTCAGCTTGTGCACTCTGACTCAGGTGCTTAAGTTCTCTGGGCACTTCTACAAACCACTGAGGTGCCTCAATAGAGCATGCGTGGTCACACATGTCACAGGAACGGAGGAGTTATGTTAATATCTTTTGTCCTCAAGCTCCTCCCTATAAGGTCTTGGACATGCTGCTTCTCCTATAAACAATAGATACCAGGTAGCCTCGTTCTGTGCCCCTCTGGACCTAACTAAATACCTAGAAGACTCTTCTGTGTACATTTGCATTTGTGTGGTCACACTTACTATCTCATCTCTAATTCCTTTGCAGGTGCTTTGGCTACACTGGGTGCACTCACTTTTGGAATCGTCCAGTTCAAGAGAGGTAACATGGCCAAGTCTCAGCTGGCGATGAGGATGAGGGTGGTGGCCCAGGGGGGAACTGTCATTGCCCTCGTTCTAGGTGTTCTCTTTTCAGCGTCAGGAAACAAGAAGCCTCAGAAAAGATGATAGGGACTGGTATGAGTATACTTGGATGGTACTAACTTAAACCCTTTCATCAAATTTTCACTTCAATATCATTACTGATTTCTGTGTGGATGTGAATGCATAAAGAGCACAAAAACAATAACTCCATGCACCTGTATATATAATGTAACCAAAATTTGATGACTAAGTATAATATGCATTCTCACTGCATGAAGCATTTCGAGTGTTTTCTCCTGGTCTGTTCTGGCTTGTAGCATTGTATTGCTTCAGTGTGCAAGCGTCCGTGGTGGTTATGTAGTGTGACCATGGGAGTGGTAGGTATGGGGCTATTCGGTTCAATGGTGTTCAACCATTCCTCGTCCAGCATCATGAAGTAAAATTTGTGCAATGGGTCGACCTGACAGCATAGGCTCCAGTCATAGAACCTCTCGATGCGTCTAAATTCCATCAATATCTCTCCTGTGTGCGTCATGACAACGTTTACACGATAGTCCATCACGTAGGTGTCGTTGCGATAGGCAACGATGGAGAGGTTGTGTCCTAAAGCCACCAGTGAGATGCTATTGCTAGCCCCTCCTGCACCAATGCTTGACTCACCCTTGCTCTTCAGTGAGGCCTTGCTGGTTAGCTCTAGACCAGTGGCAGCAGTGTTTTTGGTGTTGCCTGTCACACTGTCCGGCAAGAATTTCCATACGTGTAGCTCCTTTTTGAAGACCATACCGAGCAGCGACTCATCTGATGAAATGTTAACGGCGCTGCTGATATTCCTTGTGTTGTACGTGTGTTTGTCCTGGCCACCACTCTCATCACTGTATTTCAGGTTGTAAGTGCAGTTGATGCACTCGCCTGCTCCAATCCTGATGTGTACATCCTGCTGCAAACCTTTTGTAGCTTGAGCCGAGTTAACATTATTAGTGTTTTCGACTTCAATTGTGTGTAGCACTGTACAGCGATCACTCTGTACCACAAGCGTGTGCTTGTGACAAAGTGTTCCAGTCTTTTGCCTTCCAGAGTGGGACTTGGAAGTGATAAGTGTCTCCCTGATCCAGTATCTCGAATCGTGGTGCAAACACAATGGGTGACTGTGGTTGGCCTTAAATATCTTCCAGCTGACAAGCTCTCTCGGCTTTCCCCCTATCTTCTCACCCTCCTCCTCCTCCTCCTCCTCCTTCACCTTCTCCTTCGTACTTGCTAAGCTCACCACTTGCAAAGCGTAGGCAGACTTGTTGTTGGTGCTGTCTCCTTCACTGAGTGTCATCCACTGTGAAGCCACTAGCATAGAGCAGTCCTTACAGCATGCAACCGTCACACCACACCCGTTGTTCAACAAGTTGTTTTTCCACGAGAATATCTCCTCTTGAGACTTGTAGTTGATTCCCCTCCAGATGCCATGTCTTGTCACCCAGTAGACATTATCCCCTGCTACATGTGCCCAGGCTACACTGGCATCATTGACCAGGGGGAAGGTTGCTACAGGCTCAATCTCTAGTTCTGTGCCACAATCCTGAGAAGTGAACTGGTTGACTCTTTCCACTAAAATCCCATACTGGCAGTTCTGATTGAGCATGCTATCCACACTATTCTCCTTCAATTTCTGGCTACGTACTATCATCATCTCCTTAGCTTCCATGCAGAGGGTGAACTGGAGATCCATGGCTGGAAAGTAGTCCACAGGAGAGCTCCTCAACTTGTTGGAGCCAACTTGGGATTTGTACTTTTTTGCTGCGATAAAGAGAGCCTTGGGTGTGGAGAAACTAGCTGCAGACCTCACAATGGCTTCTCTTGAAAGACCAATGTGTCTTTCAATGGCTGACCACCAGTAGGGGGCTAAGTTGCGGATAATATCGTTCCACGAGTGAGAAACGAGCAGGCAGTTTGCCACATCTCTCTGGCTCAGGTGGCAGATGATGATGGCTACTAGTTCGCGAGGTAAGTTGGAGATGATGTCGAATTTTGCAGTCGAGTTGCCCATGGCCGGCCTGTCTTCCAGGTATGCATAGATGCCAGTGCAGCTGTACGTACAGGTACTACTAGAAACCTCGAGCTCTGCGAAGGACCGCGGACGGTGTAGCTGTAGTGCTCAAGCAGATGGAGGTGATCTCGAGATGCATCACTTTCACGGTACCAGTCTGCTTGGTGACAGCTCGCGAGAGAGCAAGGTAATTGAGGCTTGGAAGCCAGTGCATTCCTGAGATGCCAACACTAGTTCTGCAACGTCCAAACCCATGCGCGCAAACTTCTGTGTTGAATTGTAATACCAGGTAATGGTATGGACTCTGTTGGGTACATAGAGCTTGCTATTGCACGAGAAGTGATGTCTTCCTCTAATCACTACTGGTACGGCGGAAGCTGGAGGCCTTTTATCTACATGCTATCTACATGTACTAGCATGCAATGCAATGGTACATCAGCCATGCATCACTGCCCCCCCCCCCCCCCTTGACGAGCCCCTGCAACAAAAATAATATCAATGATGATAATCTTCATAGAAGCAGTGCCTTAAATATAATATTCAAGATTGTAATTATTAAATAAAGGCCTGCGTAGATCTACCTTAGTATTGTCTGTGGTTCTGTGTACCTGAGCTCAAACCCAGCTACAAGTAATTTTAATTTCAATACCCTAAAGGAATTAGATTAACACCTAGCGTAGGAGATTAGAGTGAGGTTGAGATGTAGGACTTGACTTGAGGATAGAGAGAGAGACCATTTTTGAAGCCAGAAAAACTGCTGATCACTACAGGCTGCAGGAAGGAAATGGTATTGTCGCTTAAAGGATTTGAATACAATGGTAGCCTCACTTTCTGTATACAAATGGGAGTGGCCTGGTTAATACAATGGTACGTAATATGTACAATGTCATACAAAATGGCCAATAGGTATGTTTAAATCTATCTATAGCGGATACTACTGGGACAGCCAGCATTTTATGTGTGTTAGTGTGTAGCGGGGGGGTTATGCAAGAATCCACTATTAAGCGATCAACAACATCAATCTCGGTATTAAGCCACATGTACAATAATAATATTATACCTCCATGATAGGTGGTCCACTATCAGTCTCTTCAAGTGTCTCCTGTTGTCCATCAGTACCCTCCGTTGCCTTCTGCTCACCAGCAGTGGCTTCGGTGGTCGTCTCACTGCTAACAGTAGGGTTTTCCCCACCTGGACCATTCTTGTTCTCCACAGGTAGGACGTGAACTGAGAGCTTGCGCCTCTGTGCTCCACTGCCAGCTATGTACTCGTCAAAGAACTGGCAGAGATCCTCTTGTGTGATCGTCATAAGATAGTCAACTTCTTCCTTATCTACAAAAGTAACAGTCATAGAGGTTAAATGATTCATACTAAGGAATTTCTTTCTCCTCTTCCCCCTCCCCCCAATACACACAGGCTTACCCCTATTAAAGTGATACTCTGATCTCTGCAACTCTCTCCAGTATCTACCACATTCCTCGCTCAGTTTCTTTGGCTTCACTGAACGTTCAACGGCCAGAGCTTTCTTGTGCTGCTCAAATTTCTCAGTGGACATTGACTTTAGAATTTCCTAAAAATGTCAACAAACAGGTCACCATAATTTTGATGTGACTATTTCGATTGCTTACTTGGAATTGTTGGAGAAATATTTCTGCTCTTTTCTCAACGAAAGGAGCAGGTTTGTCAGACTGGATTAAGATACGTAGGCCTTGGACACCATGTGACCGTTTCAAACCACTAGCAACAATATAGCCTGAGAGAGAGAGAGAGAGAGAGAGAGAGAGAGAGAGAGAGAGAGAGAGAGAGAGAGAGAGAGAGAGAGAGAGAGAGAGAGAGAGAGGGGAAGTGGGACAGACAAAGATAAAGATACGGACAGAGAGATAGAGATATTACACTAGTCTATAAACACTGACAGAGATGTGTGTACCTAATTGCTCCTTAGTTCTCAGTTTGTTGAAGCATGGTTCCTTGAGGGTGTGAGAAAGCAGTTGTAGCAACATATTGGAGGAGGTGCTGTTACTACCAGTCTGGGGGGGAGGGGTTTCAAGAGTGTGTGTATGTAATTATACAGTTTTATATGCTTAACTCACTTGAAAATACAGATCAATGCAACAGCAATTGTGCACTTCATTCCTTGCTTCATATAAATAAGCTGATCCTAAGAATTAATAAAAGCTAGAGTAGATGAGATAGTGTACAATGACAGGGCAGTGGCTGAAACTCACGTTCAGGAAGTTGTACTTGTCTGTGAAGTGGGAGGGGTGATGGGAGGGGCTTAGCATTGGCTCTAGTTCTCAGTGTCTCCTCTACCATGGATACAACCTCCAGACACCTCTGCATTTGTGGGGGGAGTGGTGGGGGAGAATCCAACAGTGCACACACAAACAATAACAAAACCATTATCATTCCTAAGCTTCAAAATGGTAACTGCTAGCTATTTTCAATGCATACTGATATGAGTAACACAAGTGCTGTACATATAATGTATACATGACAGTGTATGTGCAAGCACAGCTATTGAGGCTGTAAGGTGATTTATAGGTTGGCCTATAGAGACAAAGAGGAGCTGATTTATTGACCTCTTTGGAGATGTTTCCGTGAATGAGTGCCTCAATGTGCACCGTGGAGAAGAAGGAATGAAGAATAAACTCCTGAAACTGTTCAACGCTGACACCTACATGTACAATATCATGTAATACATAATAAACACAACTAGTTTAGAGAAGCACAGCAACAAAATACATACAAAAAGTAACTGGTATAGTACATAATAATATGATGCATGTAGTTTAGGTGTAGCCTGACATTGATGGAGCGCTCATGTCTGTGTTGGTATCGATACCAGCTGAACTGTAGTAGAGCAACACAAACCCGTCCAAGCCAGCTGTACTAATACAGCTATACTAATGCAGGATACAGAAGTGCCTTGAGTACATGCATGACTGTATCATCCAGATGTCAGGACAAGTGGAAATCATGATAACTGGGCCTCATAAATGAGGTCATTTTTACCTTGAAAAGGTTCCAAATAGACATTCTGACATACATGTAAAGCTGGAGACACAATCAAAATGCACTGGCATGTACATGTGGCAGTTGGAAATGAACCTTCTACTTAAGCCTTCTAATCAACCACTTGACTTCATGTATAATAATTATAATTATAATAATTATGATAGCCAAAATCTGATAAATTTTTTGTACATTGCCTACTGACCATTGAGAGCTTCAGCCATCTCTTCTTTGGTCCAGACCAGGTTGTCCAGCAGTACGTCACCATAGTAGACCGCATGGGAGTAGGGCTGCTCAGCACGGAAGTTCTGCAGCTGCCGAGTCAGCAACTCCTTGAAGACATCAAAGCGCTTGGGGTCCACCGTGAACTGAGACATCTTCTCAACGATCTTCTGTAGGAGAATAGACTGCTTGTGATGGTAGCCACCCAACATGACCTGCAAGGAATAGTGGGTGATCCAATGACATTCTTGGTATTGTCATAATTATACGTATGCTTAGAGCTTCAGCATGCAATGTGGCTGTATGACAGACAAATCTGATTGTTTTACCCTTTGCACATGCATGCAGGATAAATAATTCTTGAGGTGACAATTGCTTGCAGGTACCTTGCTGAAATGGTACAGGGTCGTCAAACTCTAATGTACTATACAATACCGTATAGCTCCAAATTTTCGTGGCATAATATTTTCGTGAATTTCGTGATTTAACTTCTGATCACGAAAATTTTCCTCACGAAAATTTAGTATTGATGTGGGCGTGGCTACGTTCTGTGTGCACAGGCGCGCATACCGCGATACTAGTGAACGTGTGAACTGTCTGAAACGAAGTATTGAATCGCTGCTAATAATGTATAGATTCTATACGCTGAAAATGAGCAAAAATTGCCTGCCAAATCCGCAAGGACCTTTGTCCAAACAACTTCCTTCGTCTTGTATCGAATCCGCCAACAACCACGTTGAAGAAATGGCCAAACAGACGACAGCAGAAGGCGTTAAAGGCAGAAAGAGAGGCCCGTATAAGTCTTGTCTAGTGTCTTTCTCTTCATATTAGCATGCACTGTACTAGCCCATACTACTATCTGTGACTCTAGCCCAACGCCGAGCCACGTGCAATTGTGGGCGGAGCAATAACGTGAATTGTCCGCACAGGTGCTGTGGCGCGGTGGTAATCACGAAAAAAACGTGGCGATCACGAAATTTTTATCACGAAAATTTTCAATCATGGGATTTTCAGCAATTTCACGAAAATTTTGAACCACGAAAATTTGGAGCTATACGGGTACAAATTTTTGGCATTTTGGATCAAATTTTTTACTACATATTACTCACATCGAGGCTGTAGACAGTGCCACAGATCTTGTAGGATATTCCAGCCAGCTCAGCATCGTAGGCATACTCATTGAGAGCATCGCAGAGCAGGGAGATGAACAGCGATGTCATACAGCAGGTAGCCGGGCTCTCGTAGACCTTTGGGCTGGGGGGGGGGGGGGGAGGGGTGGGGGGAGAGGGGCAGACAGAAACAGGAAAGAAAGAAGGAGATCGACTTAAAACAAAATTACACCTTCAAAAACATGCAGATACTGTACATAAGCAGCCACCAGCTTCAGCAGGTGCTGATCCAGAAATTTGCATGGAAGGTGGCTGACGGGGTGGCTACCCACAGTAAACTATACTGGTGCAAAGGGAGTGGCTGGTTAATAATGGTGGACATCTCCTATGCTACGTTACATAAAAGAACTGGTGAAGCGGGATGGCTAGCCACCCTATCCACCCCTCCTGGATCAGCCCCTGGCCCACCCCCATCCCACCCATATATACACCTACTGTATACTTTTATGTAGTAGCTGCTACATTGATGAAATCGGTGCATGAGTGCTTTCCCGGGACACTACGGTATCATAATATTATTATGCATTATGTCACTTGGTAAGGTGTACCTGGAAATCTTTAAATTGATGCACACTCGTGGAACAAAGAATGTATCATCTTGCTTGTACCAGACCTTGGTCATAGGAGTGTCCTGTGGGGCATAAAACAAGAGCTTTCTAGACCACCTGCTACTACAAGATAATATAAGTTCAATTCACAATAATATTATTATTGCATGTACGGGCTTGCATTTTCATATTGATCCTTGTCTCAATACATGGATAGATGTCAGACTATATATATCGTAGTATTTGTTTTGGGTTCGTTCTTGCGCCTGGTCACGAAAAAATTCAGAATCTTTTTGTACTTAGCAAGCTTGATGCAATTCCAAGTCTTCATACCTGATAATTACATGTATAATAGTACAAACATTGGAATCTCTGGTGTATAAGTACTAGATACTCATAGTGGTGACCTATCAACTGGAAATCTCGTACCCAGACCCATATCCATCCTCGAGCAGAGACTCACTGGGATCCGAATGAGGCTTTGCATGTGCACATGGACCCTACTATATTACGTAGGGCACAACTGATGAAGATGCATGACTTATAACACTCATGATCTATTCTAAAGCATGGTGTGTTTGTATTTTCGCCGTTTCCGAAAATTTAGTCATGCCTCACCTAGATTTTGTGCCGAAGGGCTTGACCCTTATGCATACGCATACGCTAATAGGTAACAACCAGCTTATGTTAGTGTACATACAATGTTTGACTACACTTTCCACTAATGAAGCACTGACAGGTGCAGATCCTCTACAATCCTAAATATATACATAATTTATAAAGTGCATACATACCCAGATAATAATGCAATTTCCAATCTGGACAAAATTATCAAAACACAATATTAAAAGAAGCATCACCTCTTGGTGATATTGACACGATAGACTCATTTTTCAGGACTCATTTCGAACATTCGACATAGATGATCGATAAATAAACAGCAGAATCAAGCCAAGGACGTTGTCATAGGTGGAAATGACTCCCCCTCAAAATGATTCCCCAGTCATTCTAGCCTAGGCTCAAATGATCCCCCTTCATTTTAACCTAGGTAGAAATGAATCCCCAGTCATTTCTACCTAAGGAATAAATGACTCCCTCCAGGATAAAATGACTCCCCTACAAAATTGATATAACTATACTGTCACTAGACTAATGTCATGTAGCTATACTCATGTTCTTCACAGTTTGAACAAAATTAATTATACCAATCACTCTGTGGTGCACGTTGATACATGCAAGGTGGCCATAGAACCATGCAGTGATCATAGCCATCACAGGCCACCATGTGTTTCAGAGTGTCTGGGCACTCACAAATGCACACTTCACGTCGAAAGTTTGTTTTTCTCTAATGTAAAGGTTCTCTGGGTACCTTCCATTCTTGACTGTGATGATTTTTTTTTTACTTCTTCCATAGTAATAAAATTTTTATAGTAAATTTTGCAGTGCGTTTATTCATAGACAGCAGGGTTTCATCCAGTGGGGGAAGCTCCCCCCCCCCCCCCCCCCCAAAAGGAAGAGAGAAAGAAGAAAAAAGGGAAAGGATAGAGAGAGAGAGAGAGAGAGGTAGCTAGTGGGGAAGGGGAGCGTGTTTTTTTTTTTGCACTGCGTTGCAAGTGATCAATAATATTAATTTATTATTTAAGAGCACTAGGTGAAATCATGTAATACCTCAGTGACATCCAAAAACACATCTTTACGGTTAATGGGGAAGGGGGGAACGATACGTGAAACTGCCACGCCCACTTCTCCCCCAAATTTTTTTTTTCTGGATGAAACCCTGGCTAGGTGCTGTTTGACAGGTCTTGAAAATCAAGGTTCATGAGGTCATTGACCTTTGCACATCAAAGTTAAAAATTTCCAGGGAGGGATGCTCAGCGAAAGTGCGGGGCTCAGGCTTTAGAAGCAAAGGTCGATGGCAACTTAGGCCACGCCAAACGAAACTTTAGTTTCCCGTCCACCCATAATTGCAAAAAGGATGCGGGCGGGCGGTGTATTATGTATTGTGTATTACTATGAATCTCATTAATATTCCATGAATCTCATTGACCTTATTGACCTTGCCAAATTGAAGAAGCTAGCTGAACTTCGTCGGACTTCAGAATTGTCCAATGCAATGATCAGTATCATAATAGTATTATTGTACACTAACAGTAGTCAGTAAGTCTTAGCACTGTTTTTGTTGATAAATTATGCAATAATAAATGCAGAAAACAGGCGGCCCCCTCAACAAGGGGCGGGCGGTGGACAGGAAACTAAAGTCTCATTTGGTGTGGCCTTATTTAGGGGAGTCTGAGGCTTCTTTTTGTATCATGTCCAGAGAAGCTGCTTAGCTGCAGGGATGTGAAGACAACTGCAAAATACCAATTATCTGGGGGAGTCATTTCCTCCTGGAGGGAGTCATTTCATCCTTAGGTTAGAATGACTGGGGAGTCACTCTAGCCTGGGAGTCATTCTAGCCTGTGACAACGTTTTCTGTCATGTTTTGGCCTCAACTACTAGGGACACACGTGAGTGCAGGTATTTCCTCGCTCAGCGCACAAGCCATGGCACCAATAATTGGTTAGGATCAGGATGCGGTACCGGTACGCTGTGGATTTAGAGTTGCACCACACCCCACAAGGGAAGGCAAGGTATATACCGGTACGTACGTAGGACGAGCGCTGGGTGGGGCCCGGCTAGCCGCGTGCTTGGCACGTGCCAAAGCACGAGGTGGGGCAAGTTTGCATGCCTCAATACGGTGCTAAAATCCTTGCGTTCTGTAGATCTATTTGACCATCTCTGGCGAGGCGCTAGGAGTCTAAAAGTTTAGTATTGGATAGGTACCGGCTTTAGACACCTCCTATGTTTGTGAAGGAGCTGACAAAGGGACTACAGGATATGTGCAAAAAAGTCCACGGACGCAACATTACACCCACACAGTAAGTCCAATTTTTAGCCAGGTTATCAGTTTGACATGTGCAAAGAGTGGGCCGATTGTCAGCCAATCTGTGAGTAGTAATGAAATGGGGACCACAACTGTGACAGTGGAGTGCGAGCTTTAAGGGAGGCGCACAATTTTTCAAATGGGGTACATACACTTAGGCAAGACGAAGCATTGCACGGCTTTGTACACTTGGCAGCAGGTTAACAATCCGATCAACAGTTGACAAACTGCAAAGGCTGGCCTGCGTTGCTCTGGTGGCCGAAAGCGATATTTTAGAAATTTGGGAAACCTCGTAAGTGCAACCAGGACCCGATTGGGAACCCTCGCTATATAGTAGCCCCGCGCCAGGCTCTCCCGGGAGAGCCGCTTCGCTCGGAATTAAACGATCGTGGCCACGCCCACTTAATTGTGTTCGCGCATGCGTGCGGCTACTATTTCTTTTGTAGAGCTCCATGTGGCTATATACTATTTGAGGGCGGCTACTAATCGGGGTGCGGCTTCTATGAATAAATAAGGTATCTACCATCTATTCGATCGACTCTATCTATCTATCTATCTATGTGTTAGGTCAAACAGTTATTCATTTGCCAGCGCCCACAATACGTGCGTAGTCTGGGGTACCAGCCCCTTTTTATGCTGTGTCGCAGGAGATTTGTTGCAACTATGGACTATACCGAGTCTGAATCGCAGTTCAAACTGAACTGCACTACTTTCACTACTGAAGATCTCAAGTTCCTCAACGGACTGAGGAACATCACGGCATTCATATGTATGATCGTCACTCTTGCCATTTTGGTATTCCTGATCTATCAGAAGGCATACTCTAGTCTCTTTCAACGACTCTATTTCTATTTGGTAATTGGGACGTTGTTTGGAGAATTATCAGTTGGGCTAAGCATTGAGCACCAGTGGCACTATGCACACCAAGAGACCGTATGTGCTTGGATAGGGTTCCTTGGTCAGTGGACTTGGATCTTTGTGTTTGTTCTTTCCTACGAAATTATCATCCATCTTCTCTGCATGGTTGCAATAAAGATGAAGGAATCTCCCACTCCACAGTACTGGATTATCAAATCAAAATATTACGCTATAATCTTGGAGATCACATACATTTCCTTGCCCATAATAATTTCAACAGGCTTTGCTGTAATCCCCTATGTAAAGAAAAGCTATGGCGTCACTGGACCTTGGTGCTGGGTGCAATCTCTGAATGAACACTGTGAGCCATCTGGTTTTGCAGCACAAATGGCCTTTTATGGCCTGTATGTATCAGTTGGCGTCGTGGGAATGGTTGCAAGTCTCATCTTTGTTGTTATCTACTTCAAGCTCTCGACAGAGTCCCGTCACCACCTCAGGAAAACCCTCTATGTCATGATCTTTCAGTTTGTCCATATCCTCTTAATCATGTATGGCCTTGGTGTTCGAGTTTATACTTTTATCTCTCGACGCCATCTCTATGGTCTTTGGTCAGCTCATGCATTCATCATACCCATTGGGACACTAGTGTTCCCCCTTGGCTACTGGATTTGCTTCTACCCTGTCATTAAGGCAGCATTGATAGTCTATACGAAAATTATTAATAGTACATGCTTGAAGCAAAATGTGCACGTCAATCACGCAGAAGCACCAGATTTAACAAAATATGCTACTGCACCTGATTCTGATCGTATAACTCAACCTAGCTCCACCTACTTTGTGATACCACATCCTGATGCTTCAAGTGAGACTTCACCCCTTATTAGAGAATAATTGTACAGTGTCATACAATTGATACTAAATCTTGTTCATTACAAAAGTCCCCAGAATAATAGTATTATTGAGTGAGCCAAACTATAGAGTATGTGATACAGTATACACGATCAATTATTCATAATTTCATAATTGTTTTTGTTCCGCAGATTAGCTATATGTGAGTGGATTTGAGAAAAGGGCCCACTTCGCGCATTTCCCGAAATTTCGTTTTAAATCGCGCATAACTTCTGAACTGTAGTAGCTATGAGCTTCAGACTTGGAGCAAACATTCTTCAGTCATTAGTCAACACTCGCTGTAAATTTCGCGCCCCGCCCACATTCGGGGTGGGCGTGGCGCCCGCGCGTATCGATCGCGTTCGAAATCGGCCGTTTTATGCCTCACTTCAAGCGTTCAGTGCTTTGGACAGGAGCTTTGCCAGACTCTCTAACGTTGGATATATTTAGTAGAAGGCCTGATCTGCTTACAAACCAAGCCAGAAGCCTAAGGCTCTTATAGTTTTTGTGTGGTGACAGCTTGAAAAGTGCCAAAAATTCGCGTTGTGGGCCCTTTTCTCAAATCCGCTCACATATATAATTATGTACATTACATTATTAAAAATCATAATAAATTATAGAATAGAACATGGGCACACTGTAGCCTCATCCCTAAGCACCCCAATCTTTTCAACTGTACACAACACCCCCCCCCCCCCCCCACTCTGACACACCCCTACTAGAATAATGTACTCATGTGTAACCACATACAGCCCTGGCTTCCCCCCTTTAGGTGGTACATTAGGCCACGCAAAGTTAATTATCTTTCCTACATGTACATCAAATCCCACCCCCTCCCATGTGTACTTCAGGGATGATGTCATCATGCTGCAACTAATTACTCAATAATTAGGGGTGTGGTCTCATCATAGTCGCTCGAGGCCCAAGTGGATGTTCTACAAATCAACTGAGTGCTCATGTCTCTCAGCCTCTACCACGAATGTTGGTCAGCAAGGATCATCAATACTAAGCTGCAATGATACTGGACATTGAGCAGTCACTGTTGGAATTACCGTTTCAGCTTATTAATAATTAATGGGGGGGTGGCTAGGGGTGTGGTATCAAATATCAAAATCATATGTGTCCCTTATGTACTTTGGAGTATCCTATAGGATAAGATACAGAACATTTAATTTGTGTGGCCTTATACTCCATACAGCACTAGTATGGGGTGTATGACCAGATCCCCCCCCCCCCCCCCCCCCCCGGTAGATAGCCAACAGGTTACATTGTACCCTATTAAAATCGCCAAGTATCAGAATACAGCAGTGGTAATAAACCCATAATCCTGCTTTATCATACATACAATCAGACACAACTATTGTGAAGGGGTACAGACATCAAAACCTAGGGACCTATACATCATCTATAGTAATAGTATAATGTGCAACTTTCCAGTGAAAATGCATGTGTGTGCACATTATCACTAACACAGTACACAATTTAGGGATCAAAAGCATTATACTTTCACATTGATACTTGTCTCAACACATAGGATAGATGTCGGACTTTATCGTAGTATTTGTTTTGGGTTCATTCTTATGTCTGGTCATGAAAAATTTTTATACTTAGCAAGCTTGATGCAATTCCAAGTCTTCATACCTGATAATTACATGTATAATAGTACAAGCATTGGAATCTGTGGTATATATACAAGTATTGGACACACATAGTGGCGACCTATCAACTGGAAGTCTCGTTTCCAGATCACGATCCACTCTCGAGTGGGCATTGGGGATGGGACTGGATCCGAATGAAACTTGCATGCACACATGGACCCTACTATAATAATATATGTAGGGCACAGCTGATGAAGATGCATGACAGTCACTCATGACCTATTCTAAAGCATGGCGCCCACACTTTGCGGCGAGGGTTAATAACATGTAGAGGATTTGCACCTGAGGTCTTCTAAATCACGTACAAACCGACTAAACAGTGTCTAACATGTTTAGATCCTAGCAACAATGCCCAAAAGCTAGACACATAAACTGCTGCCTAGCAACAACCCTAACCATAGGCAATAAATTTACATGATTTTCTGCAGAGCTTTACATGATTTTCTACAGAGCTTACATGATTTTCTATGAAGGATAGATACTTCAGTTTAACCAATCAGATCACAGTATTTGTTACAAGTAGGATCTAATAGCATACACACATGTGTAAGGGTCAAGCCCTTCGGCACAAAATCACAGGTATCCATCGGGCGAGGCATGGCTAAATTTTCGGAATCAGCGAAAATACAAACACACGGAAGGTTACTACAGTCGTTTGGTGATTTTTGTCCGTCCATCCCAATCCTCCTGTGTTAAATGGAAAGGGTCATTTGAGAGAAAGTATGAATTCGAGGCATAAAGGAATAGTGGTCATGTTACTGTCAGTGGTGCAGCTGTTGCCAGTCTGTGTTTATATGGCATCTCCTCAGCTACATCACTGATTGCCGTTCTGTGCTTTGCTGGTCAGTTGTGACGACAGTGACACAGTGTAAAGCTCTCAAGTGTATAATTCAGTTTAGGTAGCTATGTCACAGAGGCTTATCATAGCAACATAGCCAGGTGCCTTTCCTACTCCTAGATCATGCACTGACTCTAGTATAATTATTATACCAGAACCCTGTTCAGGTGCAGGGTATGTAGTTCAATACTCTATACACAGTGCATGTGAGTCATGCTATACATGCTCACCAGTCATGCATGCATCAGCACTCCATTATAAATTAAAGTGAATACACTGCACTGGAGTAACTGCAACCACACCAGACCTTATTGATAATAATGCAATTGATCCAGTATGCCTTCATGGCAATTTCAATATAGGGGGCTGTCACAACACCAGGTGGTCAATGTACTCTATTATATAATATGCTTCAGGGCTTGTCCGTGAAGACTAGTTGCAGCCATGGAATATACTGAGACTGAACCACAGTTCAACTTGAACTGCACTACCTTCACTACTGAGGACCTCAAGTTCCTCAACCGACTGAGGAACATCACGGCAATCATATGTGCGTTTATCATTCTTGCCATATTGGTATTCCTGATCTATCAGAAGGCATACTCCGGTCTCTTTCAACGACTCTATTTCTATTTGGTAATTGGGACACTATTTGCAGAATTATCAGTTGGGCTGAGCATTGAGCACCAGTGGCAATACGCACACCAAGAGACCGTATGTACTTGGATAGGGTTCTTTAATGAGTGGACTTATGTCGTTGTGCTCATTTTTTCCTATGAAATAATCATCCATCTTCTTTGCATGGTTGCAACAAAGATGAAGGAATCTCCCACTCCACAGTACTGGATTGTAAAATCAAAATGGTATGCTATAGTCTTGGAGATCACATACATTTCCTTGCCCATAATAATTTCAACAGGCTTTGCTGTATTCCCTTACGTAAAGAAAATCTATGGCGTCACTGGACCTTGGTGCTGGGTGCATTCTTGGAATGAACACTGTGAGCCATCCGATCTTGCAACACAAATGGCCTCTTATGTCCTGTATGTATCCGTTGGCATCGTGGGGATGGCTGCAAGTCTCATCTTCGTCGTTGTCTACTTCAAGCTCCCGACAGAGTCCCGTCACCATCTCAGGAAAACCCTCTATGTCATGATCTTTCAATTTATCCACATCCTCTTGGTCATGTACAATCTTAGTGTTAAAATTTACACTGTTACCTCTCGACGCCATCTCTATGGTCTTTGGTCAGTTCATGCATTCATCATACCCATTGGGACACTAGTGTTCCCCCTTGGCTACTGGATTTGCTTCTACCCTGTCAATAAGGCAGCATTGATAGTCTACAAGAAAATTATTAATATATGCTTGAAGCAAAATGTGTCCGTCAATCACACAGAAGCACCGGATTTAACAAAGTATGCTACTGCACCGGAGTCTGACCGTGTCACTCAACCTAGCTTCACCTACTTCGTGGCATCACATCCTGATGATTTGAGTGAGACTTTGCCCCTTGTTAGAATATAATTGTGTTGCTATAGTGCACTGATACTAAACTCTGTTCATTACAAGAATCTCCTGGCCAGAGTTTTGGACAATTATTAGTATTATTACTATTACTATTATTTTTTATCAACACACCACAATAATTATTATTATGTAATTAATTAGGCACAGTACATAATAATTGGGTGTTTGTAGTGTATCATAATATTATGGAGTGTCCGTGCCATCCCTATACTTACATGGTTCAGTTCAGGATACATTCTCCATGGCACCCCTAATAAATCTAGTATGAAGTTCTCCGCAACCACTAGCTATAACTTTTCCAGCGCCGATTTGCGTAAAGGGAGTTGTAATCCTAGCTATATAGCTACATTGGTATACACCAGAGTTTTGACTTGCATAAGTACAGCAGATAAAAGGAGAGATCCAACATTGCAGTGGATGATGCACGATCGCATGATCATATTATATTTCAGACAAAGAAGTCATCCACAAAGAAGCTCCATAGAGGGAAAGACAAACTTTTCGTAAGTTTAGTTTTTGTAACACAGTCACAAGGCCTAAAGATTGTAAGCATGTGGTTTGCCTTGCGGCATATGCCCTGCTTTAGAGCAATTAAATGTATAATCAGATTCTAGTAAATTATCGGATATTAGATCATTGCTCAAAATGTGCCCGAGATGCATCACAGATTTGTTGCACTGTTTGTTATCCCTCAGTCCTCAGGGTCTTTGTGACAGTCTTCAAGTAGCAAATCAGTCCTCGGGGGGGGGGGGGGGGGGGGGGGGGTTGGTCGTCAAGTACATAAAGCATCAGGGTCAGGTATACACTCTCAGGGCTGCGATAGCGCATGTGTGTCTTATAATTTATCATGATCGCAGCTAGTTACGTACAGGTACGCACAATATGATATAGGAGCTAGTAGCATGCATGTGCATACAATGTACATGCCAGCATGCACTTTGAGCCAAATGGTTTGGCAAGCATGACTATTCAATTACGTTTGGATACATTGCATGTTTGGGGCCTGTCAAATAAATTTGGACCCTCCCCCCTTTTTGGTTCCCCCTGGTCCATATATTTCAAAATATTTGGATCCCCGGCCCTTATAGTACAGAAGTATATTAAATTATGGACCCCCATGCACGTGATTAACTACAGTAGAGATTCGGAGGGGTTTGTATGGCAGGGTTAGGCTTCAGGGTCCGCATGGGAGGTCCAAATATCACGTGACAGGCCACCATGTCATTTAATGAGGGCTATAATAAGACGCCTCAGCCTCACCAGAAACATGATTTTCAATGAGCATTGGAGGACGTGATCAGGCTAGCACATTATATGCTAACTCTCGACCAATATCCTCCAGTGCCACATACAGTATCCACCCATAGATCATACATGTACATAGTCTATAATAATATTATATCTCAGAAGGTGCACCATTGTACATCAATAAAGTATAGGTCACACCCTGGGGGGGGGGGGGGGGGGGGAGGCACCTGAGACTATCTCATGACCCTGAGGACTGAGAATATCTATTGAGACTTGACCCTGAGGACTGACCTTCAGGGCCACCATACCCATAATTGGTGATACTTCATCCTGCTTCAGTGCTTCAGGGCCACCATAGTTTTGAGCATAGCTTCTTGGTACAAAACGTGTGCAGTAGTGGGCTGCCAGTTAGGCAAGCAGCTTGATTCGTGAGAAGACATTGTATGAGTGGTAGTAGATTATAACTTTGACTTCTCGCGTTTTCAAGTCTTGCAAGCTAATGACTTTTTGGACAGTTGATTGATTTAGCCATGTTCTCAAACAGATGACATAAATGTGCATGCTCAATAGAAGATTCCAGAACACAGGTAAAAATCTACATAGACTTCAATACATTCAACCCCCCCCCCCCTCAGTAGTGGACACCCCCGCAATTCCCTATAATGGACACATACTTGGTCCCCACAATAGCGCACAATCGACCATGCATAATGCACAATCATCCACACAGCTTTTATCGCCTGCAGCATATACCACATTAGTGCTAGCTAACATGCACATGCACGCATTTTATAGGTAGCGTAAATGTAAATGTATAGGGCCCTAGGTTTTGATGTCGGCACCCCTTTCATAATAGTCGTATCTAGTCTAGATTGTAACTACTGATACTGGGAGATTTTAACAGGGAGCACAAAATATAATACATACCTGAATCAGTACTGGCAGTTTTGGGGCATCCTTGGGTGGAGGAGGAACCAAAGTGAAGTCCGTGGGGATGAACTCATTCCGAGCTGGGAGGTAGAACTTATCATCATGCTCCACTCGACTCCACTTCTCGATCACGTCGGCATCAATCTTACGAATGTTGTACTCAGAGCCATACCACGGCTCCTTCAGGGATGTCTGACCTTTGAACTTCTGACCAATGACGGCGACTCGTGAGGACTGTGGGGTCAGGTAGCCGAGCAGCTGTTTGATGAGGTCAGGGCGGAACTCTGTGATGAGGTAGTCACCTGATAGGACATCACGGGGAGCGTAGTGCTACAGGTAGTCGAGGGAGAATAGAATGGTACAAATTTACAATGTCATGATTGTATTATTATAATCGCTGCAACCATACTGACACTTCATATCCTATCCTAAACCCCGGAGGAGCCATCCCAGTGATTGCATGTGATCGATACTAAATGTATGTATAATAGTCATGTATGGCCTTATCGGTCAAAGACATACATGTAAGCTCATTGTCGATCCCTTGGCGAAGGAGCGAGGCTTCTCCTTTTCCTTGAACCGGAAAGCTAGTGCATTCAGGTCCTACAGGTTGAAGAGGAAAATAATGCGAATATTATAATAATATTATTATTAGCATCAACTCACAGCACACTCCTGGAAGACCCACTCCTGTGGCTCCATGCTCCTCAGCATGGCCAGGTACTCAAATGTGGCAGTCACCACTTCTTCAACCAGCTCTGGGCAAGGATGAAACAGAGGAGGTTAACACTCTCAAGAATAATAAACTTGTGGATCACTGCAAGACTGACCTGCCTACATTAATTTTGTATGCCATAGGATGGGAATTTAACAATTGCATCTTATGCCAGTCAAGCAATTTGTGTATCAAATAATTGCACTGGTCAATCCTACACTGATTAAATTGTGGTGTTTGTGGTCAGTATCAAGCATTCAAAAGTGAACTGGGCACCATTTTTGGTATAGTATCAAGTAATTTTGTGTGGACAGACACTTGATCCTTGCATGTACATGTACATGCATGTACATGTGGGCACCTACCCATTCCCTCCTCAGTTAGGTCCATGGTGACAGAGAAGAACATGAACCCCTTGGCTCCAAGCTCAGGACCAGCTAGGAGAGTGTTACACCAGTGTTTGGACTTGAGGAAGGAAAGAAGACTGCCAGCTCCTTCATGGCCAACAAGGTGAGCAACATAGAGGGAAGGCTGAGGGAGGAGAGAGAGAGGAGGGAGAGACGGAGAGAGATCAAGAGATCGAGAGAGAGGGAGGGAGGGAGGGAGGGAGAGAGAGAAAGAGAGAGAGGGAGTGAGGGAGCGAGAGGTGGAGAGAGATGGAGGGTAAAAATATTTTACTCAGCTGGTGTAATAATAGTGTTATTGCATGGTCCTTACATTAGACTGGTAGTACTCGGTGATGTCTGGTATTGGGAATGTTATGACCACCTGCCTGATATCCTTCACTGGGACATACTCAGTCCAGGTCTGAAAGACGAGTAAAGTGGAAGACAGATGTGTGAATCTTCATCAACTGCAAGTCACTTCAGACTCACCTGCAGCTCATTAGCAGTGTAAGGATGGTCGGAGAATTCCGGTGTGGGGACATTCTTATTCACAATGGGAGAGAAGAGTTCTCTAATTTTGGTCGTTAATTCATCAAGAGGTTCTGCATGGAAAAAATTTTTCATATACCCAATAGATGCTATGATGGTTTAGAGACCTTTGCCAACTATGGCCAGTGTCATGAGGTTTGAGGAGTAGTATTTGGCATGATACTTGAGCAGCTCTTCCCTGACATCCACACCCAGCTCCTGGGGTCTGGTCTTCAGCGTGTACTTACTACCTGGGGAATACATAGGTATAGAATTGTAAAACAAAAATTTGTGCATGTATATAGGTATGAAAGAAAATGAAACAGGTAAGGGGTCGTCAAGCTGCCCGACATCAAAAATAGTGGGTATGGGGTCACCAAAGAAAGATGTTCCAGCACAAAAGCCTACTAGTTTAGTCTACAGCATCAGTCTATGCTTACCTAACTTGATAAATGTACTCAAGCTGAGTAATAATTTGCCAGTGACCAATTACCTGTGCCAAATCTTCTGTATGGATGATTTGGGTTGCTTGTTTCATGGCAGACCTGCCTGAACCGCCAGTTGTCATCTTGTAAGTTCTTATCATTCTCTGGTGGGGGACACAGATACACTATTACACATTGCAGACTACAGGTATGACTATTGACACACCCTTTTATTACAAACTCTTGTTATTGGGCTATTGGGAAAATTGGTAATGTAAGGAGTGTGTCATCAATCATGAATATGATTAGCAACTACTATATATTATATGCAGTCGCAGTGTGATATGTATGACCTCACAGCTTAAATACTGCTACAAACTATAATAATACCAGGTGTAAAACTAGCTACATGTATATATAGTAATGTAGTGAGCCAGAAGAATCCCAGAGTTTACCCCCAGGTACATGTACTAGATCAATACTCCACTTTTCAATGCTATACCCTTCCTGATGTGCATGTATAGTGTATCTATAGGTAAAGGTCGTCAATGAATGGCTCTGGCTGCCAAGTTAATTCACTATTATCACAGACACACGAGTGCAGGATACATGTTCTACAGCTAGAACTCTAATTTTTATCAAGGCACATGTACATCTACTTCACTGTAAGAGGTATCCCTGTGCAGTCTAGAGGTACATGTACACACTCATGCTCAGCCTAATCACACAACACTGATGTCACTAAACAATGAAAATTGTGGTGGACGCAATTGTCATCACTGTCAACAAAAGGATACTTTTCTTCCAGTCGGCTACCCTGTTATATGTTTGAAATCCCATTACCAATGAATTCAAAACAACTTCTAGACTTCACACACACGTACATGTACATGTATATTATACATGTACTACATGTATGTGTAAATGCTTGGCACATAATTATGTACTGTACCAAGGATCTTCCACCCCTTAGTTTGAAATGTTCCTAGTAAAACCCTGCATGGTGTGAGCTGCTTGGTGAGAGCAAGTGTGTGTTTAGTGTGCAAGAACTGTCAACAGACAACAAAGGCTAAAACCCAAAAACCAATTCTTCCTTATTTGGGCCTCTCTCTAGATCAGCTAACCACACACAGCCCAAACTCCCGGTCACCAGAAGCACTACCCTTCCAGCTAATTGTACACTGAACTGACACCAACACCAATAAACTGTCACACACACGCAGACTAAACCTCAAGGCATGAGGACCCCTGCAATGAATAAATAACAAAACAACATAAATTGGATTTTGTGGCACACTACTTGCACGCCTCAATAGATTCTTTGTTAAGCAACTAAGGCACCAGGATACAAGTTATAGTTGCAAGACCTTAACTAATTGAGGACGCATTTCAATACCTTAATTGGGGGTGCATGAGATGTTAAGGTAGTTTGTTGGCTCATGACCCCTCTCATCATTAGCCTACCCTATAGTCACCCACACCCCTCTAGTATCTGGAAATTTGCCTATACAAACTTCAGTTGCTGGGTGATGGCCAATAAATGATCATGTTATTACGAGGAGAGAGAGAGAAAGAGAAGCCAATACACTTAGCAGTTAGTTGTGCAAATATTGTACAGTGTACATGAACATGTAGGGACACACGTGCACATGCATACACCACTGTAACATGACATTGTATAGCATAATATTATCCAGCTGTACAGTGTACATGTGTACACAATGTGATCATGACCCGTGGATATGCATGCACTGACTTCCCCCCACACTCACTGAGCAATTCCCAAACAGACAATCACAAGCCTACACAAGTATGAACAGTGGCTCTCAAAGACGACAGAATGTCATCTGAGATGACATCACAATGGAATTAATCTACATGGGCAATTAATTAACAGCAAGTTCAGCAAGAAAGCTGGGTCTAGGGTACCATGTACATGAACTGAAACGGGATAGCCAAAACCAGTCCCAAAGAGCTACCTATATAGCATCTTGCACACAAAGTGAAGCAGGATGCACTGCAGGAAGGATGTATCACAGTTAGTACAATATCATAAAATTAATAGCAATATGTTGTACTAACTAAATGGTGTCCCAAAAGAAATTGGACCTTGCCCCCCGCCCCCCCCCCCCCCCGCCTCCCACCCACAAACACAGGAAGTGTAGTTATCACAACTGTCACATACATACACCAGAATACGTAACTCCATCTCTACATGTGTACCGGTATTAAATTTTGTGACCACCCAAAGTTGCCACGGGCTTTCAACTAGTGCCAGTTATGGTTTCAATGCACCACATGTCACTACATTGTGTACGTACGTACACTGTGCATGTACATGTATATGCATATTAATTTTTGCATGTACCCACCCACACACATGCACAGCTTGGAGGTACACCCATTGCATATACACAGTTATTGTATATAATTATATAGAGTTTCCTCCAGCATACCTGAATCAGGGTGGGCCACCGGGTTTGACTTTGGGCGAATTGGAAAAACGTCAAAGAAATGGGTGGAGTTTAAAGCCACACTTAATTAAAATCCTATAAATATCATTAAGCACCCGGTTTGGCTTCTGTTCTGGGGGAATTCCTGTTACATGTATATTATTATGCAATAATTGCAGCTTCGCCCTCAGGGTCCCCTCCCCATTACTTTTTTGTATTTTCCTGCAAGGGGAAAAGGCAAAGAGGGGCGGGGCCTGGGGATGAGGCTATACAAATTGCATACCGTAATAATAATAATGACCATTGTACATGTACCTGAGTCTACTGCGTTGATCTCTCTGTCGGTGGCATCAGCAGTGAACAGTGGACTGATGAAGAACTGGGAAAACCTGAAAGGAGGAAAACTTTATAAGGAGGTTGATTGACGGGCTTGATGCGATTGACAATGTTGTTGGAGCCAAAAGTATATTAATTTAAGCAGTGAGAAACCACGACTATTGCAGTGGTCCTCCAAACATACATGCACATGTACATTTGGTAGTAGTTACCATAACATAGCAACATAATCTTCAACCCCAAATTGTGGGATAGTTAGAGGTGATAGAGGGTCATTAGTAAGTTAACGGGTCAGTAGTGACTGCTACCAAAAGAATTTTCACAGAATGCACAACCAACATCTAACTATCATGTACAAGAAAAGGAAGAGGGAAGATGTACTGCCTAACCAACAGATATTTGCAGAACGGTACTACTCAAGAAATGCATGTGTGAGATCCTGATTTGATATAATTATTATGGTTTGAACTAAAGCTGATTATACATGCATATTACAGATTTATATTTTTACCACTATAAATCTTGTAAGCAGACTTATGTTGCGTACTGCAACAGACCTATATGTTAGAATCCTACCAGCATGTAGTCAATTAAGCTAGTCAGTGAAAATGTGGAATTTATTCTTAACATAAAAATTATAAGTAATAGATAAACTATGGTTGCCCAGGATATACCATTCATATACCACCCTGAGTTCGAGGGCGTAGTCCGAGAGCGAAGGTGGTATATGAACGGTGTATCCTGGGCAAACATAGTTTATCTGTTTAATATCTTGACCGTGATTGGTCAGTGTAATCAGCAGACTGTTTGCTTTTTCATATTTGAAACTTGAAGAGTTGGAGTAGTAGGTAGCTGGATTCTATCATAATGACAATCTGTACAATAGTTAGTGTGTCAAGCTGGAACCCTCCTATTATGTGTGGGAGCTACTGGCTATAGCTAGTGAAAAGCTAGTAGCTACAACACAAATTTGGCATACCAGTGCAACTGTGTTATTGGACTACTGTCAGGGGTAGGGAGTTATAATGCCTGAGGGCTGGGGTATATGGGAGTTATACCATGGCTGTTACCTAGGATACAAGGCTAAGTCATGATATTATATACATTATACGGTACGGCGGGTAATTTTCGTGGGTGCTAATTTTCGTGGAAAGTCTGAAAAGGCCCTCAAAATTAATTTTCGTGGTTTTAAATTTCGTGACAGCAACCAGTCCAGGAACGTGGCACTGCTGCACAAGTGCTAATGCAATCAATACACGCGCTCACGATCTTCTTTGTTACTAAGCCATACCCAGAGAGACTTGGATAAATAGCATGAGATAGAAGAATATTAGTGTCGAATACTGGAAAGTGTTGGCCACGCTGCCACGATGTTTGTGGCCACGCCCATCATCGTGGACTCGCATAATACCATATCACTGTAGGCATTAATTTTCGTGGGTGGGAAAATTTCATGACTGCCAAATCAACCACGAAAATAATGCATCCCATGAAAATTACTCGCCATATGGTATGTGGGAGTTTAAATACACACAGCACTGTGCACAAATGTTGTTGGTTATATATTATTTACAAATACAAACAATATCTAATAGCAAACTACAACATGTTTAGAATTGTGCATAATTTCAATTTATGGAACTAGAGTATACAGATGGCCTTATGTCACAATAAATCGTGCATTACTTGTAGTAGGTGATATAAATATACACATGTACATGTATATACTAGCCACATTCACTCGGTACTAGTAACGCAGGGCAAGAAACAAAATAATGACTGACAAAGAGGGCAGATGTCTAAGTTCACCAATCAATACTTTATCAACAACCAACGAATCAAGTAAGCAAGTCAGGAGATGCTTTAAGCCAAGGTATCGTTTTAGGAGGGTTACGAACAAAGGTGCAATTCTCATACTAATCTGGAGCTACTGTATTTCATCTCTGTACTACTACATCAGCTACAATGCATTGAGAGTATACAGTTACCCAGTGTTTGCCATGCTACAGATCAGTGTGGGCTTAATGATACCACTGGCCGGATGGCTAGCTGATATTCGGTTTGGAAGATACAAAATGATACGTTTGAGCATAGGCACTATGTGGATTAGCTTGCTATTGTTGACAGCAAGTTTGATCTTCTTACAAAGCCTGGATTTATACAACCTAAGCAAGGTATTGCACCTCTTTTTATTGCCACTAGCATTGGGATACGGCGGTTTTCAAGCCAATGTGATCCAGTTTGGAGTGGACCAACTCCATGATGCATCGTCGATGGAAATCAAGACATTCATCGCTTGGTACTCTTGGACAGTAAGTAGTAGCATAACTATATTGAGTACAGCCTATTTGTACGTCAGTGAGGAATACAGACTACTTGTATCCCTGTTGATGTGTCTAAAGCTCACTCTAGCTGTCAGCTTGGGTATTTTATTTCACAACGTACTGATCAAGGAGCCTGTAGCTCAAAACCCATTCAAGACAGTCTATGGGGTGATAAAGTATGCACTGAAGCACAAGAGCCCTAGACTAAGGAGTGCCTTCACATACACAGGTGAGGAGGACTTTCCTTCTCGTATCGACTTCGGTAAGAGCAAATATGGAGGACCGTTCACGACAGAACAGGTGGAAGATGTGAAGACTCTCTTTCGAGTAATCTTGGTCTTTGTTGTAGGGTGCGCTTTCATTGGTGTAGCTGTTGAAAAACGCTCGATACCTACTCTAAGAAACATGTTCATAAATTCATTTTCATACACTCCAGAGTATGTGTTCTACTCCATAACTGGACTATTGATCTTACCGCTTTATGAGATAGTTGTCCACCCTCTGTTTCATTCATGTCTACCAACCCTTCAAAGCTATGTCAAGACTTACATAGGGTCGACACTATGCATAGTAAGATATGCTATCGTGTTAGCACTGATAACTTATGCTCGCCAAAACTATGCACACATCACACCTTCAAGCAATGCCACCCTTTCCTGTATATTTTACCAATCACATGGCAGCATGGATTTTTTAAGTGAGACCCTAGACTATAGATGGATAATTATACTAGAGGCTCTTGAGGTAATCTCCGAATTATTTGTTACAATTGGTGCTTTGGAGTTTTACTGTGCCCAAGTACCCTACTCTATGAAGGGCCTGGTAGCTGGCATCGCTTATGGCCTATTAGCTCTCTTTCTGATGCTCTCCCAAGGGCTGTTACTGCCATTCAAGGCAACATCACTGGAATGGGGAACGGGAACTCTGAGTTGTGGATTTTGGTACGTATTGATGATACTGATATATCTGTTGATAGTAATGGCAGCTTCAGTAGTTGTGATGAGGTGGTACAAGAAAAGGAAGAGGGAAGATGTACTTCCCAACGAACAGATATTTGCAGAACGGTACTACTCAAGAAATGTGTGAGATGCTAATTTGATATGGTAAAGCTGATTACATGCATATTAACATTTTAATTTTTACCACAAGCAGATGTACTGCAACAGACCTACTAATTATAAATTTAGTGTTATTATAATTAAGCCAAAATGTATAATATTATGCATGGCAAATATTATTAAAGTAAAACACGATTATAAATCCCAGTGGTACAATTTAAGCAGTTGCTCAGCCTGTACGTACACAACTAAATCAAACTGAAATGTATCATAAAAACTTTTTCTGTGATATTAGAGTATCTGCATAATAACATTATTATTGTTCTAGTACGTACATGTACAAGCAGCCTAGCTATCTAGCTATCCACGGCATGTTGTACATACTCTACAGCAACGTCTGATCCATATACTAGCTATGTAGCTGGTGACATCATCCACCTTAAATTACTAGATCCATAAGTATGTTTGATGTCAGGATAATGTGGCGAATAATAATACCAAGAGTATTATTATGCATGAGCTCTCAGTATAATCAAGATTGCCAGTAAGTACAGTGTGAATGCTCAGATGAACGTAGCACTGAACTTTGAACCTGCGCTATTATGGCGTAGACCACACCCCTCACTGCATGCCAAGAGCAGCTGCTCGAACTCACCATGTATGGCGATGTTTGAGCAGCCAGAACGTTGAATCTACCATCAGACTATGATAAAGAACAGACCTTGCTTCTTGCTTCGTTTGAGGCTCGAGGCTCGGTGGCCTGCTGAACAGGCCTCTTGAAACGCATGACATGTATAGTGAATGTGATTATCCCTACAAATCTAGTTTGTGTACTTTTTGACCCTGCCATCCCTTCTAGAGTACATACTAGATTTTTTTTCCTTTGAAGTGTGGCTTCATCGTAGTACAAGTACATGGTAAACGTGGGTTTCCCCACATAACATTAGAGATCATTTCTCAGAATACAAACTTTCATGTATATATTAGGCACACATATCCATACAGGCAGTCATCAGACCCTTTCCCACATGTATAGTACCATTCGGTTTCAGTACAGAATTTTATTTCATTGATGCGGAAATGCAGAAATGAGTAATCTCAGCCCAAGCTGCATCCTTCCACTCATCCCCCCCCCCCCACCCCACCTTGGTCATACTTGGTATATCCTCATCCTCGTGTCCATTACTGAAACCGTAATATTATTATATAGATACTATAACACATGTACGCATGTACATTGTATGTATGCGTATAAAGTTTCTAGAATTGATGAGACCTCAACACTATCAAGCCTTGATATTCAAAGACAAGATGCATGTATTATAAAATGTATTAATATTATGTACATGTACATGCATGTACCTGTCCAGTGCTTCCATGAGGTGGTCGGATGCCACATCAAAATAAAAGGTCGTGAACTCCATGGTTGTCATGGCATTGCCACTCCCACCGTGGTGGGCTAAGAACTGTAGGAGAGAAGAGGCACAATATGATATTATGTAACTATCACAACCATGTACATGTAGCTACCAACATGTTACATGTGCATGTACACGTGTGTGTATATCTATTATGAAATACTAACTATAGAATTAGGCGTGCATACATGCATGTACATGTGTATCAAAAATGTGTTTGTCAAACTTTAATACACCATGGAATGCTGGAAACAATGCCCTAGAAGAAGCAAGAATTAATTAACTCGAGTGATCAATTTCCATTCAGTCACAACCAGTCAGCAAGCAGGTTGCATCGTGACCACCCGCTTGTCACGGGCCCAAGCAACTGATCTTGCCCTCTGGAGGAACAATTAATAGACACGGTCGCTCTCTCTCTCTCTCTCTCTCACCTACACACGGCTGATTGTTTGTGTACACCATTAGCCAGCTCAGGTTACCCGATTCTGACACATGACTCCGCATTATACATACCAGCACAATATCAAGACACCACGGTGACGGTTGACTACCATTAAGAACATGCTGTGCAGTGCAGCCATATACATTTAGATCCTACTTACTTGTAATAAATTTAATACTGTGATCTGATTGGTTACCCTGAAGTATCTATCCTTCATAAAATAATCCTGTAAGCTCTATAGAAAGTCTAACTATTATGTAGTAGCATTCATGTACATGTACATACATGTACACACATGTAGCCATCACAGACACACTCACACACTGAAATCGAGACACCTTGGTTAGTCAACTAAGAATTTGTGACCATCTACATATACGAGAAAAGGGATTGTTTGGGACTTCATTATCATACACATGTAATTTTGTTTCTCACTACCATCTTCCCCAAATGGTCCTTTTGTCATTTGGTGGTCTGCCTCTACGACCATCAAATGGAAATCTGCTAATATGCATGACTGAAAGGGGCTGGCTTTGAAGATAATGATTTGCAGTTGGGATGGTGCGGGAGGGGGGAGGGGGGAGGGGGAGAGGGGGAAGGAGTGCATAGAGGAGATGCATGCATGCAATTCTGAAAAGTTTATACACAGCACTCGAGTTGCTTACCTCCATATAGTCATTCTCTGAAGGATACTGCAGGAAAAGATATACATACACTGTACATACAATCATAACCAGCAGGTACATGGTACAGGCAGGCCAACGTACATTATCACACTAAATATCTCACAAAAATTAAAATAACATGTATAGTGCAGTGTACCTGTATATAAAAAATTTAATGTGGAACGATTATGGTGCTTCAAAAGTTGATACATCCCATTAAATAAATAGAGGTTGATCAGGTACACACACACACTCACACTCACACAAAGTAACACTCGCGTGTGGAGCACACATAAACGAATATGCACATGAACATGCACTTTGCACACTAGATTAAGCAGGCTCTACTATATACTGTCCAAGGGAGGTCTGGCAATGCCCCATATATGGTACACATACCGCTCCAATGCACACATAAAGAGACATTTCTAAGTAGTGAAATGCTTGGATAGGCCTATATAGCCTTATGCATGTGCGTGGGTACGAGACTGAGAAAGAATAGGAGCTGGAGGTACATGTACAATGTAACCATAGCCTAGGTAAGAAACATACAACATTGAGAAGCTGGAATGGGGGCTGGGAATGGGACTATATGTAAGAAGCACACACCGGTATACACGTAGCTTAGGGACCATTTTCAAGAATAATCTCTATCCTTGATTAACAATTCCAGGCCCCTCTTACACGTAGCTTTTTCTCATGTGCACTGAAAAGATTGGGAGTCTGGAGATGAGGCAACACTGTCTCTCCCAACAGCACAAAGGTCTCTCAATGACAATATTGTGGTCTCCTATGGTTCTATTGTCATCCTGTTTGGGTCTAATCAGTGAGAGGAAGACTGAGGGGACCAATACCTGTGGTTAGCTACAATAATGGGTACTCATAAAAATCAATTCTGCACAGGATTATGGCCTGGGGACATAGAAATTTTGTACAGGATAAGAAAGGGCTGTACATAAATTTTGGGTTGGGTTCTCCACAATAGGGAAGGAGAGAGAGAGAGAGAGAGAGAGAGAGAGAGAGAGAGAGAGAGAGAGAGAGAGAGAGAGAGAGAGAGAGAGAGAGGGAGAGATATTAGGTAAGGGGAAGGGAGAGGTAGAAGAGTGGAAATTAGCCACTGCTTTCTCATGCTCAAGAACATGGTGAGAAAGTGCACTGTGGTCAGGATGGAAGCAACACTACTTACTACATGTATAGCACAATTAATAGGTTTGGCTGCTCATTAAGACCAAGGAAAGAAGCTCGATCCTCTTCACTTTTCGTGAATAGTCTGAGGGGGTGGATGTGGTTGGAACTACATGTTGTATACTGTTGGGATTCACCGGTGGACCTCAAACTTCCACGCCATGGCAGGAATAGGACGCACACTCACACACTCTCTGTACTTTGCATCATCAAATCTTTGTGTCGATTTCTGCTGATATGTATTAGAGTTTATATAACACTAGGAGATCCAACCCATCTAGGGATATAGGCCCATTGATTGGTTGACCCTAGCCGTGAACCCAGCAATTGGAAAGTTTATGGGTTCTGGTATTAAATATACAAGGAACAGGCAACACACAGCATAAGCACATGCTGGTGAAGCCTCCAAAGTGTGTTTAGATTCTTCATGCACATTGTATATACATGTAAGCATACTTGGGACAGAGCCACCTGCTGAGCAGATAGAAATATATAGCAGACCTACACACATACTATGTATACTAATTATATTCCTGAAGATGGACTTCTAGGGAGTGTTACTAAAATTGGGATTCATAATTCTTCTTCAAGCTCACCAGACGCTAGCTTACTGTTATTAGTTTCGTGGTATACAGCAATGTACATGGGTAGCTAGCTAGGGCAAAGGCTCCTGCTGACAGTACAAGTCTCATCCCCAGGCCTACTCACATCGTGGGCATGTCTCAAACATAAACTTTCAAACCATACTGGTTCACTGTATTGATTTCAGCACATAATACAATAAACATAGTCTGACACTGATGGTGATGATGTGCAGCTAAGTGTACCTTAAAGGTTCCCAATAGTAGAATCAATAGCCCCATTCCCAGCTCCATTCCCATTCCTAGTGCCAGCTATCACTTTACAGGAAGTTGACTGGTAATTACTGGAGTGAGGCCCCATGCAGGAAGAAGGGGCTCAGCCTAGGCTGCCTAACCCATCTACTACTAGCTGTACATGTACAGGTACATGTATATGCACACCTTTCAAGGAAGAAAACTTACAATGAAAGCTTTCTGGTGAATCTAGCACATTATAACACACACCCCACTGCAATTGTACACCAATTGTTCCGTAAGTAATGCCAGAGATGATACTACAAGGACAAGAGACAGTATTCTGTAGCTAGAGCACCTATGCTACAAAGATATCACAGATCGGAAGACGTGTCTCAGTTAAGTTTACATTGTTAAGAGAGGAACCAATAATAATAATACAGACTTCCGACTAAAATACTCACAGCAGGAATAACAAACAAGAGGAATAAGACTGTACACATTCACATTACCTCATGCACACACACACAGAGGAGACAGAGAGAGGAACACAGGAGTTATCACTGTACCTTGGTGGTGCCTAGAAAGGCCATGTGTTCACAGAAGTGGGCCAGGCCAGGAATAGTGTCAGGATCACACAAATAGCCTGAGGGAAACAAAAATTAATTACAGGCTCTAAAAAAATTAGTTTTGCATTACATTAGTATTGGTTCCCAATGTAGACACATGCCCTGACCCTACTTTGAGTAATGTGGACAATAAATCAATAATAATAATCTCCCATGTGTGGTCATTGCACTGTGTCTGCTGGCAACATGGCTGTAAGCTAATAAAACATGAGTGTATGTTTGCTTGTATTGAGGTGAAGCATTTCAGTCAAGACAAGATGGGCACTCTCGGCAGCTGAACAATAATATTATTGTACATGCACTTATAGCCTAAAAGGATTGGCTGAAAGGAACAGTATTATGCAGCCTGACAGGAGCAAAGTCAATCTATGGAAGCCATAAAAGACCAGAGTGACAAAATTAGTTTACCAACAAAGTGACCACACAGGACGCTTGGACAAGACATGCAGGGGGACATGTGATCAAACTGAACCTCTCGTGCAGGCCACTTTTCATAGTTTGGGAGTTAACAAACTTTCGTCCTGCACAAAGCGATGTAACTGAAAAATGTTTACTTGCACTAAAAATTTTATCACGTTTGATATGAACATAAATATTGTTAAATACAAATTTCTAGCACAAATAATGTATGAATGAAATCACTACTTCTTACGGTATATCTAGCCTGCACGCATGCATTCTGTTCTTAGACCACACTTCTTTCACGCTAGTCCATTCTATACTGAAAGCAGTTAGTTTACTGATCACTGCCAAAATGGCAAAAATGAAATCACTGTAGCAATAATAATATGAATAGGACTCCTAAATGTAGATGCATGTATCATTGGCCTGCATAATCCAGACACTATACACTGTACCACTAGGGGGATGGGAGCATAGCATATCTCAACAGCTACCCTCGTGTGCCATAACCTCAGTCCAACATCAGGTCATGTACATGTATTGCATGCATTCAGCCAATGGTTTTCTGGCATACATGTATTTGAAGTACTTGTACAAGTGGAAGTTAATTAAAATTCTACACATTAACCAATTAAACTCTTAACAATATTCATTACAATATACTAGGAAAGCTCTCTGTGTACACGTTGATCTTGTCATTCCTCCCAGCAATTATTTGCATGTACATGAACAAGGCTCCCCCAGGTTTGTGCGAGATAACAATTGAACCTACATGTACACCTACTGGTCACAAATTAACCACTTTGCTCTTGAACATTGATCACAGTACGTCAGAGCATTACACTCTACTATAGATTATGAATATTTTACCCTAAAAATTCTATAATCGGGAAAATGTTGCTATACATGTATTTGATTTTCGTAGCCGATGACCCTTGTCATAACATGTTTGAATCTTCATGGTTTGTGCTCAATCCAGGAGCCACGTGGATCGAGTACAAGAGCCATAGGCATTTACTTGATCAGGACATGTATAAATTTAATTATAATTATAGTGACTCACCGACTCTGACTGAGAGGGCAGCTGCCGCCTTCTCTGTCGTCGCATCTGACACAACCAACACCTTCAGTCCATTGGCTAGCTTCAGGTACCTACCAGAATTATCACGACTCGTGTGATTGATCAATGAACATGGATGTCTAGCTATAGTCTACCAATTTCAAATATAATACTACTCTGCCATATAAATTTAATATATTATGGCAGAGTAGTAATCTGGGGTTGGTACCCCGAAATTGGGTAAGACCCTGGAACAGTTCCAAAGTGGGCTACATAATTTACTTCAAGTGATACCTATAGTGTCGGTCGTCTCTGGGAGACTTTGTCAGGTTGTCTTCTACTTCCAAGTCCTCCATCGCGCGAGTAGATGCTGAGTCAGCAAATGGGCGGAACCCAAATAGACACGCCTATACCTGTACCTAGGCGCGCGCCTTCGCACGTCAGTGCATGCATGACTATAAAAACCCGCTGAACGCGCGCTGGTGCTATAAACATTGCATGCATGACAAAATTTAATATGAGTTTCTATCAGAGTTTGGACGATCTTTTGTCTGCTCAGGACCTTGACGATCGTGACTACCACAGCGATACCGAGTCTGAGCAGCGGCCGGCGAGTACGCCACCTCACGCACGGCATGCACAACATGTAGACTTGGACGAACAGGTGGTCCCGTCACTACGCGCACAGGACCTTGCTGGACGCATCCGCAGCTACCAGGGTCTGTTGTGGAGAAGAAACGCTAAAGGCAGAGCGAGCAGGGGCTGGTCAAGAGCATGGTTCAAGGTGGCGCCAGGTACGTCATGTCAACGCATGCTCACAGTCATTGCATTCATGGTTATGCTTGGTACGGTACCTGTGCATTACATGCTGTATGGAGAAGTTATTAGCTATTGGGAATCTTTAATTAGATCACTACAGGGACAAAGAAACCCTTTAGGCTTTAGACCTATACATTGATTTTGGTGAGTAAATTGCACTATTGTGACTGCAGACACCATTTCCATAGCAAAGGATGTGCTATGCATGGAATTGACAAGTATTTCAACACTGAAAGAGCATTAATACGACGTGAATGATCTGCAACCGAGTACAAGGCAAATGGCCCCCTTCAATCTAGTTTGCATAAAAGTACATGTATCTGAGTACTATCCCTAGCTATAGCTATCTCCTACCATAATAATGTTACTATGAACATGTGGTATAGTAAACTCCATGTGGTACTTGGGGTCAGTTGTTGGAGAGGATGTGTGCCCATAACTACATCAAGGTGTATCGATTGACTCTGCTAATTAAGTCAGGATACAGCCCATAGTTGTGACCAGTGCACCCTTTCATAATACTTTTGATCCACTGTCATGCATGTAGCATGCATGCACATGTACATACTCATGTATACATGTATCAGGTCATGCTGGTATATATAATATAATTTACAACCTTGGTGATCTTGCATTGCAGGTCGCAATCAGCCCCACATCTATTACCTATCGCAGTCCAAATCTACTCCTAAGAAACTGACGGATCGTGAAACACGACTGATCACCATCCCCAAGTCGAACCCCAACCTCACAGTGGAGCCTCTATCCACAGATCCTTCTAGCAATAACTTCACCAGCTTCACTGTTAGCAACTCCAAGACCGGAGAGCTCCTGGCTACCTTCCGTGCTGACGATATCGTTCAGCAGAGAAACTTCATGGCGGCTCTGGGAGGGAAGGGACCAGGGCTATTTGCACAGGACGAAGAAGAAGCTGTCGACTCTAACTTTGACAGTGCTGGTTTTGATTCAACTGATGGTAGTAATATGAATGAACTTGCACTGAGACAGCAAAGGCTGTTCGATAAGCAAGGTAGTATTTCGAGTGCCGCAGATGCAAAATTGGTTCCAAGTTACGAGTATACCGTGAAGGTTATGTCGACAGAGTATTACCTTCCTGAATCAATGAAAGATTACAACTCAAAAGCCGGGCTTCCTCCCGAATTGCTGAGGAAAACCCTACCAATTTATGATGTTTCAAACCCACCCGAGTCTAGGAAGAAATTGCTACTTCGACGAGAACAGAACGACACATTTCTCCCCCCTCATGGGCTACCAATTTGCTCAATTATAAGCTTAGGCTATGGGAAAGAAGTGGATCTTGAGCCTCACCAACAAGCAGTGTGGTGCACGGATACTAACATCCAATACTTCTTGGATCATAACAAAAAATCCACCTTTGTAAGAGAGCCCCAATCATTGCCAACTCCAAAAGCAGTCATAGCAAAGAAAGAGCTCACTTGTAAGTACTCTTCTCCACCTCCTAACTTTGGTTCCCTCGGTTTGCCTGAAAACTCGCCTCATGTCCGATCCACTGGAGAAAGAGCGACCAGAAAGCCTCACGGACTCATAATCGATGCCTGTGGAGCAGACGGTAAACCAGGAGCTAGCGGCCACAAAGGCATTGATGGAATAAGGGCAGTCATTGACGACCATCTTGACAGCAGAAATGACGGCAGGAGTGGCTCAAATGGACGAGATGGTACAGACGGGAAAGAGGGTAGTGCCGGCGAAAATGGAAGGAATCTCATTGTCAACCTGAATGGAGGTGCTGCCTACCTTGAAGTCAGCATTCCCGGGTGTTGCTCAGCGGTGGCCAACCTGGGAGGGGAATCGTGTGAGGAGGTGGTGTTTGTGAACTGTCGAGGTGGTGACGGTGGTGAGGGTGGTGACGGCGGAGACGGTGGGGATGGTGGAGATGGGGAGGACGGAAAGAAGGGAGACAGCGAGAGTGACGGAGGCCACGGGGGTGACGGTGGGACTGGTGGACAAGGTGGTAATGGAGGGTGTGGCGGAAATGCAGGATCCGGTGGGCAGTGTATGATCACGACCACCAACCCCAGGCTCCTGATGCTGATTGAAGCCGACTGCCGAGCAGGAAGGAGAGGAAATGGTGGCCAGAGAGGAAAGGGAGGAGAAGGAGGAAAGAGAGGCTTTGGGGGAGAAGGAGGGTCATGGGAGGAGCTTGACACATCAGACTCCACCTACTCCACAGTGACAGGTATGCGAGGGAAGCCAGGAATGGCTGGATCTTCGGGCGTTAACGGGGAACAAGGATCCCACGGTCCAGCTGGAAGAGATGGAGCTATCCTGTGGGTAGTCAAGGACACAAGTGGGGATGTACTTCTTTCATCCGATGCCAGATATGATGCAGAAGTGACCTCATTCGAAGTATCGAGTACAGACGGCAACAACACCACATTTGCACCAAATCAAAGGCTGAGCATTTCCAAGGTAACGGTCGTAAATAAAGGTGGCCTCCCCTTGCCGTCTGGGGCCATTCTTTCATTCCCAAGCACCGAGTCTGTTATCTTTGAGCCAACGACCTTCACGCTGCCAGAAATAGCAGTCAATGAGACATTTGTGGTACCCACAACATTCAGTGGTCGAATCTTTGATGTGGCTTCCCCCAATTTACCAGGCCCTGTGGACATGGAAGCACAGCTGGCATCAAGAATAACACTACTTGGACGCCCGTTTGAAAAATCCACACTGGAACGTACCCTCACCATAGCCTACCCTCTCAAGATCTCCTTTGCCCTCTCGAGAAGGACCGTCAGTCGTGGTGAAATCACCTCCCTGGAGATTGGCATTGAGAACACGTCAGGACAGGTCTATGGTTGTTCTGGCGACTCCAAGGGAACCACGTGGATTCAACTCCACATGGATTCTAGACTAATTCCTCTCGGAGTCCTAGCCAGCAGTTTGCCAGCATACACACAAGACGACACTCAAGACAGCCTTCCGTATCAAGTAACCTTTGACCCCAAGACCCCTGATAGCATGTTTGTGAAGATCAAGACCATCCAGCCTGGTGAGGTATTGGTGGTCCCCATTGCTATCCACATGGAGAGCTACGCTGAGCTTTACGACATCTGCGTGTGGCAAGCAGACCTCTGGCTACAAGGAAAACTGATTGAGTACAAGACGCAGGAAATTCGTGTCTCTCCCGCGTACTCCCCTCCAAGCAGTCCATCACAACTTGGCGATATTCTCATGATCACAAACGATAAGATGAAACAAGATGAGCTCCAGTTCTGGAAGAGAATTTATGAGCTCCTTGGAGTCAGCGTAGACTACTGGGATGCTGGCTACAAGACGCAGGGGTCATCAGAGACCAGCAGCCAGGGGAGCTCCCTACTAGAGCACAGCCAAACCCCCATTCCATCAGAAACAGAACACCAGTCTTCCAGATTCCCATACCTCAGTCACATGTACTCCGGCAAGATGATCATTTACCCTCACTGCACCCTGGAGCGAGTCCCCGTAGATTGTATACTGTCACACTTCCACGGCCAGACCCAGGGAGAAGAGCCTTGCAGCAACCTCAACTCAAGCATGCTCCTATTTCTTGACCCCACATTTCCCGATTCACTCGAGTTCTACACCTATAAGCACAAGGGCCACTCACGTCTCCTTAGGCACCTGTGCTCTTCAGAGAAGTACCTACAGCTGCCAAAAAATGCTTACACAGGTCACCACCTCATAGCACCGGGCACCCTCACTCCATCCGACCGTTCCTCCAAGCAGGCCGAGAAAACCACCATGAAGAAGCTCGAGAAAGATGTTCCCTCACGAGCTGTTGTTTTGAGCAACTCGACAAACAATATCCAACACTCAGGCCTGTTTAAGTACAGATATGGTGCCATGCACGTGCGACGCTGCCCACTGTCACGATGGTGTAACTTTCAGTGTGTTGACGGTCCAAATGGTAACTTGACTACAATGGGTACGGATGACCCTCTGCTCACAACTAGTAGCAAAAACGTACCCCTCGGTAGCAAATTTGGTCAAGTATTCCTGACTGTATTGAGCGGACTACCACTACACTGTAAGCTGTCGGTGCTGAAGAAAGCAGAGGACAAGAATTCGTCGGATTACGTCGAATTTCACCTACCAAATGGTCTCAAGCTGAGTAAGGGAGACCTCGCTGCCATCTGCATTGCACACAGTGTGGCAGATGAGCTATACAGCTGCACAGGTGAAGCCAGTCACATGACCTACATCGCAAACGATCTAGACTTGAGCAAAGCGCTACTAAGGAACGGGAAGAGAGAACAGATTTCACAGATGATGGATTTGATCAAACGAGAAGTGGCAGATAGAAGAAAGACACTGAATATCCCCCCAGTGGTTCAGGCTGCCAACAAAATCAACCAGCTCTGTGACTCGTGGACAACAATGGTGGATGAACAGCCACACCCACCAACTCTGCGACAATGCTCCCAGCAGTCTCTTGTCCGCAGTGGTACCGGTGCTGTGACCAATACCACTGCTGTAGCTTGTACGAAGTCGACAAGCAAGAGTGTGAGCACAATACTACCCCCTCTAAGGCTACTCCAGGATAGCAGTCGCGTACTAAGAAGCCATCAACACTTTGTCGACCAAGACAAATACAGCATCTCAGATTTGTCATGACTTATTTCTATCACTGTCTAGTTTTTCTAGTCGATTTGGTGTTTATTTGTGATATCGAATTCTTAATTTTTGTCATGTTGATGTACGTGATCGATGTTAACTTTGTGTGTCTTGTGCTGCTGATATGGCAGAGTAAGCATTTATGTATAAACTTGTGACATCTGTGGTACTGTTGATCATTCTATCACTCCATTGTTTGTTTTGGCAGTTCAGTTCTCAGTTTAGCAACCCCCCACAGTCATAACACTGAATCACCTCACTGGCATCACTACCACTATTGCAAATCACTTTTAATATTATTATTATTATATGTATACCCACTGATCAATATTGAACCCTCACTGTTACGTCCGTAAGATAAATATTGTTCATACTCTGTGACAAATAAAATACATTCAATGTACACAAAAAGGCACGAGTATAAGAAAAGATGATTTGTAGGCTCTTAAAAAAGAGTATGTAAAAATGAACATGACCCTATATACAATTATTCCTACCGCTAGCTTGGATTATCACAGAATGGAGTTAATTTGTAGTCACAGTCCAATTCCACACTCACAAAGTGGAACGGGGCACCGGATATTGTAATCTCAAGGTCACTGACCTTTGTGTAGGTGAGAGTGTTGAGACCAGTCCTGCGGTCTCTTCTGCTGGACATCTGCAGCATCAGGGATCGATTATTAAAACTGAACTGACAAAATTTAGAAGGAGATAATTTCATATGCTTACCTCCCACTGGTTGTGATATCGTTTCTGGTCCCTAGGCCGTTTGGCCTTGTCATGGATGTGCCTAAAGGTTTGGTAGCCTGTCTTGATACCCTGCGGATACTGCACCTGTGGTGAGGGATAATTAAATTATACAGCACTGTAAATGCCCACGATGTTGAGAGAGAGAGAGAGAGAGAGAGAGAGAGAGAGAGAGAGAGAGAGAGAGAGAGAGAGAGAGAGAGAGAAAGAGAGAGAGAGCAATCACATACTGTCATCCCTGCCTCCTTCATTCTGACATAGAGCTCATCATCCTCTCTGCCCCACCCCCAAAACAGGTTCGACAGTCCATTGACCTGTAGGAGACAGACGAAAAAAACATGTACATACATCACATCATCACTAACTAATACCACGGTCATATCATCTGAGTGACCATCACTGTGCACGTCATGGACATACACCTGATGTTACTAGTGAAAGAAATGTGAATACAACTATAGAATGAAAATGTTTCCTCCGTAATAATATTATTATAGTGTTTAATGTAGCATTTAGCGATGCCAGGATCTATCCTTGCACTGTTTGATGTTGGATCAAGTGTGCACCGAGCCCTTGCATGCTACTCACGCTTGACAGTGGCATACTTAAAGTCGAGTGTTTTGTTTGTCAGGATATTCAAACATGTACCAACAGACCTCTGCTAAACAAACTTCCTTTTATCAGCTATATACTCACAATCATAGCAGTCCGGCATATGTATCAGGGATGCTACTTGAGTGTAAAAAAGCAGCACATTCTTTAAATGTAGCAAGAGCCACAGCGATAATGGGAAGCACATAAGTTATCTGCAGAAATGCCAGGGAACCACAAACAACTCCTTTAGCACGACTTTTTTGACCAAATTTAGTAATTTGCACATTATGAAAGTGAAAATGTTGTGCTGAAATATAACCAACTATCATGTAAAAACGTAATACGTACTTTCATGTAATAAACAACTTTCAAAGCTATTACCACTCTTGTTTCTTGTAGTTAAAAGCTTCCAGATTATACATCACTTACTCTAGTAAATTGCTCTCTTGTCATCGACAGAATTCCACCCACAAACTTCTTGTAATGGTAGAGAGGGTGGAGCTCCGGTGAGGAGATGTGCAGTGGACCCTCGGCAGGGTAGCGGTACTCCAGACCATCATTCAAGGGCAGGAGGTCAATGTCGTGCATGACCATGTAGTCACACTCATTCTTACTCAGCATGAAGCCAATGTTCAAGAGAGAGGCGCGGTTGAACCTGAGTGCATGCATGTTAGGAAATTTAAAGCACAGGGTGAGAGATACTAGGCCAAGAATAATTATTATACCATAATAGTATAGCAAGAACTTTTGGTGAGTATTAAATTTGATGAAGGCTCTCAGTTGGTACATGTACAATATAAAAAATTTGGTGATCTGAATGCTCAGCAACATAGCATGACTTTTTAAGTTGGTGATCTTTACCTATTTTGTCAAATCAAACACGCCTAACCAAAGTCTCCGTATGGCAGAAAGGTCCTATCATCTATCCACAGGATTCGTGTGGCCCCACCCAGATACATATTCTTTCAATGACAATACTCTAAGCAGTCCTGAGGTAGTAGTCCATACCCAGCCACTTTAATACGCCGCATACCTGTGTGCGTCAGCCTGGTTGATGATCCAGATCTTATGTCTCACGCTCTGTCTATCCAGGAACCTGTGTATGTGTGGAACAAACTCCATCATCTCTTCATAGCGGTTCCTGAATGGTACAATCACCGCCAACTGATGTTGCGTCTCAGTATCACCTTGATCCAACTGCTGTTGGCGAGTTTTATTCAGTAATCTGATCAAATTATTAGTTCTTTGATTGACAGGTTCCGGAGATCTCTTTTGGGATTCCTGATAAGCTTCTAAGCTTGGAGGGTCGACCACACGTCGAATATCAACAGCAGGAGGGTTTGATGATAGGGGGGAGCTATGGTCTTGATGGCCTGGGCAGTTGCAGAGCGGGCACTGCTGAGAGGGTGTCTGATTCCAGAGTAGCAGCATGTTCACGATGAGGAAAGTGAGCCCGCCGAGCAACAGGGCGACGAAGACGCGGCATAAAGCCATCTTGCTCCTCATTTTACTCCCATCCACTCCCAAAAAAAACGGTGTTTGGTTAGTCTAATTAATGCGCAGTAAGTGGGCGTGGCAAAAGTGGCTCCCTACATTGCGTGGGCGTTAAATTTGCAGCTGTTCTGCATTCATTTTGTACAGCTGTTTCCAGTCATGAGTATGCATGCAGAGATGGTAGTGTTTCTCTCGTTTCTCTTCATTTCTCACTTTGTGTTTACCAGCTGCTACATTGTTCGCAGCTCCAGTCCAGTGCCCATCCATATCTTCCTCAACAACAACTACAAGTCCATTCGAAACTACTTTTATTATGAAAGACCTAGATCCCTCCAGATTAAGAGTGGTCATATTGCTTACTTTTCCAGTGATGCAGGAGAAAGGTGGGCCATCTCACATTATCTTGTGAATATAGAAACTTTACACAATTTGACTTGACCACTGTGAATCATTATTAAAATATATATATGCAGAGGTAATCTGGCATTTGATTCTCTCTAATATTGAATTTTTGAATACACACACGTACAGATCATTGGAGTATGTGTGTGCCAATACCACTGCCCTCTGTCTATTCCAAACTGACATCCACTCGGTCACAGACACAGCTGATACTTCTCAGACAATGACTGACATTTCTGCCAGAGCTGAAGTGCTCCTTCCAGTGCTCGACATGATAGGCCCACTGAAGCTATGCTCTGCACCTTCCTACTTCTTCAAACGGCAGCCACTGGTTTCCCCGTCTGAGGTTCACTGCCGGCCTTGGTTCATTGGTTTTCGTCCACATGAAAGGGAGGGGTATGTCCTTTACCCTAACAGCGAAGGTGAGCAGGTTCAGAATTTCCAGTGTATAAATAAAATAGAGCGGTTTGGAGTATGTTGCTTGGTAGCTAGCTAGCTAAATATTTTTTCCAGTAGCTATAATATTATAATAGTTATATCTATAATCAATCAGGAGATAATAACAGTATCAGACTAGAGCTCATAGAGCACATACCCCGCATGCCATGGCAATATCACCCATGGCCATGCCTTTTCTCAGAGACCTCTGTTCTTTTTTCGTTCCCTTCTGAAATCCATGATCACAAATGACATGCATTAATTCTTGAGTATAATATTATATTTTAGATCCTAATACTGTTATCTGATTGGTCAGGAGCAGGTATCTATTTCTCATATAAACCTGTAAAAAGCCCATATAAACCTGTAAATTTTTCATATAAACCTGTAAAAAAATGTTGCCTATGGTTAGGATTGTTGCTAGGCAGCAGTTTATATGTCAATCCCAATAATATGCAACATTGAACAGTGGGAATGGGACTGGGGACGAGACTAAGTGACACTAGTAGTATGCACTGGCCACCTATATAGACTAAGTGTATGGTACACATGTTAGCTATGATGTAGTATACTTTAATTTATTAACTCCTTGTATTAGTATGACCAATAATGTGTATAATAATTATTATTGCCTTCCTCGTCTCTTAGTGCAAGATGGTTGCAGTTTTGCAGTACACACTTGGTTTATGATGAAGAAAAACTATCAAGAGATGAGATCAAAGAAGGGAGCCACTGAAGTATTTGTACCACTCTTCAACAAAACTTGGAGTCTGCCACTTCATGCTACATTCCATACGGTTATTGGTGGCGACGTACCTTCCTGCTTTATAATGAATCCCCACAGCTCTGACTCAGGGTTCAAGCTCCAACATAGTGATGTCATTCATCAGATATACGCATTCAAATATGATATTGTAGCTACGATCGCTAGTAGCAGAGAATATCGGATCAAATGCTCAGGAATGAATTGGGATGAACCAAATCAGAAGGCTTCAAAGATAGAAATCATGAAGTCACTAAAAATCACATTTTTTCAAGGTATCATCTATGGGCATTAGAAAATAGTGGCAGTGAATTAGATCACATACAAACAAACATACGCGCATTCTCCCTCCCTCTCTCCCTCCCCCCTCTCTCTCTTCTACACTACACACATGCACAGGTCCTAAAATAACTCTCCCTGGAGGTGGAAATACCATTGCTTTTTCATCGCATAACATGTCAGGATCTTTCATGCTGCAAATCTACACCACTTCACCTATCAGTAGTCTCACTTTCGAACGCTCAGGGGACACCACACCAGTGGCTAGCGATAAGAAGCAATTCTTTGCCGAGATGAAGTACAGTTCACCTTTTGACATACTATCGGAGTACAAAGTTGGCATACCTTGGCTGACTGATGATCTAAGCGGAGACTACGTGGTTAAAGCAAAAAATGAGGACAAGGAATCCAGCACCTTCAGCATGAAGATCATCAAAGCAAAAGGTAAGGAATATTATTATTATGTAGCTATCTTGAGCTGCTGCCTATTCATACGCTGCTAATATTAGCCATTAGACCATGGAACCGACACCCTTAAGTGTGCTGATTAAAAGGAGGTGTACACTTCCTTATAATATTATGTAGCTGGAGCTATACACTGTAACATGCCCCGAGCAATAATATATTTACTGCATGCTTTATTATGTATTATGTAGCCCTCCAAGTGATGGTGAGCCCTTCTAGTCGGTCAGTTGGTGTGGGCGTGGCAGTATCGTTTGAGTGTCTCGCTATTGGCAACTTGGTGCAGAGTGTCAGTTGGAAGAGGGATTTTGAATCACTTCAAAATGGAAAGGTATGCAAAAATAATTTCAAGATGAAAATAAGATGATCACGGATTATTGAAAAAAAAGTATAATGGATAACATCATTGTGATGAATGAAGTGATAAATAATGGTTCACAATAATAAATAAATTACAGGACTATAACCATCACACTGTATACATATAAATTATATAATATGGCATATCCAGGCCATCCCTACTTATGGAGTGTACCGACTCTATGATACATGTACACACAATAATGGGTCCTAATAGAACTCACGAAATTTCACATTCTAATGCCACACCCCATGACATACGAAGGCCCACCACTTTCACTCCTACTATTTGAAGTGCTACGAATCCTTTCAGTTCCACTTGGAATGGGATTGAACTTCATAGCAAATTCCCTAAAGGCTCTTCTCCATGATGACCACCTACCACTATGGCTACATGACAAGTCCCTTGAATCGTTTGAAACAGCATCAAGTACTATGTAGCTGCCATCACTGGAACTGGTATCGGACGATGTGGTATCGGTGGAGTTCTGTCTTACCACTGATACAGTTGTGCTGGGTGACCTCCCATCCTTGCTGCTCAAACTGGCGGAGTCCTGTGTCAACGACCGAGGCAGAGTAGCAAACGACTCGTTTCTTGAGGGAATGTCGATTGGAGCTGAAGCTTTAGGAGGTGAGACTGCTGGGATCTCAACCGACGCATCCTTTTCGACGATCTCCTCCTCTTCCTGTTCATCACTCGCTGTAAAGAATGTAGCACAGTCTAGCGTGTTAGGGATACTTTGCAATAAAGCAGGAGGTGGTGGTACACATGGTGGAAAGCCAGTACCAGCGATCAGACATGTACTATTGTCGACGTTTGATTCAGTCGTGGTTTCTTGTACAGGAGCTGGTTCTCGTTTGACCACTGTGTTGATAACGTGCAGGGACAGCCTCGGCTGTGGTTCATCAGGCGCTCTGAAGTTGGCAGAAGCTCTTTTGTTGATTCTACCCTTCATCAAGAAGATGGGAGGGTTCATTTCTGAGGGACCGGTAGACTTCTTTCTGCTGCTTCGAGAGCTGCTTCTTCGAGATGGCGTTGACATTCTCCCACTGCTGTGTGTCCCTTGCATTGCTGTGGGTGTGGCAGAGTAGATGCCAGACTCTGAGCGATTGCTTAGCTCAATACTTCGGTCCAGTACGGGTGTTCCCACGTCATCACCATGGTAGATAGTTGTCACTAGGTCAAGAGATTCTTGACTAAGACCAGTACTCTCATATCCAGAATTCACCAATGCTGTATAATTATAATAATATTATCAGTGTTATTGGTATTATTATAGGAATTGAGCACAAGTTATTTTAGGTATGGGTCGTCAAGTCGTTAAGGCTTTGGCAACGGTCGTCAAATGCCACTACTGGTTTCTGGGGACTGTGGAAAATTGTAAAGAATATCTAGAAATCCTACTAATGGTCAGAAAAGAACAGCAAAGTGTTATTTACTTTCACAGGTGCTCTCCAGCTGTTTCAGTAGCTCCTGGTGTCCCAGATGCTCTGTCTCATCCTTGAGTGCCTTGAAGAGTCCCTGGTAGGCAGCCCCTCCACTCCTGGTTCGGTGCAGTAGGGCCAGAAGCTGAAGTGCCTGCTCCGGTTTAGTCTGGTATGATAGGATACGACTGACGTGGTCTGGGTTGAGGTGCTCGGCCTGGACTAGCAAAGGAATGATGTAGACCGGGTCCATGTATTTAGTTAGACTGTGGTAGCATTTCCGTACAGCCTGTTCACAAATCTCCCCACTCCAATGAGTACCTGCGTGGTAGAATGATAGCAGTGTTTCCATAATTGATGTTCCTGGTGGTAGCTTACATAGGTTCCTTCCGCATGTAGTTGGCTTGTATCTCCTCATAATAAATGAGAGGATGCCCCAACACATGCCCCATTAAAATCCCGGGAATTAAAGCTGAAATCAGTAAGCAACCTGTATAGTGGTCACTGTGTAAGGCAGCCACCTCCATACTACAGCCACTTAGTTCAAGCACTAGGTCCATAATGTGACCACAATAGACAGATTCCACTGTACATGTACATGTATTCAAGTCTGTCGACCATGTTCAAGTATTCAAGGTTTACTAAATTCATAGCCTGTGATGCTAGGCCATCTGATGTAGGCTAGGCAATAGGAAGTAATAATGCTAGTTCAACATCTGTCCTCAATTTTTATTTAGCTGCATCAGCAAGGCAGTCTGACAAGCAAAGCCATTAAAAATCATTTATTGCTTAGCCAAGCAAGCCATCCTACAGGTACACACATAATTATTATGTATATGTACACTGTTAAGTGGTAATTAGAAATTAGACCTGTCATCATGCACATACCAGAAATAGGGTGTAGAAGGTGTCTTGCAGTTGACCTTTTAGTTTTGGAGGGATGGGATGGATTGTACTGCCGATGCAGCATTATCTCACTTTTACACGATGCTTCAACATCTACTTGACTGAAAGCAAGTGGACAATGCCTTTCCACATTAAGCTGCTCTCTCAGCTGTGAAATCGGAACCAATATAACAATTGTTATGACTACATCGTGAGAATATTGATGATATCATAGGGACACCCCCTGGGTTTTCCCCCTTAAACATCACCCTACTCTACACTCAGTCTACTCCTTTTTTACCTCTTCAAGAATCTCATTACTGCAGTCAAATTTCAGTAGCTTTTTCATAGCCTGGTTGTTCCTATTCCTCACTGCAATGTCCAGTGCAGTCTGTCCATGCTGGAAAGAGCAGAATAAAGGGATCACTCAAATGAGTTCACAATTTAACATCATAATGCTCAGTCCATTATGATAAAAGCCTAGCTTGTGTTGCATTACATTGAGCTTGTGAAACGCAAATGTAGTTGCCGGAATGTTTTGTGACCAGAACACAACAAACACAACTGGGATAGAATCCAAATCAATCCTAGCTTTTCCTTGCATTGTGCATCATAATCAGGCCAAATCTTACCTTATTTGTGATATTCACATCCAGTCTCAGTGCACGCCTGTAGTGAAGTAGTGTTTGGAGCATCTTCTGTCGCCTGAAGATCACTGCCTCATGTAGAGGGTGAGATCCCAGCTGTACAATCAAACCATGAATACAACTAAAACACTAGCACTGTTAGACTCCTACTCATCCCTTCCCATGTTTAATAAAATTGTTATTGGGCATTTCTAAAATTATACAGAATACATATAGATCAGATTCTACCTTTTTAGCACACTTCAACGCTCAATCATGCACAAAAGTTCATCTCAACTTGCTACACCATATTAAATCTATGCTTACACTGTCGAGCTGGTTGAGGTTAGCCGCTTCATACGACTTGAAAAGGCAGATAAGCTTTCGAAACGTATCTTCATCTCCATTCCTGACTGCTTCGGAAATGCGATCGAGTACTGGAACTCCCGCACATAGCTTCACGAAACTCGATTTTTCGTGCGCAGACATTAATTTTGCCGTTTTATGTTGGCTGCGCAGAGGGAGGAGGGGCGGGGGTTGGGACGAGGTGAGGCAGGTCCACTGCACAACACTAGAGTAGTACGAGTTTCGTAGCTATCTTCTCTTCTCGGAGGTCAAGTTGAACGGAGCTACCAAAGGCAGCGTTGAGGTCGATCGTTACGTAGACCAACCAACACAGTGCGAGCAAACAACCAAGGTGAATATCTCGCTTCACGAGTGCTTCATGTCGTTCAATTGGCATCCCAAAATAGTAATATTCCTTTCTTGCAGCCGTCTTCTTCTACTCGGTGATAAAAAGGCTACCGGTATGACCTCGATGAGCTCAGGTGGTGACCTTCTATCTAGCCAGATCTAGGATATCTCTCTGATACGTTTAGTTCACGGTCATTCGCGCATGCGCAAATTGTGTTATTTCCGATTGCACCATCATTGTGCAATCTTGTGTGTGGGTGGATGTTGACCCACCACATTCATGCGTAAACTTAATCTCCGCTTCATGCACGCACACAGTATGCCGTAGAGATCCAGGAATTTGGTGATGGCAGCAGCAGGCAGGGAGTGCGTCTGACACTACTTAAGCCACAGCTACAAGATTCTGGCTACTACAAATGCACAGCTGAAAACCAGTTTGAAACAACTACCGAAATGGTTCAACTATCAGTGTGGCTCCCAGGTGTGCACAAATAATTATTGAATTATTAATGGCTGGTCTTGGTACAATGTTATGTACTATTATGTAGGATAATAATTCATAGGTATCGCATTACCAAGGCTATATTATATATATGCCATTGGTCACATGAACATAATAATATTATTATAGTAATACATGTAGACTCAAGGTTTCCCCACACTTTGATGTAACAATAAACTATCATTGGCTATTTTGCCAATTGGTTACATAACACGTAGGGAATAACCTCAAAAGCAGACCACATGCATGACACCTTGCCCCTATATAGGCTCAGGCTTTGGTCATCTCAATGTACTTGTACATGTACATACCAGGGGGAGATTATTTCCCCCTATACACAAGTGAAAAAGCCTATATAAGCCTAAGGACAACCAACACCATGCAGGATACACCACCATGGCTGATCGATATTTCCCACACATGTAGGTAGTCCTCAGATAGATCCTGAATTTCGGTCTGACGAGACCACATCAAGACAACTAGCCACCAGCCATGGAGGCAGGGTGCTCAATATAACTGATGAACAAATAGAGTGGGAGTACATCAACAGTGGTGCTGGTGCTAAGAAATCCACATCAATTTCAGCTAGCTTTGGTGGCATTGTTGGTGTCCTAGTGATCATGAGCATTGCTGCCCTGGGAGCTCTTATTGCTGGACTGGCCTTGGCATATCAACGGTAAATTATTAATAATTATTATTGGTTTGTACAATATTTGTCCACAGCATAAGAGTGGGTGGAAGTGCTTTTTGCATAGCTGTGCACTGTTATTATACAAAACCCATACAACTTTGCACAATTAGGTATAAACAAAGAGCTCAGACAACAGGGCTAGGGAGGGGGAAGAAATTGGAGAACTCAGAGAGATACTGCCACCCTGATCAAGAGCTGGGACTACTAGACGAAGAGACTGGACAACAACAGCCTCAGGATATTACTGTACCGGATGATGTAGGAGGTGTTAGTTGTGATGGTGAATCAGAGGATGAAAATGCTCCCTTACTGGGTAAGACAGGAAAGAAGAAATCAAGGGACAAAAAGAGTAAAAGAGAGACAGATAAGGAGATAAAAGCGGACAAGGAAGGAGAGAAGATCGATAAGGCAATAGGACATAAAGGCGGTAAAAAGGAAAAAGGAGGAGAGAGCACAAGTAAGGAGCAGGGAGAGAGGATACCAACAGACACAGACAAGTCCACTAAGAGAGACACAGCAGTGGCAGAGAGAAAGAAAGTAGCACCGAGAGATGGAGAAGAGACAGTGAGGGAGAAAGAAAGGGGAGAGGCAAAGGACACGGAAACAAAGGTCAAAGCAGAGAAAGTAAAACATATAGACGAGGCAAAGGATAGAGAGAAACTCAAGGAGAAAATGCAAGGACAGAATGAAGCTGATCAACTGCCGATGAGGGATGCAAATGAGACAATGAAGGAGATGAAAAGAGGAGAGCCGAGAGGTAGTGGCCAAATTGAAACTAAAGATAAAGATGAGAGAGTGAAAGAGAGGGGGAAAGGAGGCACCAAGAAAGAGAATACAAGGCTAATAGAAGCTGAAAGAGTGGATAGAGATGAGACGGCAAAGGAGAGGAAAAGGGGAGGGCCAAGAGATACTGCTAAAGGTGAGAATAAGAAGGACCAAGGGACAACTAAGAGAAAAAAGGAAGATAAAAATACACCCAAGATCAAAGAGAGAGAAGCTGAGGCTAAAGATGGAGAAGATAAAACAAAAGAGAAGAAAAGAGGAGACAAGGAGAAAAAACGAAGAAGTAGGGAAAAGGACTGAACTAACACGGAATGGTCCAAGTTACAAGGACCAGAAAGCATATTAACTCACTGGGTAGCATGAATCATTTATCATACATATGCACATACACACATACACGTACTTTATATACATTGCAAAAAAAGACAATAATTCTAGAAACCTTTAAAGAATGGTGCTCGTTCTCTAAACTTCTGAATGAATTTGTGTGTTCTTCCCTCCTTGACTGTCTCTATTACAACAGGAGGCATATTGACCAGTTCCCAGGGAGTCTTTTTCTCCTCCAGCGCCCGGGTTAAGTTCAATATCTGTCCCCTCATCACAGCCATCTGCTTCTCAAACGTAGCTCTGTCAAACCCTTTGTCTTTCTGGAGAATTAAAGTGGTGCATGAGATGCAGTATGTCTTAGAACAAGTCATGGCTGGTAATGGAATATCCTACACTGTGCTGGAAATTAGCACTCAGTCATGCACTATCACCATACACTGTACATAACGTTACATCATTATCACTGTGCCATTAAACTTAATTGTTGCTATAATAATAAATTATTATCAATAAGATGTGCCATCATCACAGGCAAAAATGTGGGACTACCATAATCAAGATATAATTATATGTAATCGACACTAATTACTATTGATGACGTTTGCAGAAGACATTGTTAAATAGCCTAACACCTGCATGATAAATCCTGAACTTATTCGGATCGTGTCAGCTCGTGCACTGTGATGTCACGTACACGGTATGTCTCCCTAGCTATCTAACGATGAGGCGATGTACACGTGTAGCACGCAGAAAGGGATAGCGCATCCCAACGGTGCACATGCATAGCAGACACAGGTGGAATATATAAATTACGCCAATGAGAGCAGGTGGCAAAATTATTGGCAAAAATTCTCCTGGTGAAATTTCCAGCTATACCCACGGTACTTCAAGATTATGTGGAACCCCTCTATTACAGATTCCCTTGGGACTGCATAATATAATATACAGCATCACTGTCCAGACTAAAGAGGCATCCTCATTTCTGAGGTAGTTTTGAACATCACGTTAAATTCTAAAAGTATTTTATATTTTGGAGTTCCTTCCCTCACACTTGTTACTCTTACTAGCTCACCTTGAAAACCTTCCTTAGCTCATCAACTAGTAGCTGCACAAATTCTGGATCCTTAAGCTTGTCTAATATTAACATGGCAGTGTCATCTGAGAAGGGAACCTTCGCCATAGGTAGCCAAGCCCAGTAGAATGGATCTAAAATAAATAGAACAAGAATTCAAAATTTGAGAAGGTGGGGTAGAGGGGGAGAGGGGGAGGGAGGAAAGAGAGAGAGAGAGAAGGAGAAAAAAGAGAGAGAGCAGAGAAGAGAGCTAATGATATAATACGTACATGCTCTCCACTCATCAGGGTGCTTGAAGGGAAATGCCAGTCCATTGTCTATCGCAGCGATCTTGATAGAGCCTCCCTCATTTGTGGCAGTGACTAAACTGTATCTCTCTTCATCCTGCAGATAATCAGATAATCACTAGCAAGCTTCAAAAGATACATGACATTGTGGAATATGCCCCTAGAAAATATGTCAAATAACAAGGCAACAAACATTGTCCCAACAAAATTCATATTTTAACATACATGTAGGCCCTTTCAGCAAAGATGCCTCCCACACACCAGTAGGGAGTTCTAAAATCTTGCAGCCACTTTTTGAAGATATTACTGACCAGTGCTGATATAAAAGAAGGTTGGAGAGGAAACAATGGTGAAACTGGCTACTCAGCCCAAGGGGATACACTAGCAAATGGCTAATTTGGCTTTTCCTTTCCATAGTAACCATGATGCAATCACAAACTCCACCCTATCCACTCCCTATAGTGGTAGCTAGCCAGCACCATTAACACATCAGACCCACTGTTCTTCTTGGTAAGAACCCTGTACCCAAGCAGGACTAGCACAACACAAGGCCTCCCACAATCCTACCAATCTCGGTCAAAGAGGGAGAGAAACTAACAGTTATTTCATCCTCCGTGTGGTCCACTGGTTTCTCATACTTGACGAGCCAGTTGTCGTTTCCTCGGTCTGTGTTCCTGATGATGTAATCCAACACGACCAGTCTCTCAAACTGGAGCTGGAAAGGTTTCTCCAGGTGAGGGTGGATGGGTTCCGTCTGAAACTCGTCCAGCTGCACCTGAGCGTCTTTGTAACCTTTCACAAATGTTTGGAGGGAGCCAACCTGCATTTGTAATTAACTACTACAATGTACAGTCAGAAAAAATTATCAGAAACTGTGGGTTAAATTTGGCATAATTGGATCCATAAAGTGGATATTGTTAATAACTGGTAGACACAATGTAGTCAGTACGAGATTACCATATTATGTATATACAGTGTGTACATGCATACATGCATGCAATAAATTTTTGTTTCGTGATAGTGAAGGCAGAAAGTTATAGTGCCACCTCAAACTCTCCGTCAAATTTAATTGTCAGGCTATCAGGAGAATACTGTTATTTAGTGTTAATCAGAGGAAATGGTTATGAATTTAGCAATTGCTATGCTGGCACCAAGCCAGTTGTAGATGTCATCCACCCGAGCCATCAAAAGCCATCCGTAATACTTCCTTTTTTGGTAAGTCATTCAACGAAGTCAACGTCTTACAACAAAGGCACTTGGCTCAGTCTATGATCACATGTAAGTGGCATTGTGAGCAAGTACAAAGTTCAAGCATTTACTATCCGACAAACAATAATGTATGCTAGCTCATGGTCATGGAGCAACAGTGCCACTGATGAAATAGCAGGTCAACTCTGGTGAGGGTGAAACAGCTGATAATTATTGGTACTGGAGATTTTTAAATTTCGTAATCTAAAACGTTTAGTGTCACAGGCATACATATAAAATGCACATATAAATTGCGAATCGTTAATTAATTTTGATGATCTTTACCCAATTCAATGAATCTCACCAAAATGGTGATTCTGCCACTGGCATGACACCCATCATAAGCTGACTCACCTTGAGAGGCAGACCAGAGGAGACCTTCTTCCCGATGGTGTCCGGCCACTGCTCAGTGGCAAACCTCCGCATCTTGATCCTCATCCTGTCAGCCTTGTGGTAGTGAAACGTCTCAGATGCAAAGTACACCACCTGGGAAAACATACACGGCCAGATGATAATCACAGCAATGTGCAAATGCCGTATAGCTCCAAATTTTCGTGGTTCAAAATTTTCGTGAAATTGCTGAAAATCCCATAATTGAAAATTTTCGTGATAAAAATTTCGTGATCGCCACATTTTTTCGTGAATACCGCCGCGCCGCATCACCCATGCGGACAATTCACGTTGTCGCTCCGCCCACAGTTGCACGTGGCTCGGCGTTGGGCAAGTACAGTGCAGGTAATATGAAGAGAAAGAAACTAGACAAGACTTATGTGGGCCTCTCTTTCTGTCTTTAGCGCCTTCTGCTGTCGTCTGTTTGACCATCTCTTCAACGTGGTTGTTGGCGGATTCGATACAAGACGAAGTATGTTGTTTGGACAAAGGTCCTTGCGGATTTGGTAGGCAACTTTTATTCATTTTCTGAAAGTACGCGTACAGAGTCTGTACACTGTTAGCAGCGATTCAACACTTTGTTTCAGACAGTTCACACGTTCTCTAGCTGACTAGTATCACATACGCACGATCGCGCTTGCGATGCGCATGTGCACACAGAACGTAACCACGCCCACAATGATACTAAATTTTCGTGAGGAAAATTTTCGTGATCAGAAGTCAAATCACGAAATTCACGAAAATATTGTGCCACGAAAATTTGGAGCTGTACGGTACACAAGCATAATATTATATAAATGACTGACTGTACATGTACTTTATAGTTACAAGACCTTAACTGGGATGCAGTGCACGATAACTTTCTCATTGGCCCATGACCCCTCTCATCATTGGCGCATGGCCTACCCTATGATCACCCATACCCCTCTGATAGCTGACAATTAATTAAAACTTGGTTGCTAGGCAATGGCCAACAAATGCTGGTGATGATTGATTATACATGTACTGTCACCTATATGCATATTAATACGACACACACACACACACACACGCACACACAACACTGGCACTGTATGTATCACATGTGTGTATTCATGCCACCATTATCACTAGGTCTAATCAGTGATAGGGACTGCACTGAACTCAGAAACAAGCCTAGTGCTGTATGTATGAAGTAATGTACTGTATGGTTGTGTTGATACACAGATTTGTAATTGAATACTGTCATGGTAAAAATTATTGATTTTGTTCACACTATCATCTTTCATGCATGGTCCCTTCCCCATAGCAGGTCACATGCACATTGCATACTCCTTTCCTTCCCAGTCAGAAAGTCACATGATATGAGTCACATGACAAGCCACACAACTGAGGAGGGACTTGCCTTGGTCTTTGGCACCACTCCAAGCTCCAGCTTCTCATCAACAATGCTAGCCCCAGCCTCAGAGAGGTAGCCCTGGTTTGGCACCAGGCAGCTGCGACCAAAGCAGCAAGGACAGCACAGCTTGTGAACCCACTTGGTCCACTTGGGGTTCAGGTGACCATAGGGCTCCTCATCCTTTGGCTTGAAGACACCTATGATGTCCTGATCAAGGGAGGGAGATGTGTACATAGAGAAAGAAAAAAGAATGGGGGCAAGGAGGAGAGAAGGGGAATGAGAGTGAGTGGTAAAGAGAAGCGACAGTGAGTGAGAGAGAGGGGGAGGGAGAGAAAGGAGAGAGAGAGTGATTGCACTGAGACACATATATACATGTATGTAAGCCCTTGGTACAACCTGACAGAAACAGCAAGTTCCTTTTAGTGATATATACATGTATGCATAATAACATGTCAGTGAATGTACATGTACTGCGAGCCACCACCACAACATCAAGCATGATAGTGAAAACAGAAAATAAAGGCAGGATAGTGAAAGTCATTGTGCTACTGAATTTTTATAGTGAAATTTATAACTTCTTACTTCATCGATGTTTTTGACAAAGTAGCTGCCACTGCTTCCCTGGGTAATCATTATAGGGTTGATCCCTGCCTCAATGGCACTCTCTGCCGCTCGGACGAGTGCTCGGAACTCAGGATCACGGATATCGTTAAAGTGAATAGAGGCATCCGTGGAACTACCTCGATCTATTAGGGGTCTGTGTGTGTGGGAGAGAGAGAGAGGAGAGAGAGAGAGAGAGAGAGAGAGAGAGAGAGAGAGAGAGAGATGTTTAATAATTAAGCGGTACAATCATAGTGTTGTACATGTACATTCTATCACCTGCTTTCAGAGTTGGATAGGTTTCCATTTGACTTGGAGGACGTTCTCTTCTTCTTGTTGGTGATTATTTCCACCGCCTCGTCTGAGTCCTGCTCAGACAGACTAGCTATGTCCACGATCACCACCTTCCCTTCGCTGTCAGCCATAGTCCACTCGATCCGTACCGTACAAAATTTGACCACGTGTGCAGTTTTATGCAAACTATGACGTTATTTGGTGGTCAAAAACAATCAGCTGGGCGGGAAACCAAAAATTGCTGAATCAGCAATAAAATACAGATCTGATATGCATGGCGTCTGCTGCCTCTCCAGTTTGTATTCTCCTGGTGTACGGTATTCCCGGCTCTGGTAAGACTACGCTGAGCAGAGCTCTACTGGAACACTGTAAGGGCGAGGAGGAGAAGGGCGTCTCAGCGGGGGAGGCAAGCCAGGCAAAGGGTGAAGAAGGTGCCAGATCGAAGTGGAACTGGTTTGCTGTTCACTTTGATGAATTCTTCCCTCCAGATCTCAGGGAGAAAGAGGTGATTGGTATCAGTGCATGGTGTCTAACTTTTGGTTAAACTGCATAAGTAATGGATTGTATTATTTATGGTATTTAATACTGGGATGTTATTTAGCACCTATTACCAAATATGCTCAAGTTTGCAACATTATCCTAATTGACAGCAAAGATATTTTGCATTAGTTTTGGGATCAACAATAGATTAAATAATGAAAATTTGATTGGTTGAATCAAGCAACCACTTTCCTTTCTCAGGCTGAGAATAAAGACGGAAGTCAGTTCCGCCTGAAGCAAGCTCGGCAGAGAATCCATTCATATTTGGAACACTTTATTAGTGTGAATCGCCTTGGCTCAGTTACTGCTGTCTCCTCTACTGCTGGCTCCACTACTGCTGGCTCCTCTACTGCTGGCTCCACTACTGCTGCCTCCACTACTGCTGCCTCCACTACTGCTGGCTCATCTGCTAATGCCTCCTCTACTGCCGGCTCCACTACTGCTGGCTCATCTGTTAATGCCTCCTCTACTGCTGGCTCAGGTTGTAGTGACAATATTGACAGAGCTTTGGCTTCAGAGCGTCCCAGTGCTACCGAATGGAACACTTTTGTCACATCACTGAGGAAGCACTGCTCTGAACCAGGGGCACTGGATGCCAATGGAAGGTACTTTAATTATTTAAGTTAACACTGTAGCCCCCATTAATTTTATGCTACATTTAGGGTAGTAAGTGGGACCAGTTCCACTACAAGTTGCTGTGCAAGTGGCTACATGTAGTGGGCCAGGCTGAAAGGTGGCGTGGAATAGTCCTGTGCTAAATCTGTACTGTGCTAAATTTGCTAGTGATATCTTGATATCATACACATGGTTTTGGGCTATAAAGATACGCATAAAAATTCCTCCCATTAATGAAGTCATGTGCTCACATGTAAAATTCTATTCTGCTTGTTAGGATTGTTATGGCTGAAGGAGAAGCAACTGTTCTAGTGCTTGATGACAACATGCCTCTGAGGAGCATGCGATATGAGTACTACCAACTGGCGAGGACATGTAAGTTCAACCAGGAGCATGCATATGAAGAGAGTATGATAATATTATTTATTAACTTCACTCCTTCTCTTCATGTGCTTCTATTCTATTAATTAATAATAGAGAAAAACTCATAATTTACGACTATGAAATTTAATGACAAAATTTTCACCGGAGAAAACTTTTGCCAACACAAAGGTCACCATATCATCTACCATAGAAACTGATAACACGTGGCAGCAAGAAAATATGCGCTTAACAAAACGTATGCGCTTAACAGGAAGCATGCGCTTAATTAAAAGTGCTAAAACACGGTAGGTGAGGCATGCGTAAAGAACGTGTCGAGGGTAGAAAGGCCTATAGCGATGGCCAAGAAGCGACCAGAGAGCATAATTCTTGACGTTTTCTTCTCCAGCCTACTTTTAGCCTTCTTTCTGGGCTCGTGTAACCGATCGCTCGTCATTCAGGTGGTTTGCTGGGCATATGCGCCTAACAAAGAGCGGTAAAGCTCACACAAAACTATGCGCTTAATAAAAGGTATGCGCTTAACAGCGAGCAGCGCTTAACAACCAGTTTCTACGGTATGTAATCATAGGAGCAAAACTCATGGATGAAAGTTTTGCCAAGAGTGGGTGATAAGCTTGGCAAAAAATTTCTCTGAGGAAAATTTTCTATGTGTTAAAAATTTTGATTTCATTGTGTACAGATCTGTTGGGATATGCTGAAGTATGTATACAGTGTTCATTATCAGTTGCCTTAGAGAGAAACTCTAAAAGACCCATTCCAATTCCCCATTCCACAATTGAAAGCATGGAACGGAGAATAGAACTACCAGAACCTGCCCAACATCACTGGGAGAAGAGAAGTATGGTGGTTAGGAGTGACTGTGACGACGAGCGATTCATCCATACTACAGTGTGAGTTGATTGAGTTTACATGTACTTGGTCATCATGACTTACTGGATAGCCACAAAATTTGGCATGGAATTAAATTTGGCATTTTAGCGGTCTGCCTTCCTGATTGCCAAATCAATATTGCTTATACATATAATCATGGTGATCCTGTACCAAACCACCAAAGCTGCAAACCCAACCAATAAGAATATTTATCAACTAAAATTAAGGTATTGTGATATTGCATGCAACGTTCCAGGGAAAAAGTTTATTCACTTGTTGACGGTGCTCTGAGACACCCTGTGCAACCACTACCACAAGTAGACACCACAATGAAGGTAATTGGTAATATAATTATTGAATCAGACAAGTGACACGAAATATTATATTGCACGCATGCATGCACATCAAATACCACCAAAATTAATAATACCACATCAATAAGAATTACAAGTGATTGTGAATTTGCCGGATTTTATGTCAGTTCAATTGAAGCGTTTATCTCTCAATAGAATTTCTCCACTTTCATGATAAATTGTCCGTAGTCGGCACTCAGTCTGTAGCTGATAAACTGCCTAGCTTGCTTGCCTTTCTTGCAGAGCTCCTGTAGTGATTGAATCAGAGCCTCGTGACCCGCCATTGTTTCATCCTCTGGATACACATTCTCAAAATAGACGGTGGCCGGTTTATTCAACCGAGCACTCCCTGGTTGATCAGCGGAGAGGGTCACATCCTTCTCACCAATCTCCACCAGCTTGTCGAGATTAAGATAAGCGATGTCTGTCTCCCCATCAAAGACCACCCTACCAACTTCCGTTCGACCAATGGTGAAGTCTTTTACGTAGAGGTGTTGCGGGCTGGTACCATCTCCTGATGGTTGCAATTTTCTGATATCTTCAAGCGATGGATCCATGTAGTATCCTTCTTTTGTCAGTGTTGGATAGATATCCGACAGAATGGGAGGCACCTGTGGCAGTGAGAGAGTGGGAGGGGCAGATGCAGGTTCACTACGATTAGCCATTGACTTGCTGTTCTTTAACTCTGGGCTCTGCTTCACGATAGCTTCGGCCAGTCGACCGAGGGTTCCATAGTCAACAATGTCAGAAAACGTCAGTTTGAGATCATAAAGTTTGTTGAGAAAGTCGGCCATATGCATCACATTGAGCGAATCAAGGCCTAGATCGTACATTCCGCTTTCAGCCAATTCCTCCGCGGATATATTGGGTGAATCGAGATCCTCCTTTACCTCTTCCAAAATTGTCGAAATCACATCCCATTTTTGCTGTTCTTCGTTTGAAAATTGTTTCTTATCCAAGGCCATTGCCAGCTTCTCTTTATCCAATCTGTACTCGAGCCTTCTGGTGCCTCCCATCTTGCCCGGAGGAACTGAAATGGGGGTGTTTGGGGGGACAGAAATTGGTAGCAGCTCCCGCGAGCTCTCCTGCGTGATGTAACCAGACTCAATGCTACTGGTTGAGCTTAGAGTACTGAGCTTTCGTTGTTCTGAGCCTGGGTTTCTGCCACCAGAAGCACTATTTGTATTGTCAATATTCGAAGGGGGTGGAGTTTGGAAGACTTGAGGCGTTTGGGGGGTTTGTGGGGTCTGGGGTGTTGGAGGAGTCGGGGGGATACCAGTGTCTGGGGAAGTGGTTTTGTTTTCTACTACTGATGGGGAAATTTGTACCTGTGGCTTTAGCTGGGGCCCCATGTGTGTACGAAGTGGGTATCGCTTATGAAAGTCTGGCTTGTTGACTTTCATTGGTCTGCTGGAGCACTTGACCATTCTCACTCTGTCGCTGGCATTTCTCAGTTCAAGAAGTTTTTCTCGGATGTACTGCTCCACTTCTTGATTAATGGTTTGAAATTCCTTTGGCTTCAAGATGGACACATGGATTGAAACTTGGGTACTGCTATGGCAAGATTTCAGGTCCACTGCTGATGAATCTACAACCGTAAGAGTGAGGAGAGGGAGAGAATTTACATTCTCTTTCTCCATAATACCCAGCAGTCTCTCCTGTGTCAAGTTGCTATCAACCATAGGTGGCCCGAGAAGCTGGGATAAATTGTTCTTCACCCTTAATTTTGAGATCATCTGAACACAATACTCGGTGCTTCCAATCTCTCCTCGAGCTTCAGATGGCTGACATACCTTCTCTAGGATGCAAGAAAAGACTGGGACTGAGGGCGAGTGAATCAACTTCTGTACATCTTGGAGACAATTGTAAGTTTCAGGCCAGGAGGTGAGAATCAAGAGTACAGCGTGATCGAGATCAAGAGCTTTGGCTAGTACGAGTGATAGAACCTCTCCTAGAATATCCAGACCTCCAATAACGGAGAATTTGATGCCCAGCGAATGAAATAGGGTGGCCAGAGCATAGTAGAATTTCATAATCGTAGCTCTCTCTACTTTTGGACACGTTCCTCCCAAGCTGCTGATGACCTTTTGGATGGCACTATTGCACGTCGAGGTGGCCCTCTCAAATTCTGGGAACCTGGCACAGAGGTAGCTGGTAGCTTTGCTGATGTCTTTCATAGACTGGTCCATTTCCGACTTAATTTCAGAGTTGAGTAGTAGTACACACTCTGTGTGTGCCATGTGTGGGAGAGGGCCATACTGCTGAAGTATGGTGGTAGCGTTAGTCCCACCAAATCCGAAGGAGTTGACTAGAGCTGCTAGCAGCGATGAAGGATGGTCAACTGGCCTCAGTAGCTGGTTCTCTGCTGTGATGCAAATGTTGTCAGAGAGCTTGAAGTGTGGGTTGATGTTCTCTAGGCAGGCATTTCCTGGTGCTAACGAGTGCTCAAGAACCATTACTGTCTTTATGAGACCTGCTATTCCTGCTCCAGTTTCGAGGTGGCCTACGTTAGCTTTTATGGATCCAACCAGTACATGGTGATTGTCCTGTGCCTTCCTCGACTCGGGCATTTTCTCACTCTTATTTGAGCTCTGTGCACTCCTCATGCTAATTGATTCGTCAGCACCAAACACAGCCTCTATCGTGTTTACTTCAATAGGGTCTCCCAGCTTGGTTCCTGTTCCGTGGGCTTCCACGTAAGCCACATCCTTTGCAGCCAGACGAGCTTTCCTCAAGGCTCTCGTGATCAGTGCTTCCTGGTCCATCCCACTCGGTGAGGTGAGAGTGGCTGATGATGCTCCATTGTTGTTTGAAGCAGTCGACTTGACCACGGCTAATATCCTCCTCCCTTCTCTGTTGGCCTGGGCTAGTGGCATCAGTAGGACAGCACCGCACCCCTCCCCTCTGATATAGCCATCGGCAGAGGCATCAAAAATTTTGCATTTTTCGTCTGGGGCAAGCATACCCATTTTGTTGAGAAGAGTGTATTTGTAGGGGTCCAGTATCGCATTTACTCCGCATACCAGGGCCGCGCTACAGTCTTCATCCCTGATGGACTTGCATGCCATGTCGAGAGCAGAGAGAGAGGAAGCACAAGCTGTGTCAATAGACATCACTGGCCCCTTCAAGTTGAAAGTACGAGCTATTCTGTTGGCAGCCACACTGCTAGTGATGTTGGTTGCTAGTGGTGTGGTCTCGTGGGAGTAGCTGAGATAGTGAGCATCGTTGTCCATTGATATCCCGACAAACACGCCACAGTTGGAGCCAAAGAGAGCCATGGCCTCTCCTTGGGGGTGTGGTGTAGCATCAGCCAAATCGGCATTCTGGAGACACTCCCAAGCCGTGTGCAGGAGCATGGAGTGTTGGGGATCCATAGTAGAGGCCTCCCACTCGGACACACCAAACCATTTGTAGTCGAATATGCCCACAGCTGATGAGAAGCCACCACTGAAGGTCTCCTGGGAGGAAGGGATGAAGTGAGAGGTAGTGGCTACCTTCTTACCAACCAGCAACTCCCATAGCTCCTCAATGTTGTCACACCCTGAAAAGGAAATAATGGACAAAATTAATAGGTGACACTACATTATGTACACATTACTGAATATGGGTCCATCAAATGGTACATATGAACATGTAAATGTACGAAATCCTTTATCTTCACTTAATCGACATGTAGGGATAAAGTACATGCTAAGTGCGTAGCCTTATTGTCCCAGGCCCATTCCCAGCTGTTAAGAACATTCTTACTGGGAATGTTGTTAGCTAGTACATGTGTGTGTTCAACAGCATCATTTTCTGTTGCTTACCAGCAAAATTGCAAGCCATTCCCACAATGGCGATGTCAGATCCATGTCTGACATTGCTCGCTTGTTCTAGTCCCATGTCCTCTCCCTCTTCATGAACTGTATCCAGTCCTGTCTTTCCACTGCACTCCTCAACTACGGCCAGCGCCTCATTCGATTGGTTGGATCCAGTCGGCGGTGAGCTCATACTGAGCAGGCTACGTTGCAGCTTGTGTAGTAGGGCCTTGGGCGTCTGGTGTATGAAGAGGTGGTGTGGCTCAACAGCAAAGCCAAATTCAGACTGGAGACTCTGGCTTATTTCTATCACTTTGACTGAGTTGCATCCATGAAGCCATATGTTGGAGCTTGGCTGTACTGGCACACCAAGTATGTCGCTGACAGTATCGGTTATTGTCTGAAGGCTGTTTCTTCTCTTGTAGAGCCTCGAAAGGGACGAACTCTTCTCCATAGTACTCTTTCGTCTTGACGTTTCAGCATTGTTGACCTTGACTTGGCACTCTCGATCCACTGGGAGGGGTGGGGCAGACTTTCGTCTCTCTGTCCTCACGATATCTGGGTATTTTACCTCCAGCATCTTCACTGTATCCTCTCGAACTACCTGAAGCTCGTCGCTTTCCAGTATCCTGCAAGTGTGCTCCCTGTCAACATCCAAGCTACAAGTAGCCCCCTCGGTCTCAGAACTGGATTTGCTATCAGATGGTTCTAGTATGTTGATGTCAATTTGAGGACTTAATATTTCCTGACCAACAGTTGATGCTGACTTGTTGATACTGGAAACATCAGGTGCAATCATTGCTGCTGCTGTTACACTTTGAGCCATTTTTCGTGTAGGATTACACAATCGGTTGACTCTGGTCCAGCGATAGACTTCACACAAGGCATTGTTGAGCAGTTTCTTTCTGCAGATGGAGCGCTGACGTTTGCCTGACATTGTGCAGGGCATGGAGTGAGGGTGGATGAGTACAACCATGTGCGTCTCTACCTGAAAATTGAGACCGATCATTGTGGATATCTGCTGACTCAGCGAATGCAGTTCCTTGAGCGAGTTACTCTTGGGAGACCTCAGTTCAGCTACGTATGCGATACCCTTGAATTGCTGTGGGTCTCTGGACTGTTCCTCTGCATATTCGCATGCCACACTCCTCCCAGGCTGAAGCATGGCAAATGACGATTCAATTCTCGCCTCAATATCACTAGGGTGGATCTTCCTACCGTGGACGATGATGAGATTCTTCAGCCGACCAGAAACGAACAGATTTCCATCCTTCATAAAGCCAACGTCTCCCGTCCTTAGGTAAGTTCGATTGGGGGTTTCAGCCAGCTGAGCTTCGAAGATTCTCTGAGATTTTTCCTCCTTCTCCCAGTAGCCGAGTGCCTTGCAGTCTGAGTCCACCCATATCTCTCCCTCCTCCCCCTCTGGCTTCACCATGTTCATCTCAGGATCCACAATCTTTACAGTCACACCTGCGTGTGTATCAGTTTCAACAATGAAACAATTATAATAATATCTCGACTTGTTACTCATATTACATGTCTCTACAAGCAATTGATACAGGAAGCTACATATACATAAGAGAGAAATAGGATAGGCTGTGTCTCCTTATGCCAGTCCCATTTTCACGCCCACTCTCAGGATATCTCTGTGTATTCACCATAGTAGGAAGAGTGGGAGGAAAGCAACACTGGTTTAACTTTGGTACGGGGCATACTTTCTTTACTGTAGACCCTATATGAATACACGTACACCTGTATACCTGTATACCTGTGCATATTACACATGTACGTGTAATATGCACAGCATACAAACTTGAACCTTGCGGAGTGGCAAGATGCGTGTTGGGAAGATTCCTCTCTTTGCCCTGTTTAGATCAACGCTTCATTTGTATTCAGGCTACCCTTTGAACATTTTGAAATTCTATCTCTTCCATTACCGACATGCATCCCCTATGGTTGACCTACTTGGAATGGGTACTCCACAGCTGATCCGCCCGTCGACAACCACAGGGTCCTTATGGTCACGCACCCCACACAGATACACTGTGTGCTCAGCCAAGCCATATCCAACACGAACAGTGTTCTTCTTGAGGCCATAGGGAGCCAGGGTCGATTCAAACTCTTGGATAGTCTCAATGCACACTGGCTCTGATCCGCTCACAATGTAGCTAGCACTGCTCAAATCAACGCTCTTGGGAAAGCCTTTCTTCAGGACTAGGTCAAATGCAAAGTTTGGTGCTTTGGCATGTGTGCCATGAAACATTGAGAACGCCTTCATCCAGATGCCCGGGTTCTCGACGAAAGTGACTGGTGACATGAAATAGCCTGTTCCCCCGTGGTAGAGGGTCTGGAGGTAGCTGACAACCAGGCCCATGGCGTGAAAATGGGGCAGGAAGCTTATTTCAACCATCGAGCTGTCTATCTTCATTATCTTCTCCATTAGCTGAAACTGGTGGAGTAGTGTTTCATGACTGGGCATGACTCCTTTGGGGTTACCTGTATGTTGTTGTGAATGTGGTAACAACAATGAAAGCCTTGTTTTATTGACAATTTCAGAGTTCCAACATTGAATTCCCCATAACTATACATTTGAATGCCACTCTGTAGGGTGTATCTATTGACAATTCATGTATGATGTCAATAAGCCAAAATACCACAATTATGCATACATACATGACCATCGTCATTCTGCTGATATGACGTATGTAAACAATGGGGAATACCATAAAAGATACGTATGTAGACAGTCATGCACATACGCACCTGTTGACCCTGATGTGTACTGCAGGAATGGGATGTCTTCAGGCTTGACCTTGTCCAATAGCTTTATAGCCTCACTCTCACTGGCCTCTTCTGGTAGTATCTCTGTGTCTACCTCGCAGTGCCAGGGAACAGGGCTGTTCTTCAGGAGCTCAGTAATGCTCTTGTGATTGGCAAACTCTTTGCTAGTGAGCACAAAGGCTGCTCCACAGTCGTGGATGATTCGAACCAGCATCTCTGAGGAGTAGTCTGTCTGGTATTGGCTTGGTGGACTGACTGGGACTGTTGGGGGAAGGCAGGAAAATATTTACACATAAATTCAGAGAACTCCATCTTATTATATAGTAGATCTGATATAAAAATAATATGCAGGGTTTAATCTGGCTCAAAACATTTGGGGAAGAAACAGGGGAGGTATAGCTGGACTAATGGGTTTCCTTGGTGGTCCAAGGGGCTGGGCACAGGAGGAACCAAAGCACAAGTTGATACTAGTGTTCCCAAAAAGCCATCTAAGCAGCATTTTTATGAATTTTAATTAACTTTCTATACATGTAGATTGGGGGGGGGGGGGGTGGGGGGGAACACACCCTGCTGGGCTCTATGCAGACAACCCCCTGATATGTATCCCATTGCCTGCTGAGCTAAGTGTACTCATACTAAGATGGAGCCATTCAGGTGTAGAACCAGAACTAAGGGAAATAATTTGTGTGCACATCATTCATTGTGCTATGAATGTGAATGCAATCGTGACTCCACTAATCCAGGGGTATGAATAGAGCAAACATACGTTGTTAGTTTAGCTCATCAAAGTGAACTTGAAAGTTTTTGGTGTACCCTATCCCATTGTCTCGCAATAAATCAGCAAAGCCACTCCTGCACCTTTTGTGACATTAATAAACATGGCAATTATGCACGAATGGTTCTAGTCATAATTGAGCAATTTGAATAGCACTGGCTAATTGTCTTGGCTGCAGCCACGTGCACGCAATAGAAACATAGCTATCCCTTGTACATGTATGACTTTGTTCGTGGCTGTCACGGTATAGCAAGCATTCAACAGTTACATGTAGCTAAGCAGTGTCATTGTATACTCAAAAGGGTGGGCCTATTTGTCAGCTGGGACTACAGTATGTGCAGTGACGCACAAAGTTGAAGCCACTCACTGTCAAACAATACCCACCTAAATAGGAGACGTCACTCGAGTGATGATTAGCATTGTGTAAACTGCATGGAGGTCATCTAATGACTCAGATCATGTGATTTGATATGTGCAGTTAGACAGGTAGGACAAGCTCCCACAGGGATACAGAGAATTCCTCAACTCATTAACCTAGACTGTACTCTCAAGTATCCAGCCAAGATCGCCAGTTGCTCAAAAAAGATAATCTTACTGTAATGAAATTGTACAACCCACTGCTATGATATTTGCAGGACCGCATATACACTATTATATAGTTCAAATCGATAGCCATAGCTGTACATTTTTAGACTATTGCATGAAGACTCAATTACTTGAGTCTGTGCTATCTTGGGTAAGCACCCACTCCCATGATATTATCTATGAAGGGGTCAGTGTACTTACCGTCTTATCTTACTACTTCTACATGTACATGTATGATACAAAATTAATGTGGATAATTAAAATTTTCCACCTACATTAATATATGGGCAGGTTACATGTATGTTTAATTGCCCATGCATGAACACTTGTGCACGAGACTACAGTTACAGTATAGGAATGAGTAACTTTGATTCTATATAGCTACTTTCCCTCAAATTCCTGTAGCCAAATGGAGGGGTTTGGGGTATTTGTAGCTAGTATTGTGCAATGCTGTGTTGTAGCCCGACATGGAAGTGATAAGCACTGGGAAGCCCTACTAGCTGACACTGGATAGTACAGAGAAACCCAAATGCTGACGTTTTACAGGAATGCGTCACTTGTGTACACTGAAACTTCTAGTTTTTGTTTGTGATGTCAGCATCTACAAACCTCTACGTGTACCCTCTACACACTATAAACACCAGTGGCTGTACTTTGGGGGATTTACAACAGCAGTGACTCATGCAGTAACTCACTATTGCTCTATTATAAGCCCTTGATTATAGTTAATGGAGTACAGTTTCACTATGTCTTGACAGTTGTAAGAGTACACTCCACTGCATGCTTTTAAGTTCTTATTGAGCATAGTATTTAAAACATCTGGCATTAATAGAGTAAACTGAAGATGGTATAGCTTTCAAAGCTATGTGATACAAGTGATTATCACACTCTGATCTCAGTATTCGCTCACCAGCAATAATGCCAGCTCTGAGGCAGGCCAGGAATGTGAGAATGAACTCCAGCCCGGGAGGGTAGCAGAGCACAGCTCTCTCTCTCACCATCACATCACTGCACTGAGAGGCTGAGCCCTCCTTGTCCTGGTGGAGGAGGTGTAGCAGACCATGGGCCAGCTCCCAGGTGCGATGCTCAACCTCTTCATAAGTGTACTGCTCTGTGATTTTGCAGTCACTGTCTAACCAGTGTAGCGCTGGCTTACTGGCAAACTTGTGACAGTTTTCAAGAATGACGTGAAGAGCTGTCCTCCCCAAGGGATCCTTTGCCTCCATTAGTAGCCAGTGCTATTAGACTGCAATCTTCTTGCTATACAAAGACTGCCAATTTATAGGGTAGAGTGGGATGCATATACTCTCAATCCTGCCTCACCAAAAGACTGAAAAATGAAAGCAAGTAGAGTGTTTTTATAAAACTCCTGCTGCATGGAGGGACACACCCTCTTCCATGCTCCCTAACTCCACCCTGCTTCCTGGTTAAAGGCGCAAGACTTGTATACATGTAGCACCAGGCACATCACGGAAAGAACAACGTGTTATCTACACAAACAATACACTTTGTAGAAGCCTATGATGTCACTGACCGCAAAACACACTATCTACAACTTCATCTGCACACAATACACTGCACTGGGCATTCTACGTGTACGTGTACGTAGTAACTGTTATGTAGTGCATACTACGTGAATGTTCTACATGATGTCATACATTGTACTTTACACAGGAGATATGCAAATTAGCTAACTTCAGCAGCTATGTGCACCAGGCAGACAACACACTGAGAAGGTGCATATCTCAACTAATGCAGAAGCCTTCAGGTGAAGATTATTAATTTTACACTATTGCACACCATACTAATTAGTATCACTTTCCACATGCTTAGCCAAATACTGGGCAGTGATAATTATAATATAATATTATTATTGTACTGTGGAACCTTACTATGGCAACTTATCCCAACGCCCATTCATAGCCTTTTGCATACAACATTTTTGAACATTGGAATCAAATTTGTATGTGTAATCTCAGCTATTACGGCCACTGATTCATCTAGACTGCTAAATTCCACTGTAGTTCTGGATCTAGCCAGTATACATACAGCTAGTAGTGATACAACTAAAGTAAAGATATTACTCCATGCACTGAGTACCTGCAATGGTCTTGATGCCCTGGTTGATTCCAAGTGCCTTGTTACCCGCGAATGAGTCGAGTGTGAGTAGACCTATAGCTATTATGCCGCAGTGTTTATTCATCAATAAGTATCACTTACAAAGTATTTCCCTGATAGGTCTCTATTAGTGTATTCATGAAGGTTGGCAGCCAGCGTTCTGCTTATTAGGTAGCCAGCATTCTGTTTTGTCAGCTATGCTTGATTACCTCATTTGATGGAGTATGATGTCATAGAATAGTACCCCTAGCCCTATCCTCTGTCCTGTAATATGGGCCTACTAATAGAAGTGTCTAGCCTCTTCCCCTATTCCAGACATATTCTCCATATGCTGCATTGATATCTGTATGGAAAGGTCAAGGTACACATGCATAATAACATTATACTGATTTGCAGAATCACTATTTTTGAACCTTAATTATTGTCAGCTACATGTATGTGGCTATATACTCCATTCTCCCACATTCATAGAAATATTATTATTATGGGAAGGTCAAGGTACACGTGTACTTGGCTGGCATCCAGACTCAAATTTATGCTTGTGAGTGTATCTTTGCAGCATCAGGAAGCTATTGCCCATCAGCTGAAAGCTAATATTATATCGGAATGGTTCAATCCTATACTGTGCAGGGTCATATTTATTACCATGTGTGTGTGCATGAAAAGTTGCTATAGAACTTCAGTACAACTTTCCTATAATGATGTTTCTACAGAGAGTAATGTACTTCAGAGTGTACAGCTCGCCATTTTATCCATGCATCATTGGCTCCACAGATCCAGCAGCTAAGGAGGCCAAGGCCAGTCTCGCAAGGAAAGCCAATACTGTTCGTAAGCAGGTACTGGAGGAGCTGCGGGCAGGACAGCTGTCTGGCAAGCCACTGGCCTCAGTTGCTGGTGAGAACTCAGCAAACAGTGAGGAATTCAGAAGAATTATTACTGAAACATTCAAAATACTGTTGAAAGAATGAAGATACCTCAGTATCATAATAGTATTTTTTTTCAATTGACACCCAATATTATTAAATCACTTCTTGATTCAGGATTGGACTATAATATAGTCAGTATAATGGTTCGAACGTTCAGTGGTCAACTTCAACCATAATCGAGTCATGTACCAGCTGCAGGTGTAATATTGTTGTGTAGCTGTACAATATTATTTGCAGGTACTAATGTTTTGATATTACTGCGGATTGGCCCAAAACTGCAAAAATTTATACCCGTATTAATTTAAAGGCTAGTGTTGGGAAAGCAGGCGAGAGAAAAGTGAAGTAAATGGAAAGTGAAAAATTTCAGGATCCAGAACCCAGAACCTTCTGATTATCAACCTCGCCATGCACCAGTCACACCTAGACTGAAAAGATGGCTTAGGCTCGGCTATGAACCTAGGCTGCTGCCATCTCCGATTGAGATTTGAAGTTACTGGGTTTGAACTAGTAGACCAATCCTACACTCCACTGCCATCAGGGCGCAGTAGCTCAGTTGGTAAGAGTGTCTGACTAGAATCAGAAGGTCCTGGGTTCAAATCCTGGTTGGATCCTGAGATTTTTCTCCTTCTATTAACTTCACTTCTCTTGCCTGCTTTCCCAACATCAGAATTGTCAATACTGTACCACCTCTGTGTGCTAATCGTAAAATACTCATCAAAAATGTCACCTTAAGTTATGGCATTGTGGAATAATGATGTACAAGTATCTACTACGATCATGATTGTGTACGTGGAAATCTTTCTATACAATATGTCTATATTAAAATTATAATCAATAAGTGCCTGTGAGTGTTCATTCTGATCTAGAGGTCGCTGTAGGTTGCAGATGCATCCCTGAGTGATGCTTTGGTCTCTCGCAGGAAAGTCTCTAGTGTTATCTTATTGAGGTTTGCCCCAGATGGATTCTCTTTGAACTTTCTCACTCCTATGGCACCCATGGCTTGGAGGCACTGTTCTAGCCCTTCTTAGTGATGTCCAACATGTAATACATGGACTTCAAATTCGATTCATCGAGGAGACAGGGTGCCTCAACTTCTTCTGGATCAGCCTTAGTCTTGAGGAGCTGTTGTAGATGCTTCTTCATGTACTCCTTCGGGTTTTCTGGTCTCTCGTAGACCAGACCAGCCATCATATTCTCGAACAGTTCAATGATCCTGTGGTCCTTCATGTACTTGCTGGCTCGCTCTTCGTGGCTCACATACGGGTTGCTGCTGCTTGTTGGCCTGGTGGTTTCCGATAATCCCTTGCTTGCCATCGTTGTCGTTTAAACTATCAAACTGCACAAAATTCACTCTTTGCTGGCTCGATTCTCGAGAGCCAGCAGAAGAGTGAATTTTGTGCAGTTTGATATTTTGAACCTTCGACAATGAAGGCAATCAAGGGATTATCGGAAACCAACCAGGCCAACAAGCAGCAGCAACTAGTGAGCCAGAATAGGGAGCCAGCATTCTGTTTTGCCTGCTATGCTTGATTACCTCATTTGATGCACCGTGGTGTGATATCATAGAATAGTACCTCCTGTTCCTGGCACTATAGCCTATATCCTGTAACACGGCCTTGCCTACTAATAAATGGAAGCATCTTCTCCGATTCCAGCCCATTCTCCCGTATGATGCCATAGTATGCCACATTCATATGAGTATGGGAAGACATGTTATGGTTAAATCAATTATCAATTCTACTGTTCCATGCAAGTATTAGCACAGTATGAATTGTGGATATGATATTAAGTTATCCGTACAAATCTTGTTTTGGCACTACCATCCCTACTTCATTATTATGTTTGAAATTATTGTACACTGAAGCCTGGTAAAGGCTGATGCTGGGAAAGCAGGCAAGAAAGAGTTAATTAATGGAAAGCCTGGAGGAAAAATCTCGGAATTAATTTTGAGCCCAGGACCCTTACCTCACCACTAGTCAGGCCTAGACTGAAAAGAGCCTTGGATCCAGCTGAGATACTTGAACCAGAACCTTAATCTCTAGTCACACTATTACAAACTGAGCTACTGGGCCCTGATGACAGTGGAGTGTAGGATTGCCGGGTAGTAATATCCTGAGGAACCCAGCAACTTCACATTTCAATCGGAGATGGTGGAACTCAAGTGTGAGTTGCTGCAAGTAGCCTAGATTCACAGCCTGAGATTTTCTCTTTCCATGCATGTATATAACTTCACTTCTCTCTCGCCTGCTTTCCCAACATTAGAATCATGATCGTCAACCCCAGTACCACCTCCCCGTACTAATCATAAAATTAAAAAAATATCATAGCATAAATTGTGGAATAATGATGTACAAGTCAATCATGATTATGTGGAATCTTTCTATACAGTTATGTATACAAAGTGTGATCTAGAGGTCATTGTAGGTTGCTGACGCATCCCTAAGTGATGCTTTGGTCTCTCGCAAGAAAGTCTCTAATGTTATCTTGTTGAGATTTGCTCCGGATGGGTTTTTGTTGAACTTCCTTGCTCCTATGGCACCCATGGCTTGGAGGTACTGCTCTTTTGAGATGTAGCCCTTCTTGGTGATGTCCAGCATGTAGTACATGGACTTTAAGTTCGATTCATCCAGGAGACAGGGTGCCTCAACTTCATCTGGATCGGCCTTAGCCTTGAGGAGCTGTTGCAGGTGCTTTTTCATGTATTCTTTGGGGTTTTCTGGTCTCTCGTAGACCAGACCAGCCATCATGTTCTCGAACAGTTCAACGATCCGGTGGTCCTTCATGTATTTGCTGGCTCGCTCTTCGTGGCTCACGTACGGGTTACTGCTGCTGGTTGGCCTGGTGGTTTCTGATAATCCCTTGCTTGCCATCGTTGTCTTTTAAACTGTCAGACTGCGTTAGATTCACTCTTTACTGGCTCGATTCTCTGAGATTTTCTGCACCTTCAACATCGGTGGGAGGGTCTTTTAATAGTGGTTACTATGGAAACGCAAGCTGCTCAGGGCGCCCCTGGTGAATTCAGAATGCAAAGCTGATCAACACCTAAGGCTTGTTTATCTCACCTATGCTGAGGATGATGGCCTCCACGCTACCGCCGATAGTAGTCGATCAGGTACAGTCAGGCTATGGTATTACTGGAATGTAACGTGCAATCAGCTAGGTCTAGTTGTAAAAAGTAAACATACTGCTAAATACTAAAGCAATAAATTATAGATACATGCATGTACCACCCTAGTTGATAGTCTGGCGTAGCCGATACTCGCTGATAGTCTTGGGGGGGGGGGGGGGGGGGGGGGTACCAACCCATTCCTCTCTCCTGCGAAGGGGCTGTACCCCAGACTACCTAGCTGAGGACTCGAGGTCTGAGAAGTACAATGTCATGCATGCATGTGTACATTTTTTGCATGTACAATTGTCATACATTCTACTGAGCAGGAACCAGGCTCAAGCTAGGTTTCTGATGATTATTAACTCTCACGTTTACTCATTACTTTAATATCACTTGTAGAAAACTGTGAAAGAGAACATGTTTTCTAAGCATGACAACCGACATGCCTTCCAGAGCTCTGGCTGTTACTTCGGCCAGGGCCTCGGAAAGAAACTGGAGAAGGACAGCTCCAAGAACCAACACCGATCCGAGAACCACACCATGTGGCAGAGTAACCCATCACACTGCATCTCTGTCTACGGGGACAGCTACAATCACTCAAGCTCTCCCACTAGCAGTAGCCACGACAACAACCACCACCGGAGGTGCAGCTCTGTCAACTGCACACCTCTCTCCGCTGTGCACATCTGTAAGCACTCGACCTTTAGAGCGGACCCTGAGCTGCTCAGCAAGTTTCAGACAGTCACAAAGGGAAGCTTTCGTCGCTTCCCTCGCAGCCACTCTTTGCCAAATAAGATGATCACAGTGAGACCGAGCGAGTGTGCCAAGTGGTGGTACAGGCCAACGCCGCCAAAGACGAAACATGGTGGTGGCGAAGGCTCATCCACAAATGAGGACTCTTTAGCGACGAGCTCGAGGGGGGAGGCTGCTGGAAAGGAGGAGACTTATGTGACCCCACTGTCTGTACTGGCAGCCACACAGCAGCCATTTCTAAAGCGTAACCCATGGACGTACTCTTACAAAAAATGAGAAATGAATTTTTATTATTAAAAATGGTCAGCAATAATTTTATTACCATCACAGGAAAAAATGTTTTGTTTTTACTTATTCTTGAACTCATCGTCCATACATTTGGCGATGGTGTTGAGTTGAATAAATGAGGGCCCTTCATAGATTTGACCTGCATGTATATACACATACCAGTACGTTAATTTTGGTACATTTTGTGCATACATGGATTGTGGTCATTCACATACCGGTATAATTATGCATTGTACATGTAACTACTGTACTTACCGATCTTTGCATCCCTGTAGAACTTCTCAACTGGGTAGTCCTTGATAAAGCCCACCCCTCCCATCATTTCAACGCATCGTCCAGCAACATTATTAGCCACCTAATAATAATAATTATTATAATCATACCACTATCACTTTGTTCGTAAGGTTTCACAATTTATATACATGTACATGTAGGTGGGGTTTTGGGGGGGGGGGATGGTGGGGGGACCATGATGCTGAATATATGGCACGAGTGTACATGTACTGTGAGACTGACTAGTTTTGCACCTTCCAGCTATAGTTTGCTATTACACTTCAGTTAAACAATATTGTTTGGGGGGGGGGGGGGATCCTCTTTCTTAGCAGGGTCCAGGCACTACATGTTATCTATGTTGCTTACTAGACTATAATAATAATTATAATAATATTATTTCCTTCTTACCTCTGAGGTGTAGTACTTGGCCATGGCTGCCTCCTTGACAAAGGGCATCCCGTGGTCCTTCATCCTGGCTGCGTTGTAGACGAGTAGGCTGGCTGCCTCCACCTCAGTGGCCAGCTTGGCTCTCATGTGCTGCATTGCCTGGAAGTCAGCGATCTTCCTCCCAAAGGCCTCACGCTCATGCAGGTAAGGAATAGTGCAGTCCAGGGCACCTTTAGCCAAACCTACCATCTGGGGAAAAAAATCACAAATAATTGTTTGTGCTAACTTTATAAACATGTTCTGATCAGCTCATTACATCACCACACAAGTGTAGCCTCGTCTCCAGGCCCTCTCTCAATCTCCCAGCTACTATTGTTGCAGTTGGGGGATCGAAAGAGGGCTTGGGGACGAGGCTAATACTAGTATACTTAGAGGAGAAAGACTTTGATCCCAGGCACTCGTGTATTTCAGAGTCATAATGATAAGAATGCATGTAGAATCAAGATTCAACACCAAAACTAAGTATCCTTCCGCTTATGATATGTATGGTATGCTCAACCTACAAGGATCGAAACTGTATACACGCAGTTAAAAACATCCCATGGAATCTCTCAGGGAAGCTGTATTATTACTAGAAATGTGATTTTTTTTTTTGTAGTGCATGCTTACCTGAGCACCAATGCCTATTCTTCCAATGTTCAACACCTCAATGGCATACTTGTAGCCCTTTCCAAGCTCCCCAATGATCTGGGACTCATGAACCTGCATGCATAAGGAATTAGTCACTTAATGATGACCTTGGTTAATTATTATGGATACAGTAATATTATATTCTCATACACTCACAAACAGCTATGAAACCATGCAACCGAGTACTGTCTAATGATAATAGGGTAATAGCACTTAGTCTTGGTATACTTGCAATGTATATAGGCGTAGACATTACAAATTTTGAGGATGGAGACAAAGAGCAGATTAAAGTGACCATGCACCATAACATAGCAGTTTAGCTTACATGGAGTATACATGTACATAATCCTGTATGTCAAAATTTTTGTTACCTTGACATTATCGAGGAGGACTGGGCAGGTGGATGATGCCCTGATGCCAAGCTTGTCCTCCTTCTTCCCAATAGACAGACCAGGAGTGTCTCGGTCAACAACAAATGTGGTGATACCTTTGTAACCCTGCAAAGAATGATTGGCTAACTCTCCCTCTCTCTCTCTCTCTCTCACCCCTTGAGACCCTCCTCTTTCAATCCTCTCCTCTCATTCCTCCTTCTAGATCCCACACAAATAATTGGCTGGAGGAGTTCAAATCTATTGTGTACTATCAAGACAAATTTGGACCCCCCTTTTTTGTTCTCCCTAGTCCATATATTTCGAAATATTTGGACCCCCCCCCCCCCGGCCCTTATAATATTATTGCTGAAATTCATGGACTCCCATGCAACTATAGTAGAGATTCAGAATGGTCAGGGACTGGGTTCTGGGTATAAATGGTTAGCTGGGTTAGTTTCCAAGGTTTGTATGGCAGGGTTAGTCTTCAGGGTCTGCATGGGGGGTCCAAATATCACGTGATAGTCCCCATTAGGTGTTAGATCTACATGTACATGTACCTTGTCGAAGTCAATGTTTGCCATGACCATGAATACTCCGGCATGTTCAGCATTGGTGATCCACATCTTCTCTCCATTGAGGATCCAGTACTCCCCATCCTTCTTGGCACTAGTCCTCAGTGCAAAGGCATCTGCTCCACAGCTGGCTTCAGACAGACAGTAGCTACCCAACTGCAAGCAAATAAACACAAGAAGATGTATAAGAAGTAAAGTTTATGATACCACCCTAAAGCAACACCTCAAATCAATTGAAACCTGTTTACTGAAATTTGGCTTGTGGGCAAGAGCTACATGTACATGTACATGTAACTTTGTCCCCAGGCTCTCTGACTGCTACCTAGATTGTATACAATCTAGGAACGGAGTCTGGGAATGATGCTAGGGGAGTACCAGCTGGTTGAGGCTATGAGTCAGTCATGTCCCATCCACATTTTTTTGTATGTATATATACCCGTACATGTTATACACGACTTGATGCATGCATGTATAGAGTGCATACGATCTTCACAGTACATGTACATCTTTACCAGATCTTTGGCCAGCTTAGGGAAGTACTTCTCCTGTAGCTCAACGCTGGCATACCGCCTGAAGTACTCATTGACTAGGGTGTTCTGGACATCACAGACCACGCTGACCGAGGGGTCAACACGGGCCAGCTCCTCGATGGCCACAATGGACGCAAAGAATGTCGACCCCGCTCCACCGTACTTAGAGTCAACCTCAATCCCCATCAGCTGTGCAGGATTAATAGTTGTGAACATGAGCTGAAACTATTTCTAAGGAATTCACTACAGTAACTCTAGCTCTGTTGAGCATCTTACATCCATGCCAACTCTCGATTTATACGCTATGTAGATTGTTTAGCTCCAATTAACTCTAGCTAGGTCTTTAAATTATCGAGGTATATATTGAGTATCCAGCTCACCCCTTGCTCAAAGAGAGCATTGATGACTGCCTTATCCATCTGTGATGCATCATCCATCTCGCGAACCAGAGGCTGGATCTTCTCCCGGGCAAACCTAGCCACTATATCAAACACCATACATTGATCCAGCAGTTGAACTCATGTCAATACTAAATACCTGTTTCTTTCATCATCTGTTCATCTTCTGTGAGTGATGTTACTGGTTTGAAGTCAGCAGCCCCCGAGCTGTAGGGGGCAGTGGTAGACCTGGCAGAGGCTGCTCTCAGGAGAGAGATCCCGCCAGCTGACCTCCACAATCTGGAGGATACGTTTCTGATCTATAGTACGGGAATAATTATCACTATGTATGATATCGCCTTCATAACAGTAGTGAAACTCACAAATCCAGCCATTATTGTGTTCCTTGCATGCAGCCACGCCTCCAACCCCACCCCTTGACCTTGACCTTGCTGAGACAAGGACAAAATTACATTTCTATCGTATAAATAGAGAAATATTATCTTCATACCGACCCACGGCTCATAAATTGCCACCAATGTCCCCCTGGAATTGTACCAGATAACTACAATTCAATACCAATGGACCAATGGTATAACAATTTACTACAAAATTAATGCACGTCACACATACCGTGTAATAATTACTATTAATTTTATATGAGTAATTTTGTGACACGCCGGAAACTTAGAAAAACTGAATAATAGCTAGCTAGCTAACTTGATTTGTATGATTCAGGAATTGCATAGACATGCAATGTAATTTAAATCAAATTACCCCAAACTCTATAGAATCTAACATAATCCACTCGTTGTCACTTTTAGTCTCCCCTCCCACTAACAGCAGCAAAGCAGGCTATTCTTGCTGTTGCCATGTGACTAATGACATTCCAGGAGTTGGTAGAATGGCTGTAGCTAGCTACATGTAAACAGCTGTGGTGGGTTTGTGATTAGAGTCTTTGCCATCAACTGCAAGGAACTGTCCACAAAAGGTTAAACAGGTCGATTCTACAACTGAAAGATCAGGGAGTGTACTCCGACATACACCACTGCTGTTGGATAGTGACAGGGCACTTGTGCACTCTTCTAATGATGATTTTTGTGTGCAAGTCTGGAGGAGAGCACTCACTGAACAGGTATACACTGATTTGATCACCCAAACCAGTGGAGGGATGAACCTTATGAAGATATCCCTATCATCTGCTTAGCTAGCTAGCTACATGTATGACTTTCAATGAATGATAGCTACACTTTGTATGATTAGCTTTATACCTGTGGAGATGTGATGCATAATTATGGTGGTCAAGAAACATACATTGTACTATATAGATCAATACCAATTGCAGAGTGGCTTATAAATATCCGTGAATTGGGAAATCACACTTAGGTGTTGGAATTAATTATACCAGCCAACTATGTCAAAACAATCATGCATCATTAATTTTTGTGTGACATACTATACTGATAATACTATAATAGTGTGTGTATAAATTTGTGACAATATTATACATTGGGATGAAAGAAATCTGAATAGCTATATATAATTATTATAGTAGAATATGATTCAGGAAATACTACTGGCAAAAATAATGTAACTTAAATTGAAATACCAAACTCTACAGAATCTAAAGAGGTCCACATATCATTAATCTTAGTCTCCCCTCCCACTACCATCAGTTGGTTGTTGGGGAGAACAGCAGCAAAGGGTCGCTTTCTTGCTGTTGCCATGTAACTAATGATATTCCATGAGTTAGTGTATTGGTTGTACAGGTAAATAGCTGTGGTGGGTTTGTCGCCAGGATCTTTCCCACCAACTGCAAGGAGCTGTCCACAAAAGATCACACAGGTCGACTCCTTAACTGGAAGATCAGGGAGTGTACTCCACACACCACTGCTGTTGGATAGTGACAGGGCACTTGTGCACTCTTCTAATGATCTTTGTGTGCAAGTCTGGAGGAGAGCACTCACTGAACAGGTATACACTGATTTGTCAACCAAGCCACTCCCCAGTACATACAGCTGATCACCATGTACTACTGCAGAACAAGAACTTAAAGATTCTGGTAGATCAACAGCAGTAGACCATTATTTCCAAAGTTTAGTATTTCAACTGTTGCTAGACTCTTGAACCTCAGTCCAGCTCCCCCTGCTACAATCAGAACTGTTCCGGTGCACACCGCAGTTGATAACATTCGTTTAGTTGGCATGGGTGGGAATTTCTCCGTCCACTTATATTCATTAGTGAGACTCATCAGTTTGTTAGTAAGTGGTCCTCCACCAATAGTTGTTAGTTGACCATTGAGAATTGCGAGGCTGAAACTAAAAAATGGACAATTTGGAAGATATGACCAACTATTGTCACCGACGTTGTAGGTATAGAGCCGATAGTCATCAATTTGAAAATATACCTTGCTACCATCAACAACGGCATCACACAATCTTCTATATTTAAATGGTGCCTTCTTTCCCTTCCTCCATGCCAGCTTGATATTTTTCTTCCTATCCACTTTTCTAGCAGCTTCCTGATGATCCTTGTCCTTTGACCTCAGCAGTGGCTGCCCCTGGGCCCGGGCCTCCGATTCATGTATACTGTCCTTTTCAAGGAGCCTCTTCTCAAGGTTAGCTCTTTCCCGCTCACTGCTCTCCATTTGTTGTCTCATCCATTGTAGCTCTCTCTCTTTTTCTATCATGGCTTCTTGATTCACCTGGTATGACTCTAATTGCTGTCTCAATTGTGCTACTTCTCCCTCCTTTTCTCGCACAATTTGCTGAGTCTGATCTCGGTGTAGTTGTTGTATTTGTTGTAGTAGTTGTCTCAGTTGCTGGCTCTCCTGCTGTGCAGCTGCCACACTATGGCCGTACTCCGGTCTCCCTTTCAGATTAGCAACGCTTTCACAGAGTTGCTGAGCTGAGGGACGCTCAGTATCCTTGTCTTTCAGGCAATTAAGAGCAATTGGTAGGAGAGGATGGTTTGGGTCAACTTGACTGATGTAGTTCTGTCTGCGATCGACTTCACCTAAGCGTACCTCAACAGTGCCTCGTGGTATTCCTGGGTGATTAATTTCAATTTCTTGGTGTCGATTTCCAGGTTTAGGAAACAGTCATGTCAAGGTTTGGATGACGATGACTCCAAATGAGAAGCAATCAATCTTTTCAGTGTACACTGGATCATCTTTAACTGCTTCTGGAGGCATGTAGACGTCTGTGCCTGGACACATAGTGAAGGTATAGCTAGCAAGCTGCTTGAAGATTCAAGTCACCCAGCTTTGCCATTCCAAAGTCGGTCACCTTGGCTAAGACATTGCCACGTAGCAGAATGTTGTTGCTGGAGAGATCTCTATGGATGATACCGTTTGAGTGGAGAAACGATAGCGCTAGGATAACATCATGGCATACATTGACTTGAATGTGATAGGCAATTGGCTGTGGGGAGCTTTCCAAAAAGTGAGTCAAGCTCTCGTCCATCAGCTCCATTAGTAGCACTGGAAGGCCAGTGTCAGGATCTTGGTGCATGCACAGGTACTGGACAATGTTTGGATGTCGTATGGTGCTCAGGAACTCACATTCTTGTTCGAACCTCTTAATCGGTAGCCTGTGTTCTTGTTTATGTGAAACTTGAAGCTGAGCGGTTGGGCCAAAGAGTGTTGGGTGGAGAATTTTAGCAGCACAGAGGAGATCATCACATTTTGCTTCGCAGACAGTTCCATAGGATCCAATTCCCAGGATTTGGTCTTTAAACAGCTGCACAGTCTTAAAACCAATCTTTCTATCTTGATATTGCTGCTGCTGAGCCATTTAGAAATTACATGTAGCTTCTGTGTACTGGATATGATAATTGATGCAATCTACTCCTGTTGATCGGAGCATCCATGCATAATCTTGCGCGCTAGCCCCTCCTACGCAAACAGGGGCTTGGCATGCAGAGTTCAGTGACAGTATCTTACTATAATATTATGCAGGGAGTGCACTACCTTTTCTGACAAAATTTATACTACTGGTCAAACTTTACGTGTTCGTGGATAGACAAAGCCAGCTTGTGCTGGTGCTGGCCCGCAAGGCTAGGTCAAGTGTTTCATATTCTTATACATAATAATATATACAGCAAAAATTGAACCCTATGCATGCATTGCAGTACACAATGATAATACAGTACACCACAGAATAATAATAATTATTTGACATTGATCAAAGAATAGTCTTTTAATTCTTCTTTTCTTCTTCGTTGACGTCCCTGGCCTCTCCCTCGGTTGTGTCAGAGGAGGAGGAGGAGGAGCTGGTGCCACCAGAGCTACCACTGCCAGACTGACGCTCATCAGCCATCTGTATATACACACATGGAGACAGGAAATATTTAAGTTAAGTTTTACCAATAGATAACTATTAAATTTTATTTCTAACAAGGTACATGTATATACTGTGTGTATTCATGACTAGACTTGAATGCAATAGCTGTATGCTGTCAGAGTGCATAATACGTGTATACCTACAGTACAGTCCCTCGGCCCAATATTTTGATCAGAAAATCCCAGCAACAACAAAATTAGGTCTGGCCTAAGAGACTAAACAGCTGAATTTATATTGTCCCCAAGTGTCACTTTGACTGTACACGTAATTCACAAAAAGCCTCACCTTTCTGTACGCCATCTCGAAGAGCTTCAAGGAGGCCTTCTGGAGCTCATCGGTCACCGCCTTGATGGACTCTGCAGTCTCTGTGTCCTTCTTTGCCAGTACGTCACGCACCTTCTGGATCTGCTCCTTCAGCTTGCTAGTCTGAAAGAGAAGAGACATCAATAATATTATCATCATATAATATGCTAATGCAATGCCCCAGTCACGCACCTCCACACCAGAGGTTACAAGAAATATTGGTATGATCAAGAATTTAGAGACTCCAAGAAGCCGACATAATATGTACATGTACATGCATATATAGTGGGTGCCCTGGTCTCTACTACGTACACATGTACATGCATGTCACACCGACTCACCTCATCAGCTGGAAGTTGGTCTTTGAATTCCTCCATCTTTGTTTCGATGTCATGGACGACGCCCTCTGCGTGGTTGATGGCCTCAATGCTCTCCTTCCTCTTCTTGTCCTCCTCTGCGTACTTCTCTGCCTCGTTGACCATGTTCTGGATCTCATCCTTAGACAGACCCCCACCAGACTGGATCACAACTACAACACAAGATTAAACAATAATCGTTATGGAGTGATCCAAAATGGAAATACAAATATCTGAGTTGCCAATTATGGTGGATAGAACAGGACACCAAGAAGACAGTAATGTGCAATGTACATCATACATGCAAGCGTACAAGAGGATAGTCTAGAGCACTTTGTATAATGAGATAACAATAACAGGGGTCTCCCCTCAATAGTTCTGCTACTTACTCTGCTGTTCTTTGCCTATCCCACTGGATGTCCTTATATCGAAATAATTAGAGGGGCCTCCCCCACTACTTACTCTGCTGTTCTTTGCCTGTCCCGATATCCTTGGCACTGACGTTGACAATACCATTGGCATCGATATCAAAGGTCACTTCAATCTGTGGGACACCGCGAGGGGCAGGGGGAATCCCCACCAGTTGGAACCGGCCAAGGGTCTTGTTATCTTTGGCCATCTCCCTCTCTCCCTGGCAAACAACAATCTCCACTGACGTCTGACCATCGGCAGCCGTCGAGAAGACCTGGAAACAGAAGAAGAAAACTCAGTGGTCTCACTGGTATTGATAGGATGAAATGATGTGTGATGGCACATCAAGGCTATTGCACTGTCTCATCCCCCACTCATACAGGACTAACATAACTACTAGGGAGAGTACGTACTTCACATCACAAAATATACATGAAGACACTGTTTAAGATTTTTGCATGACACCTGTCCAAAATATCACGCTGCTGCTATCAGTTCTGCTGACCTGGCTTTTCCTTGTGGGTATGGTGGTGTTTCTGTCGATGAGCCGGGTGAACACCCCTCCGAGCGTCTCGATGCCGAGGGACAGAGGGGTCACGTCCAAGAGGACCACGTGCTTGACCTCCCCGGACAGGACACCTCCCTGGACGGCAGCACCAATAGCAACAGCCTCGTCGGGATTGACAGAACGACTAGGGGCACGACCAAAGATGTTCTGAACAGTCTCCTGAACCTAAAAGAAGAAGAAGCATAATTATTAGCTCATTGAATGAGAAGAGACAAGGTTAAATAACACACATAATACATTGAGGTGATAATTATTTGCAAGTACATTTTTCCACGTAACCTACATTACTGATCAGTAAGACAGGGTCAACAAATCCTCAAGTTCTAATGTCAGCAGGTACATAATTTTCTGTATTTGGGCCAATCCAATGAAGTAAACATTAGTACCCATGAAAATAGGCACCTTAAGGTATAGCAAGTTCAGTAATATACACTGAAATATGAATGCTGAATCACACTGTCAAATACCACTAAGCGTAAGTACCTTGGGCATTCTTGTCATTCCACCGACCAGAATTACTTCGGAGATGTCCCTTTTGCCAACATCAGCATCCTTGATGGCCTTCTCACAGGGAGTAACAGTTCTCTGCACCAGTTCAGAGACGAGGCTCTCGAATTTGGAGCGAGTGAGCTGCAGGTTCATGTGCTTGGGACCAGACGCGTCCATCGTCAGAAACGGTAGATTGATATCAGTCTATTTAGAGATTTTGGTCCAATCACATTATTGTACATACAACACAGTGAGATGACTGTATTACCTGCATTGAAGATGACAACTCGATCTTTGCTTTCTCTGCAGCCTCTCGTACCCTTTGAACAGCCATGGTGTCTGAAGAGATATCAATTCCTTGCTGGATATCATATAGGTATGTAGAGAAAAGAAAGCGAGAAACAAGAAAGAGAGAAGGTCATGAATGGAGAAAATAAAAAAAATGTACTGACAGCCCCAGGGGAGATTTGAACTCCCGACCCCTGGTTTACAAGACCAGTGCTCTAACCCCTGAGCTACTGAGGCCTGCCACGCTCACAGCTGTCAAATAACTTACGTCTCTCTTGAACTCGGCGATGAGATGCTTGACAAGGGAGTTGTCAAAGTCTTCACCACCAAGGAAGGTGTCACCATTCGTCGACTTGACCTAAGGAAAGAGAAAAATTGCAGCAGTGTAGTATAAAAGTGTACAATTTTAAGGCTGCCAATTGTTTCCGAGGAGCTGAATATGCTAAAACAGGAAGTGATATCACCAGTGATAATATTATGTATCAGGTACGTCACATGTACAACATACATGCATAATAATAATATGCTTCATACTTATTTACCTCAAAGACTCCCTTTTGTATTTCAAGAATTGAGATATCGAAAGTTCCACCACCCAGATCATACACAGCGATGCTAACCAGCAAAACACCAATAGAAGTTGTGAATAAAGACATATCGGCCTAGTTTTAACTCACATCTTGTCATCAGCTTTGTCGAGCCCGTAGGCCAGTGCAGCTGCCGTTGGCTCATTGATCACTCTCATCACATTCAAACCGGCTATCTGACCAGCATCCTTTGTCGCCTGGATTAGGCCATAAAAATCCACTTAACAACTGAAGGTACGTCTTTAATAATCATGCACATAGCCTCTACTAGAACCACTGCATTATAATCTGTTAACATTATAAAGGGCTACATATCATTATTACAGACACAGTGTGAACAAAGATACAATGCTCTGTAAATTCATGCTGAATTCACAATGGTATCATAGTACACTTGCCTGTCTCTGCGAGTCGTTGAAGTAGGCGGGCACAGTTACGACAGCATTCTTAACGGACTGGCCAAGGTAACCCTCTGAAAACATCAAATTTCTCATTAATGTTTTTTTGTATTTAATGGTACAATGATCTATTATCACTTTTTAGTGATAGCTTATGTACATGTATGTGTGGTGAGTGCTATAAGCGTTAAGATGGATAAGTAAAAATATTCTTGGGAGGGAGGGGGTCCCCCGAATGTCCCTACCTGCTGTTTCCTTCATCTTGATGAGAACGAACGCCCCCACCTGGCTGGGGGAGTACATCTTCCCGTCGCTGGCCGCCTTGACCCAGGCGTCACCGTTGGACGCTCGCACAATCTCAAATGCAACCGTCTTCATCTCTTTCTTGACCTCATCATCATCAAACCGGCGACCAATCAAACGCTTCGTGGCGTAAAAGGTGTTTTTTGAGTTGGTTACAGCCTATGATGTCAAAATTAATAAGAAATTCTCCTTATTATCTCCAAGTGTGTGATATCATGGTGACATACATAATTCTTATATGCACTTGCATGCAATTTAAGCCATTAACTATCAAGTGCACAAACTCAGTAAGAAATGGTATGATTATTGCAATGGCCGATACCAAGTGCTATGCAGCTTCAATCAAATATCTCTCACACACTATCACACGGTTACCATAATAAATTCATTAGTAGCAGGGATTTATTTAGAATACCCCCGGAAAGTTCACCCTGTCCCTAGAATCTTCATAACAATCATACCTGTCTCTTGGCCAGCACTCCAACCAGCCTCTCTCCGTCTTTAGCGAATGCCACAACTGAGGGGGTGGTACGCGACCCCTCGGCATTCTCGATGACCTTTGGGGTTTTCCCCTCCATGACGGCCACACATGAGTTGGTTGTCCCAAGATCAATGCCAATCACAGCACCTTGGACCTCTGAGCTATAGATGGAAGCATACAGTATTATGTATAAACTAAAGAAAGCTCTAGGTAACCTAATACACTCAGTACATAGCAAATACTTCCTCATACTTTAATATCACGAGAAATTAAATTTACCTATAAAATCTACTCCATGGCAGTCCAGTAGTTGATGCAAACTCCAGCTGCGTCTGTCGATGTCTCTGCAGCAGGTAAAAGGTCTTATCATAGCTGATCCAGTGCTTCATGACGTGACAAAGCTACTTGGACGTTGCCTCACCTGATGTCTTGCCAGGCCAGCCTGAGCGATCTTGGAATAGTTTCTCTGCCAAACGGCTGTTCTGTAATGGTGGTTGAAGCCTCCTCTCAACGCTCTCGCACACGAAAACATCTTTACAACAGCTACAGCTAAAAAATGACCACGTGTAGGAAATCATGCATGCATGCGCTATGCATGATGCAATATCGCGCGCGTCGCGCATGCGCGCGCGCAACTGTACTAGTGACGCACAATTACGTATATCTGTTCAGCCTAACATTTCATTTTCTTTCTTTACTTCTTTACTTTATCATCCTATAATATCCATTTTATTTATACTTTAATTTATGCTGCACCTATGGTGGTGTGTTTATCAAATCAATAATAATACACAACCACAATGAATCGCGAATCGCTTTTCATTTTACGCTTGCTTTTTGAGTAGCTAGCCGTGCACACACATAATATATATTATTACATCCCGAGTCCCAATTCGCAAAAAACAATTCGGCCGCGCGATGAGTAATTATGACGAAACCTATGATGAAACCTATGATGAAATTATTGAAACCTATGATGAAATTATGATGAAATTGGGGTGAAGACTGCTTCAAAATGTTTAGCGCGCATGACAGGGTGTTGGGACCCAGAATTCGAACCTAGCGTACAAGAGATCGTGGACTATCGATGACATATGGCGATTCTCTCAGTTCGCTTTCTTTGGCGAGCGAGCTCTCTGGGGGGATTTCCCTATACAGTCTAGCACATGGCAGTGGAGGTCACGTTCGGGTCAACCGGCTCAACCCGCGCGCCCTGATATACTGCCTGTACGGAGCATGCGCAGTTTGTCGATGTGTCCAAGTTCGAATTATGGCGGCGTACAGTAAGCGCGGTGCAATACTTATGAGGGACTCGGGATGTAGTCTCTAAGTTGTTCATTACGTCCAGAGTCCCAATTCACAAAAAACAATTCGGCCTCGCGATGAGGTAATTATGAGTAATTATGAGTAATGATGAGTAATTGATGATGAAATTGCTTTCAAAATGTTTAGCGCTCATGAAAGATTGTTGGGACCCAGAATTCGAACCTAGCGTAGAAGACATCATCAAGCCAGGCTATCCCACATGTACAAAATAATGTACAAGCTTACCGACTTTCCAAATGTTCCAATTGATCTCAGATCTTTCCACTACAACAGCAGATCCAACAACTCCATGGCCATTATTCCTTTCCAATGCCGGTCTAGCCAGTTCCTGAATTCTTTTTTCCCAAAAACTGCAGCTCAGTGGAACTCTCTGTCCAAGAGTATGGTCTCCCAAAACTCTATCCCCTCATTCAAACATGCTATCATTAATTTAACCTAGGATTACATGTTTTATTGTTAGCCAATGGCTACTCATGTGACCGCTGTACATAAACAGAAATTATTATAGAAAAAAAAAAAAAAAAAAAAAAAAAAAAAACTATCGATGAGATATGGCGATTTTCTCAGTTCGCTTTCTTTGGCGAGCTCGCACGCGGGGGGATTTCCCTGTTCAGTCTAGCACATGGCAGGTACTAGGTGGAGGTCACGTCCGGGTCAACCGGCTCAAGCCGCGCGCCCCAATATTGTACGCGTATACGGAGCATGCGCAGTCTGTCGACTTGTCCTGGTTCGAATTATGGCGGGTACAGTAGCGCGATGTGGTACTTTTCATGAGGGACTCTGGACGTAGTCTCCAAGTTGTTCATACAAGTTACGTCCAGAGTCCCAATTAGAAACAAAGAATTCGGCTCTCGCTATGATGAAATTATGATGAAACCTATGATGAAACTTATGATGTAATTCCTGTGAAACTGTTTCAAAATGTTTAGCGCGCATGAAAGGTTGTTGGGACCCAGAATTCGAACCTAGCGTAGAAGACATCGTGGACTATCGATGAGATATGGCGATTTTCTCGGTTCGCTTTCTTTGGCGAGCTCGCACTCGGGGGGGATTTCCCTATTCAGTCGAGCACGTGGCAGGTGAAGGTCAACCGGCTCAAGCCGCGCGCCCCGATATTGTACGCGTATACGGAGCATGCGCAGTTTGTCGATGTGTCCTAGTTCGAATTTGTGGCGGCGTATTCGTGAGGGACTCTGGACGTAGTCTCTAAGTTTTTCATTACGTCCAGAGTCCCAATTAGAAACAAAGAATTCGGCTCTCGCTATGATGAAATTGTGATGAAATGATGATGAAATGATGATGAAACCTATGATGAAACTTATGATGTAATTCCTGTGAAACTGTTTCAAAATGTTTAGCGCGCATGAAAGGTTGTTGGGACCCAGAATTCGAACCTAGCGTAGAAGACATCGTGGACTATCGATGAGATATGGCGATTTTCTCGGTTCGCTTTCTTTGGCGAGCTCGCACTCGGGGGGATTTCAGTAGCGGATCCAGACAGGTTTCCATAGTTTCCGTGGAAACCCCCTTTGGCAGACTTGAAATACAAGCACAGTATGGAGTGGCTTTGATTTTCAGGGAATAGAATCCCCCGCTCTCGCTATACAGACCTAAGAAAACTGCTGCTATGGCTCACCTTAGGATGTGTTAGCCGCAGAGAAGATTCAAGTTGTCGAAAGCAGATCGATTGGGCTGGTAGTTTCGCTCAAAACGATCGAAATGGGCGGGGTTCACTAAAAAATGGGCGTGGCTTCCAAAATTTTGCGCGCGCTTCGCCCGCAACATTATAATAGAAACCCCCTTCAAGAAATCCTGGATCCGCCACTGGATTTCCCTATTCAGTCGAGCACATGGGGGTGAAGGTCAACCGGCTCAAGCCGTGCGCCCCAATATTGTACGCGTATACGGAGCATGCGCAGTTTGTCGATGTGTCCTGGTTCGAATTTATGGCGGCGTATTCATGAGGGACTCTGGACGTAGTCTCTAAGTTGTTCATTATCTCCCCAGTAACAATTTACTTTTCTGTGGTTATGAGGTAATTATAGTGTAATTATGATGAAACCTATGGTGTAATCTATGAGGTAATTATGAGAAAATTCAGGGCCTCGCTGGAGCCTTTCTGAGACTTAAAAATCAGTAAATATGTAGAGTATCTTACGCGTGTATCCAGCGAATAGATTACAACCTGAGCGCTACTTTCTCTGAGAAGTACTGTTGGTTGAACTTCACGTGTTTTCTTGGCTTACGTAATGCCATGGATAAATAAAGCTAGCCTTGCTTCATTATCACTATACATTACCCAGCGAGATCGCTTTCGAGTTCTCTGTCGTGACCTGCGTTAGGAGCCCGTCCCATTGTTTCTCCTGAAGCCGTGGACCTTGGAATCGTTATCAGCTCACTAGGAGGAACATATAGATACCAGTCGCGCCCGTTTTCGTGAAGCAGAAGGAGAGATACAACAAGGTGTGAATTTTGTACTATCTCGGCTAATCGGCACCTCGGCTGTGGATTGATCGCTGTACAGATAAGTCCAAAGAGCTTTTAAACTATTTGTTACAATTGGTTTTAATACCCCTAATAGTGCAGTATCAAACTGGTGCTAAACTAAATAAAATCTACCCAATTGAATAGGCCACTTGTCTCACCTTACCTCCTTTTGACACCTAGCTATCTATCAAGTACCAAATCTAAGCATGCCTTACACAAGTGAACCTCTACCCAGTCCGGATGATGCCCCCTGCAAGTGCTGCAGGCAAATGGTATACTCCACCTCTAAGGCAATGAACTGTGACTGGTGCCATGGCTGGTTTCATACTGAGTGTTTGCATATTGACGACGATACCTTCGAAGTGATGGAGAGCATGAGGGGTAGTATCTGGCTGTGTGAGGGTTGCGAGGATGCCTTTGGAGAGATACATTTGAGAGTAGATAAGTTAGCTGAGGAGAATGTCGAGCTCAAAGCTAGCATAACGAAGGGGTTGGAAGCCCTTGGGGAGAAAGTGGAAAAGCTAGCTAAGGAGAACGCTGAGCTCAAGGCCTCTGGGGTGAGGGCTGATCAACTAGCTGTGGAGAATGCAGAGCTCAAAGCTAAGATGAAGGAACTAGAGGAGTTACCAGGTGTAGTCCAATCTCTTCAATCCCATGTGGAATCCATTGAAAAGGAACTGGAGTTTGTGCTGAATGATGCTGATAGCTGTAGCACCAGAGTAGTCAAAACAAAATCGGCAGCACCCACACTGAAACTGACAAATAGATACGAGATCCTAGCCCAATTTGACCAGCCCACAATAATCCCCATTAGTGAATCTCCTACCCCACTCCCCCCAACCTACCAACACCATTCTGGTGAGGGAATCCCCAACAAGCCTGTTGCACCCTCCCAAAAGGGAAGCACCTCCCCTCCTCGGGTGGCTAATCTTACTAACGTTACTAACGTTAACCCCCCCAGGCCTAACACCTCCTCCTCCATACCCACAGTAAGTAGGATCTATCCAAGTCTAGAGGAGATGGTCCCATCGGTTGATGAGCCTAGGCAGATCCTGTCTGATTCTGGTAGCCTCCCCCCCTCCTCCTCCTTTTGCAAATTTTTCATTAGAGGTATTCCAATGTCTACAGCACTAGAAACGGTCCAAAATAAGCTTGCCTCCTATGGGATCCCACCTGAGCAGGTCAATACTCTCACCCTACCTGTTTCACTTACCCCCTCTGCAAAGAGAAAATACTTGGAAGTCTCCCTTACCACCTCGATGGCAAACAAACTGCATGTAGCCCTAAAAACCGAAGAACCTTTGGGATGGTTCATAAGCATGCTCCCCCCTAGACAGCCTAGAGTGGGAAATCCAAGGCAGGCACCCCCTAGGGCCACCCCACCTGCCATGAACTGCTCCCAACCACTCTCTAGAAACCAACATGCTCAGCCTGGTGCTTCTCCACAACCAACCACACACATACCTTCCCCTCCCTCTAATGGCATGCAGGTTTTTCAGACAGCCTCCATCCCTCCTCTAATGTCATTAAACTTGGGGCCTGGAATGTCCGGGGGTGGGGCTCAGACCCATCACAACTGTTAAGAACCAAAATAATTAATGCCCTTGAACTTGATATAGTGTGTGTGAGTGAGACCTTTCTAATAGGTGAGCAAGAATTAGACGTAGCCGGTTTTACATGGTTCGGTAATAACAGGAAGTCCCTTTCTAAGAGAGCATGTAGAGGGTCTGGAGGAGTGGGTATCCTAGTACGTAACAACGTATTGACTAATTATGATATTGCTGTCCTCTCAAATAAGTTTGAAGGCATCCTTTTCGTCCAGCTAATCCATAAAACAAGTAGGAAAAGCATTGGGATATGTGTGTGTTACCTACCACCCGCTAGTTCATCTAGGGGGGATCACTCCCAGGACTTTTTTGATTCACTAAAAAGTATTGTAATTGAAAACTACCATATAGAAAACTTCTTAATTTGTGGAGACCTTAACGCAAGATGTGGAAATGCCCAAGAAGCTAGCGTGTTGCATTTCATTCCAAAACGGACCTCGGTGGATACAGTAATTAATCAAGTGGGAAAAGAGCTACTATCTACACTAGATACCCTGGATATGTGCATGTTAAATGGTCGCTTCTCCCCTTCCTGGGACTCATACACATCTGTGTCCACAAATGGCATGTCTGTGGTAGATTATATTCTAGTCCCAACTAAATCTTTTAATTCCTTCAAGAACTTCAGAGTGCAAGACCCCCTTCACATAATCAATGAGCATGGAATAGCGATCGACTCTAGCATACCCGATCACAGAATCCTGACAGCCGAGCTGGTCGGTGGACCTCTCAGGTATGACAGGAAACCCTCAATGCCTAAGAAAGTGAATATTAAAACAGTCCCTGCAGACTTCATGAATGATGCTAGCCCTGTGCAAGAATTAGAAGGGATAGTCAACCAACTGGAGCTGGACAAAACTAACATCAGCCTGGATGAAGTGTACAAAAATTTTTGCGAGATCATAGATAGTCAACTTCTCTCTAAGCAAGTTAATAAAGGTAGATCCACCAGCTATAGCAAACCCTGGTGGAACGAGGACCTCGGAGCCTTGGCTAAAGAAGTTAGACTCGCCCTTAAACAGTGGGAAAAACGTAGGGGTAATTCGCAGCTGAAACTCTCCTACCTCACGAAGCAAAAACAGTTCAATAAGCTAGTCCGCAGTAGCAAGCGCAAGTTTAGACGTCTGCGGAGGGACAAACTGCTTGAGGATCAAAAACGGAACCCCAAAGCCTTCTGGAACTTTATCAAAAACCTAGGCGGGAGTGAACAGGCATCCTTACCGGATAGTGTTATTGATGAAATGGGCAATGAGCAGGGTGACCCTGGGGAAGTGAAGGAAACTTGGAAGAAATACTTCCAAAGCTTGTTGAACCCTCCTAGTAATAAGAGTCAACTGGACATTGCAATAGAGCCTGATCGGATCATGAACAATTTAGACCCAGGCGATCTGAATGATGAAATTTCAATGCAGGAAGTTGAGACAGCGATACTCTCCAATAACGACCACAAATCTCCGGGAGTTGATGGGATAAGACCCACATTCATTAAGAACCAAGCATGTACAAAGTTCATCCACTCCCTGTGTAACTACTGCTTCAAGCATGGAAAGGTGCCCGAAGCTTGGGTTAAGGCAATCATAAAACCCATCCCTAAGACTAGCAGAGCCAGTAAGCTACCAACGGAGTATAGGGGCATATCGCTACAGTCTTTTGTGGCAAAGACTTACTGCAGAATACTAAACTCTAGACTTAGGGACTACCTAGAAGCGAATGGAGCACTCTGTGACGAACAAAATGGCTTTAGGCCCGGTAGAAATTGCCAGGACCATATATTTACCCTCACAACAATCATAGAAAATAGATTACTTAATAAAATGGACACCTTTGCCTGCTTTGTGGACTTCAAGAAAGCGTTCGATTGTGTTAACAGGGATTTATTATGGCATAAAATTGAAGCTAGATATAAGATAAGAGGTAAATTCCTATCTGCTTTGAAATCCCTGTATAAGAACGTCAGCTGCTCGGTTGACATCAATCAATCCCTCTCAGAATGGTTCCATGTAGATTCCGGAGTAAAGCAAGGCTGCATTTTATCCCCTACCCTTTTTGCTATGTTTATTGATGACCTGATGGAAGAGATCAAGGAGGCCCAGGCAGGGGTCCAGTGTGGGAAGGATATGGTATCAGGCCTTTTGTATGCAGATGATGCTGTGGTCATAGCCCCAGACGAGGGTCAGCTACAGAAGCTTATTGATGTAATTGTTGCATGGTGTAAGAGATGGGGTATGAGTCTGAACATCAATAAAACTAAGGTAGTACATTTTAGGAAGAAAGGGAGGGGCAGGTCTAGATCGGAGACTGCTTTTAAGCTTGAAAAGGAAGAAATAGCCTATGCTGACCAGTACAAATACCTGGGACTCATTTTGTCTGAGCACCTTGAATGGGACTTAGCCTTTCAGGAGTTAGTGAAGAAAGCCAACAGAGCACTTGCTTTACTGAATCACCGAGCCAGGATGTGCGGTGGCCTACACACTAACACCTACACCATGCTTTTCAACCAATTGGTGCAGCCAATAATCCTGTGCAATGCATGCATCTGGGGGCATACAGTAAGTAGAAGCATTCTAGGTATACAGTATAGCGCGATGAGATACCTTCTGGGGGTGGGTAAGGTCTGTCCCATAGCTGGTTTGTTCGGGGAGACGGGATGGATTCCTTTAGCCATGGCCATCAAATTTCAAATACTTAGGTTCAACAACAGAATTAGGAAAATGGAGGGAGAGAGAGTAACTAAAAAGATACATGCATGGAGTAAATTTATTTCAGGAAAGCCTACAGCAAAAAACTGGGCAGGGAAGACGAAAGAACTAATGGAGAGCATCAAGGACTTTAGTGGGTTGATGACCGGAGATGAGCAGTGGGATGCACTGGCTAACTTGGAGTCAAAGAAATGGAAAGAGACAGTTGATGAAATCCCAGTCGACAGTGAAACAGGTGGCCGATTTAGGTATTATCGTGAAATTAAAGTAACTCCTTCAAGCGAGCAGTATATTATGAGATCAGCTTCACTAAATAAAAGAAGAATTGTTGCACAACTGAGATGTGGATGCCTACCCCTAGAAGTAGAAACAGGTCGGTACAGATCTCCCAAAACCCCCCTAATGGAAAGAACCTGCCAACTGTGCAAGGATGGTGTGGGGGACGAAAGCCACTTCCTCTTGTCATGCCACGAGCTGAGCTCCCCTAGGACTGAACTTACCCAGGCAATTACAGATATTGTACCGAATTTTTCATCTCTCTCAGCTAAAGAAAAAACCTGCCAGATCTTACTTGCCTGTGCAACCTCCCCCAAAGTTGGCACTGCCGTCTGCCATCTGTACCGCGAGAGGTGTAACCGTTTGAGGTAACTCAGACCGTGAGGCCGCAAAGAATAATTATATCATTTGACACCTTTTCTTCATATCTCCTCCACTCTCTCCTCTCCTTCTTCCCCTCCCCTCTCGTTCCTCTCCATACACACACACAATGGGCTTAAAATTAATATAAAAGATAAGGAAAAAAAATAATAATAATAAATAAATAAAAAAAGAGAGAAACAAAACCCTATAACTTATCTGGAAAAAAATAATAATAAAATAAATAAATAAATAAAATAAATAATATACTCCTCACATGGCAAATCATTTATACAACTGAAATCATTCTCTTCTGACAACTTCTAATCTCTTACTGAAATCTTGTCTTATATCATGTTTCATTTCTTTATTAAACACTAAGTAGAAAAAAAAAGCAAATTTAAATAATTAAATAAATAAATAATCTAATTCATGGGGGGTTTGGGAGCACTTGGGGGGATAATTTTTACATGGGCACGCAGAATGGGTCAAAACTAGAATTTTGATGGCGGGAAATTTTGATTCACACCTTACAATTAAAGTTATGGCCCTTTGAAGTTTCCCCATATGTTTGTATAGGAAGCCATGCACTTGCAATGTTTTCCGCCCACGCGCTACGTGAGGGGTGGGGCCACGCGCGCACATCAACGTGACGACCATTACCCACTTTGGTCAAAATTGATGTATAGGCTGCCTGCTTGCATTGTATGGCTCTACTATGCATCCAGCTCGACTATGTGGTGGTTTTCGGACAATTTTTTTTCTGCTTAGTGTTCTGGTCTCCTTGTTACACACTAAGTAGAAAAAAAAAGCAAATTTAAATAATTAAATAAATAAATAATCTAATTCATGGGGGGTTTGGGAGCACTTGGGGGGATAATTTTTACATGGGCACGCAGAATGGGTCAAAACTAGAATTTTGATGGCGGGAAATTTTGATTCACACCTTACAATTAAAGTTATGGCCCTTTGAAGTTTCCCCATATGTTTGTATAGGAAGCCATGCACTTGCAATGTTTTCCGCCCACGCGCTACGTGAGGGGTGGGGCCACGCGCGCACATCAACGTGACGACCATTACCCACTTTGGTCAAAATTGATGTATAGGCTGCCTGCTTGCATTGTATGGCTCTACTATGCATCCAGCTCGACTATGTGGTGGTTTTCGGACAATTTTTTTTTTCTGCTTAGTGTTCTGGTCTCCTTGTTATACACTAAGTAGAAAAAAAAAGCAAATTTAAATAAATAATCTAATTCGTGGGGGATTTGGGAGTACTTGGGGGGATAATTTTTATATGGGCACGCAGAATGGGTCAAAACTAGAGATTTGACGCAGGGGAATTTTGATTCACACCTTAGAATTAAAGTTATGGCCCTTTGAAGTTTTCCCATATGTTTGTATAGGAAGCCATGCGTTTGTAATGTTTTCCGCCCACGCGCTACGTGAGGGGCGGGGCCACGCGCGCACATTAACGTGACGACCATTACCCACTTTGATCAAAATTGATGTATAGGCTGCCTGCTTGCATTGTATGGCTCTATTATGCATCAAGCTCAACTATGTGGCGGTTTTCGAACAATTTTTTTTTCTGCTTAGTGTTCTGGTCGCCTTGAAAAAAAAAAAAAAAAAAAAAAAACTCCTCAAATGGCAAAATCATTTTATTCTCTTCTGAAAACTTCTAATCTATTATTGACACTTATCTTATATCATTGTTCTAAACAGCAACCAAAAAAAAAAGAAAACAACTCATATTACCTCCATTGAACTTTCCCAATCATATTATCTCTATTGAACATCCCAAATGGCTAATTTCTCGATCGTACTTTACTGATGTGTATATACAACGGAAATCACTCCCAAACATTCACCTAATCTGACAAATCTGTATAATATTATCTCTATTGAACCTTATGGCAAAATTTTTACTACTTTCTCCTGAACATATTTGTGTATACCACAACAAAAATCATCCTCAAAATTCACCTAATTTGCCAATCTAATATTAATATATTTATTGTTGTTGCAAAAAAAAAAAAAAAAAAAAAGAAGAAAGCCCTTTCCCACCTTCCCCTCTCTATCCACCTCTCCTTTCACCCTCCACCCCCTTGATTATTAACTATTCTATGTACAATTCCCCGAGGCTCCTGCAGGATTATGTATATATCTCTCATATTATATGACACTCTCTTTATTATATTATTATCACATTATACCTTTATTAATTTTATGTAAAATTGTTGTCACATGGGCCAAACTTGTGGTCTGCCGCCTAGAGGCGTGACTTTAAAATAAAATTCAATTCAATTCAATTCAATTCTATAGCACATATAGCACGCATCACTGCCACAAGGGGCTGGCCCGCGCGCGACTGCAGCAGCGTGACCAACCTGAAGTTCGGAAGGAATACTGTGTTGTCGAGTTCGTCTCTATGATTGAAGGTACCATTTAATTGCGTGGGCGTGAGCGTCAGGAATGGCTAATTCAATTAGCGAATCGTGAAGGGGCGTGGCCGAAGAGGCCATACGAGTGCTTTTGGTCGAAGGTGGGCGTGTCCAGAATCGGCCAGGGATGATTATGCGCGTGTAATTAGCGACCGGAAGTGGCCCCTGAAGAAAAGGCCGGTAATTGCCCACATCAAAGCAAGATCAAAGCATTCTTTCTTAACTATTAACCGCAACGACAAAAAAAAAAAAAAAAAAAAAAAAAAAAAGCTTATTAGGCCTAATTAAGCATGTGGGCGTGTTCCTGGCACTGTGTGGAGTGTGTGCGTGTGCGTTAATGCAGGTTTTATTGCTTCCGATCGGGCGTGGCTTCACGGGCCAGTGCTTGGACATCGGCGCCTGGGACTTGGCCTCGGCGATAGGTGGGCGTGTCCCGGAAGCGGTGGTGACCTTTGAACCCCGCGAGGAGGCTTTGGGGGCGTGGCAGGAGGTCAAAGGTGAGGCCATGTCTGTTAATGAGGCACTGTACGGCGGTGCGATCGAGGGGCCTGTACGGCTGGACGGAAGCTGACGATGGTTTGAAGCGGATGTGGTTGCGATGACGTGTTGTTGCCCCGCCCACACAGGAAATGAGGTGAGCTCTTGCGTAGGCGGTGTGGCAGAACGGCCTCCAAGTGTTTGTGTGTGTTTTGGCCTTGAGGAAGCTGTGTGTTTTAATTGGGATTGATTGTGGGCTTCCGGTGGACATCCGGTGGTTAGTAGGCACTTGATTGAGAATGGTGGTCCTTGGGGAACAGGGTGGGGCTGTTTTGGGCGTGGCCTGGCCCCTCCCTTCCGGCTCGGCTTCCGGTCCATGGAGGATATTAAATGAACACTTCCGGCTCTAGCAGCCACACCCCTGAGACCTGTGCAATTAAAAGGGCGTGGTTACACAGCATGCACCTCACTAATGACTTTGATGTGGTTTAGGTGTCATATCCCCCACCTCACGCCCACGCAATTTAATGGTACCTGAAGCATCGAAACTTGTCGCTATCAAGGTTGAGAGTCGATCTTAGACGCCATCTCCACGATTTCTGGGGCCAGCATCGATCGATGTGTACGCATTCTATTGACGACCTTTTACCACATGCACCATTACACTGTGCAGCTACTGGGGAGATGGTCAAGGGTTCATATAAAAACAATTGAAGAATGAAGTAGGGATGGCAGGATCAAAAAGTACACGAACAAGAGATAATCACATCTACTATACATCCCTAGTGACGCTTGCTTTTCTCGACTATTGTGCACCTATTGAAATCTTCCCTGATAATAGTTAAGGTACACGTATATTATATCGGCAATTTGTGGTAGGATCTGAGAAAAGGGGTAATTTCGCGCGCGGGCCGAATTTTCGTTTTAAATCGCGCATAACTTCAAGGCTGTAGTAGCTACAGTCTTCAAATCTGGTACAGTGCTTCTCCAATCATTGCTCTACACTCGCTGAAAATTACGTGCCCCGCCCACTTCCGGTATGGGCGTGGCGATCGCGACTATCGCACGCGGTCGAAAATCGGCCGTTTTATGCCTCACTTTGGAGCTCCGCCATTTCAGGTAAGAACATAGCTAGGCTTTCTAACGTTGGATTTCTATAGTAGAAGGGCTGGGGTGCTTATAAACCAAGAATAAAGCCTATGGCTCTTGGTACCTTTGAGTGGTGGCAACTTGAAAAGTGTCAAAATTTAGCGTTTTTCTCAGATCCTATCACATTTAAGTCAAACTAAGTTGACTTAAAACACATGGAGTAGATGACTTAATTCAGTCCCATGCATGTATAACCCATGGGATCCTTGACTTAAATCAATCCCATGTATAACCCATGGAATTTCCTCTAATTTTAAGTATTCTAATGTACGACCGGTCCCCCAGGACCACTTATGTCATGTCCCCTCGGACATCCTGTGTGCGCCATAAATGGTCCCCCATATCTATGGCGTGCTGTTTGTCTCAAAACCACCTACACTTTAATGTTTAGCACAGGAATCGATGTTTACAGTTTAGCAAAGGAGTCGATATTTAGCCTTCCCGTGAAATATGAAGATACGATAGAACGCAAGGGGTAAAGTAATCAGTTTGTCTGTCGTCTGTTGTCTTGTCGTCGTCAGCAAGAAAACCCGAGAAAACCGCCAGATCTAGGCATCAGAGCAACTCCTAAGCACAATGAATTCGTTGAAAAACTTGCTATAATATATTATTATGCTTTGAATAGGCCCACGAGCGTCGTAAACAACGCATTTTATTGGCCACGCCTATCAATTGCACCCTATAGCTATATAGCACAATATGCAGGAGACACTGCTGTCACTGGATACACTGCTGTCACTGGGGACACTGCTGTCACTAGAGACACTGCTGTCACTGGAGACACTGTTGTCACCTGAAACACTGGGAGACACTGGGGACACTGCCGTCACTGGAGATACTGCTGTCACTGGAGACACTGCTGTCACTGGGGACACTGCTGTCACTAGAGACACTGGAGACACTGCTGTCACTAGAGACACTGCTGTCACTGGAGACACAGTTGTCACTTGAAACACTGGGAGACTTTGGGGACACTGCTGTCACTGGAGACACTGCTGTCACTGGGGACACAGCTATCACTGGGGACACTGCTGTCACTAGAGACACTGCTGTCACTGGAGACACTGTTGTCACTTGAAACACTGGGAGACACTGGGGACACTGCTGACACTGGGGACACGCTGTCACTGGGGACACTGCTGTCACTAGGGACACTGGAGACACTGCTGTCACTGGAAACACTGCTGTCACTTGAAACACTGGGAGACACTGCGGACACTGCTGTCACTGGAGACACTGCTGTCTCTGGGGACACTGCTGTCACTGGAGACACTGCTGTCACTGGAGATACTTCTGTCACTGGGGACGCTGCTGTCACTGGAGACGCTGCTGTCACTGGAGACGCTGCTGTCACTGGGGACACTGCTGTCACCGGGGACACTGCTGTCACCGGGGACACTGCTGTCACTAGAGACACTGTCGTCACTTGAAACACTGGGAGACACTGAGGACACTGCTATCACTGGAGACACTGCTGTCACTGGAGACACTGCTGTCACTAGAGACACTGGAGACACAGCTGTCACTGGAGACACTGTTATCACTTGAAACACTGGGAGACACTGGGGATACTGCTGTCACTGGAGACACTGCTGTCACTAGAGACACTGCGGTCACTGGAGACACTGTTGTCACTGGAGACACTGGAAGACACTGGGGACACTGCTGTCTCTAGGGACACTGCTGTCACTAGAGTCACTGGAGACACTGTTGTCACTGGAGACACTGGAAGACACTGAGGACACTGCTGTCACTGGAGACACTGCTGTCACTGGAAACACTGCTGTCACTGGAGACACTGCTGTCACTGGGGACACTACTGTCACTAGAGACACTGCTGACACTGGGGACACTGCTGTCACTAGAGACACTGGAGACACTGCTGTCACTGGGGACACTGCTGTAACTAGAGACATTGCAGTCACTTGGGACACTATAGAGTCATTGGTGGCATTGTATATATTATATTATTGTAGTATATAGGATGTATACATTATAATATACTAGTAGCTATATTAGCGATTACATCATCACACGGAAGCTTATATGAAGAAGCACCCCCTGGGGGACTACCTATTCAGTGCAACATAGCTATGTGGTCCGGGGGGACCACCCTGTAGGGGGGACATGACAGTCCCAACAACCTTTCATGCGCGCTCAACGTTTTGAAACAGTTTCACAGCAAAATTTCATCATCATTTCATCATTACTTTCGTCATGAATTACTCATCGGTCGGCCGAATTCGGAACAGTCTGACAGTTTCGTGACGACCTTTACCGATTTTTGACAAACGAGGCTACCTGCTTGGTTCTGCTATGCATCCAGCTCGATTATATGGTGGTTTCTGTTCTGCTTAGTGTGTGGTCCCCTTGAAAAAAAAAAATTCCTACGCGCACGCAACTGTGCGGCTGTACTAAGTCATGAGTTTCACGGTGCTCAGCTTGCTGTGTCTGCTTCAAGCGTGGCCATCGTCCACTCAGTTTGTGTTTGAGTTTGAGCTGGTCTCTGTAACTACTACATTCGACAATGGTACCTGCGACAGTGTAGACCCGGCAGACGTCGAGCTCCTGGGGCCATGTGAACCCTTCTTATCGACATTTTGTCTTAGAGAAGGAACAAGCACCCATATCATCGATGCGGAGTATTGTCCACTTGGTAGGAATGATGCAGGAATTATTGCATATACTCCTGGCGTCAACCTTACTGGTATTGACCAGCGGATTGCAGCAACAAGACCTGGATTACCAGATGGATCAGTAAACCGAACAATAACTTCGCAACACCCATGGCCTGTGAGCTACAAGTTTATGGTATAATTAGGCTGCTAATTATTGTCATTAATATCATTATAGGGGACATTTCAGTTGTATATTGAAGCCAGAGAACTCGATCCATGCTGTCACCCTACATACAATGTTCACCTGGATGGCATATTCATCAATGAGATGCTGGAGGTGAATACCAGCTTCACATCAATAGAGAGATACAATGGAAACAGTACAACGAACAGAGTTGTCTTGGATATGAGATTTCGAGTGATGTGTCAGCAGGATTACTATGGACCAGACTGTACTAGACTTTGCAGAGCCCAAAATGATAGTGTGAATGGATACTACACATGCAACAGTGATGGTTCAATTCAATGTCGGGAGGGGTTCAGGAACACCAGGAACAATTGCACAGAAGGTGAGCTTTGGTTATTAAAATTAATTAATTTTTATCCTACAATTGGATGCTGTTACGTCAGAGGAGGTTGGACATGACGCATATTTACACCATAGTCACATGTCCTTGGTATGCAATTATGCTGCCACGCGTTCAAAAGAATGCCATTTGCGAGTGTAGCTGGTAGCTAAAATGTTTGCGTTTGTGAACTATGGCCAAATCTGAAGCTGAAACGGAGACGAATCGTGTAGATCTAATGTTAAAACGGCGAAAGAAGCTGACTGCGATCGACAAATACTATTTTTGATGTTGCCATTCTGAGGAACCAGTTTTCTCGATTTGCAAGAAGTGTGAGGGGTGGACGGGCGGAGTATGGCGCTGGATCTTCTTTTCTCATGGATTTCAACTTGCTTTCACATTTAAAAATGTCGTCAAGGCTTTAGATCGTGACTTGCATTTTGTACAGTGTTATATATGGGGCAACACGCCCACTTTTTGTGCGCACGTGATCGTGTCCAACCTCCTCTGCTGTTACGTACATATTGACTGCAGCCATTTTGGCATGTGATTCAAGTCCCTGTGCTAATGGTGGCAGCTGTACATCAATAGGAGCATTTGATTTCACCTGTCAGTGTGCAGTTGTCTACACTGGATCTACCTGTGAGGTTAATATTGATGACTGTGTGTCTGCAACCTGCCCAAGCAACAGCATGTGTGTGGATGGAGTCAACTCCTATGAGTGCACTTGCTTGCCTGGATTTGAGAACTCCAATAATCATGATTGTGTAATGGTGTTACAGTCAGAAAATCACACAGGGCCAATATCAGGTTAGCAAAGTACACATTATGATGCAGTACAATACCTTCTTCAAGAGTTCACCAATAGGTTTAATTCTATCATAATAATAATAATTATTATTATGTTTAACATCAAAAATAATTAATGATGTAGCTAAGCCTGACAGAAATTATAGCCTCTTATCAATAATTCTGTATTACTAATTTAAAGTTGGCCGAGCATTGATCATGAGCACGTTCTCAACTACACATGTACTCCTTTTTCATATCCAAATTTACCTTTGATTACTCCTTATGCACATCAGGGATGCTACAACGAGTGATTGATTGCTATATTATATACCTATTGAGCATGCAAAATTAATGGTCAAATACACAATCATGTGTTGGCTGTGCAAATCAACAAGAGAGAGACTTAGCCTTGGTGCCTGTTAGAACAAAAGGAGAGAAGCTGAAGTGAGGGAGGGAGTATGTGTGCATGATAGAAAAATTAATAATAGTCATGAAACTTCAGAGTAGCTATCCAAAACAGTAACATTCCTTTGGTGTAACATGTACAGTACCTAGTAAGATGTTAATATATTATTACATACACAGGCTGAGGAATTGCCTGACAGTGTGTATATCTTGCTGTTAAAATATAATTTTTAGCACCCGAGTATGACAGTACAATGGGTATTGATCATGACTATCACTCATATCTTTGTTATTCCAGTGGCTATCGAAGTCATTATTGGAGTGGCCTCGTCAGCAGCACTGATCATAGGAATCCTCATCATTGTTATTGTAGTGTTATCTGTGTTGGTCATCAAAGGAAGGAAGCCTCACCGTGACCACCAATACACTTGTCAAGGTTCGTCCAATTCAAAGTGTTTTTCCTACCTTTGAGGTCTGCAATAATTAGCTAGTTTCAATATGTGCATACCTTTCTCTTATAGCAACTGACAGAGATATTGAAACAAAACCAAATGAAGTTTATGGACTCGTCTCTGGACATACAACCGGACATCATGATCGTGAGTTTTATGAAGCCTTGATCATGATGCATGTTATGTACACAATTCAAGATACACATAGCTATAATTATGCATGTATCTATCAAAAAGTAAGTATAGTGATAGTGGGCAGTCACTACTGGAGAGTGTGGTCTTAAAGTAGTCTTAAAATAGTCTGGATTGTGTCTCTGAAAAACTATCTGACATAAAAAGTCTGAAACGTTTCTGAATAGTATTTGAAAATGGTATGAAATTGGTCTAAAAATTGGGCCCAATTTTGACTTAAAAGGGTATGAAAACAGACTGACCAAAAGTCTAAAAAGTTCATGAGAAGGTACTGAAACTGGTCTTAAGTATTGACATGCACAAATACTAGAGGTATCTTAAAGCAATCTGATATTGGTCTAAAAAGATTATTAATTATTTGTGCCACATGAATGGAATGTGCAATTAATTACAAATTATTGTAAGAATGAAGAATAAAGAATAGCAGTTGGAATAAACAATAAGGATTAACATTAAAGTTAAGGATAAAACCACAAAATTAAACAAAGTATAGAATACTAAAGTCAGCAGTATAATATAATAATATTAAACTTAATCCTAAGAACATTCCTTACTAGAGTCTCATTGTTTGTGCTTTCTCTCAAATTTCTTCTTTTCTTTATTTTTCAATTTTCCAATCTGTTAGCCAAAGATAGAATCCAATAAGTTCCACAGTAAATTTACAGAGGAAGTTGTATGAACATTCAATGTGTAGCTACCTAGCCTCGTACCCAGGCCCGGAAGGAGGAGGAAATAGGTATTGCACGCACATGTGCTAACTACCCCAGGAAAACCTGGGATGCCACAAATGATTGTACACTTTTTGCCCTCCTCCTGCGACTTAGAGTACGAGGCTGCACCAATATGATATTGCCTTGTACCCTTGCCCACGGGAGGAGGGTGAAAAAGCATACAGTTGTTTGCAGCAACCCAGGTTTTCTTGGGTAGTTGGTGCATATGCGTGCAATCATACATGTAGATATTATAGACTACGTAAATGGGATTGGAAACTGCTCACGTGAGCAATAGAACATACGTACAGTGTATACGTGTATGCACACTCTGTATTATAGTTTGCATTCTTGGATGGACCCGTTGCTATGACAATTTGAGCAAAAATGGCCGAAAATGGCGACCGCAGTGCACTTATCGACTAATAGCAGTGAAGTAACAGTAGTTTCGAACTTGAACTAGGCTCATTCCAGTAAGGAGTCCCTACTCTAAACGTGGCTAGCAAAGTTGAATTTCCGAAGTCTCTCTGGTCTACGCTACAAGTCCAAGAAGCAAAAAATGGCTGATCAAGAACAGTTGAAAACTGTTTATTTCAGTATATCGGTGCAGTGGCTTTGCCTTTGCCACCATTTCGGGATGGGCCGTCTTATTTATGACAGTTTTGACACTGATTTCGCTGTCTTCTGTGAGTAAGCAGGCCGTGAAAAGGGCCAAAAATCGGCCATTCTTGCTTCTTGGACTTTGTGGGACTGTAGCATAGAGCAGAGAGACTTCAGAAACTCAAACTTGCTGGCCACGTTTACAGTAAGGACTCCTTCACTGAAATAAGCCTTGTCTAAGTTCAAAACTAGCTATTTTTTGTTTCGCTGAGCACTATTAGTCGATAAGTGCACTGCAGTCGCCATTTTTGACCATTTTTTTGCTCAAATTGTCATAGCAACAGGTCTATCCAAGAATGCAAACCATAACACGGAGTGCGTGTACACGTTCTATTGCTCACGTGAGCAATAGGTACCAGGCCCTTTCTCCTCCCCTCAAAGGGCCTGGGTATATATGAGGCTAGTAGCTACCAGACCCTTTTCTTTTCCCATCCACTTAGGTGATAATACAGTATGCAATTTACCTTCAGTTGGTATCACCTTCCTCATCAAATCATTGTCGTCACATCATAATTAGTGCCACTGCAACACATCTTCCCAGCAGACATTCCTTCACTCCCTACAAGATAAAAAATTAATGTTATTAGTCAGAGAACCAACTTAGCCTTGTATCCAGATCCTTTGAGGAGGATAAGAAGCGGAAAGGGCCTGGTACACACTGTACGTGCATGTGCAAAATTTACAGTGGATTTCCTAGTGCAATTCGCTGTATATTATCACTACCATGCGGTCAGACAGTGCCAAATGATTTTTAGGCTTATTTCTTAGGTCAAGGACAAAAACACGAATTCCCAGCTTTACTGGGAAATAACGCATGCGCACACAGTACTTATGAACCAGGCCCTTTCTCCTCCTCCTCCTCCTCAAAGGGCCTGGGTGGTATTCCATCACAAGAATGAAAGCCAAGGAAAGCACACCGGGGAAAAGAGAGAGAGGGAGCAAGGGAGGGAGGGCACTAATTAGAAAAACAGAGGACAAAGTATAACAAATTCGGAGCTGACTGAGGATTGTTAGCGTATTTACGTTACTTACTTACTTGTTGGCTTGTGACTGATGATCTCAACGTTGATTTCGGTCCAGACACTTCTTATCACCCAGCTAAATCAACCTCCTAGAAGCTGAGCAGTGCATGACAGTCGACTGCGCTTTTTATCTGTATCGGCTGGAGAGTTTAATGAAAATCTTGAGGCTCTCGACGTTTATTGGCGTCCATTTCTTCACAGCCTTCTTCAAACACTCCGATCCGTCAAGTTCGCGTTCCATGGATCCAATTCAAAACTTCCCTCCTCACGTGATACTGGCGCCGCGCCGCGCACTAACTGAGCACGCGTAGTCAGATACTTTTCAGATGCTTGCCATTCAGACTTCTTCAGATTGGCTAAGACTCTTTTAAGACTATATCTTAAATTAGCATTAATTTCTAACAATTTCAGGTCTTATTCAGATTGCTATGATTTTCTATCTTTTTCAAATTCAAGCATTTTTCAGATTCTAAGACTCTTTTAAGCTTTTTACTATGCCATATACTGTGTACAGTAGATAAGTTTTAAGGTACCATTAAATTGTGTGGGCGTGAGGTGGGGGATATGACACCTAAACCACATCAAAGTCATTAGTGAGGTGCATGTTGTGTAACCACGCCCTTTTAATTGCACAGGTCTCAGGGGTGTGGCTGCTAGAGCCGGAAGTGTTCATTTAATATCCTCCATGGACCGGAAGCCGAGCCGGAAGGGAGGGGCCAGGCCACGCCCAAAACAGCCCCACCCTGTTCCCCAAGGACCACCATTCTCAATCAAGTGCCTACTAACCACCGGATGTCCACCGGAAGCCCACAATCAATCCCAATTAAAACACACAGCTTCCTCAAGGCCAAAACGCACACAAACACTTGGAGGCCGTTCTGCCACACCGCCCACGCAAGAGCTCACCTCATTTCCTGTGTGGGCGGAGTAACAACACGTCATCGCAACCACATCTGCTTCAAACCATCGTCAGCTTCCGTCCAGCCGTACAGGCCCCTCGATCGCACCGCCGTACAGTGCCTCATTAACAGACATGGCCTCACCTTTGACCTCCTGCCACGCCCCCAAAGCCTCCTCGCGGGGTTCAAAGGTCACCACCGCTTCCGGGACACGCCCACCTATCGCCGAGGCCAAGTCCCAGGCGCCGATGTCCAAGCACTGGCCCGTGAAGCCACGCCCAATCGGAAGCAATGAAACCTGCATTAACGCACACGCACACACTCCACACAGTGCCAGGAACACGCCCACACGCTTAATTAGGCCTAATAAGCTTTTTTTTTTTTTTTTTTTTTTTCAAGGAGACCAGAACACTAAGCAGAAAAAAAAAATTGTCCAAAACCACCACATAGTTGAGCTGGATGCTTAGTAGAGCCATACAATGCAAGCAGGCACCCTATACTCCAATTTTGACCAAAACAGGTAAAGGTCGTCACGTTTGTGTGCGCGCGCCTAACGGGGATTCCCCGTTTTTCACGTAGCGCGTGGGCGGAAAACATTGCAAACGCATGGCTTCCCTGTACAAACATATGGGAAAACTTCAAAGGGCCGTAACTTCAATTCAAAGGCGTGAATCAAAATTCTTTCAGGTCAAATCTCTAGTTTCGACCCATTCTGCGTGCCCATGTAAAAATTATGTCCCCAAGTACTCCCAAACCCCCCATGAATTAGATTATTTAATTATTTATTTATTTAATTATTTAATTATTTAAATTTGCTTTTTTTTTCTACTTAGTGTTTAATTAAGTCGTTGCGGTTAATAGTTAAGAAAGAATGCTTTGATCTTGCTTTGATGTGGGCAATTACCGGCCTTTTCTTCAGGGGCCACTTCCGGTCGCTAATTACACGCGCATAATCATCCCTGGCCGATTCTGGACACGCCCACCTTCGACCAAAAGCACTCGTATGGCCTCTTCGGCCACGCCCCTTCACGATTCGCTAATTGAATTAGCCTTTTCTGACGCTCACGCCCACGCAATTAAATGGTACCTTAAGACTACATCTTAAAATACCATTTTCAACTTCAGACTTTTTTCAGATTGCTAAGACTCTTTTAAGACTACATCTTAAAGTAACACAAGACCATGCATAATTTTAAGACTCTTTTCAGAGTCCTAGTTGGAGACCTTCATACTCTTTTTAGACACTATTCAGTGAGATCACTTTCACAGACACATTTTAAGACACACATAAGACACTATCAAGTTGCTTTTCAGACTATTCTAGTCCAGTAGTGAGTAGAGATATTGTAATAGACAAAACGTTCAACAGAGTTTTTCTATGAAAAAAGAAGCACATACTATAGGCCGGTATGCATAGTGGACTCTGTGGGCACCAGGTAGCTTGGAGGTATAATATAATATTATATGCACAGCACAACTAGCTGATCTGAATCTAGCTTCTTGTACTTTGTTTTGTTTTTCTGCCGGACCTTGAGCACTATGCTGGGTGACTGCATCTGGCTGCCTGGGTATAGACCTTAGTTAGTTTGCCCACTGCCTATAATATTATTCAAGGTAATGTTGAAATAGATATACCTGAAAAAGGAAGATGAAATGATAGTGGTGTACAGCCTGTATTCGTTTGTGCATGCATGTGGTTGCTAAGGTACACAACGAATATTATTTTACAGACACACGTAGTAATATTAATAGGCTATTATAAAATATTCAGCCTGATTAGCTATTGGTTGTCATAGATATCATGAACCAAGTTGCATGGAGAATTACTAGCTATTCCAGTAAACATGTGCAAAGGAGGGAAAATTTGTCATAATGGCCTATTAAACTGATAAAAAGGAACTCACTGGTTTTAGGTGCACATTTTTCAAATAATATTATAATAATATACTTGCTGTTGTAGCTATTTTGTATCTGACTCCTCTGCATTGAAGACATTGTGTCACACTATTAAAGCACTAGCTGAATGCTTGCTAATTGAAATCACATGCACGCACATGGTAAATGAACACTGGACGTGGCAGATGGCATTGCAAGACTAGTGGGCTTTTATCTAGATCTCTTATTAATCCTCAGCACATGTTATGTCAGTGGCCCTGGGCTCGATTCCCGGCGGCTGCCCGGATTTTTTCTCTTCCAGCTAGCTTTAGGATGTAGATGGGGTGATGCATGCCTGTGGTGCTCTAGTACAGTTCGGCTGCTATCAACACAGGGTCTGTGATGCTCTAGTACAGTTTGGCTGCTATCAACACAGACAAGTGAGAGTGTGTGTGCCCATCCTTGTTAAGCTAAGAACTATCATGCATGGTACGTGTAGTTTGTGTACCATGTGTGTGTTAGTGTATACATATTATTTGCATGTCTGCCACTAGGCTAGCTGCCATGTGCATTAATTTGCATTACAGTAGGCATTTTGAGCACTTACAATGTTCTACTTGAAAATTATGGCATTGTTTGTTTACCATCACTGCCTTCCATGGTCCCCGACAAGCTCACAACGATAGTCACACATTCGGTATTGCCTTGCCCATGCATAAACTTAACATACCTGGGATTAGTCTTATTGAGCTAGACCCTTCCTTGCATTTACAATACAAGTGCAAGGAAGGGTCTAGCTCAATAGACTAACCTGGGATGCACTGATGAACATATTGCATATTATTATCGAGTCATCCATGAATGATAATGTAATGTACATCAAAGTATTCTCTCAGCTTTATCAAGCAATGAAAACAGCAGCTATTTTAGGGTTTCTGGTAATTATACCACTTCACTTACTATACTCTTGAGTCTATCAGCATACTATGTAACGAAAATGTTCACACTTTATAAATCCCTAATAATAATATTTATTGTCTTTTTTATTTGACTTCAGGGACCACAAGTATTGAAATGAAACCAAATGAAGTTTATGGATTTACTAGCCAGTAAACAGTAATTGAACCAGTAGTAGTGTATTAAAAGCCATTGATTTATCTGTATTGGTATTAATAATTTTGCTATAGTAATTAGCAAAAATAAAAGGGTGTATGTTCAATCATCTTCTGTAGTTGACTTAAATGATGGTGTGTTTGTAAATAGCTATATTATAATATAATCTAAAGAGGGTCTGGTGCACAATGTTAAGAGTTCAGTATATTATTAGCTAGCTGTACAAAAAGTTCATATACTCACACCATAGTGTCCATTGGAGAGCACCCACTCCCGGGTAATCGCATGGGCTAGATTCCGGCTTACTGCCATATAGGGGAGATTTGAACTGCCGACCCCTGGTTTACAAGACCAATGCTCTAACCCCTGAGCTACATGCACACAGCTATTAATGTCTCTCTTGAACTCGGCAACGAGGGTATTGTCACAGTCTTCATCACCTAGGAAGGTGTCACCATTCGTTGATTTGATCTAAGGAAAGAGAAAAGTTGCAGTGATGTTGCCTACAAGTGTATGATTTTAAGGCAGCCAATTGCTTCCGAGGAGCTGAATACGCATGCAATTGCTAAAACAGGAAGTGATATCACCAGTGATAATTACGTCCAGAGTCCCAATTAGAAACAAAGAATTCGGCTCTCGCTATGATGAAATTATGATGAAATGATGATGAAACCTATGATGAAATATATGATGAAACTTATGATGTAATTCCTGTGAAACTGTTTCAAAATGTTTAGCGCGCATGAAAGGTTGTTGGGACCCAGAATTCGAACCTAGCGTAGAAGACATCGTGGACTATCGATGAGATATGGCGATTTTCTCGGTTCGCTTTCTTTGGCGAGCTCGCACTCGGGGGGATTTCCCTATTCAGTCGAGCACATGGCAGGTGAAGGTCAACCGGCTCAAGCCGCGCGCCCCAATATTGTACGCGTATACGGAGCATGCGCAGTTTGTCGATGTGTCCCAGTTCGAAATTATGGCGGCGTATCCATGAGGGACTCTGGACGTAGTCTCTGAGTTGTTCATAGTTATCTCCCCAGTAGCAATTTACTTTTCTGTGGTTATGAGGTAATTGTAGTGTAATCTATGATGAAATTATGATGCAACCTATGAGGTAATTATGAAAAAATCCAGGGCCTCGCTGGAGCCTTTCTGGGACTTGAAAATTAGTAAATATGTAGAGTATCTTACGCGTGTATCCAGCGAATACATTACAAGCTGAGCGCTACTTTCTCTGAGAAGTACTGTTGGTTGAACTTCACGTGTTTTCTTGGCTTACGTAATGCCGTGGATAAATAAAGCTAGCCTTGCTCTATATATAGCACGCATCACTGTCACAAGGGGCTGGCCCGTGCGCGACTGCAGCAGCGTGACCAACCTGAAGTTCGGAAGGAATACTGTGCTGTCGAGTTCGTCTCTATGATTGAAGCATCGAAATTTGTCGCTATCAAGGTTGAGAGTCGATCTTAGACGCCATCTCCATGATTTCTGGGGCGCGATGTGTACACATTCTATTGACGACCTTTTACCACATGCACCATTACACTATGCAGCTACTGGGGAGATGGTCAAGGGTTCATTACATTATTATGTATCAGGTACATCACATGTATAACATACCTATTACAATAATAACATGCCCATAGTCGTTTACCTCAAAGAGATATCGAAGTTCCACCTCCCATGGCCAGATCATACACAGTGATGCTAACCAGCATTAAAATCAAAATAGTTGTGAATAAAGATACATTGGTCTAATTTTAACTCACATCTAAATTCATGAAGGTTTTCTCCCTCGAAAGGCAGTCCAGTAGTGGATGCAAACTCCAGCTGTGTCTGTCGATGTCTCTGCGGCAGGTAAAAGGTCTTATCATAGCTGATCTAGTGCTTCATGACGCGAAAAAGCTACTTGGACATTGCCTCACCTGTAGGGGTAGGTAAATTATGCTAATTTTTGGCCTATAATGCTATTCTCAAATGCTCAAAAAATCCCTCAGAAGTGCACCTATAATTCCCAATACATTGCCAACTATGCTCAAGTTGAACCATAATCTATGGTTGAACCAACTATTAGTGACCAGCTGAGAAAAGGGACCATTTGGAATTCATGTTTGTCGTATGTAGCTCGTAATAGTGTGTAGGGAATAATAATAAGCTGTATCCGCTGTATGTTGGTGTCAATACCCTGATACAAGTATATTTACTATATTACATTTGTAGAAAGCAAGTTGGTCATTGTCATGATAAAATTGGTCTTGTTTTATACTCAAGGAGGATTGTAGTGATCTCCATGTGATCGATATTCTGTATTTACATAAATATGTGTACTTTTGTATGCTAAACATAGGTGGCGGAAGTAACTGTTGTTTGGGGGAGGATAATGCTAATGATTGTGCGTGCGATAAATTCTAGGGCCACACCCACTTAATAGAAGTTCAAAGGTCACACAGAGTCAGAAACAAAAAAAATGGTGGAAAAAGTGCACTTTGATCGATTTTTGAACTTATTCTAGGCAGCTTTTGTAGGTATCTTGATGTATTTATTAACCCTCGGTGCATGCGCGAGGGTTACTGTAGTTGGCTTGTCTGTCAGTTACCATGCTAGCTGCTACATACCTCGTTTGCGAGCCAGTTTGCGGTGTTGCAAGGTTCCTTATGGCGTTTCCAATTCATGATTTGTGTGGATTTCTCCGAAAACCCTTTGTTCGCCAGTTTTGGCGTCATTTGCCGATTCTAAGCTTTTTGATTTTGCCCGAGCTAGCGATAGCATGGCTTAACGTATAAATAGGTTGCGCACTATATACGGTACGTATGTCTATAACCCTCAGTGCATGCGCGGTTGCATCAATCCCGCCGCTCAGTCCACCAGTGAGCTTTTGACGATCGTGGCTTCTTTTCAATTCTAAGGCTTAGGTGCCTGTATTCTTGTGGTACCCTTTGACTCTCTGGTTTGTATGCATGCATGGAATTACAGTGCTTGAAACCAAGTGAGTTGCGATAATATTGAACATACAATATTGCTCAGTGTACTTCACTCTTTTGCCAAGGCTTTGCATCATAGCTAGTCCTTCAAGAATAAACGAAGATTCTTTTCGGACAACTTAACGGTTCGGTAAAACTTGCCGAACAGTTAAGTTGTCCGAAAAGAATCTTCGTTTATTCATACAGAGCAACTGAGAACGATGTCACTTAGTCCTTCAAGCTACATGTAAGATGTAGCTAGCTAAGTCGGGCCCCAAGAATTGGAGGTTAGGCTACAGTGAGGAAGGTTGAGTTGATGTCGATACCACAGTGTGGAGTTCGTGATACAACACGCTAGGGTTATTGCTGCTATGAGCTGTTGAACCGTCTTGAATAACATTGCTGTGTAAGTATAACATTAGCCTCATCCCTGTCTCGCCCTGGCCTCAGCCCTTTAGCTGCCCCGGCCCTTTTCTGCATGCTACTGTTGAAGCATGTAGCTAGCTAATGCCATGCAGTGCGCCGAGGGTTTTATGCTTGAGAGAGTCTATTATCAGTAATTTTTCAGTAAAATGGTCATCAAAAGATATTATGGGTATCAAATTTATTCTGGGGGGGGGGGGGGGGGGGGGGGGGGGGGGGGGGGCAGCTTCTGTAATTTTTCTAATTAAGTGAAAAGACCTCTGAAAAAAATTGAATTAGACGAAAATTCATTTTGAATTAAGTGGACTACAGTACCGCTGTATTATGCTCAAAATTATGCTGGCATAATTTACCTACCCCTACTCACCTGATGTCTTGCCAGGCCAGCCTGAGCGATCTTGGACTCGATAGCTTCTCTGCCAAACGGCTATTCTGTAATGGTGACTCAACGCTCTTGCCGCGTGACACGCCGGAAAACATCTTTACTTACTAGAGCTCTATAGAGCACATACCCCGCGCGCTGCAGCGTCGATGTGAACTCCATGTATGCTACATGCAGTCTGTTGACGATCTTTACCTACAAATTGTGCCAGGTTGTGCGCATGAGCACAAAGCACATGGTGGGTGGTGTTGATAGGCGTGGTCAACAATATGCAGTATTTGCGACGCTCATGGACCTTATCAAATGATTCGAAGCATAATGAAGCTAGTTTTTCGACGATATCGACGGATATGCTGTACTTACGAGTCTGGCGATTTTTGTGCTAACGACAGACGACAGACAAAACCGATTACTTTACCCCTTGCGCATGCGCGCGGGGTAATAATGCAGGTCTGACACCACTGATGATACTTGAATAATCTCGCGAGCCAGCCACACGTATTATGCATGATGCGATAGATATTGAGCATGCGCGCGCAAAGCGCAACTGTACTATATTATTATAGCAACGCATAATTATTACGTACTCACAACATCTTTGCGCGAATCGGGAATTGCATAAAAGTGTTTGCATACACAATACACAATCATGCTGATCAAGAGCAAGGCGTCATGAATAGGTGGGCCCTCTTCTTTGCTCTCTCTATAGTTGTTCTCTCTGCACAGCTGGCTGCAACCAATTTTATATTTCAATTTGAACTGCGTGATGTTGTAACTCATGTAAACTGCAAAAAGATTTTTGATGAATTATCACCTGCTTGTGAGACCTACCTATCAACATTCTGTCTCCGGCTTCAAAGCGAGACCAGTGGCTGCTCTCTTGGAAGCAGTGGACAATATGGGCCTGAATTTAACTTCCCGATCACAAGACAAATCTCATCCACCAGTGCTTGGCTTGTAAGTCTAGGTTCAGACCCTAATACAGTAGCTTTATTTGTGTACTACCTAGTATTGACTCAGTGCGTTTGTTTTACTCCGTTTCTTGTCATGTAGACTGGTTTCCAGTTGTTCATCAGAGCAAAAGACCACGACGATGGGGTACTGAACAGCGACGATGATCTTGATGATATCTTCATCAATCAGTCCCAAGAACCAAACAAAGGCTACTCGCGACTAATAGAATATTATGGAAAAAATAAAAGAGTGAGTGTCCGTCTACGATACCGCATTGATTGCCAACCCAACTACTATGGAAGAAACTGTGCCATATTTTGCACGGCTCAAAATGATGATGTGAATGGACACTACACATGCAACAGTGCTGACGGCTCAATTCAATGTCGAGATGGATATGAGAATCCAAGCAACTATTGCAGGGATAGTAAGTTAGCTATACAGGATATTTATTTTTATCACTGCATGTACAATGCAGTACGTGATAAAATAGGCCTATAGGTATTTGGATCAGAGATAGACTAAGTATCATTAGATCATAGCTGTAACAAATACTGCAATTTGATTGGCTACTGACAGGTATAATATTATGATTCTATATCTCATAGTCACCTACAAGTTTTGCCCTCTGGCTCTAGCAATACAAAGCTATTGTGATCTAAACCTGTTAGATATACTGTTTAGTCGGTTTCTATGTGATTTAGAAGACCTCAGGGCTCTCATAGAACCCTTGCTTCGCTCGGGATTCTATAATTATAGAGTCCTTCGGTCTTCTAAATCACATAGAAACCTTCCTAAACAGTGTCTAACTATAATATTTAGACCAAGACTATAATATGACATTTTGTGTTTCTCATTGAATATTGGAAATAACAGTATGCAGTCAGTCACCCTGTGTACAGAATGTTCCCTGTACACCAATTGGACTCGTTGACTACAGTTGTGACTGCCCTCCTGGCTACACTGGAAAGAGTTGTGAGACTGATATCAATGAGTGTAATCCCAATCCCTGCCAGAACAATGCAATTTGTACAGTAAGGGATGCACGTCTTATAACTTATGCCTGCTACTGTCAGCTATCAAGATGTTGTTATAGGCTAGCTTATATTAATGGCACTGATTTGCAAGGGAATGCAGATGGGTCCTGGGGAGAAGGCTAACCATTCCTTGCTGTTTATCATGAGCTCGAGGCCACCCAGTTGCAATTAGCTTCCTTGTCATCCTCAATTCAGGACCTTCTTGCTGACTACACTTGTCGGTGTCTTGCTGGCTACAGTGGGAGGAACTGTGGCATTGTTGATGACTGTGCAGCTGCAGGAGTAGAGTGTCCAGGAAACAGCACTTGCATTGATGGTGTTGATTCATTCGAATGTGTTTGCAATCATGGCTTTGTAGGAGAGAACTGCACTGGTAGGTATGCATGTAGCTATGAACCACGGTAGAATCTCTATATACCTGAAAGTGAAAGAATTATTAGGAACCCAATTAACTACTTCAGGTGGGATCCACAATAACATTATTATGTATATACCCTGAACACCTTATCAGTTTCTGATAATATGTATTGTTGACCTTCATTTAGAAATCAACCCGTGTGATTCAAGCCCCTGTGCCAACACTGGAAACTGTACACCAATGGGACCATTTAACTACAGCTGTGAATGTGCTGCAGGCTACACTGGGTCGACCTGTGAGGTGGACATCGATGAATGCCTGATGGCAGTTTGTCCAGCTAACAGCAGTTGTGTGGATGCCGTCAACTCATACATGTGTGTCTGCAATCCTGGATTTGAAGGAGATCAGTGCATATCAGTAACAATGCCACTGGAAGGTAAATTAAGCACTGGTAGGTTTGCATGTAGCTATGAACCATAGAATCTCTATGTACCTGAAAGTGATTATTAGGAGCCCAACTACTTCAGGCGGGATCCACAATAATAATATTATTATTATTATGCAGCATGATTGTAGCTATACCCTGAGCATCTTATCAGTTTCTGACCTATATATTGTTGACCTTCATTTAGAAATCAACCCGTGTGAATCAAGCCCCTGTGCCAACACTGGAAACTGTACATCACTGGGACCATTTAACTACAGCTGTGAGTGTGCTGCAGGCTACACTGGGTCGACCTGTGAAGTGGACATTGATGAATGCTTGATGGCAGTTTGTCCAGCTAACAGCAGTTGTGTGGATGCTATCAACTCATACATGTGTGTCTGCAATCCTGGATTTGAAGGAGATCAGTGCACATCAGTAACAATGCCACTGGAAGGACAACTGGAAGGTAAATTGAAGTAACTCAAGCATGCACGTAGCTATGAACCGTAGAATCTCTACGTACCTGAAAGTTAAAGAATTAATTATTAGGAGCCCAACTACTTCGGGTGGGATCCACAATAACATTATTATGCAGAACCAACATCTTATCAGTTTCTGACAATAATATTATTATGTATTGTTGACCTTCATTAATTTTAGAAATCAACCTGTGTGATTCAAGCCCCTGTGCCAACACTGGAAACTGTACATCGTTGGGACCATTTAACTACAGCTGTGAATGTGCTGCAGGCTACACTGGGTCGACCTGTGAAGTGGACATTGATGAATGCTTGATGGCAGTTTGTCCAGCTAACAGCAGTTGTGTGGATGCCGTCAACTCACACATGTGTGTCTGCAATCCTGGATTTGAAGGAGATCAGTGCACATCAGTAATAATGCCACTGGAAGGACAACTGGAAGGTAAATTGGAGTAACTCAAGGTATACTAAAAGTAGTCACATTAAGATCAACTAACATCAGATACAATCACGTCTTGTTTAACCAGATGACTCAGCTCAAACACAACATAAGCCGCTCAGGAGGATAGTCATTATTGGTCCAGCCATTGCAATTGGAGGCCTAACAGCTACAATAATTGCAATCATCATTGTCATTATTTGCATCTGCATCAGGCGAAGAAAAAATCGATACCAATCATACTATCTAGCAGGTACTATAATATACTAGAGCAGTACTGTGTAATGATGCACTCATTATCCCATAGCTTTGTACTAATACACACTAGTACCAGTATTAGGCCCTCCCAGTCAATGAGCCAGGGACACTTAAATAGCTGTGGCAAAGTTAAGCTTTAATAAGTCACTTACAACTGCCTTTAATATTCATTTTACGGCAGAGTGTGAAGTGTACACATCTAGAGGGGATACTGAAGAAGACCAGTTTGTGTTATCCAATCCCCTCTATGGTTCTCCCCAACACCAGAGTGGAATCTCTCAGGCTAATCAATCGGGCGAGCCATATCAAAGTTACGCTAATTTCTCATCCACTGAATCCCCTGACCACTCCTCTACTCTTCATGATGTATCTAATCCCATATACGGGATGCAGAGTCAACCCCTCACTACTGATGGAGTGTACAGTGCACCAATGCTTGTGACACAGGACTACACAACTGTTACATTCAAGGGCAATGAAAATGAGGTGGTCACAGACACCAGTGCTGCAGCTTTGGTGGAAATTTCTGATTCTTCAGCAGTCTAGCGCCACTGATGGATTCAATTTTACAACTAGAGCTCTGTAGAGCACATACCCCGCACGCTCATTGTGCAATCTATAGATTTATTTTCGGTGCATGGCTATAGCTACTTTTGTGAACTTGAGAGAAATAATGGAAATGCCGCTTAATTGTTCTGGTGACACTTGAAACAGCCCTCTCTGCACCCAGACTAGGAAGACATGAACTTGTACTTATATTTAATAGTATATAGCTATCTTACATACTGATTGATTCCATGGGGCTTCAGATTTCAGTCAGAATTACATGTATTTAGAACATCGACGACCTTTACCAGTCATACGCTTGTTAGTTGTGCGCATGAGCAGAAAGCATAATGGCATGTATTATGCATTGATGGGCACTGTCGATAGGCGTGGCTACGGTGGCCAACAAACATCATGAAACATGCACTATTTGTGACGCTCGTGGACCGTATCCCTCGATTTGACGCATACTGAAGCCATTTTTTCGCCAAATTCGATTGATTCGTTGTGCTTACGAGTCGCTTAGACGCCTACATCTCGAGATATGGCGATTTTTGTGCTAACGACGACGACACAACCGATTACTTTACCCCTTGCGCATGCGCGCGGGGTAATTATAAACTTTCTGCTGTTTCTGGTGGAAATTAAAATTTATACAAGTCATGTAGTTGTCTACACATGGTGCATATGGTAAAGGTCGTCAATGGAGTGACTATAAATGCGCACGCGCAGTAATCATCACATTATTAATTGCATGACTTCATCGTTGCACCTTGTTGGTTTTCCCGTGTTGCCGCGCGCTGCTTTGAAGTGGACAAACGATGAGATCACTACCAGCACAGAAGTCCATGTAAGGGGCAAACGCCTGGGGTGAACTGCAACCTTCAGGATTCTATGTACTCTGATCTCACCTATAGTACTCTATTGAACATAAGGTGCAGGCCATTCAGGTCGTTTCATTACTCTTAATACCGTGACTCCGAATGCAAGAAAGAATGCGGCTGCCTAAGACTGTTTGTACCTGCAGGGCCCTCTGCTGTGCTTTCTCTGTGGTTGTCCTCTCTGCACAGCTGGTTGCAGCCGATTTTATATTTCAGTTTGAGTTGAGTGATGTTACTACTCGTGGAGATTGCTCAGGGATTGATGAATTATCATCTGCCTGTGAGACCTACCTATCAACATTCTGTCTCCGGTCTCGAAATGAGAACAGTGGCTGCTCTTTTGGAAGCAGTGGACGATATGGGCCTGACTTTAACTTCCCTGTCACAAGACAAATCTCATCCACCAGTGCCTGGCCTGTAAGTCTGATGCTCTGCAATATCCATACTCTGATGATTAAAAGTAGGATCAGTATTAATGCTACTGTAGAGGTAGAATTTTTGGACTATCACATGACAATAAAACCTTTTTTGCATTGACCTGATGAAGACCTAGCTACTATGGTCCAATGTTGTCATGTTGTGTGATAGTCCAAAATATTCTAGCTCTACAGTATTGTTATCACAACACTATGTACCGTATAGCGGGAAATTTTCGAGGGAGAAAATTTTCACGAATTTCGCGATTTTTCAGCCATCCGCGAAAGTTTTCTCCACGAAATTCTAGGCATGCCACACCCATTATGCGACCAGTTTTAACATTCCGCGAAAGTTTTCTCCGCGAAATGCTCCTTTCCTACCGATCCGCGAAAGTTTTCTCCCTCGAAAATTTCCCGCTATACGGCATTTCCCTTTGGAATTATATAAAGAATCAGTCGATATTAATCTATGATATTGCCACTGTGATGTAATTTCAGAGAATGCCGTGGATATCTGTCTATCACTTTTTTGCCTTATTGTATGCAGGTCAATTTCCAGTTATTCATCAGAGCGAGAGATGAAGACAAACCATTCGGCAGTGATGATGATATTGACGACATCTTCATTAATCAGTCCATGGAACCAAACACTGGCTACTCATCAGTTACAGAATACTTGGGAAATGGCGGGAAAGTGAGTGTCCGTCTACGATACCGCATTGATTGCCAACCCAACTTCTATGGAAGAAACTGTGCCATATTTTGCACGGCTCAAAATGATGATGTGAATGGACACTACACTTGCAACAGTGCTGACGGCTCAATTCAATGTCGAGATGGATTTGAAAACCCCAGCAACAACTGCAGAGACAGTAAGCTATAGGTTTAACTTGTGCATGGAATGCATTATTTACTGTACCTGGGAAATGAGAGTTTAGTGAACTTCCTTCAAATTCATTAATTTTGGTACCTTGATAAACTGCAAACTATACCAATATGGGTGTAGTTAGTGACATAATGTATTGAGTTAATCACTGGAATAGTGATATTATATGTTTGTTAGTAGCACCAAAGTGATGATGCCAGGCTGCCATATCTTGTAATGATGTCATTGTCTTTGAATTTCCCACCTCATGTAAATAATATCACAGGAATAACAGCATGTAGTCGGTCTCCCTGTGCTCAGGATGCTCCCTGTACACCAATTGGACTCACTGACTACAGTTGTGACTGCCCTCCTGGCTACACTGGAAAGAGTTGTGAGACTGAGATCAATGAGTGTGATCCCAATCCCTGCCAGAACAATGCAACTTGTATAGTAAGATAATAATAATGCATCTGATAATAATATTATAATATTCATGCCTGTCACGGCTGAGATTGACAGCATATCAAAACACATTTAATTTAGCGCAACCCTTGACAGAACAATGCAACTTGTATAGTATAGATGATGCGTGCAGATGATTTGTGATGATAGCCATTACCAGTCATAATAGCTTTCCCGATGAAGACGAGCGTATAACCACAAGTGTGACCACTTCTTGCCATATTTGTTGTGAAGCCACAATACTATAGCTATAGAATTCTTTATTTTTCTCGTGCAGGACCTTGTTGCTGACTACACCTGTCAGTGTCTTGCTGGCTACAGTGGGAGGAACTGTGGCATTGATATTGATGACTGTGCAGGAGTAGAGTGTCCAGGAAACAGCACTTGCATTGATGGTGTTGATTCATTCACATGTGTTTGCAATCATGGCTTTGAAGGAGAAAACTGCACTGGTATGTAGGGGACTTTGGAATGTGCATGGCACTAGCTAAGTGTAATGCCTCTATTTGTATTAACAAAAACCACTGGTGAATCATGCACACTGTCATGCCTAAACTCTTATGAAATTGTGCGGTTTCTAACCTTATCAGATGCATGATCTTATTATTTTCAATCCAGAAATTGACCCATGTGATTCAAGTCCCTGTGCCAACAGTGGAAGCTGTACATCAATGGGACCATTTGACTTCACTTGTTCAGGTGCCACGGATAAAACACGATTGGCCAAGAAGAGTAGTTTAACAATCGTAATTGGAGCAGCCATTGGTGGTCTGGTGGGCATGCTCATTATGATCATCATCATTATCATTGTCTCAATTTGCATCTGCCTCAAAAGAAAAACAAAGCAACTAGATCTATCATACGATCTTCCAGGTAACCATCAGAGTATTATATATACACATCAATTTTGATCCTCGAAAATCTGCACTCTATGTTGCCATTTCCTAATCATTTCCTATTGTACTACTACCTACAGATGAGCTATTTAGTACCTCATCAACCTTCACGAGAGCTGATAGTCACGTCTATAAGACCAGAGATGAGGTTAAAGAGGGCTCCTCTGTAGCGCCTAATCCCCTCTACAACTCCCCACACCATCAAAACGGAGCTGCTGCCTCCAGCACTACGGCTGAGCCCTACTACAGCTACATTACAACAACCACTTCCCCTGATCACTCCTCAACTCTGCACGTTGTACCTAACCCCATATATGGCACTCAGAGTCCACCCCCTACTGCCGATGGTGTATACAGTGTGCCGTCACCTGTAACACCGACCAAAAGGGATCTGAGTAAAGCTGCAGCTGAGGAGAATCCTTATTCGTATGCTCAAGTTGAAATCAGCAGAATGTTGATAAATGGCAGCTCTGGCTCGGTGATAAGAAAAGATGTACCTGTGCCCCCTCAGTATGAGTACATCTCCATGGCACCTGCTGAACCAGCAACCCCTGAGAAGGTATCTCCTGATAAACTTACAATTGAAAAGGAGCCTACAGTTACTCTCAATGTCACTTCTGGGGGAGCAAATGGACACACAAAAGTTACCTTTAAACGTTCAATCTATGATGATGATTTTCAGTATGAAGTGGTAAATACCAGTGGAAATACCAGTGGTAGAGTTCCAGTGAACGCTACAATTGTTCATGCCACTCCCGACCCAAACGTGCAACAATCCAGCCCCGTTCCAGATCCACAGTTGCAACTAGGTTCCATTCCACAGAACAATCACTATGATATTCCACGATCCACTGGCCCTCCAGGAAAGCCAGCTGAACTGACTCCAACTTATGGAAACATTTCAAGTCCACCTCCTTACGATAAGCTAAACCATGGAACTGATTTTACACAACCAACGAATTCTGTGAGGCTAGGAAAAGTGGAAGGATCAGGCTATGAACTTTTGAATAGCTAGATTTGGACATTATTTTTGCATGCAACATTCTCAAATGTACCATTAACCAATTTTATTTTCATTATGTGGCTTGATAATTCTGTTCCATGGCCACGTACTATCTATAAGCCCTTGCTATCATACCAAAAATTCACTATGGAGAGGAACAGAAAAAGCTAATTACTGCATAACTATAATATATATCCCATAATATTGTAAACCAAACATGACCTCTCAATATTTTGACCTATATCATTGTGTTATAATGATTGATGCTGTCCTCGGCTAACTTAACCTGAGTTGCATATACAAACGGCCTTACTGGTGTATGAGGTGGAGCGGGTGGCATACAAAAGGTTTTTGAATTATGCTCATGGGTGTACTTGCTCTTCCTCCATTCAGCTAGCACAGTTGAATTCCTGTACTTCATCGGAAGCTCACATTCAATGGTGTCCAGTATGGAAATCAATTGGGCATGAGTAAACTCCTTCCTTGGATAGGGACGGTGTTTAGGGTTAGTTACGTACAGTTGAGTGTGCAATATAGAGTGGCCGGCAAAGAAGAGTTCCATTTTGATGGAAGCATAGAGTGCGGCTAATGACCAGCTGTAGTCATCGAACCTTTCTGAGTAAGGTAGGATATACTCGATAGCTTGATAGTGGAAACTATTCAAAGCTGCATCAAATCGTGGTGTTGAGTAATAAAGTGATGGTATTGGACCACATCCCTGTCTTCTTCTGGCTCTATAAGCATATTTAAGAAAAGGGTAGCAAGTGCAGTCCACACCTCCTACTGCTGGCTCTACTTGTCTTAAAAAATTTTCATAAGTCCTCCAGGGTTGGTGATCATCCTCTAGTGATTTAAGAATAATGTCGTCATCCATAAAGATGTAATACCAATATTTCTCTTTTCTCTTCATTGCAACTTCAAACAGGAGATTTCTCCCTTTTGCCCACGTGGTATTGGAGTCAAAGATATATTTGAAATGATCCGATGGTCTCTCTCTACACTCTTTACGATAGCTTAGGACCAACACATCACAGTTACAAATCTTTGGATTTCCAATTGTCTCATTCAATCTCAGATTGCTGGGTAGACAGCTCTCAGTTTGTACTAAGTATAAAAACTTTGATGGTTTCGTACCTGGTACTTCACGGGGTGATGGAATGTCCCTACCATCGTCTAACTCTTCTGTGTATGTGAAAATAGTCCTCATTGGAGTTGGCCTATGCCATACCACTGGCCCTCTCAACCACGAGACAATAGTAAGGCAGACTGAAGCAAGTAGTGCAATACAAATGATCATTAGCTTCATTAGCTTTCCACTTTTGCCATAGAATTAGCCAGTATCATGGCAATCAGATCAAGTAATGATACTGCCATAATAGTGAAGATTGCTTACGTAATCCTCCGATAGCTATTTTCACTTACATGGAGGCAATTACAAGCCCATAGCCCTGCCCAAATCTTGTTGCCAGAGAGGCAGCTACTTTCTGCCAGAGCTAAACCTTATGACAAATAATCAATCTATTGTTGACAAAGGACCATCCCAATGGCAATTTTCGATCATGAGCCAAACTGGTGAGCTTGAGGTGTGTCATTGCTACTGTATATATATGGCAAAATCATTAATTTACTTTTGAACTCAAACGATACTACTACTATGACATTGTGCAATTATTTTTGTAGCACACCCACATGGAATTTTGTACCAGTATGGCTTTTGTTGACAATCGTAACTTTACAGCCGTATTATTATTTTTAATTGTCAGCACACATAACCAGTTTGGAATGCATTTATTTTATAGTACATAGAAGTAAAGAGTCCATATCATAATAATAATTAAGAACACAGTTTTTAATAATCATTAGTTGTGATATAGTCATATTCAGTGCGAAGTGTTTCACTTCCAGGGTTCAGTCCATATACACGAGCGTGCTCCCTCGGTGTGGTTAGTCCATAAATCGCATTAGTCTTCAGTTCAATGCCATCTTCTGCTGGAAAGCAATGAACATAAGATCCAAAATATGCAAGAACTACAATGTCATAAGAGCTGATGTTCCCACCTTGCATTCATCATGAAAGCAAGATGGAAACATCTCTTATATGGCTCTTTTATACTTTGGATCTAATTTCATGCTTGTACATAATAATTAAGACTAGCACTGGCTTACCCCTGTGTTGAAGGAGCTCAGTGAGTTCTCTACTTTTCTGGCACATTTTTCGCCAAAGAATCACCAGAAGGAAGATTAATGATATGTTCAGAGCCAGAGATGCTGCAAGGAGACCTGCTAGTATTATGTAGCCCGTAAGAGTTGCAGTGTCCACTGATGGAGTCGTTAGTGCTGAAGTCACTGTACAAGCATTAACAGGAGAACATTATAGATAATGAAAGAGAGAGAGAATCTGAGAGAGGAAGAGAAAGAGAGTCCTCTTATCCGGGCCTTTCTATCATAGTATACATAATATACTTATTCCTGGATTTCCTGACATTAACTAGTAAGTCACCTGTATCTAAGCAACCATTCTCAGGATTTTGGAATCCAGCTAAGCAGGTAATCATCCCATCTTCAGCATTGCACGCAAAGTGACCATTCTGATCATTGTCTTGAGACAGGCAGAATGTGAAGCAGTCAGCTCCATAGTAGTACTCAAGACACTGGACTCTAATGCTCAGATCGACAGCTACGTTGCCTCTCTCCCCAACGTAGACTTCCCTGAGGGGGAACCTGGAGTCAGCCATGAGTTCAATGTTGATGTATATGTCATCAATGTTATCATCTTCTTCTCCGCCGTCATCCTGATCTCTGGCATTGATGTACAGCTGAAATGCCTCCTGTAAGAATGCACCAGCTTATGTTGGGCATGTCATCAAAAAATGAAGTCTCATGGCTTTAGTACATTTTACACGGTGCCTCATGCATCCACTCCATGCATGCAAGGCCAACTATCATCCAAGAAGCTAGTAGTGTACTGGTATTACTGACTTACTGTCCATGGTTGATCTGAAATGATGTACCTAGTAGGAAGTGGTTCATAGTAATAATAGTATGTTCTGTTAGCAAATCCCAGAGGGCAATCTGTTGTACTAGTGGAGGTGGTATTTCTTTGCTCTCTTAGACAGAATATGGACAAGTACGTCTCGCAGTCAGGGGTGGATTCATCTGCCCCACAGTCGGTTGTGTTATCTGTCATGATAGAGAACACTTGTATCTCTAGCACAAATTCAGCCAGAGATTGCTTTATTACTATCAACTCAAGTAGAGCTACTGTAACACTGATTATCGAGCCATACTCAAGATTCATGGCTGGTCTTTGCATGTAACTGTGTCAGGTACTATGTCACGCACTGATGCACACCGTAACATTCTGCAGCTGTCAGCAATAGAGCTTCATCTATAATATAGGAATTCATGAAGAATGGATCATATTTCTTTTCAGTGAAAGATGTGTAATTATAGCTACTGTACATTCCATTGAATTGCATGATCATATGTGTTATTTTTTGCCGTAACTATCGAACTAGTGAACTGTTATATTATGGAGAGGAATGTGCCAATGGAAATCACTGATGTAATATTTCTAGCATGACAATAATAATTATCACGAATAAGCTGTGTAAACCACAGTCTTCCATCTATGCAATATTGTATTCATGATAATTGATTGATGCTCTGCTCGGCAAACTTAACCTGAGTTGCATATGCAAATGGCTTTACTGGTGTATGAGGTGGAGCAGGTGGCATACAATATGTCTTGGAAGTATGTTCGTGGATGAACTTGTTCTTCCTCCATTCAGTTAGCAAACTTGAATTCCTGTACTTTACTGGAAGTTCATTCTCGACAGTGTCCAGTGTGGAAATCAACCATCTATTAGTGAATTCATTCCTTGGATAAGGACGTGATTTAGGATTAATTACATACAGTTGAGTGTGAAATACGGAGTGTCCAGCAAAGAAGAGTTCCATTTTGACGGCAGCGTAGAGTGCGGCTAGTGTCCAGTTGTATTCATCAAACTTTGTTGAGTAAGGCAGGATATACTCGACAGCTTGATAGTGGAAACCGTTTAAAGCTGAATCAAATCGTGGTGTTGAGCAATAAGGTAATGTTATAGGACCACATCCCTGTGTTCTTCTAGCTCTATAAACATATTTAAGAAAAGGGTAGCAAGTGCAGTCCACACCACCTACTGCTGGCTCTACTTGTCTCAAAAAGTTTTCGTAAGTCCTCCAGGGTTGGTGATCATCCTCTAATGATTTAAGAATGATATCATCGTCTATGAAGATGTAATACCAATACTTCTCTTTCATCCTCATTGCAACTTCAAATAGGCGGTTTCTCCCAGTTCCCCATGTAGCATTTGAGTCAAAGATGTATTTGACATGATCCGATGGTCTCTCTCTGCATGCTTCACTGTAGCTTAGGACCAACACATCACAGTTACAAATCTTTGGATTTCCAATCGTCTCATTCAATGTCAGATTGCTGGGAAGACAGCTCTCAGTTTGTACTAAGTATAGAAATCTAGATGGCTTTGTACCTGGTACTTCACGGGGTGGTGGAATGTCCCTACCATCGTCTAACTCTTCTGTGTATATGAAAACAGTTCTCTGCGGAGTTGGTCTATCCATCCATACTGTTGCTACTGGGTGTTTCACCAATAAGACTGTAAAGCAAAATAGATTGAGCAGTATGGTACCAATAATAACGTATTGTTTCATTAGCTTGCTGTCGTGACTTTCGCTATAACATCTAAGTAGCCGCAAGTTCCTGAGTTGATCAGATCAAGTAAGTCTCAAGAATCATCCCCCAACAACAATTCGCAAGTGCAGTAAGAACGTTAGCAATGCAAGTATGTAGTTTGATGCAATTATAAGGTCATTCCATACGATAGCCCTGCCCAAACCTTGCTGCCAGACAAGCAGCTATTTTATGCCAGAGTTGAACATTTTGACCAAATTAACAAATCTATTGTTGACAAAGGCCATCAGCCAAACGGGCTAGGACCTGGTGTGCCATTGCATATTATAATAAAACATGACACTTAATTAGTCTGCTGTATTATATCGGGAATATATTATTATTATTGCCCTCAACATTGTGTGCAGTATAGCTATGGTTTTTGCTGAGAATCATTGTTTGCAGTTGTAGGACTATTTTTTTGACAATAATGTAGTCTAAGATGGCTACCTCATGTTGCTGTTTCTGTATAAATAATAAATTTTGATCACGACTGATGAAGTCATAACAGTGTGCTAAAAGTTCATCACTTAAATAAAATTACATTAATTTGGACTAATGCCAACTGCTAAATGACGTAAGAACATGTCATAAGTGTGTGAGGTGGGTTCGTACTCAATCCAAGTATGGCAGCATAGATGATAATAGAGAGAGTAGTAATAACTAGTACAATGATATAAAATTTAATGTTATAGCTAATAATATAATATCATTCATGGCTGCCCTATCATCAATAAAGCTTCTTTTGCTGATTATAATATTATTCTCTCAGTACTGCAGCTATTCAATTGATGAATCTGCAAAGGAATACAGTGAACTCATGTTGATTAGGCCTATTATTCAGATTGACTGGTATAAAATGTGATGAAAAAAAAAATGCAGAGTTAGAGGAGATCATGTCTTGCATAATCATTAGCTACATCATCTGGGGAATCAGAATTAACGTTTATCGTTCAGCAATCATGTATGCTTGCTGCATGATGAGATCAAATTACTGCAAATCCTGCGCATGCTCCCCCCCCCCCCCCCCCCCCCCCCCAAATGTGCATGATATCATCTCTATATGGTGGCTGAGAGGGTCACTCCGAGTTTGCGTGATGCACCCCCGGGTCTGGACCCCACACTCAACAAAACCGGATCCCAGGATCAGTAATACCGGAGTCCGGATGAACTTAAAATCCCGGACTCCGGACTCCGGATTTAGCAATACCGGACTCCGGGCTAGGATCAGAGGATAATGGATCACATAATGGGCATGGCTAAGACTTAGCCTAAGTGTAAGTCTGCCGACTGTGGTATCTGCAAGAAAATGGTAGACTACATTGGGACACAGATGAGTCATAAATATTATGGCCTTGCACAAGATGTCTACCGCATGAGAGGACTACCCACCACTCATCAAATTTAACCACCTGCTCTCATCGGTGAAATTTTATCATGCTAACTTTTTTCCTGGCAGAATATTTTCCCACCAAAATTTTTCTGTAATACAAAGGTAGCTGAGCTTGGTGAAATTTTTATCCAGCGAAAATTTTCATATATTATTATATCATACGGTCATGTAAACATGTCCATTAGCTCACCAATAGTCCCCCTCGGGGATGACCTTGTGTCCATGTAGGGTGTATGTCTTGATGAGTCAGCAATCTCTACAACTTTGATGATGAACTCTGCTGATCCGGCAGCTAGGTGGGTGTGGCCAACACTGACGTCTAGGCATGTGAATCTCATCAAGATACCTACACATGATCCCTAAGAGAGAAATTCACACGTCATATAATCAATTGACATACATGTTAACGTGCTTAGGGGAAATGACCCAGATATTAAACCAACATTAGTCATTATGAGTGCACGTGAAATTCATCAAAACATGCCTCTTACTTAATTTTTATACATTCTAGCATTTTATGCATGTGTATCACCAGGAGCTCATAAGCTCCTGGCATTGCACAAAATTATCTGGTCAGCATAGACTATAATTGTGAAAGTAGCTATTAATCACTGGCTTACATTAGTAGCGAATGCCTGTACAGTATTGTTGTCCATTGCCACGGCAACAACATCAGTCCTGCCCCCTCCTCCTCCGAGTTCTGCTCGGCAGGTGCTGTGTAGCAGACCAGGCCAGTGAGTCTGGAGGAGGAGAGAGAGAACTCAGAAACATCATCATCTTCAAGACCAACAAACATATGCACGTCACAGTCACTGCCACATGTCACTATGTGCCTGAGGGTAGAGATATTACTTAAATACGTGTCGATCACCACTCCAAGATCCTAGTATTAACTTTCGAGAGTTTGTAAGGTTGACTGTGTGGTCAAATTAATAGAATAAATACTATGACCTCCTATCCCCATGACAGCATTTGAAGGTGAGATGAGTGATGCTCTCCGAGTGAACGTAGCATCGGGAAGCAGGCTCGCAACTCATTTCACCGTCTAATCCTTCAATCAGATGTGATACCTAAATTCCAATGTCTTGCCTCTAAATTCTCGCCAAAAAGCCACAATCCAAGTTCAATTCTCGATAACTAATTCTCCATCCATAGGGGCAAGGCTTGGATGCGCATGCACACATAGATCTGTAAAACTGATGGAAATACTTGAATCAAATAACATCATCACAGTTATAGTCAGGGTTCTGAGAGATTAGGAGAATGACTGGATGGATGATTGGCCAATGAATGTTACTTCATATAGCTATGAATTATACTTTATATGCTGTGGTTGTCATGTTTAATATCTATGGCCATTGGGTCCTTCATTCAATAATTTCAATCTACGCCCCTTTACACAACAACCAACTATTACCATTCATGACATTATGAATAATCAGGTAGAGAAATGTGATTACCTCATGATCTATGTAAACAGTGTTTCATGTACACTCCCTTTTACTTCATTAGTATTATGCTATACCTATAGTTACAAGTATCATGGCTGGCAGAGCAACATTCACTGGGTTTGATCCCTACAAGCTGACTGGAATTAGAGTGACAGATCGAGAACTGGGACATGGCTTCTATGCTACTGTGCTAGAACTGGAGTACATGGGACTGAAGTGTGCTGGCAAGAAGATCCATAAACTATTGCTAGAGCAGGGGGATGCCAGCTACACTGTTCGCAGATTTGAGAAAGAATGTCGTCTACTCAGTCAAGTATGCCACCCCAATATTGTTCAGTTTCTGGGAGTCTATTTCCAGCAAGGAGTGCGAGTACCCATCCTAGTCATGGAGTTTCTCCCTATCAACCTCACCTCCTGCATTGAGGGATATGGCATTCTCCCAAAGGAGATCAGCTACTCTATTCTTCATGACATGGCTCTGGGCTTGTGCTACCTCCACAGCCAAACTCCTCCCATCATTCACCGAGATCTCTCTTCCAACAATGTCCTCCTCACCCCCAACATGACGGCCAAGATCTCTGATCTAGGTGTGGCCAGGATGCTCAACCTGACCCCTCTACAGGTCAGTCGCATGACCCAGACTCCTGGCACCCCTGCCTACATGCCACCAGAGGTGATGGTAGCCAACCCCAAATACGATACAAGTGTTGATGAGTTCTCCTATGGCATTATCATGATCCACATGTTCAGTGGTCAGTGGCCGGAGCCACAGGTTGGTCAAACACAAGTTGAAGGGGGCAAACTGATTCCAGTCACAGAAGCTGAACGACGTGAGGTGTTCTTAAAAGTAATTGAAGATGGTCATCCTCTGATGGACCTCATTTACATGTGCATCAACAATGACCCCCAGCTGAGACCACATGCTGATGAGATTTCTGGGCGAGTTAATCAAATAGCATTACAGTTTCCTGCCTCCTTTGCCAACCGACTGGAAATGCTGAGACAAATTGAAAGAGAAAGAAGGGAGAAAAGTGCTTTGACTGAGGAGAGGGAGAGAAAGAAAAAAATCATTCAAAAAAAGAATAATGAAATTTTTACCTTGAATGAGGAGAGAGAGAGAAAGGATGGGATTATTCTGCAAAAGGAAAATCAAATTTCATCACTCAGAAAAGAAGCGCAGGTTGAGAAGGAACAAAAATTGAGAGAAATGGAGAGACTAAAGTTTTCTCATTCTACTGAAGTGGAACAGCTCCAGCTGCAACTTAGAGATATGAAAACTAAGAATCAATATACAAAAGCTAAAAATAAGGCTAAGATAGTAGAACTCAAATCCAAGTATTCTGCTTTGGAAACTGAGATAGAGAATAAGACAAAGATTGTAAATGAAGAAAGAGAGCAATCTACAAGAAAGCTGAGAGAGGAACAGGAGATACAGAGAAAACAAAGAGAACAATTAGAGATTCAGCTAACAAAAGAAAAAGAAGTAAACAGAAAATTAATGTTAGATGTTTCAAGGCTGCAATCAGATATCATAGACAAAGATACTGTTATTCAAACGAAAGAAGCTGTTGTCAGAAGACAGGATACTGAACTTGAAGCCAAGAGCAGAGCTCTAGGAGAGAACAATGCAACTATCTCAGCAATGAGTGAACAAATCACCAAAACAAGAGAGTACCTCGGTACTACTAAATCACCGGTGAGCACCTATAATAATAATATTTGCAGGTACATTTTCTGCAATTTTGGCTTAAAACGTGTTTCGTCAGTGCTAAAATTTAATTTGCAATTTGCCTGTGGAAATGGTACAGGATGAACATTCTAATATTCTATAGTGCACGAGATGAAGGATCTCTGTGCTCTTAGTAGTTTCAAGGGGAGCATATATAGAAATGAATGAGTGTAGCTAAAGACCCCATTTATAAGCCTAAACTAGCATAATAATAATAATTATTATTAATTAACAGGTACAAAATTTGTATTTGGGGGACAATATGCCAAATATGTATCAGTATCTGCAAATCTCATGATACTTCAAGGAAGCATTTAAAACATGCATGTACTATGTAATTTTTTAGACTCTTCAGGCAAGTATCACCTGGAAACAGTGTGCTAACCTACCAACTGAAATAAGTCGTACAAAGAATACAGTCATCAATGGCAAGGTCTACTGTGGAGGAGAGACTGGGGATGGTGATGATCGGTACACTGTCTTCTGCTATGACCCATCACAAGATAAGTGGACCACTCTACCACCACTTCCTGTCAGATGGTTTAGTTTAGGTCAAGTCAACGGCAAGCTAGTAGCTGTTGGGGGAGAGGAAAGGAGTACTGGAAATGAGACTAATAATGTATACACATATGATAAGCGGTCTCAAAAGTGGAAACAGACCATTCTTCCCATGCCAACAGCTAGATCTTCCCCAGGTGTCTTGAGCCTCCAGTCAGCACTTGTAGTGGCAGGTGGAGCTGCACTTAGTTTATCACCACCATAATATTATACATACGCAGCTGCAGTTGAGATCTTCAAACCAGACATATCACAGTGGTACAGAGCTGATCTACTACCAATTGGTTGTCGTGACATATATTTGATTGCTATTAGCAACACATGCTATGCACTAGGAGGATACGATCGCTCAGACCTCAACCAAACACTCTATGCCTCAGTTGATGATCTCCTTGGCAATGCTGTACCAGCCAACCAGACCACCCTCAGTGGTAGCAGTGACACTCAGTCAGCTTGGAAGACACTACCAAACACTCCAACCTATCAACCAGCTGCAGCTGTGCTAGCTGGCAACCTTCTTGCTGTAGGAGGGAAAGAAAAATTTAAAAGAGGAGCTGACAGTAAGGAAGTCTTCATGTACTCTCCCTCCACCAACTCCTGGGTCTACATCAGTGATCTACCTGCTCCACGATCACACACTGCAGCTGCTGTTTTACCATCAACAGAGGTCCTAGTGATTGGAGGCTGGGATGGCTGCAGAGTGAACACTGTATACAAGGGTACACTTACGTTACTATGACAATGTAATGTCACTGTACATGCAAGAGCAGTCAGTTATGCATATGATATGTGCTTTTAGTGTGCACTATAGCTAATTGATCAAACTTTGAATAGTTAATTGTAAACACTTGAACTGCAACTATTAATACTGATCATTGTTATTCGGCACCGGACACTGACAGTAATATTATTTTGATGCAATGGCAACTAGTGATTACAACATGCTTCTAGCTGTCAGGTTCACAGATGCATCCTTGCTTCTGAGCATCCAAATAGAAGGAGCACCCTAGCGTCACTACTCCAGTAGCATAGAGTGCCGCAATTCCTTGACACTTCTGATACAGATCCATAGATCATATTCGCTGTGTCTCACAATACTCATTCATCTCCCGCGAAAAATCCCTATCACATTGCTCCTTAGTCACTCCGCATCTTCCGTAACAGTGATCGTGTTCGTTGCAGATCTCCATGAATGCGGGAGTCAAGTCTGGACTGACATTCACACTCATCCCCTGCACACCGCAGCTGTTGACTGCAGATTTATGGCCATATGGACTTTGCATTTTTCGATGACCTCGTGGGCAGGTGAACTCACAGGCTGCATGTAGACTCGTGACGGTGACAAGAAATAATATGAGTAAAGATGTGAGGAGCATAGTTCTTTTGAGCATCCTGATATTGATCTGTTCATCTATTTGGAAAAATCGTGTGTGCGATGCACCCCACTCTGGCCTAGCAGCAGCTCATTCACTATAGCATCTTCTTTCAGGCTTTGCAGTATCTCAACGAAGTGTTTGGATCAGTAGCAAAATACTTTTGTGATTTGTGCATGGAGATGGACTGTACAGGGTAGATAATTTGTATATCAGTATATACCTAATGTTAGCAGGTATAATATATGTTTTTGGGGGGGGGGGGGATATTAATTTTACATTAGCACCCACAAGAATGGTCACTGGTTATCTATAGATGTTCATGATATATATACATCCCACACAGAATTATACATGCACATGATGTATTATTGTTCTTATTTTCCAACCAGTTTTCACACGCAACAGATGCATGTAATAGTTAACAATAAACTAGCTGTTACACGCATCTGTTACATGTGGAAACTGGTTGGAATATATGAACAATAATACATCATACACATACTATGTGCTACTGGAAACACATGCTATGCACTAGGAGGATATGATGGCTCACGCCTCAACCAAGCACTCTATGCCTCAGTTGATGATCTCCTTGGCAATGCTGTACCAGCCAACCAGACCACCCACAGTGTTATACGTAGCAGGAAAATTAAATCAGCTTGGAAGACACTACCCGACACTCCAACCTACCAACCAGCTGCAGCCATGGTAGCTGGCAACCTTCTTGCTATAGGAGGAGATGAAACTTCTAGAGGAGGAGCTGACATGAAGAAAGTCTACATGTACTCTCCCTCCACCAACTCCTGGGTCTACGTCAGTGATCTACCTGCTCCACGATCATACACTGTGTTTTATCATCAACAGAGGTCCTAGTGATTGGAGGCTGGGATGGTCGCAGAGTGAACACTGTGTACAAGGGTAGCTACACTTATATTACTATGACAATGTAATATCACTGTACATGTAAGAGCAGTCATAGCCTTACACAACCATGTTTATCATATGCTACATGTATGTGTTTTAGTGTGTGCACTATAGCTAATTTAATCAAACCAAATTCAACTTTGAAAAGTTATTAATAATTCTGATGTAAACAACTGTAACCAGTGGTGTCGCCAGGGGGGTGCATGTGGGTTCATTTGCACCCAATCCGGTCCATGCACCTGTGCACCCATCCTATGCATGCATGTATAGTTTTATTGTTTACCTACATGTATAGCTTGTCACAGTATGCATGTTTCACTACACTGACATAGTCAGTAATGTAACATGTCATGTATTAATATATCGGTACACTATCTACATGTACATAGCTAGTACCTAGGTTATTATATTATTAATAGCACTACACTTCCACTAGCTTTATGCAATGCAGCATCCACCTGTGCAGTTACTTTTGATAACTTGCACCCAGTTAAACAATTGCCTAAAGACGCCACTGACTGTAACTATTAACACTGATCATTATTACCCCGCGCGCATGCGCTAGGGGTAAAGCAATCGGTTTGTACGTCTGTTGTCGTTGTCGTCGTCGGCACGAAAATCGCCAGATCTCGAGTTCTAGGCGTCTATGCGTGCTATAAGCACAACCAATCGGTAGATATCGGTGAAAAAAATGGTTTGCACGCGCTTCGAATTTCTCAAAAAGGCTTACTAGTTCTACAAATCGTGCATTTTCTGTTCAGCATGCCTGTGGTTTATCGACCACACCCACTCTTTTAGCATAATAGTATGCGGGTGCGACTGCGCATGCTCAAGCACTGTGTTGGAAAGGGTCGTCACGTCATGAAACCGCTACATGTGTGCCTCATGGTGTTGCAATACTACGCTAGAGTGGCTACATGGCGCGCGGGGTATGTGCTCTACAGAGCTCTAGTTATTAATTGGCATCTGACAGTATTAAATAATAAGTATAAGGATGAAGTAGGGATTGCAGGGTCAAAAAGTACACAAACAAGAAATAATCGCATCTACTGTACATCCCTACGCTTGCTTTTTTGAGGCGTGCAATAATAATCAAAACTGACCACCGCGAACCATCATGACAGCTAGGGAACAACCTGACACACCTCACTCGACAAACCGCACGTCAACATTAATTAATAGGTGTGTAATAATCAAGAAAAGAAGCATAGGGATGTATAATTATGTAGATTATCCCTTATAAATCTTGTTTGTGTACTTTTTTGATCCTGCCATCCCTACTTCATCCTTCAAATTTATTCTTGTGAACATCAAGACAATGGTACTGATCAAGCTTGGAACTTCAGGGATGTTGTGTGAAGAATTGAGAGCTAAAAAGCTACGAAATGTGTATTACATGTAGCTGATTGCATGGAAAATTCTTAGAATACACACACACACACCGAAGTCACCAATACCATGTTCAATGTTTACACCACTCTAGATTATGATTATAGACACAAGAACAAAGGTACTGGTCTGGTTTTGATACTTAGAAAGTGTGGGGTGTACAAATGAGACTAAAAAAGCTACAAGATGTGTACAGTACCGATTGACATGTAGTACACACAAAATGCTCATCCTCACGCACACAGAAGTCACCAATGCCATGCCTACTGTTTACACCACTCTAGATAATGGTTATAGACACAAGAACAAATGTACTGGTATGGTTTTAGTGCCTAGAAAGAGTGGAGTGTAGAAATGAGACCAAGAATGCTACAGGATGTGTACTGTACCGGAGTAGCTACACTCAAAATCCTCTTCTACATAGAACAGATTTCATAAGCACTAGATGTCATGGATTTATTTTTAGTTATTGATTAGCATCATCCAACACACTAGATCTTGTAGTTTTAATAATTATTACCATTATTGATATAATATTACTAAGTTTAATAAGTTGTCCCCATTTATATCATCATGCATTGCCAATTCACTGATTTAAAGAAAGGGGATTGTATTATTAAAATTCACCAAAATAGGTGTCATAACTTGAAAATACATTATAGTAAATGGCAAAATTAATGAACAAAAAAATGGATTGATAGCTGATTTGTGACAAAATTGTCTCATAAACATCAATAATAATATTATTATTATAGTTTTGTCAAGAAAATGATAGTTCACTATATAGTAATGTCAGAATCCCTGCATAGAATTCAACAACATACAATGTAACAATAGTACTAGTGCTCGGGTACGCTGAGGTAATTAATGGTCTTGGTGCAGCGGTGGTGAGCTGCTGACCACGTGGCTCGTATCTCAAGTAGGCTAGTGGTTTTACTCAAGTAGTTTGTGGCTTATAAGATATCTATTGTGCCAACATCAGTGCTGGCTTAGATCCTAAGCTATAATTCCTAATTGAGTCATGATTGGCTTGGATCCTATTGATGGCGCTGGCTTGATGGTAGCTTAGATCCTAAGCTGATGGCACTGACTTAGATTCTAAACTAAAAATATCTAAGCAGAGGGTGGCTTAGATCCTGGATACTAGTACGTGGCTTAGATCCTAAGCTGAGGGTGGCTTAGATTCTACGCCAAGGTTGGCGTGGATACTAGTGGCTTAGATCCTAAGCTGATGGCACTGGCTTAGATTCTAGCTGAAAATAGCTAAGCGGAGGGTGGCTTAGATCCTGGCTTAGATCCTAAGCTGAGGATGGCTTAGATACTAGTGGCTTAGATCCAAAGCTTATGGTACTCTGATCTCGACAGCTGTGAGATGACGCGTTTTCACCAGCTCGCTGTCAGCCATCAGGAGGTATTTCTGTTGGTCTTGGCCATAGAGAAGTGGGAGCTATATGGGACCACCATCAATCATAGAGATATAACAGCACAAATCTTTGTGGTGGTACTTGACTACTGAGTTATAAATAATTAGAGGAGCTTGATCGTGTATTCTTGTGCCTTGGCATGACACAATACCATAATCATGACTCATATCTTTTAATTCTGATTCCCCACTGAGTGATATAATATAGTAATCCTCCAGATATCATGCGTGTGCTCACTGTTATGATAATCCACTAACACAACAAATATAATATAATTATTTTAGCACTGGCGTAAGAAGCAGGGGGGCTGGCGAGCTGTAGCCCCCCCCCCCCCCCCCCCCCCCCCCCCCCATCTTGTCAGCCAAGTATGCCTAAACCTAGGAAGATATTAATTTTATTCTACTAGGCCTTGACATCTTCAGATATGTGATGTAAAGTCTACTGTAAAAATGGGCATGGTTTGAAGGCATCGTATGATCCAAAACATTTTTTGCGTGCTTTGCACGCAACTTTATTTACAGCCCCCCTATTCAAAAATATCTTCTTACGCCACTGTATAGCATGATGAAATCAAATTAAAGTGTATGGTCAGGCTGCTGGATTTGCACTAGTCTAAGATGGAAATCAGCTGCATTACTATAGCTAGTACATACATGTTAGGCTTGATCATGATACGGAGCCCTTCTAAAATATAATTTAAGAACCTCGGCTTGACTTTGAAAGGACACTTGGAATGTTCTGTATGGCTCCAAATACTCGAGGTTCCACTATTTCACCATTCCCTATCTCTTTTCAATTATTATGCTATAGGATTAGCTATGTACACTATGAGTGGTAATAGGCAGAAGGGCACTAGGTTTGCAATTGGGTTAGTTAGTACTGCAAGTCCTGCGCATGCTCCCCATGCACATGATGTCATCATGGTTTCCTCCGCTATATAGCTAGCTAGCTATATATAATCCATGATGTCACAAGAATTAGGATGGGTGGAGCTATAAAATTATTAGGCTAAAACAATTTCAATTTAGCGAAGAATATGAAGAAGGATGGTTACCAGAAGCATTTATCTCGTTCTAGTCAGCCTCCTGCAGTTGGTACAGCTATCATTCACTCGTTTCGTGTTCCAATTTGAACTGCACGCTATCGATACCAACGGAGATTGCTCTAGCTTTTTTGAATCTGTTTCTCCTGAGTGCGAGACCTATTTGCATCGATTCTGCTTGAGGGAGGCTGGGAGCTCCAGAACCAATACTGATGACTCGGACTGTCCTCTGGGCGACAGTGAACCAAGAGTTTACGCCGTTGATACTCTACCAGTCACAAGAGTTATCTTTTCTGAGCAGTCTTGGCCTGTAAGTGGCTAGTATAATCCTGCATGTACGTAGCTAGACAGTAGTGATGAAAAAATCCGTTAATGTATTGATGGTACTAGACTGATATGACTAGATTAGAGTAGACTACAGAGTGTGGCTATTAATGAATACGCTGTGTCTAGAGTGCCGGCAAATTTATGTACAAATTTATATTGCCATATGCAGGAGGGGGCGGGGACTAGGGCTACGTAAGAGTATGGTATTTTATATGGACTTATCAGCACTATAACGCTTAAATTGCGGTGCCGGTACTGGCACTGTAGACACAGCGTAATAAATATTGTGCCGACTGACATTGCAGGGAGAATTTCAGATGTTTATTCGAGCGTATGATGAGGACCCAGGTTTTGATGATCTTCTGGATAACATATTCATTGAAATGCAACTGAACAAGAGCGATAATTTCACTGCTAATGAACAGTTCACTGGTGAAAAGAACAAGGTCAGTGTCAACATGTCCTTTCGAGTGAGCATGTGCCCAGAAAACTTGTACGGAGTGAACTGTGACGTAATATGCATCGCCCAAAATGATGACTTAAATGGATACTACACTTGCAATGGTGACGGCTCTATCCAGTGTCGTCCAGGCTTTCACAATGTCAGCAACAACTGCAGAGATCGTAAGTTCGATATTCTGATCCCAATTTCATACAAAATTAATCTGTGTGGAAGTTTCGGACTAGACTACTTTCATTCTCCTCATGTGGACAGAAGGAAAGTACAGTGGAACCCCTCTAAAGCGGACACCATTGGGACCAAAAATTTTGTCTGCTGTAGCGAGGTGTCCTTAGCTCAGGGGTTAGTGGTTGACCACGCCCCTCCTACAATCGCTGCCAGCTCTGATAAAGCACGACGAATAAGACCGTATTGATGAGAGATCTGTCAACTGACAGCTCCTAAGCAAGAATTTGAGGCTTTACTGTAGTTACTGGTCGCTGAAACCGACCGATTTTAATGGTGGGTGTGGCCTAATTGTCCGTTATGCGAGGTTGTTCACTATTACGCAGGCTCGAATGGGACCAAGTAAGTGTCTGTTATACGGAATAGCGGGGTGTCCACTGTTGAGGGGGTTTGATATTGAAGTCTATGGAAATACAATCCGGACATTCAGAATTGTCCGTTATATCACAGGTGTCCGCCGTTGAAGGGTGTTCCACTGTAGTCACTAACAAGTAAATCATTGGTTCTCATTCTTCTCAATCTATCCTAGACTATGTGCTTTGAACACTACTTTCCCTAAGTTCTGAATAGCTGAAACTCTTCACTGCATGGACAAAACTTTTGCCAAGCCCAGCTGGACTTCCAATATTAAATTTTTGATGGAATAAATTTCACCAATGTAGTATTATTTATTACATAGGCTACTCAGAATTCTGACCAATCATAAATTTTAAAACATCCAATAGGTGACGTTACTACTACCCTAGTGTTATACTGACCCAGAACTTAAAAGACGTTTTAAGGTAGCTTGACTGGGTGCTATGAAAATTTTCAGATAATATTATGGTATCTTACCATATAGCTAGTGGGAAACTTTTGAGGGAGAAAACATTTTTTATTAATAGCTACCCGTAAAAGTTTTCTCCACGAAATTTTTGGCATGCCACATGTGCACCCATTTATGCGATCAGTTTAACATTCCGCAAATGTTTTCTGTGAAATATTTCCTTCCTACCAGTCAGCAAAAATTTTTCTCCCTCAACAGTTTTCCACAATACCATAATATTATTTGATTGTAGAATTTCTTATGCATATATAGTGTTAAGGGGCAAAAGTATGTCTAGATAATATTCTTACCGTAGAATCGCACAATTGAATTTTAAAAATCAAGCAGCCAGAGAAAGAGTAGTGCAGAGATCATGTAAAAATTATTGGCTAGCTTCTCAATCTGGAATGAATGCTCCAAGGTAGGAGGGTCTGGGAGTACTCCCACAGATAGTTTTGGGAATGTCAAACACTCTTGAGGGCACCTCAGGATTCACGTGTAGCTATACACCTGAATACATTCCGTAGCATGTTTTGTTTCATGGTTGAATGATCATTAGCAACTAAGATATTATTCTTCAATTATGAGTTGCATATCTGTAGTAAAAGTTGACACACTAGTATGCACACGCAAAATTACAAGAACCCCGGCTCTCGAGCCACCATTGGTATGAATTATGTGAGATTTTTGTTGCATTCCATCTGTTTTCCAGTTGATCCATGTACGCCCCCACCCTGTGCCAACAATGGCAACTGCATGATAACTGGACCGCTCAACTTCACCTGTGAGTGTGCTCCTGGTTACACTGGGTCCACCTGCGATGATGAAATTGATGGTTGTGTGGCAGTGACCTGTCCCAGCAACAGTGTCTGTGTGAACGGATCTGGCGAGTGTATTTGTCTCCCTGGCTTCCAGCTCAATGGAGGGATGTGTGTGGAGCTCTCTATGGATGTTTCAGGTATGCATTATCATGTACTTCCATGTGTGCATGGACCTAAGGGTTTCAGTTGATGTTTTTCCCTCATTAGGACGTGTTCCACTGTAAGCATGACATTAGATTTGCACACATCTTAGGAAGTTCATACATGCAAGCATAGGTCACCTTTATCACTGAGTGTGTTGTCTACACTTCCTTGATTTCATACATGACATTGTATATACCATAGATGAGTGCACTTGAGAATTACCATAATAATCATTATATGGAGTGATTGACTACCTTTACCAGAAAAACGCGCGTTTTTCAAAATTGAAATCATTTTTTCTCCATGCATTGTATTAGATTAAGTATGGTAAAAGCTGTGTGCTCACCCTCTCTCTTCAGTTGTGCTCTGAGTTTTGAGTGTGATGGTAGTGTGTGCATTTTGATGTCAGTCTCTCTGAATAATTCTACCTGCTATTCGCGATCAGTGTGGTCGTGACAAGTCTTCTAAAATATGGCACAAGATAAAAAAGCCCAAATTTTAGAGGCAATAATTAGCTATGTACATAGTCTACTCCGGGCCATTTTAGCATATTATTATCATATACATTTGCCGAAAGTGGGAACCTTTTGATAAAAGGTGAATTAGAGATGCCAAATTTCTGAAAGAAATAATGGTAAATCCATAATAATTATTTCAATTTAGGCACTTATATAGAAATATAACATCCATAAGAAATGACCTTGTTTAGTAGTTTTGAAGGTAGAATGAGCACCCCTCTTGGCTACCGTACGTACCTAAAACACTCTTGAGGGAATGTCCCTAACATTATAATTATTGCAATCTAATCTAATCTGAAGTTTATGACTTTTGCTAAGTGAAAAGGCCCAATTATTGAGTGCAATTGAATATGAAATCTGGATGGCCAAGAGAAACACTGCTGTGGCGGTCCAAGCCGCTGTGGGCTGCCAGAAAGCCGCTGTTGGCTGACTGAGGGCCACTATTTGGCTGCGGCTGGCTATCCCACCAAATTATTAAACGTGTTATTCAGTATACAAAATTTAATGGTTAATTTTGTTGGGAATGATCAGTCATGATTGCTGCGTTCTCTCTAACGTTAAGCAAATCCTTTTGCTCACTACATTTCCATGAAAACTTTGCCTTGAGTTTTATCCCAGATTTGCTGCTTTTGTTACAATTGCATAGAATTTCTATGGTTCTTATATAGCGCATGGCACATTTAAAGTACACCCGGGCACAGTGGTATGATACATGGGGTGACATGGTCTTGACCAATTACAGTGCAGCATCAAATACTCTGATGAGATTAAAAATTCATTACACTCACCCATGCAAGAATGAGCTTGAGGGTCTTCCTCCTTCCCAATAAACCACTATAATAATATTTTGAAACATCCAACAAACCACTAAAACAGTCCCTCTTCCTCTAGGCAGTTAATTATTGGTAAATCATGCCATTGCATGCAAGGTCTGTTTGTCAGCAATTCACACCACTTCATGGTTTGGTGTTAAATACAATCTCCCTCTCTCTCTCTTTCTCTGTGGCCAGTGTCCTTTGATTCCAAATGGAGCAAAGCCCGTTTTTGTTGGCATGTTTCATTGATGGTCTGATGATCAGTCAAAATTAATGATTTACTGAGATTTTACGATCTCTTGTATCAGGTGCGGCTACTGAGGGTCAGATTGGTGTGCCGGTGATTGTAGGCTCTGCAGTTGGGGGAGCAGTGCTATTCATTCTTGTCTTCCTCATACTGGTTATGGTGATGGCTGCTGTGATTATCAGGAGGAGAAGCCAATCCAGGCCGGGCAAAGTACCAGGTAAATGCTGCATTGCATGAGGCTAGTTCCCTCAAAGCTGTACAAAACTTGTGAAACCTGTGTTGCTGCCTGCCAAGGGATAGACCCTAGGAAGCCACCAATGGGATAACTTCTCTCATACTGAAGCTCAATAGCACTTGCATAGTACTGATGATCGTGGTTTTGTTACAAATATGTTATAGTAAAAGTTCAGGATGTGGTTCACTAGAATCCATACATGCAATAGTAACATGGCGGGCAACAGGCTTGGCTGATTTTTTCACAGGATGGGCCACTTAGGCCCACATGGCTGTCCCGTGCCTAATCAAATATCTCTGCCCCACAAACTATTATGAAATGTGTCCGCTAGTCAAGAAGTTTTATCCCATACAATAGCATGCTAATACATTATGTGACCTGCTTCAGAAACTCACTTATACAATGTCATGCATTAGTGGTTTAATCCATCATAGTGTTGTGTGCATGCTTGGATCTGTTACTATTAGCTGCTGAATGATTCATTCTCTCATCTTTTCCAGAGCATGGATCATTGATTCATCAGTCACCTGATCACAACAAGGACACACTGAAGTATGAGATGACAGAGAAGGCAAGCATGAACAGAAAGGACTCCATGGAGGACAACCCTGTCTATAATCAGGTCTCTCCCGCCCACTCCCCCCAACCGCCATACCAACAGACCTCAATGTCTGATTCCCATTCTCCAAGCATCCATGACACACACATTGAACCTTCTGTGAGTGTGGCATCAAATCCTGTCTACGGAACCAATCAGACCACCTCTGACTCTCCCAGACCTCACCGTTCCACCATCCGGCACATCCAGAACCCAGTGTATGGTGATTCTTCTAACACCAACACCGATGGAGATGTGTACAGCACTCCTCAGCCATCTGCACAATCAAATGGTGGCGATAGTGCCACGCAACCTGAGTACTCATATGCCGTGGTTGAGCCAGCTATTCATGATCATGATCAGCAGGCTGTTGCAGGTGGAACTTTGCAGTCAAGTAAAACTGTAGTTGAGCATGAGTATGCTATGGTTGACAAGTCTGCTAAAACCAGTGAGGTTGATGAGGTGCCACACGGCCATGCTACCCTGTCGTATGATCAGCTAAAACGTGAACTGTGTACTGGTGACCAAGAAAAGTCACAAACTACTATTAGATTGGCTGAAGACAAAGATTTAGGATACAGTGCTCTTACATAGATCTAAGTACAGTGTGTTTATACTTCAAATGAAACGATTAGTAGCTTCATTGTATAATTAAATTTTTATGGTAAAGGGTCACTTATGTACTTAAGTTATGCAATGTTATGTAATTGTAACATGCTTTAATAAAAGTGGCATAATGTGAAAATGAAAACAGATGGCAAACTTTAAAATAGAACCATTTCCCATACTATTATTATTCACATGTAGATCTATATCTGTGCCAAATTTCATGATTCAATATCCTTACTGCATGTTTCAGAAAATTAGCTATAATATATATCCCCAGTAGCAATTTACCTTTCTGTGGTTATTATGAGAAAATTCAGGGCCTCAACGGAGCCCTTCCAATCATGTAGAATTAAAATGATCAAGATGATGATCTGTGAGAAGTGACAATTTTCAAATAGGCCATCATGGCAGGAAGCAACTGGGGGGATGTGACCATTTTGGATTCTAAAGGAACAAACACCTACTCCATTGATCTGCAACTGGCCACAAACTGTCCACTGATTGGATACATCAATTCTTTTATAGGGCTACACAGTGATATATATAATGTCAGTGATACTACCAAATCCAAAGCCTTAGCTAACTATAATCAAAAGTAATAATTAGCTATTCTGTAGCCACAATATAGGGCCAAAGCTCCTGACCATATTCTGTACTGGTCAGTTTGGATGTTTAACAATAGTTTTGAAAATACACAAGCAATAATATGCACACAAATCTACTGTTGATTGTCCTTATCCAAGCAAACTCTAGTATCTTTGGCAACAAACAGGGCTACTCTCAGCAGTTGTCTGTATATACCAAGAGAGATTCGGTAAGGATATTTGCCACATTCATGTGCCATTCTCAAATTAATAAAAAAAAAAAACTATTATGATGATAAATACTGCGTATAACATGTTTGATTTGTGCCAAGTGCAGTTATCATTGTATTTATAGGTGTGTAAGACACACCTTGCAATCGGATGGCATGCCATCAATCCGTGCCAAGCTTCAATAATCAATTAAGGTGTACATTATGGTGTGCAATAACTGGGTGCTAAATCACAGGGCACACCAAGATATAATAATACCAATCACTAGCATGCATGCAATTACCTCTTTAGAAGATGAAGATTCTCTGCGGACAACTTATTACTAATGATTGTGGTCTTTCTATTAGATGCTCTATCAAGCAACTTCACCGAATAGTTAAGTTGTCTGCAGAGAACTTCCGCCTATGCACATCGGAGAACAATGATTATTAAGGTTACTTATTAGTAATTATTTGTGCCTAACAATTGCAGCTGTCATTTGCCATTGATTCCAGGTATGAAAAAGGCCTTATTGGTTTATGAGGTGCTGGAAGTGGAAAGCAGTAGGATGCTGATTTGTCTTCGTTTTTCATCCCGAGTCTTTTCCACGCCTTTAGCAATTCTGAATTTCGATACTTCTCTGGGAGAGGAGCTTCCACTTCTCTGATTATGATATTCCAGTTGGGGCTGTCAAGGGGATCCCTCCGTGGATAGGGCCTATGCTGGGTATTAACTGCGATAATTTTAGTGAACATCAGTACTTGACCGGGAAACATAATGTCACATTTGACTTTTGAGTAATACCCAGAATACCACCAAGACAGTTTGTCAAATTGTGTAGGATAGGGCAGAATGTAGTCTATTGCCTGATAGTGAAATGCATTGAATGCTGAATCAAAGTTAGGAGCGCTGATGTAATTGGTAGAATTAATATCTATACCGCATTCCAATCGTTCCACTGCCCCCACTCCTTCTTCCACATTCCATATAAAGTCTACAACCCCAACTGCCGGTTCTACATCCAGCAAAAAATCCAGAAATGTCCTCCAAGGATTGATACTTAACTCTGTAGTAAACATGACATCATCATCCGTGAAAATGTAGTAGAGATACATCTCAGATCTATTCTTCCCAACTTCATACAAGAAGTTCCTTCCCTCATTCCAAGTTGTACCTGGCTTGAACACATACTTGATGTGTGCTGGAGAAGTTTCATTACATTCTCTCTTGAAGGTCAGAACCAACACATCACATTGACAAAATGTTGCATTTCCAAATGCCTCCTCTGAGCTCAGATGACTTGTAAGACAGCTTTCCGTCTGTACCAGTACTAGAAATTGTATACTTTTTTCAGCCAGTCCTTTGTCATAATATTGCATATTATACGATTTAATTTCAAAATCTTGCACTGGAGGAGGTGCCCACAGTGTATAGACAGGCGTCCTATTGCAGGTAGTTGAGGCATACAACAGCACAAGTAATATGCATACCAGAGATACACTCCATATCACGATCTTGGTCTGTTGCTTCATGGCCTTTGTGACTTTTGATATAAACAACAAAGATGCGGAAATTAATTTTAACCGAACTATCTAGCTATGAAGGAGCTAGGGGAGCCATTACATATTATAGATATTGGACTGGGAAATTAATATTCCCTCATCAATAAGTACAGTATATAGCTGAGTAGTATATTCAATTATTTTATACTTACTTGATGAGGATAGCTGGTTTTAGTGATGTAACGATCAATAGATAGTCTAGTTACTCAGTAATTTGCAAGCAAGCCGTTGTTAGCAGGTTCAATATGCCATTAAACAATGCATTATTATGACACGTCTAGGTGCATAAAAATTGACTGCATGTTGCAACATTAGTACTAAAATCTCATCTAATACATCCAAGATCATAATATTAGCTCCATGGCTTGTTGTCTTTTAAAAGATAATACCACACCCAATAATTGCATTTGGCTGCTACCGTTAGGTTCTTGGCTTTTGATACAATAGGCTTCAAAAGGTGTACAATTGGGCAGTAGCTACTTTTTAATTATACTTGACCAAACAGAGTTGGCCATACTATATCTATACCCTTGACGTGCACTGCTGCTGGCAGAAACAAGACCTGGAATACCAAAATTAATGGTGAACAGTTAGCTACTTCATAAGATCCATGGCCGATGATACACATTATTATTTATAGCTAATTGCAGTTGTTCTGACACGATGGTGTGTTGCAGTCTTTTCCCAGCCCAAGTTCAAAGTCACATGATCATTTGGTGCCATCACCCATGGACACCTATACCACCACGGAAAGTGATCAGTCTTCTCTTGCTCAGTGATTGCTTTCATTTTAATTTTAGGAGCTCAGTTAGGAGCATTTTTACCTTCATATTTTGAAATAAATGACTGCATTAATTTTTAAATCTTCTTGTTCGAGAGGGTACCAATGGTGATGTAGTCTGGGTGAAGGTAATGAGCTGATCACATCTTGACTGATTGTGCTCTAGCTGATACAGAAGAAGATGAGTAACAGTTGAGCTACCCCACCAAAAATTATCTGGGGATCCGAAGCATGTTTTACGTTCATAGACTAAGAAAGCTACAAGCTGATCCCAAACCACACTGGTAGCCAACATCCCTAGTCTCAATTTTCAACATTGCAGAGTCAGCTGTGGGCAAGTCACAGTGTCTAGCTACTAGGTGTGATCAGTATAATCCGACACTGATTGTGGCAAACCATGAAGTATTTCGTTGTTCTAGCCAGACTGTTCAGTGCGCACCATATACATACTACAGCACAATGATGTATGGGACATGCAATGTAGTTAACATTCATGCACCAAGGTAGCTACAGTTTTCTCCACCAGCATTATGGCTAATTTATAGAGATCTGGGTGTGAAGTCGTGTATAATAATTTTTCCAGAGTTAAGTTTATAAAAGTTCAGAAGGCGCGCAAATTACCCAATCCTGATCTGGGGAGGTAGCTACTGACAATAAAATTAACGTCAAATGAGGGGCTGTTTTGAACTGTGCAAACTCTAAACCATTATTATTAATAGCCAACTATATAATGTCATACACAATTAATTTAAAGTACATAACATGCAGGATCATACAAGTATAATACCCGGTAATGATTAATTTTGTGAAGTGAGAAGGTTGTCCCTTCTTTTTTATCACCTATGGCACTATAGTTGAAGTTTATCAACTGAGGGTGTCATTTGCCATTGATTCCAGGTATGAGAAAGGCCTTATTGGCTTGTGTGGTGGTGGAGGTGGGAAGCAGAGTGATGCTGATTTGTCTGAATTTTTTATCCCAAGTCTTTTCCATGCCTTCATCAATTCTGTATTTCGATACTTCTCTGGGAGAGGAGCTTCCACTTCCCGCATTATGATATTCCAGTTGTGGCTGTCAAGGGGATTCTTTCGTGGATATGATCTATGCTGGAAATTAATTGCGATAATTTTAGTGAGCACCAGTACTTGACCTGGAAACATAATGTCACATTTGACTTTCGAGTAATATCCAGAGTACCACCAAGATAATTTGTCAAATTGTGTAGGATAGGGCAGAATGTAGTCTATTGCCTGATAGTGAAATGCATTGAAGGCTGAATCAAAGTTAGGAGCGCTGATGTAATTGGTAGAATTAATATCTGCACCACATCCCAGTCTTTTCTTTCCCCTCAGTATTAGTTTCAAAAACTGTGGAAAATCTACAACCCCAACTGCAGGTTCTATCTCTAGCAAAAAATCCAGAAATGTCCTCCAAGGATTGATACTTAACTCTGTAGTGAGCTGAATATCATCATCCGTGAAAATGTAGTAGAGATACATCTCAGATCTATTCTTTCCAACTTCATACAAGAAGTTCCTTCCCTCATTCCAACTTGTACCTGGCTTGAACACATACTTGATGTGTGCTGGAGAAGTTTCATTGCATTCTTTCTTGAAGGTCAGAACCAACACATCACATTGACAAAATGTTGCATTTCCAAATGCCTCCTCTGAGCTCAGATGATTTGCAAGACAACTTTCTGCCTGTACCAGTACTAGAAACTGTGTGCGTTTTCCAGCCAGTCGTTTATCATGATGCACATAGGATTTGATTTTCAAGTCTTGCACTGGAGGAGGTGCCCACAGTGTATAGACAGGCGTCCTATTGAAGGCAGTTGAGGCATACAACAGCACAAGTAATATGCATACCAGAACAACACTAGTACTCCGTATCACGATCTTGGTGTGTTGCTTCATGATCTTTGAGACTTTGGATGTAAATAATAAACATCTAGAAATTTAATGACAGAAGAGCTAGCTATAAAGTAATATTTAACCAGTCTCATGTAGCATATAGCTATATGTACAGTGCTCAATAATAATATTATTATTATTACTTTATATACTTACTTGATGATAGTTAGCTTTAGTGGTTTAGTGATCAATCGATCCATACAGATAGTTTGACTTAGTGATTTGCCAGCAAGCGTTGTTAGTAGGTTCAATAATATAATGTGATTGTACAATGCAAGCTAGCTGGAATCAGGTAGTGCTTATCTGACGTCCCTAGGTGCATAAAAATTTGTCTGCATATTGCAGCATTAGTATATGATCTTAGTAGCACAGTATTGTTTTCCTAAAGATAATACCACACCCAGTAATTGCATTTGGCTGCTACCTTTGCGTTCTTGGCTTTTGATACAATAGGCTTCAAAAGTTGTACAATTCAAGGCAGCAGATACCTTTTAATTATACTTGGCCAAACAGCAGTTGGCTCTCAGATACTCATCTTCCCTTAATTTGGGTAGCTAGACTAGCATACTACTGAGCAATGTCATGATACCTTTGTGCAGCCGCTAGCTACCCTCACCTGCTTATGTTTGAAGTGGCAATAATAACAAGTATCATTATTATCTTACAGGTTTGTCTGTCCATCCATGTGTGCGTGATGTACAAGCGGGAGGTGGTCAGTTGCCATGGACTCAACCAGAGCAAAAACTTTTTGGATTTCTGGTCTTAAGACATTACGCAAATCTATTTCTAGATACTTCTTTTGAGTACTTCTCTTGGGAGCCCTTATATGAACGAAGCTGCAAGACTCAGCTACTAAGGCCACACCAATTAAATAAGTTGTTGCACAGATTCGCTCGCTCCAATTTTTGGGCAAACAGAAAAAATTTTTTTAATTAAGTTGGGTGGAGCTTATGTACAGTAGAGTGATTTTTGTATTCTATCTTGATTTCCTGGTCCTAGATAGTCACATTAGTCCGTCTTAATTAGATTGTGGTCTATAACCACACCCAATTAATTGCTTTTTTTTTCTTTTTTTTTTCGATCGCTCGCTCCAATTTTTACCTCACAATATCCGAGCAACAACAAATTAAATTGGTCTGGCCTAATCAACTTCTCTAGCTAGCTGATTGACTAAGTCACATAATCAATAAGGATGTGCATATGCACCCAGTGCAAGCCTGAACATGAAAATTAAACATGCAATGCCATACAGTTCCAGTTCTACAGGCTGTACATTACATAACAGCCATTCCTATAATATTTCACCCAGGTTAAGAGTTCTGCTTAGCTAGCTATTTCTGTTTATTCTGTACCCTCAGATTTGGGAAAGCATTCTTTTTGAACTCATGACATCTAGCTAATCTTAGGATCAATTGTGGCATTTTCACTTTCTCTTCAGGGAATAGGATTGTTCGCATCAAGATCTGATCAAGTGCATGAATAGGAGCGCATGTGTGTGCACTGTTTAGTGGTACGTGAGAGATCACATAAATTATAGCTATTTTAATTTTAATGGATCATCATGGATCATTGACAGCTAGTCATCATCATTGGGAGCATATGGCATACATGCACTGAGTACTGTACATGAAAGCCCAATGGTCACATCAGCTACAGTAAGTTTGTGCTAGGTGAAGAATGGAAATTATTGGTTGACTTGAAGGCACAGGGTTGAACGGTTTGCTTATACATCCATGATATCTGTTAGTGAGCTAGATCATTGTAGATCAGAGCCACAGCATTCTGAGTACCATGAACTGTGGGCTACAGTTCATGGTACTGAATGCTGAGTGTAGCTATCTAATCTCTATATTCTACGTATCACAATTGACATGGTGGGGGGATTTTATTTTTTATACATAATTAATTCATTGTCATACAAGATTATTATGAAGTCACCAACCTTGGAGTTTTAATTTGTTACTTTGTGTAGAACCTAATTTTAATTATTGCATTCCTAAGTTACATATTGGCCTCTTTTATCGTCCTCCAAGCTCTGCTGTGCAGGTTATGGATGATTTTTATGAGTATTTAGCTACAGTCATTAGATGTATCCTATTTTTCTAATTTTATTATTTTTGGTGACTTCAACATAATGCACAACACCCCCTTTATTCCAAAATGTCTACAATTTTGCAAGCTTTTTCACTGCTGACCCAGGTTGTAAAAGGCTGTACTCATACAGCTCCCTCGGGAAAAGAGTCTATAATCGATTTAGCTTTGGTCTCATCGGAGGCCCGAGTTATAAGTTGTGAAACTGTACCACCCCTGGCCAACTCGGATCATGATGGCATACTGCTCCAGTGGAAGTGGAGGATCAAACAGCACCAAGACCCATTTGGGGATATGCACAGGCTGATTTTGAGCAAGAAAATCAAACTATTATCTGAGTGTGATTGGGACAAACTTCTTGAAAGTGATGATATTGACCAATGCCTGAAGGTCTGGAATGAATGTTTCATGAATATAATGGGATCTTGTATTCCCAAAGGAGTGACAGCTCTGATAGCAGTTCTGGTGACAGCCCTGGCAGTTCAGATGATAACATTGATAACCTGTTATGCACAGAAGAAGAAGTTCTCAGATTGCTTCAATCAATTGACATGTCTAAGGCGAATGGTCCAGATAAAATTTCAGGGAAAAAGTTAAAGGCAACAGCTACCTCAATCGCATATCCAATTACAATACTATTTAACAAATCGATAAGGAGCGGCACATTCCCAACATGCTGGAAGGGTTCCCTTGTCGTCCCTATACCCAAATCAAATAACCGTATACGTAGTAGTCCGAATAACTACAGACCGGTGTCCTTACTATCCATCTTGAGCAAATTATTGGAAAAATACGTTCATGGAGTCCTTTTTCATTATTTGGAAGAAATCCAGCCCATTTCCAACTACCGATGGGGCTTTCAAGCGGGCAAATCTACAGCAACTGCCTTAATAGAAACTACTCACAGGTGGCTACAGCTGCTTGAAAGTGGGAGCTATATTCTTTGACTTTAAGAAGGCTTTTGACTCTGTCCCACATAACATAGGGCTCTACTCCAGAAACTTCGGGATCTGGGTGTCGACAGCTTTTTATTGCGGTGGATACAGAGCTACCTCCCTAATCGCAAGCAAAGGGTTGTAGTTCATGGAGCAATATCTCTACTTGCTACTATCTGGTGTCCCACAGGGATCGGTGATTGGTCCACTACTGTTCCTGATAATATACGTTAATGATGTGTGTACCATGAACCTATCGAGTGACTGCCGCCTAACTATGTATGCAGATGATGATATTCTTATGTTTAAGCCAATAGAGTGTGCTGAGGATTTCACAGCATTTCTATCTTCAGTTTAATGTGCAAAAGTGCAAATTTATGCTTGTCTCTAGAAAGAAAAACCAACTGATGCATCCAGATTTGCTGCTTTGCGGTCAGCCATTACAAAGGTTTGATACCTATAAATATCTTGGTTTGCTGGTGTCGAGTGATTTGAGCTGGTCTGATCATGTAAGCTCAATCTGTTCCAAGGCCAGAAAATTATTGGGTATGCTGTATAGGAGATTCTACACACACTTGAACTCTGATGCACTTTTTCATCTCTATCAGTTACCTGTACGTCCCCACTTGGAGTATGCGAGTTTGGTATGGAGCCCATACAGAACTGGAGAGATCAAGGCACTTGAGGACGTTCAAAAATTTGCCCTCCGTAACTATCTCCAGAAAGACCTGGGATCAAAGCTATCGATCACTTTTAGAATTGTTTCAGATTCCCACACTTGAGGACCGATGAATTTACCTGGACTTGTGCACTATGTTCAAGATGTACTGTGCGAGCATCATGTAACCAGAACCACCAGAGCCACACTTGGCAGGCCATCACACCTCCACTTTCACTATCCAAGCTATCACACCACCCAATTTCAAAAATCTTTTGTCATGCGGTCAATAAAAGCCTGGAACTCGCTGCCACTAGACTTATTGTCTTGTCCTTCAGTGTCCTCTTTTAAGTTTCATGTATGGAATTGTAGCTATATAAATTAATGTTATAATAATTATTAGATTTACACTTGTATTTGTAATTACTTAGGGCATACATATTATATTAGCATTATTTTTGCTATCTGTGTGTCCATTGCCTATGCAAGAATTATTTAATATAGACAAAAAAATACCACCGATAGATACGTCTGCACATGATCAGTGAGCTTCATTTGGAGTTGAGATTGTTAGACAGCAAACACACTTCCCCGACGCTCCAATTATATCACATCAACATCCATACTATACTAGAGCATCAAGTCAGCTGAATACTCCTATGATTCCAAGAGCAAACACAGCATCATATCAGGCTTCGTTTTTTTCCAAGAACACTAGCACAGTGGAATAAACAAAAAGTACCACAAGCTGAACTACACTATTAGTAGCTAACAGTTACACTAGTAATTATATTAGTGATATAATTGTTTAGGCATGCACTTTGAATTAGCATCTTTGCTATTTTGTATGTCTGCTGTATGCATCTGTAGCTACAGAAATAAGTATAAAAAATACTATATGGGACTGAGAACTTGAACTTACACTTGCAATGCGGAATCAGGCCATGATAAGAAACAATCAATAAAATTATGGTCACAGGAAAATGGCAAAAAAAGCTAGGCAGAATGCAGAGATGGTATCATAAAACTTGGGGATCCATGAGCCCATTTTTATTGAGTATGATTAGTGGCTAGCTGCCTTGAATAGGGAAACACTCCGAACTCTATTTTTTTGGTAAAGGTCGTCAATAGACAGCGCTATGCCAAAAGAATGCCAGTATGCGACGAGAAGCCCCATGACCTTTGACCTCACGGTAAGCCCTTCAGTGCGTAAATCATGCAGAAGTTGGAATTGCGCTCGGGACCTATATAGCTATGAGACTATTTGTAATTATGTCCTTAGTATTTAGTTTCAGATCAGTGGCGGATCCAGGGGGGTAAGGGGGGTGCAAGTGTACCCCCCTTTGGGCTGCATCTAACACTAAGAAGTACTGATGATAAACTAAATGGAACCCCCCTTTCTGGCTATATATCTAAGAAAACTGCTGCTATGGCTCACCTTAGAATGCTTTAGAAGAAATTCGTTCGAAAACAGATCGATTGGAGTGGTAGGGCTGTAGTTTGTCTCAAAAACGATCGAAGTGGGCGTGGCTTCTAAAATTTTGCGCGCGCTTCGCGCGTAAGAATGTATTACTATTCCCCTTCTAGAAATCCTACATCCCACAGGGAAACCTAGCCGCGTGCACTTCACAGTATACGTGGAGAACTACGCCCGCGTTCACCGCATAGACGAGCTTTGAACGGAAACTCCGATGTCCAGGACAACGAGTACCGCTGTCGCCCGTATTGGGACCACTTTTTACGGACTGTTATACTGAGTCCGCTATCAGATCCGTGCAGAGACCGTCGCAGACCGCCTACATAATTCGTTTAATCCGTCCTTGTCCGTCAAGTGACTCCGTCTCTTCCGAGTTGAGTCCGTCTCTAGCCTTTTCTCGAGCGGCCGCCACCGTCTTCTAGCACGTATCGACTCCGTCTAGCGACCCCGTTCCAGTCAGTCCTACCCCGTTCAGTATTCGCTGCTCCCTATGCCTCGCCTCATATAGCGCATGAATTATTCATATTACTAGTGTCATGCAGGGCCTGTTTGGGGCGAGCCTGAGCTGAGCCTCTGAAAGTCTCTGTCAGTAGCTGAGACTTGAAAACTTTAACAAAGCCATAGCACAATAGATCATGAAGACCACTGACACATACCGTAAACTCTGGTTATTAAGCGCACCTCGCTATTAAGCGCACATTATTTATTAAGCGCATGCCCTCTTCTTGTCATAAGTTATTGTTTATTAAGCGCATGCGCTTAATAGGCGTGGCGTTCTATGAACCTGACCTTGACCGGCTGGAAAGTATTTGGAGTCCAGCTATCGTTGGATAAATGATGGCCACGAATAACGTTATCATGCTAGAAGATCGACAAATTGCCAGCACTCGTCATCTTGAGCGGCAACTGTAAGCGTTAAAGTGCTCGATCGATCGAGCGTTAGTGCATGCTAGCGGGCCTCGCATCCATCACGTGCCCAAACGTTTGTGGGCGTGGTTATGTGCCATATAAGCGCTTATTCTTTATTAAGCGCATACTGTCGTTCCGTTTACCGCTATAAGCGCATGCGCTTATTAACCAGAGTCTACGGTATCCAAGCATACAATGAGAGACAGTCTCATAGTGCTATGTAGGCCTATACAGCTGCATGATAGCTAGTTCCCTCCACATAGTGTCTGCCAACAGTCACTGAAGAGAAAATATAATTTTAGCCTGCCTGAATTGTCGGAGTCAGTTAGCAGCACGTCTATCTTTATCCCGTTCTTAGCTGGTCCTTGCGCTGTTGAGCTGACGACGAGCTCTGTCTCACTCTCTCCTCCTTTGGAGCCCGGCGAGGTACGGTATAGCTTGATACCAATGGTAGCTTACAATACAGCAAGGCACGAGTGTAAATTTGCAATTCGCTAAATTAGAACGGCGTATATACGGCGCGTAGCCCAGACATGAGAATGCGCAATAGAATATTTCGCGCTTAAGTCCATAGAGCCATACTGGGCATATATTTCGCGTGACCGACGTACCATAATAATAATAATACCGTAGACTCTGGTTAATAAGCGCATGCGCTTATAGCGGTAAACGGAACGACAGTATGCGCTTAATAAAGAATAAGCGCTTATATGGCACATAACCACGCCCACAAACGTTTGGGCACGTGATGGATGCGAGGCCCGCTAGCATGCACTAACGCTCGATCGATCGAGCACTTTAACGCTTACAGTTGCCGCTCAAGATGACGAGTGCTGGCAATTTATCGATCTTCTAGCATGATAACGTTATTCGTGGCCATCATTTATCCAACGATAGCTGGACTCCAAATACTTTCCAGCCGGTCAAGGTCAGGTTCATAGAACGCCACGCCTATTAAGCGCATGCGCTTAATAAACAATAACTTATGACAAGAAGAGGGCATGCGCTTAATAAATAATGTGCGCTTAATAGCGAGGTGCGCTTAATTAGGTTGCAGAAATCCAGCAATCCAGGATGCAACTGCATGCTAGCAATTACACTGTGTCTATCTAAAGATCAAGCGGGATTCGAACCCATGACCACCACTCCACCAGCCCCAGCCCTAGCCCGCTCTGCCAACCCAGCTCGCCGCGGCTGGATGCCTTTTTTGCGCACCGTGTCACTATACTAACCCTTGGTCAACAACCATAGCCTAAAACCCAAACCCCTCGTCACTAACCGATTACCGAAACCCAACCCCCCTCTACTAGCCTCACTAGCCGTCTAGCGCTCAGTATTAGTGGCCGGTACGGTAGACACAGTGTAATTGCTAGCATGCAGTTGCATCCTGGATTGCTGGATTTCTGCAACCTAATTAACGCGTACAGCCTAGGCTGCGAGGTGCGAAATTCCGATGGCAGGTAGGCACTCTCGACGGCTCATTCAGTACTTGCTCACTGTAGTTCTCGCTCTGCATGATGATCGCCATACTCGTGAGTAGCCGCTTCATTCATAGACTATTAGTTATAAGACTGTGCTTACCATGTCAGCTGAAGATGGCGAGATTAGCTCGAGTCATGTACCCCGGCGGCCATTTGTGGTTTATACCACATCCGGTAATAATGAATAATGAATAATAAAAATTAACCGCCCGCCCGCATGCTATTGAAGCGACAGCCAGGACGGGAAACAACTATGCAATTTGTAGTGGGCCTAAACTATGTACAATCAAGAGCTTATTGAGCTGTGGCTCGATAAGCTCTTGGTTTTAATACTTTCATTTTTGCAAAAAAGGACGAGCCACCTTATCATTTAATTTATTTATAACACCACCTGCTACGGTGGCAATCTAATAATAAGTAGGAGTGTCACAAAATTGCGCGTGGCAACATAAGCCCCCCCCCCCCCCACTACGAAAAAGTTATCTACACCCATGCAATTACAGCAGTCAGTGTAGCTACTCTACATTGACCCAACTAGTAAGAGCACTAAAGAGAGTGAGTACCATTATCAAGTACATGGGACAAACAAGGGGTGATCCAGGATTCTTTGAAGGGGGGGGGGGGGTGGCTGGGGCAAATGATGACAGTTAGGCCTAATGATCTTTGGCCTTGTTGTCAATGGTGTATAAGTAAGCAGTTTGTCTCTTTCTCTGAGGTAACAAGCATCTGTTCTTGCTAGGAATAATACTTGTGCATGCTGGAAGTGTCAATTTAATCTGACAAAAATTAATAATAGTACATGTCACATGCAATATCAGGCATGAAATGAATAGTAACAATAATGTCCAATCCAGGAGCACGACAGTTGAGTCCAACTAACGTAGGTAACATGTTTATCATTTTGAATACTGACTCTATTATGTACTAGCTACAGTTGAGCCTCCAAACAAAGGACACTTTGGGAACGGGCCTCTTGTCCTTTGCTCGGAGGTTGTCCCTATCTCGGAGGTTCATGGTTTTTCAATCCATTTTGATTGTAATATCCTTAACAAGTTAGTAAATGTACTGAAATGCATGATAAGAGCAGTAGAGATGATAATCAAGTGGTTGGTATGTTCTGTTTTCAGTGTCAACATAGCACAGTACTGGCTACTCCAAAATCGTTATCTGGATTCAAGGTGAATAATTATTATCGCGCATGCGGCATAATATCGCGACCGCCTAGATTGCGGCAAATGTGGGCGTGGCTTCGTTAATTGAAGGGCGTGGTTTCCGGATGTCCGCTATTTAGAGACAGTTTTGCATTGAAAAGTCACGTTGGAGCTTGGATCTTGTCCGCTGTCCGGAATCGAGAATCGTCCGCTTCTCGGAGGTTGCTAATGTACTATAACTATGCTAAATTCAATCGGTAACACGGCACTTGTCCGCTGTAGAGAGGTTGTCCGCTTCTCGGAGGGTCCGTTATCAGAGGCTCGACTGTAATCCACGAATCATGGTGAGATTCTGGAATTCAGGCATACAAGTACAGGATTCTGGTTAGTTATAGACATCACCATTATATGAATTACAGGGTTACTGGGGGATGGCTAGCCACCCATTTCATATCCCTCCCCCCCCCCCCCCCCGGATCAGCTCCTGAGTAAGGAGTTATTAGGGTTATAATATGTTATTGCTTCACTATACATTCCATAATTGTAGCTGCCATGCACCATGGGTTGATCTGATTCAGTCAATTGTAGTAAGTCTGATAATAGATCGATTGCTATAATATTATGATTCATGCTAGGCACCGGGAGGAGAGAACGGTTTGGATCAAGGCAACTTACAACTATGAATCCGGGATGCACCATCGTGATCTTGTGATTATTGATATGTTCATTATTAGTGGTGCTGAAAAGCACTGAATCTGGTAGAAGTAGCTGGACCAATAACCGCTTGCAGCTTCATTAGCTCTTTCCTAGTGTAGGAGGGGCTGGCTCGCGAGACTAGCTCTTTTCCTCCAAATTTACCCGCGTTTCTACCGTGTAGTGCGCATGCGCATGCCGAGAAGCGGGTGCGCTAGTGTCGTTTAATGAAGGGGCGTGGTTTACTACGACTGCGGCGTTCGTGCAATTTTCGATCCTTGTATCACTTTGCGTTAAACGGCCCTGAGATATATAAAATGTATATTATTACCAGCGTTTTAAGCAAAGAGCTGGTTGCTTAAAACCTCCCCTAGAGTAACTCTAGGTGTGTTTTGCTTAATTCAATCCCTAGAGTAACTCGAGGTAATGGTTGCTTAAATCCTTCCCTAGAGTAACTCGAGGTATTTTATCTAATTTTAAGCAAAAGATGCCACGACCATCGTGCTATAGCTTTAAAGTCGTCGACTACTCCAGTTCGACAGAGGCTCAGCTCAGGCTCGCCCCAAACAGGCCCTGCATGACACTAGTATTATTACACTATTATCCCGCACGCATGCGCAAGCGGTCAGTTTGTCGGTCTGTCTTTGTCATAGTCCGCACGATATGCATATACTATAGGCATCTGGGCACGGTTGGTTATAACGGCGATCAAATACAACAAAGAAACGGACTCGGACTCGTTTGGATTCGATTGATAGTGGTTACAGGGGCTAAAATGGTTGTTGGCCACGCCTATCAACCGCGTGCTTTCTGCCCATGCGCACGCAGTACTAACTTACCAGACCACGCCCACCGCAGTGTTTAAGCATACGCTTTCGCTCTCTTCTAAGCACGAGAACGATCACCACTGATAAAGAAAGAGTGGTATACGTCATAATATTATAAACCTTTTCCCTCTCCATACTCCCTCCGCAGCGTTTACTTATTTCTGACAAACACGCGGAGGGCTGAATTCCCGAGTAAACTCAACGATCTAGACCACACCTAACGTTGTCCAGTTAACCATTCGTGAACTAAATAACGATTTTAAAATTTTGGCGGGCGCGGCTGAGCCGCGGCGGCCAGCCGCAGTCGATGGGCGGCCCTTTGGCGGCCAACGCGTACGGCGGCTTTCGGGCGGCCCCAACACGGCTTGGGCCGCCGCGGCAGTGTCCCTCTCGGCCACCGTAATATCCACTGTATACCATGTACCAACAACAACCTCCTCATATGCCTCAGAGTGCGGACTAAAGTCATGGATTTTATCGTGTTGGGCTTGCTATGTCTGCTTCAAGCGTGGCCATCGTCCACTCAGTTTGTGTTTGAATTTGAACTGGTCTCTGTAACTACTATATTCGACAATGACACCTGCGACAGTGTAGAACCAGAAAACGTCGCGCTCCTGGGGCCATGTGAACCCTTCTTATCAATATCTTGTCTTAGAGAAGGAACGACCACCCAGAACAGCGACACTGGGAATTGTCCACTTGGTAGGAATGATGCAGGAATTATTGCATATACTCCTGGCGTCAACCTTACTGGTATTGACGAGCGGATGGCAGCAACAAGACCTGGATTACCAGATGGATCAGTAAACCGAACAATTACTTCACAACACCCATGGCCTGTGAGATATTATTATAAAACTACGGTATTCCGTCATAATCTTACTTATTGTAGGGGACATTTCAGTTATACATTGAAGCTAGAGAACTCGATCCCTGCTGTCACCCTGAATACAATGTTCACTTGGATGGCATATTCATCAATGAGATACTGGAAGTGAATGCTGGCTTCACACCAATAGAGAGCTACAATGGAACCAGTATGAGGAACAGAGTTGTCTTGGATATGAGATTTCGAGTGATGTGTCAGCAGGATTACTATGGACCAGACTGTACTAGACTTTGCAGAGCCCAAAATGATAGTGTGAATGGATACTACACATGCAACAGTGATGGTTCAATTCAATGTCAGGAGGGTTTCAGGAACATCAGTAACAACTGCACAGAAGGTGAGCTTGGATATTTGTTTAATAGGCATGCAGGCATGTTGACTTCATGATGACTGCAGCCATTTTGGCATGTGATTCAAGTCCCTGCGCTAATGGCGGCAGTTGTACATCAATGGGAGCATTTAATTTCATCTGTCAGTGTGCAGTTGGCTACACTGGATCTACCTGTGAGGTTAACATTGATGACTGTGTGTCTGCAACCTGCCCAAGCAACAGCATATGTATGGATGGAGTCAATTCCTATGAGTGCACCTGTTTACCTGGATTTATGGATATTAATGGCAGTTGTGTATTGCAGACAGAAATTTCCAACACAGGTCAGTTATAATAGTTTGTTACTAGCATTTGTATACCTCCCTTCCCACTCCCCCCCCCCCCCAAACTGATTGGGAACGAGGTAGTACAACAGCATGTGTGTGGATGGAGTCAATTCCTTTATATGCACTTGGTAGTACCTCGTTCCCAATCAGCTTGGGGAGTATATATTGTTAAGGAAATCGTCACTAGTTACCTTACACCAATCTGCATATTAAATATAGCATGTGATTCAAGTCCCTGTGCTAATGACGGCAGCTGTACATCAATGGGAGCATTTAATTTCACCTGTCAGTGTGCAGTTGGCTACACTGGATCTACCTGTGAGGTTAACATTGATGACTGTGTGTCTGCAACCTGCCCAAGCAACAGCATGTGTGTGGATGGAGTCAATTCCTATGTGTGCACTTGCTTGCCTGGATTTGAGAACTCCAGTGATCATAGTTGTGTAATGGTGCTACAGACAGAAAATCACACAGGGCCAAAATCAGGTTAGAAAATTTAAATACATAATTTTTTTTGTAGTATAGCTATTAAATGTTCATGTTAACAGAACGCAAGCTAAAAAAATAATTATGATTTTAACTTTCATGCATGTGATTGCGGTGGATGTATAAAGCTAGTGAATGTTTACTATACGTATACAGTACTAATTGGTACTATTCGTAGATAGTGTACATGTATACTTGACATTGTGCTTGTTACATTACTGGCTGTATCAATGTTGGCTGTGCAAATCAACTTGTAAAGACTAAGTGCCTATTTGAACCAAGGGAGAGGAGCTGGAGAGAGGGAGGTGATGGGACTCCGAGGGAGTATGACATTGTGTACGTAATAGAAAATAATAGCCATGAAACCAGAGTATCCATGTGATATTCCTTTGGTGTAACATAGGAGTAGGACAGTACAATGTTTATTGATTAACGTTCATGCTTTCATGATTATGTGGGAGACATGCTAAGTAATTACCACTCACATCTTTGTTATTCCAGTGGCTATCGAAGTCATTATTGGAGTGGCCTCGTCAGCAGCACTGATCATAGGAATCCTCATTGTAGTATTATCTGTGTTACTCATCAAAGGAAGGAAGCCTCACCATGACCACCAATGCACATGTCAAGGTTCGTCCAGTTCAAAGTGCTTTCCTGCCTTTGAGGTCTGCAATAATTAGTTTCAATATGTGCATTCGTTTCTCTTACAGCGACTGACAGGGATATCGAAACAAAACCAAACGAAGTTTATGGACTTGTCTCTGGACATACAACCGGATATCATGATCGTGAGTTTTATGAAGCCTTGATCATGATGCATATTATGCATACAATTCAAGATACACATATTAAGGGCACTCAGAATTAAATGTTTGTTTGATCCGACCGACTGTAAAATTTAAAGCATCCAATGGCTGAGTTTACTACAGGCCAACTCAGAGTTTTAATAGGCCTGCCTTAACACAGCACAAACCTCTAGACAGCTGGAATACTACAAGTTTACATAGAAATCATGACTTTTGCCTGTGTGCTTGGAGGTAGCTAATATTCTTGCATTAGGAACTAGAGTACATGGGTTCAGATCAGCTTCTAGTAGTTTGTATTGTTTTTCTGCTAGACCTTGAGCGCTATACTGGGTGATTGCATCTGACTACCTTGGTACCGGTGGACCTTTACCCTGCCGCACTGCCTATAAAATTCAAGGCAGTGTTGAAATAGCTCTGTATGAAAGAGAAAAAGGAAGACGAACGACAAATTTATGATAGTGGTGTACAGACTGTATAATTCGTTTATATACCTGCAATCATGCGCATATAGCATAATATTAACAGGCTATTATCTGTAAAAATATTTAGCCTGAGTATAGCTGTTGGTTATCTCGGACATCATGAACAAAGTTGCATGGAGCCATAATTACCAGCTAGCTATGGCCTGTTAGAAAGGAACTGAAAACCTATGCACTGTACAATAATTATGCTGTTATAACTAGCTATTATGTATCTGACTCCTCTGCCTTGTATCATGCTATTAAAGCACTCTAGCTAATTGCTTGCCCACATGTAAATGTAGACTGGACATAGCAGATGCAGGTGGGCTCAGTTTTGTCTAGATCTCTTATTTTATTAAATAAATCTTCGGCATAATCATGCTAGTATATGCCTGGAGTTCATGTGTATGTGTCAGTGTGTTTGTCTGTCTTTAGGCTAGCTGCTACGTGCATCATTTGCACTAGTTCTTTATGACATTTTGAGCATTTGCAATGCTCTACTTGTTTTGAAAATTATGGCATTGTTTGCTTACCATCACTTCCTTCCATGGTCCATGACAAGTTCACAATGATAGTCATGCACGCACTCTTTATCACAACGAAAATTAGCTATTTCAGGGCTTCTGGTAATTACTACTTCCATTATACTCTTGAGTCTATCAGCATACTATGGTTGTAACAAAAATGTTCACACTTTATAAATCCCTAATAGTATTAATTTTATTTTTTATGTCTTTTTTATTTGACTTCAGGGACCACCAGTATTGAAATGAAACCAAATGAAGTTTATGGATTTACTAGTTAGCAATTGAAACATAAAGCCGTTGATTTACTATCTGTATTGGTAATAATTAATGTTGCTGTAACAAAAATAAGAGGGTCCATATTCAATCACCTTCTCTAGCTGACTTAATTAATGATGGTGTGTTTGTACGTACTACTAATAAAAGCTATAATAGTCTAGAGATGGTCTGGTGCATATTCATGTAGCTATACACAATTGCAAAGCTCTCAGGATCAATCTTCACCCCTGTATGCATCTACCTACCTGTTCAGAATTTGTTCAACATCCCCCTGGCAATGCCACTTGACATAGCTATAGGGTAATAGCCTCTTATCAATAATTTTGTAATTAAATTTTAGAGTTGGCCGCTGTAACAGGTTTGATCACAACCATGCACCTTGCTCTCCTGGAAGATTAGGGACGCTACATCGAGTGATTGATTGGTAGAACCATGCAAATGATCAAAATTAATACACAATTGTGTGTTGGCTGTGCAAATCAACCTGTAAAGGGAGAGAGAGACTTACCCTAGGCTAAGTGCTCGTTTGAATAAAGGGAGAGGAGCTGGAGAGAGGGAGGGGATGGGACTCCAAGGGAGTATGAATCAGACATTGTGCATGTGCATGATAGAAAATATAGTAGCCATGAAACCTCAGAGTATCCAAGTGATACTCCTTTTATGTAGCTAACATTCATGCTTTCATGATTATGTGGGAGACATGCCAAGTGATTGTCACTCATATCTTTGTCATTCCAGTGGCTATCGAAGTCATCATTGGAGTAGCCTCATGATCATGAGCAGCACTGATCATAGGAATCCTCATTGTAGTGTTATCTGTGTTAGTCATCAAAGGAAGGAAGCCTCACTGTGACCACCAATGCACTTGTCAAGGTTATAATTAGCGCACTTCAAAGTGTTATCCTGCTTTTGAGGCCAGCAATAACATGTGCATACGTTTCTTTTACAGCAACTGACAGGGATATTGAAACAAAGCCAAATTTATGAAGTTTATGAACTGAGTCTCGTCTTTGGACAAACAACTGAGCATCATGATCATGAAGTGTTGATCATGATGCATGTTATGTACACAATTTAAGATACACATAATCATGTAATAATTATCAAATGCAAAAGTAAGTATGTATAGAGATGGTGGGATTAAGAAGTATATACACAAGCAAGAGTGAGTGGTAGAGATATCGTAACAGATAACAATGTTATTCAAGCAACAGTGTTTTTTTATGAAAAGAAAGCATGTATAGGCTGGTAATGGGCCCTGACAGGTATATAGCTTGGAGGTAATATTCTTGCATTAGAAACTATAATAATATTATAGAGTACATGGGTTCAGATCAACTTCTTGTACTTTGTTTTGTTTTTCTGCTGAATCTTGAGTGCTATACTGGGTGATTGCATCTGGCTGCCCTGGTGGGCCTTTACCCACTACCTACAGTATTCAAGGCAATGTTGAAATAGCTATGTCTGAAAGAGAAAAAGGAAGACGGATGATATTTAGTGGTGTACAGACTGTATTCGTTTGTACACCTTAGCAACCATGCATACATAATATATTAGCAATATTAATAAGCTATTATGTCTGTAAAAATATTCAGCCTGATTAGCTATTGGTTGTCTTGAGCTCAGACATCATGAACAAAGTTGCATGGAGTCATAATTACCAGCTATGGTCTGTTAAACTGATAAAAAGGAACTAAAAACCTACTGATTTTGATACATTTTTCAAGCAATCATATTTTCTGTTGTAACTAGCTATTGTGTATCCGACTCCTCTGCATTTAACTAATTGAGAAGACATTGCGTCATGCTATTAAAGCACTAGCTGATCACAATTGCTTGCTAATTGAAACCGCATGCATGCACCCACATGGCAAATGAACACTGGACGTGGCAGATGCAATTGCAAGCGGGCTCTTGTCTAGATCTCTTATTTTTTTTATTAATCCTCGGTACGTGCAAAGCATGGTAGTTCATATGCATGTATTTGTCTGCCACTAGGCTACCGGTATATTATAGCTGCTACGTGCATCACTTGCACTAGTTCCTTATGGAATTTTGCAATGCTACACGATAATTCTTTATTCAAAAGTTATGGCATTGTTTGTTTACCATTGCTGCCTTCCATGGTCCCTGACAAGCTCGCAGCGATAGTCATGCATTCTTTATTGCCTTCACCCATGCATAATTAAGTTTTAACTCAATTTATGTTACCCGATGAATATAATACATGTTATCCAGTCATCCATAACACCAGTATTGAAACCAAATGAAGTTAACTTTATGGACTTACTACTTAGTAAACAGCAATTGAAACCAATAGTAGTGCACTAAAAGCCATTGATTTACTATCTGTATTGGTATTAATGTTGCTACAGTATTTAGTAAAAACAAGATACCGACTTTGTGATGGTGTGTTTGTACGCTACGGTATAGCTATAGTCCAGAGAGGATCAGATGCACCATGTTAAGAATTCAGTATTATTATTATTAGCTAGCTATACAAAATGCTCATGCTCATACCGGTGGAGGTATAATAGTATAGAAGTGAAGGAAGAGAAAAATCTCAGGACTAAGCCGGGATTTGAACCCAGGACCTTCAGTCAGACACTCTTATACCAATTGAGCTACTGAGCCCTGACGGCAGCGAAGTGTAGGATAGGCGGTATACATCCTAGGAACTAGTTCAAACCTGGCCTCTTCACTTCTCAATCTCAGTGATGGTGTGACTCAACTGCGACTAGCTGCAAGCAGCTTAAGCTCACAGCTGTGGCTGAGGACCTCCATGGAGTCGTTTCCAGTCATGGCCTGACTGATGGCGGGGTTGATAATTAAAGGCTAATTACCATAAACCTGGTAAGGCAGGTGTTGAAACAGGCGATTGAGAAATGAAGGAAGAGAAAAATCTCAGGACTAAGCCGGGATTTGAACCCAGGACCTTCTGAATTCTAGTCAGACACTCTTACCAACTGAACTACTAAGCCCTGATGGCGGCGGAGTATAGGATAGGTGGTATATATCCTAGTAGACAGTTGAGTCACACCGTCACTGAGATTGAGAAGTGAAGAGGCCAGGTTTGAACTAGTTGCTAGGATGTATACCACCTAGTATCCTACACTCCGCTGCCATCAGGGCTCAGTAGCTCAATTGGTAAGAGTGTCTGACTAGAAGGTCCTGGGTTCAAATCCCAGCTTCCATTACTTGCAGAAAATAGTTTTTCAGTGCAGACCAGTACAGGTCCACATCACTCTCATTTAATAGGGACTTCCATTCAATTTCATCAAGTAACTCCATAGCTTTATCCAAATCTGCACAGTTGTATCACCAAATCCTTCTTATACATGTGGTTTGGGTGTACTCTTGCGTATAATTCTGGCAGACAGTTCAAGGTGGACTCCAAGGTGGTCCGAATTTGCCAACGGTGGAAGTGTTTCACACAACTGCACCATACCAAGGAATGAAGCAAAGGCTAAATCAATGAGGGATAATGAATTACTAACAACTCTAGTAGGCTCAGATATGACTTGTCAAGGGTATATAACAGCAAAGGTCACAAGTAGCTTTCGATAGCCTTGCAATACTATAATATTATATGCTTTTTATTAATTATTAGATAGGAAGGGATCACATGTTTTGGTATTAGCTACCATAAACTGGTGAATGAGAGCTTATGTGCAGTATCTCCTGAATTCAACGATGGATAATCGCACTTGTGCATGATAATTAATTTTTTTTTTATTTTTGTATAAGCCATATCATGAGAACAACAATAATATTATCATGTTATGGCTATAGTAATATTGTAGACCAGCACTACAAAATATTCAGTCCTGGGAGCCTTTATCTTGAATGAAAAGATGCTGTAGTGATTTGTGATCTGAGCAGACTTGTACTGTGAATCATCTTCCAAAACATAGCTACTAGCTAGCTAAAGCTTTTGACTCCGAATATTGATTAGCGATTACTAGGGCCTGCTTTAATAATAATATTGTCAAACAATAATACGTTAATTATTATCGAACTCATACACTCACATGTATACATCTCCGGTGTGATGCTCTACCAGTTGAGCTACCTATCAAGCCCCTGGGACAAGATGGTGGGAGGAAGGGTATACAAGTGCTAATTCTTGGTGCCCGTTTAATATATAGATACTAAACTTTAGTCTCGTGCCCAGCCCCCTTTCACGCACTGGGTGACGATGCTGTCACCTGCAACACTCAGCTAGATAATCATAAGCTGTAGCACTTGTGTAAGTACAATGTCAAGCCCTAAGATTTTTCCATAGAAAAAATCTCAGGACTCTTGAGTGGGGATCGATCGTCACCCAGGGGTGTTCCATTAACTAATGTTATTATTATTGCCAATCAATTCCTTGAACACTTCCTGCATGCATGTTTGTCTAGCATAGAATGTATATAGCTATAGTCAAGTCATAATTATGACTATTCGAATTCACTGCAATTTCATTTTCTGTGATTGGCCCTTTGAGGAGCAATGATGAGGTACGAGGTCGCCAAAGATGCCAGGTTCAGCTTCCTCCAAGATACCGGATGCGGGCGGCGGAGTATGACATAGTACATTAAAAAGGTGGGAGTGGCTAGGGTAGATATAAATTAATAAACACTGTGTCTACCGTACCGGCACCGGTACCCAAGATTTAGTACTTGGAGTACCGGCAACTATATTAGGCGGGGCAAACTGAATTCGCTGTTTATCGTCACCGCCCGCATGGATTTTCAGATTTTCTCAAAATTTTTCAGATTTCATATTCAATACAGTAAACATATGGCACTTTGAGCCCCACCCACCGATCGCGTTAATTAGAGGGCGGGGCGTCGGCGATTTCGAGGTTCGAGCATAGCTTTCCAGCACTCTCTACTAGTTTGAAATATGAAAAATGACCGCCCGCCCGCATGCAAAATCGAAATCTTTGTGACGATAAACTGTGAATTTAGTTTGTCACGCCTTATATAGCTATAGATCCCAGCCCCCGAAGGGGGCTGGGATCTATAGCTATACTATTAATAATAGCCACTATTTAATATTGAGCGCTAGACGGCTAGTGAGGCTAGTAGCGGGAGGTTGGGTTTCGGTAATCGGTTGGTGACGAGGGGGGCTTGGGTTTGGGTTATGGTTGTTGACCAAGGGTTAGTATTATAGTGACAAGGTGTATAAAGGTGGCAAAAAACAGCATCCAGCAGCGGCGAGCTGGGTTGGCAGAGCGGTCTAGGGCTGGGGCTGGTGAAGCGGTGGTCCTGGGTTCGAATCCCGCTTGGATCTTTGGATTCTTTTTTTTTTCTTCCACTTTCGAAAAATTTCTAAGTTTTTTGGCGGGCTATTATGCCGGTACTCGAAGCGCTAAATTTTCAGTACCGGTGCCGGTACGGTAGACACAGCCATTAATAAATGCATGAACCAATAACCATCTCCTTAGAGTGCGGACTAAAGTGATGGGTTTTATCGTGCTAGGCTTGCTATGTTTACTTCAAGCGTGGCCATCGTCCACTCAGTTTGTGTTTGAGTTTGAGCTGGTCTCTGTAGCTACTATTGACAGTGACATCTGCGACCCTGTACTCCCGGCAGACGTCGAATTGATCGGGCCATGTGAACCCTTCTTGTCCACATTTTGTCTTAGAGAAGGAATGAGCACCCAGACCATCGATGCAGGGTATTGTCCACTTGGTAGGAATGATGCAGGAATACTCCTGGCGTCAACATTACTGCGGAGCCACTGGCACCAACAAGACCTGGATTACCAGATGGACCTTTAAATCTGACAATTACTTCACAACTCCCATGGCCTGTGAGATTTATTATAGATTATATTATAGCTGACCATTCCAGTTATAATCATTTTAATAATATTATAGGAGACATTTCAGTTATATATTGAAGCCAGAGAACTCGATCCTTGCTGTCTCCCTACATCCAATGTTCACTTGGATGGCATATTCATCAATGAGATACTGGAGGTGAATGATGGCTTCACACCAATAGAGAGATACAATGGAACCAATACAAGGAATAGAGTTGTCTTGGATATGAGATTTCGAGTGATGTGTCAGCAGGATTACTATGGACCAGACTGTACTAGACTTTGCAGAGCCCAAAATGATAGTGTGAATGGATACTACACATGCAACAGTGATGGTTCAATTCAATGCCGGGAGGGTTTCAGGAACACCAGGAACAATTGCACAGAAGGTGAGCTTTGATTTTGTGATGCAATTGCATATTAACTGCATGATGACTGACTGTAGCCATTTTGGCATGTGATTCAAGTCCCTGTGCTAATGACGGCAGCTGTACATCAATGGGAGCATTTAATTTCACCTGTCAGTGTGCAGTTGGCTACACTGGATCTACCTGTGAGGTTAACATTGATGACTGTGTGTCTGCAACCTGCCCAAGCAACAGCATGTGTGTGGATGGAGTCAACTCCTTTATGTGCACCTGTTCATCTGGATTTATGAAAGTTAATGGCAGTTGTGTATTAAAGACAAACACAGGTCAGTTCTTTTGGGGAGTATTCGGAAAGTATTACCAAATCTACGTACTTCCCATACAGAAGCTTCTAGCAAGATCTTGTAAGAATCTTACACAATTCATGCAAGTTGTATCTTGCACCTACTTACCCTCAAGAATCTTGCAAGATTCTGCAGGATTTATATATGGGCATCAAGAATCTTGCATTCTACAGCAAAATCTTGCAGTTAGACGACTTCAAAAATAAAGATGCAAGATTTCTTGCAAGAAAGTGCTAGGCGTCTTGCAAGAATCTGATGTGTTAGGCATCTCATACTATTATTATAAGCATAGCATGATGACGATCTTTACCAAAAGATCGTACCTCGCGCCCGGGGCTCATTAGTATGGGCGATCCTTACCCATCAACGTTATAATAATTATAGTAGCAACACCATCATCATCATCATCATAATAATAGCAATAATTAACATTCTTGTAGTACGTGAAGTAAAGAGTATACTCTTGGTGAAGTCCACAACAAACTTTTGACATCATAGAATCCTACAATGCATGTAGTATATAGACGTAATTGAATAAATTTGACATTGGCTATGTCTCTCTCTCTCTCTCTCTCTCTCACACACACACACACACACACACACACACACACACACACACACTACATACACATGTCATGGATTATGGATGAGCCGTCCTAATTCTTAATAATTATGATACCCTGGTCCTTTGGTTTAGCGTGGACCATTGCTCCAGGGTGCTACTTCTAGCCGCGGGCCTAGCACGACAACAATCCCACTATAGCAGGGACAGTGACTGCAGAGGCATGGCACTAGCTGACTGAGGAAAGGCCGTGACTCCACACAGGCCACCGACAATTAGGGTCATGTCCACCCCAGCACTAGGCCAGGTCCCCTATTTACAGTTGGGTTCGGGCTTAAGCAACCTAACAACTGTACCAAGTCCTCCCCCCCCCCCCCCCCCCCCCACACACACACACACACACAACAGTCACATCCCTTACCATAACAAATTGAGAAATCAAGTGGCTGAGCCATAATCAATCTTGTCTCAGGACACTAATGCCATGATCTTCACAAGCGTAATACTGTTCTCTCAATCTCGTGGTACCTACAAGTAACAATATCAGATCAAAATTAATAAATCTTATCTTAAGAATAAGCATGCTGCTAAGTCGACCGACCAGTGTGCCTCTGTATGTCCGTAACTGAACAGTGTAACTGCTGATAAACAGCTAAGTCGACTGACCAGTGTGTCTCTGTATGTCTGTAACTGAACAGTGTAACTGCTGATAAACAGCTAAGTCGACTGACCAGTGTGCCCCTGTATGTCCGTAACTGAACAGTGTAACTGCTGATAAACAGCTAAGTCGACTGACCAGTGTGCCTCTGTATGTCCGTAACTGAACAGTGTAACTGCTGATAAACAGCTAAATCGACTGACCAGTGTGTCATGTCTGTATTAAACTGAACAGTGTAACTGCTGATAAACAGCTAAGTCGACTGACCAGTGTGTCTCTGTATGTCCGTAACTGAACAGTGTAACTGCTGATAAACAGCTAAGTCGACTGACCAGTGTGTCTCTGTATGTACATAACTGAACAGTGTAACTGCTGATAAACAGCTAAGTCGACTGACCAGTGTGTCATGTCTGTATTAAACTGAACAGTGTAACTGCTGATAAACAGCTAAGTCGACTGACCAGTGTGTCTCTGTATGTACGTAGCTGACCAGTGTAACTGCTGATAAACAGCTAAGTCGACTGACCAGTGTGTTATGTCCGTAACTGACCAGTGTAACTACTGATGAATAGCTAAGTTGACTGACCAGTGTGTCTCTGTATGTCCGTAACTGACCAGTGTGTCATGTCCGTAACTGAACAGTGTAACTGCTGATGAACAGCTAAGTCGACTGAACAGTGTGTCTATGTACGTCCGTAACTGAACAGTGTAACTGCTGATGAACAGCTAAGTCGACTGAACAGTGTGTCTCTGTATGTCCGTAACTGAACAGTGTAACTGCTGATGAACAGCTAAGTCGACTGAACAGTGTGTCTCTGTATGTCCGTAACTGAACAGTGTAACCAGGAGCATATGAGCCGCCCGAAGGGCGGCGAAGGAGCGTCCGACTGCGTTTCCTATGTGTTAGGCGAAGTTCATTAGCAGTGCTTGACCTTATATGGAGTGGCCAGCTGCAGGGTATTTCCATTGGTTAAGCTCCATAGTGATAGTACCGCCCGTAGTACACAGTCTACAACCACACTACAGACTAAGTCAATTAGCTAGTACAGTGTGGGTTGTACAAAAGTAATCTGCTATGCACCGCACCAGCTGCACGTTCCAAATAAGGAAGTGTAGCCTTAAGGACTTCGCCTAACACATAGTACAGCCAACCCTACGGTAGTCGGACGCTCCTTCCCCGCCCTTCGGGCGGCTCATATGCTCCTGGTGTAACTGCTGATGAACAGCTAAGTCGACTGAACAGTGTGTCTCTGTATGTACGTAACTGAACAGTGTAACTGCTGATGAACAGCTAAGTCGACTGAACAGTGTGTCTCTGTATGTACGTAACTGAACAGTGTAACTGCTGATGAACAGCTAAGTCGACTGACCAGTGTGTCTCTGTATGTACGCAACTGAACAGTGTATCTGTATGTCCGTAACTGACCAGTGTAACTGCTGATGAACAGCTAAGTCGACTGACCAGTGTGTCTCTGTATGTCCGTAACTGAACAGTGTAACTGCTGATAAACAGCTAAGTCGACTGACCAGTGTGTCTCTGTATGTACGTAACTGAACAGTGTAACTGCTGATAAACAGCTAAGTCGACTGACCAGTGTGTCTCTGTATGTCCGTAACTGAACAGTGTAACTGCTGATAAACAGCTAAGTCGACTGACCAGTGTGTCTCTGTATGTATGTAACTGAACAGTGTAACTGCTGATAAACAGCTAAGTCGACTGACCAGTGTGTCTCTGTATGTCCGTAACTGAACAGTGTAACTGCTGATAAACAGCAGTGGCGTAGCCAAGGGCGGGCCTGGTAGGGCCTAGGCCCTACCAATCATCATCTGGGCCCAAGCATTCAACATCCCTTGCCATACAATTTGAACAAATTTTCATGATAAACTTACAGAATACAAGGGAAAACGAGCTGCTCCTATGCCTGATGGACCCTGTGTTTTCTAAAAAGCATTAGAAAGGGACAAACCAACACGAACTCTGACTTTAACTTTCATTACAAATCGAGAAATACACGACTCCGTTAATTAGTGGGTGTGTTCAAACTTTGCACATGCGCAACTGTGGCCCTACCAGATCAATAGCTCTAGCTACGCCACTGTAAACAGCTAAGTCGACTGACCAGTGTGTCTCTGTATGTATGTAACTGACCAGTGTATTAAACGCTGGTCCCAGGCTGCTACGAAGTTTAGCCAGAGCGATTGTTTATTGTATTTACTCCCTGCAGTCACAACTTATCTGTCTTAAGGTACCATTAAATTGCGTGGGCGTGAGGTGGGGGATATGACACCTAAACCACATCAAAGTCATTAGTGAGGTGCATGTTGTGTAACCACGCCCTTTTAATTGCACAGGTCTCAGGGGTGTGGCTGCTAGAGCCGGAAGTGTTCATTTAATATCCTCCATGGACCGGAAGCCGAGCCGGAAGGGAGGGGCCAGGCCACGCCCAAAACAGCCCCACCCCGTTCCCCAAGGACCACCATTCTCAATCAAGTGCCTACTAACCACCGGATGTCCACCGGAAGCCCACAATCAATCCCAATTAAAACACACAGCTTCCTCAAGGCCAAAACACACACAAACACTTGGAGGCCGTTCTGCCACACCGCCCACGCAAGAGCTCACCTCATTTCCTGTGTGGGCGGAGTAACAACACGTCATCGCAACCACATCCGCTTCAAACCACCGTCAGCTTCCGTCCAGCCGTACAGGCCCCTCGATCGCACCGCCGTACAGTGCCTCATTAAAAGACATGGCCTCACCTTTGACCTCCTGCCACGCCCCCAAAGCCTCCTCGTGGGGTTCAAAGGTCACCACCGCTTCCGGGACACGCCCACCTATCGCCGAGGCCAAGTCCCAGGCGCCGATGTCCAAGCACTGGCCCGTGAAGCCACGCCCAATCGGAAGCAATAAAACCTGCATTAACGCACACGCACACACTCCACACAGTGCCAGGAACACGCCCACACGCTTAATTAGGCCTAATAAGCTTTTTTTTTTTTTTTTTTTTTTTCAAGGAGACCACACAACAAGCAGAAAAAAAATTGTCCGGAAACCATGATATAGTTGAGCTGGATGCTTAGTAGAGCCATACAATGCAAGCAGGCAGCCTATACTCCAATTTTGGCCAAATTGGGTAAAGGTCGACACGTCTATGTGCGCGCGTAGCCCCGCCCCTCACGTAGCGCGTGGGCGGAAACATTGCAAATGCATGGCTTCCTATACAAACATACGGGGAAACTTCAAAGGGCCATAACTTTAATTGTAAGGTGTGATTTTTTTTTTTTTTTTCAAGGAGACCACACAACAAGCAGAAAAAAATTGTCCGGAAACCATGATATAGTTGAGCTGGATGCTTAGTAGAGCCATACAATGCAAGCAGGCAGCCTATACTCCAATTTTGGCCAAATTGGGTAAAGGTCGACACGTCTATGTGCGCGCGTAGCCCCGCCCCTCACGTAGCGCGTGGGCGGAAACATTGCAAATGCATGGCTTCCTATACAAACATACGGGGAAACTTCAAAGGGCCATAACTTTAATTGTAAGGTGTGAATCAAAATTTCCCGCCATCAAAATTCTAGTTTTGACCCATTCTGCGTGCCCATGTAAAAATTATCCCCCCAAGTGCTCCCAAACCCCCCATGAATTAGATTATTTAATTATTTAATTATTTAAATTTGCTTTTTTTTTCTACTTGTTGTGTAATTAAGTCGTTGCGGTTAATAGTTAAGAAAGAATGCTTTGATCTTGCTTTGATGTGGGCAATTACCGGCCTTTTCTTCAGGGGCCACTTCCGGTCGCTAATTACACGCGCATAATCATCCCTGGCCGATTCTGGACACGCCCACCTTCGACCAAAAGCACTCGTATGGCCTCTTCGGCCACGCCCCTTCACGATTCGCTAATTGAATTAGCCATTCCTGACGCTCACGCCCACGCAATTAAATGGTACCTTAAAAAGATTTCCATTCTGAAGATATAATAAAATTTCTATAGCATCTAGTTCAGATACCTGACAGAGAAGGAGAGAGATATATAGATCTACAATATTTATATGTACGTGTATTATTATTATTAGTGCCTGTATTTACCGAAAGGAGGTGTGGTCAACTCGATCTAGCTCGAAGGAGTGTATCTCTAAGAGGACACGGGTCGTTTGTCATCCTTCAGTTTGCAGGCTCTTCTCCTGGTGAGCATCAAAGACAAGAATGAACACGAAGTCAGCTCTGCTCGATCGAATGCTCGCACTAGTATCCCGCCACGACCGCGCTCTGCTTGCATTTGATTGGTCGTTTCAAGTCACATGATGCGCGGGCCGCCGTATCGCAGCTGAGTTTCAGTTGCCTGCAGCTGCACAGAAGAGCGAACTCTCACTGCATGCACTGGGTATGAACCAAAGAAATTTTCTACAAAAGCTCTATTGAAGAGTTACAGTTCGAGTCAGAAGAAGGTCTGGCAGAGTTTTGAACTTAATTGGTATGATATTTGATATGTATGGGAGAGCATAGCTAAAGGTGCTAGCCGCTATCTAATAGCAGGGGCAATCCACTTTAAATAATTGTCAACTTTCGCTGTACCTATTCTACATTGACGGTAAATACCTCTTTTTTTCATAATTCAGTTCTGAAAGAGAGGGTAGCCACCAGACTGAGGACACTATAAGAGCTAGCTATGCAATTCTGGACAAACACAATGTCATGACAGTTGGACTTTTCTGCTGCATTTTAAGGTAATTTTGAATAATATAAAATTTCTAGTATTTATCATATTTGGAGGGGCCAGGTGGTGAGTAGCCTCGTCCCCAGGCCTTCTGAGGAAAGGAAGACCTGGTAATATCCACTGCATGTGCATGCACTACGTTTTCCATATAGCTAATTTACTGTAAAATATAAAGTGTCCGTAAACTAATTGTGAAACGGTCCATTTGTCTAAAGAATACAGAATGACCTCCTGACCTTTGTACTAGCGATTGTGGTGCTGTTTAGGCCTTTCCTCCCCCCCACCCCCAGAAGGCCTGGGGAGGAGATTAGATAGTGAGGGGCATCCCACTTTATTTATTATTTTGCTTCCGGAGCAAATTCCTTCACTTGCCCAATGTTTTCCTGCAGTCTTATTTGCAGTCTATACCTGGTATGTGTTGCATGTGCATCCTGCTGTTGCTTGCAAAGTGCAAGTAAACACTCTGAACAATAGATCACTGCAGTGAATGGTGACAATGACTCTCACTTGTGTGCATGAGCAGAAAGTACCGTATAGCGGGAAACTTTCGAGGGAGAAAACTTTCACGAATTTCGCGATTTTTCAGCCATCCGCGAAAGTTTTCTCCACGAAATTCTAGGCATGCCACACCCATTATGCTACCATTCCACAAAAGTTTTCTCTGTGAAAAGCTCCTTTCTACCGATCCGCGAAAGTTTTTTCCCTCAAAAATTTCCCGCTATATGGTACGTGATCGGCTAGAGCTGTGGTTGATAGTTACAGGTGTACATGACCAATGCTAAATGCCTTAGTGGCCAGTCAACCCTCAGCTTCCCCTCCCCCTCTAGATTCAATGTAAATTCAATTACTATTATTGTATATTGAACTTTGACCCGTAATACAAACATATGGGAAACGCGTGGGCGGAAACACGTATGATAATTTCCCATATCAGTCGTGTTCGTCACGTGCAAAATCCGTATCAGTCGTGTTCGTCACATGATCGCCATATATACAGTGTTGAAACGTTGAACAATGGTTGAACGTTGAGCGCCAGAGAAGAAAGTAAGTTGCTGCTATCAGTCATTTTTGTTGCCCGAGTTAGATAAATGAGCCACGGTGCCGCTGCCCTTACCTTACTTAGCTATACGCCTTAGTCTTCGGTGCCTGAAATGACAGCGGCCATCGCCGAAACGTAGCAGTCCCTTCTTAGCTTTGCCGCTAGAGCTACTAAAGCTCCAGTACAGAATAGGCTTCTTAAATATACGATAAATACCTTATTGCCATAGTAGAACGACGATACCTCGGAAATACCACTCGTTCATTGCCTTTTGCACTATTACTCGTGCTTCGCACTCGTAACAATACGCGGCAATTAACTCGTGATATTTCCCGGTATCGTCGTTCTACTATGGCAATAAGTATATATTATTGTGTTGCTTATAGGACCACTAATCAATTAATGCTTTAACTTTGTGCATGCACGTCACACCCCCTCCCACACCCACCCCCTCGGGCAGCCCATTGTCCCGTCCCCCCCCCCCCCCCCCCCCCAAATTTCAGACTAGATAAAAATTAATCATGAGTATTTCAAGCTCAATTTTGCCATGTTTGATGGTTTGGTTGCCATTACAACTCAGCTACTAGTAGGGGTCTACATATCCATTGTAGCATATTAGATAATTATACGCACAGCTAGCTTTACCCTTATAATACCTTTGGATGCCTTGTTACGATGCAAATGCGATCTAACGCAAATGCGATCTATCAACACTTAGAAAAATTCGACAGGGAAAAAAAAAATCAAAGTGTACAGCAAGATTTGAACCCGCTCTATTCCGTTAAGAGCCCAACCACTCGGCCACCACCGTTGTTGCTGCTGGCAGCCGTTATTTCAACTATTTTATAGACAAACCCTACACAACCCAGCCCCCAGCCCCTAGCCCTCCCACACTAACCCTGTTAACCATTCGCACCCATTCCCAGACCTCCCACACTTACCCTGCTAACCATTCGCAATCCATCCCCTGACCTCCCAGCCCCTCCCATCCATATCGTCCAGCGATCGTGGCGGCGTATATTATACGTACCGGCGTATCGCGAACGGGTCGGGATCGCATTTGCGTCGTTACATGCCTCAACCATTCTCCAAGACCTATGGACCTATCATTACTATAGTCTCAATGCATTCAGTGACATTTCCCCGATAATGCATAATACCGTGTGACATCCCTGTATGCTTTTTCACTCTCCTCCCGTGCGTAGGGTACGAAGCGATGTCACATTGGTGTAGCTTTATACCCTATAGGCCGCAGCAAGAGGGCAATAAAGCGTACAATCATTCATAGTACCCCAAGTTTTCTTGGGGTAGTTGGCGCATGGGTGTGCAATAGGTACCAGGTCCTTTCTCCTCCCCCTCAAAGGGCCTGGGTTCAACGCTAGTCATAAACCTAACAGAAGAGGTATAGGATACGACACAGAATTTCTATTCAATTCAGCTGTTAAATAATTATAGGAATTAACATTTTCATAGCACAATATACAATAGGTGATATTTCTACTTTTCTTGAAGTGTTGTGTTATGTATCCCAGCATTCATCCCTGCACGCATGCACCTTACATATTAAAGCATACCTCGATAAAACACAATGTCATAATAATAAATTAAATAATATAATCATCTGATAATATTATTATTGTGTTATTATTCAGGTAGCTGATCTGGAGAACAAGCACCTTGAACCCCACAAGAATTTTCTGATAAACACTGGCTACCTGATTGTCTACTATAATAATATAAACATATCAGTGACCACAAATGCACAATTATTTGTATTATAATAATTATTATTATTGTAGTGTGTATGTGATCTTATTATTGTGTAGAATAACCGTAGACTGAAAGGATGTGGGTGGAGCAACTGGTTTCCATAGCAACAATCCATGTGCATGCAGTATAGTAGTCATGCAAGATTATCTTGCAAGATTCCTGTAGAAATCTTGCATGACTCTTGTAAGATTCTTGCATGCAAGATTAATGTCTTGCATGGCTGCAAGGCTTGCAAGAGGTCTTGCAAGCCAGTGCTTGTAAGATTCTTGCAAGTTCTTGTAAGATTGTGGCCATTTCTCTTGCAATTTGCAAGATTTTTGAGCAAGCATACAAGATTTTCAGGCAAGATGTGTAAGATTTTGCTGCAAGCCTGATATGCAAGGTTCTTGCAAGAAGCAAATGTATGGGTTATCATAATGGTAGCATGCAGTGTATACCTTTATTCTTTGATACTGTGCTTTGCAGATCAGTTATCTAGGAAAGGTTAGGGAATGGCACCTATCTCTGTCACTATATAATAATACCGTAAATCACGAATATTTCATGTCTAAAATTTAATATTTCATGCGATAAATTTTCATGTTAAATAATTTTCGGACAAACGACCCTGTACCACATTTAATTTATCGTTAATATTGCGTATGTATTTTCGTGCGTTTAATTTTCGCACAAGCCAGGCTGTCCGAAAATATTTTAACAACGAAATATTCGCGATTTATGGTATATAAACTGACAGTCTTTACAACTAGTAGAATTAAGCACTTGGGAGCCACTGCCTATTTACTCTTTCCACTAGACAACTGACTTGCAAAGCACAGTAGCAGTTATAGCAGATGAAGTCGCTACCATTATTTACACAACTGCCATCCCAGGTGCATCTACATGTACAGCTGCTAAAAGTCTCACGAGTTCACCAATTAATGGGTTTCTATCATGCTTAACATCAAAAATTAAAGATGCAAGCATGACACTAATACCGTATATACACCGTAGTGTCTCGAGCAAGTGCCCATGATTCCCGGGTAAGTGCCCATGTACCGGTCACTTAGCGGCTTCTATACAAACGTACGGAATTTTGATCCCATGGCAGGTAAGCGCCCATGCGGGCCAAAATCACAAGTTATGTCTATAAACATCCATGCATATAGCCATGGGCACTTATCTGGGACACTATACAGGATGTACATAGAAATTTTGCTAGGTGAACATTTTTGTCCCATGTATACATGTATAGAGGATAATAATAATAATTATTACGATGATGATGATGATTGGCCTTTACCGCATTAGCGAAATTTCTGCAATACAAAGGTACATGTAGCCGGGCTTGGTTAAATTTTTATCCCGCGAAAATTTTCACATAGCGTCTCTATAGGTAGTTGTTTAACTGGGTGCAAAATGTCAAGAGTGACTGGACTGTCACAGGTGGATGCATAAAGCTAGCAGAAGTTTACTACAGTATAGTACTATTAATTTTAATGGCATAATAGGTATTATTCCCTCTCATCTAATCCCACTACATGCATGGTACCCCATGCAACCACTCACCAACATGTTCACAATTAATTATACTTGGGTATCGGGCGACAGGGGTATTGGGCAACAGAGAGTGCAGAAAAAGTCCGCCACACAACAACAACATCAACACTCTATCACATACAAACAGCTACATAAAGTGACTAGCTGGAATAAGGAGGGATGGGCCAATGAAAACATAATTGTGCACCAGACTGTACACAGTTTTAGGGTATGCGGCCAACTATACCCATGGGAAAAACCTCTCACACATAAAAAAACCTTTGATTAAGGAAAAACTGTGAGAGAGAAAAACCCGAAAAGAAGAATCCCTGGTATAACAAAAAAATTGGGGTGGAGTTCTCTCCATTCATTAGAGTGTTAGATCTAGTCTGGTCAGGTAGATCTCTGCTCAGCTCTGTTCCGTCAGCAAGTTGCATGCATTAATTTAGAGCTGCATATTATGATACTCAAACAAAACAGACAATGTCATGGGGCAATAAATGCACTGATATAATATAATTATAGAATCCATGTACATACCTGGGACGAAAAAACTGCTCTACACTGTGAATTGGAATCGCCGAGAGAGTGACTACTACTCAAAGTATCCACTTTAAATATGTTATACCCACCAGCTGAGCCAAACCGTCCATGCATGCAACATAAACAAACAACCCAGCGTCTCCACTGTGACAACGTTAACCAACAACCATCTCCCAGACATAATGCATACATGCATACACAGAAATGATAAGAGAATATTTTCCTTCTAATTCACTGCATTCAAATGACAGAAAATATATTATGTAGATAGTGTACATGTATATATACATGATCATACTGTGCTTGTTATATTACTGCATGGCTGTGAGAGTGTAGTGAAACGTGCGTGACGGGCTAGATGAACAATAAATCACACACACCATGGATTGGGTGAACCCACATGCATCCCCCTGACGATGCCACTTGATGCAGGGGCGTAGCTAGCCCATGAACATTGGTGTGGCTGAAGTGGGGGTTGATGCTTAATTTTGTATACAGCCAAGATTTGGGAGCTGATATTTTAATAGCATTATTTGCATAAGCTCAAAATATGTAACAATCTTATGAAGATTGGTGTGGCGAGAGCCACACTCTGCCATACCCTGGCTACGCCACTGCTTGATGTAGCTATACGATATAATAGCCTCTTATCAATAATTCTGTAATTTAAAGTTGGCTGCTGTAACAGGATTAATCATAATCATGCATCTTACTCTCCTGAATATCTATACTTACTCCTTATGCACATTATGATCAGGGATGCTACATCGAGTGATTGATATAATACTAGTGGTGATGAAAATCATCTGTGCGGGGCGAGCCTTCGCAAAAGTCACAAATACTCACCTTTCCAGTTCTATGCCTTGCCTACACTTGAGCATAGATTATGACTCGAGTTATCGATGGTGCAGTGCGGGCGTATGCGCATGCGCATGACGAACATTACCTTACACATTCAAAATTTCTCCTCACTGAAATGATCACCCCACAAACATATATAATATTATATATACATAAAAAACTGCTTCCTGTCTCTTGTGTATTCGGGGCTCGCTCAGGCTCACCCCGAATTATAAGTAGAAACATGCAAATGGTCAAATACACAATTGTGTGTTGACTGTGCAAATCAACCTGTATATACGAGAGACTTACCCTAGACTAAGTGCCTGTTTGAACAAAGGGAGGGGAGCTGGAGAGAGTGAGGGGATGGGACTTCAATGGCGGATCTAGAATTTCCTGAAGGGGGTTCTGTTTTAGGCTTGCGCGCGAAGCGCGCGCAAAATGTTGGAAGCCACGCCCACTTTCGGCTATAAACCACGCCCATTTTGATCGTTGAGAGCAACCACCACTGGTAGCTACCAGCCCAAGCGATCGATTTTTGAACGAATTTTCTGCTGAAGCATGCTAAGGTGAGCCACAACAGCAGTTTTCTTAGTTCTGTAGCCAGAGAGGGGGGTTCCAGTTAGCCTATCATCACAACTAGGTGCAGCCCAAAGGGGGGTTCGGTCGAAACCTCCGAAACCCCCCTAAATCCGCCACTGGACTTCGAGGGAGTATGATATTGTGTGTGTAGTAATTATTTACTTCCTGGTATCATGTTATTAATGATTATTGTATCATGCATGTATTAACTATTATTTCCTGTTACTGATTTTGTAGGGCATTGCGCCTTAGCGCAACCGGCCCCATTGTCTTTAGCGCCCTTGCGCATACGGACTCTTTGTTTTGTGTTTCTCATATGTATGTACTGTGTGTATGTATCTATCTGGCATTGCCATATCTTGAGTCTCAATAATTCCGAGCGAAGCGAGGTTTCTACTCGGGCTTGAGAGTAGTTTCGTATGGCTTCATGGCGTATCTTTCGCGTGCGTATAAATTTTCTTTCTTGCTCTCTTCGGCGACACAGGCCACGTTGCCATGTGCTACTGAGTCGAAAGCTGTGGCCTCCCTCACAGGGGCGTAGCCAGGATTTATTGAAAGGGGGGGCTGAGTATAGAAAAGGAGTGCGCGCGAAGCGCGCGAAAAATTTTCGGTTGACCACGCCCACTAATCATGTCACGTGACCATGGTTAATTGATAGTAATTATTGTACTATGCAGTCAACCACGCCCATCGTTTGACCTTTCGACTGACTCGTATCTTGGAGCGGTGGCTGCCTAGCCTAAGCGCTTAGCAGCTGCGATTCTGAACGAGCTTAAAATAGTAAGTATAGAAACTTATCCTTAGTGTTTTGTATCATTTTAGTTGTAAATTTTATATAGTTGGTCATGCAGCTTCAGCTTGTCAGGCCAAGCTATTATACATCCATAGACAGTGGGCCCAACCACTGAGCCCACTTTGGGAAGACAAAGGGGGGGCTCGAGCCCGCTGAGCCCTATGCTAGCTACGCCCCTGCCTCAAGATGGTCATGCAAGGCCTACAAACTCTACTGTTCGGCTGGACTGTGCTTACCGGGTAAATCAATTTTCGCGCGGCCAAAAACGATCGCACCTTCTTGGCCCAAAGTTGTTCGTCCTGTCGCTGATGGTAAAGATGTTGCTAGCTGTGGCCTGTCAATTGGTCTACTCTTGGCTTCATTCTTCCATGACTGACGACATAATGGAGCTCCTTTTGCTGCTAGTACTTCAGCATAGACTAAAGAAACCACTCCCTTGTCACGTGATCTACACGTGCCACACAAATTTAATTTACAGCAGTACAGGGCCAGGGAAGGCGGGGGAATCCTAAAAATTTAATAATACGATTACAAATTCATCAATATAAGATATTGGTTGGCATAGCGCTAGCGGCTCGCTGAGCGAGGACTGCTACACAAAGTGTAACTCTAGTAATAATATTCTTATGCTGAGATCGCCACCTAACTAAGCGTGCAGCTCGGTCGCTAGGAACTAACAAACCTTACAATTGGCGACGAGGATCATGGCAGATGAAAGTGGCGACGGTATGGGTGCCGGGAGTGGCACTGGGGACTCTAGCTCTACTGCTGCAGCTACCGCGGCTACTGCGCCCACTGTTCGGGTAGCAGGAGTCATTGGGGTCGTAGCTCCCTTCAACGGTAAAGAGGAGGAGTGGATCGACTATGCAGAACGACTGGAACATTATTTCATCGCGAACGACATAACTGATGTCGCTAAAAAGAGAGCAATTTTGCTCAATGCAGCAGGAGCGTCTACCTATCGTTTGATCAAAACCCTGGCACTACCCGGAGTACCCAAAGACCTCACGTTTGAACAGATTGTTGAGAAGGTCACAGCTCACTACAACCCCAAACCGTCGGTGATTATCAAACGCTTTGAATTCAACACGAGAGTTCAAAAGGAAGGGGAGTCCGTAGCCGAATTTGTAGCGGCTCTTCGAAAGATTACGGAGCATTGTGAGTTCGGTACGTTTCTGGATGACTTATTACGCGATCGTCTAGTGTGTGGAGTGCTCGACAAGAAAGTTCAGCACCGTTTCCTCCAAGAATCTAAACTCACCTACAAGCAAGCATTCGACATGGCTATAGCAGCAGAAGCAGCCCGCAAGGATGCAAAGCGACTCCAAGAACACAGGGAGGAAACATGTTCAAGGGAAACACAACCCCCTGAGACTGAGGAGAAATCGACTCCTGTCAATCGAGTGACAAAGAACGCACCTCGAACCGATGGCCGTGGCAAAACCGAATGCCACAGGTGTGGTGGAAAGCACCCAGCAGCCCGCTATAAATTTAAGGATTACGAGTGCCACTTCTGCAAGAAAAAGGGCCATTTAGCTGCCGTTTGCAGAAAGAAAAAGAGAGTTGCAGCGAGGAGCGAGCCTAAACGTGAACAGGCCCACCACATCACAGATAACTCTGACGACGATAACGACGACGAGTACAACTTGTATCGAGTTAGTAGTGGTTCGACAAAGCCACTGCTCGTAACCGTGAAATTGAACAGTGTCGATACGGAAATGGAAGTTGATACTGGAGCGTCAGTCTCCATAATGAGCGAGGAGAAATTTCAGCACTTCCGAGGGAGCACCTCTGTTACACTCCAGCCGTCCAAAGCAAAATTGTTCACTTACACAGGAGAAGCTATTGGAGTTCTTGGCTCCACGGAAGTGACAGTGGAGCAGGTTGCTACCCTACCTTTGATCGTGACGAAGGGTACGGGACCATGTCTACTTGGCCGAAACTGGCTAGCCAAGCTACGATTGGACTGGCAGCAAATATTCTCCGTCAGGACTGGTCAGACGTTACAGACGGTACTCGATAAGTATCCCGATGTCTTCAAGGACGACTTGGGGACAGTAAAAGGGCTCAAGGCGAAAATTCACGTTGATCCGAAGGCCACGCCCTTGTACCACAAAGCGAGATCAGTTCCCCTGGCGCTAAGGGAGAAAATTGAGACAGAGTTGGATCGGCTCCAAGCACAAGGCATCATAGAGCCCGTGCAGTTTTCGGAGTGGGCGGCTCCGATTGTCCCTGTCATCAAGAGTGACGGAAGTGTCAGAATCTGCGGTGATTATAAAGTTACCGTTAACAGGGTGGCCAAACTTGACAAGTATCCTCTTCCGCTCATTGACGATCTGTTTGCCTCGTTGGCGGGAGGCAAGCGATTTACGACGCTTGACCTTTCCCATGCTTATCAGCAAATCAAGTTGGACGACGAGTCTCGACAGTACGTCACAATCAGCACCCATAAAGGATTATTCCGTTACAACCGGTTACCGTTAGGAGTGGCGTCAGCCCCCTCAATTTTCCAGAGGACGATGGAAAATCTGCTCCAAGGCATCCAAGGTGTCTGCGTCTATATAGACGACATTCTAATCTCGGGTCGTACCGATGAAGAGCACCTGGAGCATCTTGATGAAGTTCTCCGCCGACTAGCAGAAGCGGGGATGCGACTAAAGAAAAAGAAATGTGCTTACCTACTCTCAGCAGTGGACTATCTAGGCCACGTGATCAATGCTGAAGGTCTACGCACATCAGATTCCAAGGTTGCAGGGATTGTGAAGGCTCCTGCTCCTCGAGATGTTTCAGAGTTGAGATCCTTCCTGGGACTCGTAAATTATTACGGAAAGTTTCTCCCAGACCTTGCAAACACACTCTCACCCTTGTATGCGTTGCTGCAAAAGAAAAAGAAGTGGTCATGGGGTGCCAACGAAGAGGAAGCCTTCCAAGCAGTGAAAAAGTTGCTACAGTCGTCTCGTGTACTGGTTCATTTTGACCCCAGCCTACCTCTCATTCTATCTTGCGATGCGTCTCCATATGGGTTGGGAGCGGTGTTATCCCACAAGATGCCAAATGGAGAGGAAAGACCTGTGGGATTTGCATCTCGTACACTGACAGCTACTGAGCTGAAGTACTCACAGTTGGACAAGGAGGCTCTCGCGATTGTTTTCGGAGTCAAAAAGTACCATTCGTACCTCTACGGTCGACAGTTTGTGTTGAAAACCGACCACAAGCCCCTAACACACATCTTTAAGGAGACTCGAGCTATTCCTACTCTCGCATCGGGCAGGATCCAACGCTGGGCATTGATCTTGAGTGCCTATAGCTACACGATTCAGTACAAACCTGGCAAAGAAAATTCGAACGCGGATGCATTGAGTCGGCTCCCAGCACCAGGATCAAAGAAGGAACCACCGAGACCTCCTGAAGTCGTGCACTTAATGGAGTACCTTGACTCTTCGCCGGTGTCTAGTGCACAGATCCGAACGTGGACCAATCAGGATCCGTTGTTGTCGAAAGTTAAGAGATGGATTCTTTCAGGATGGCCCGACCCCACCCCGAGTGAGGAAGAAGAGCTCAAACCATTTTCAAGGAGGAGGTATGAGCTAAGTGTAGAAGATGGGTGTGTATTGTGGGGGAGTAGGGTAATTGTGCCTCAAAAAGGGAGACCCCGAGTTTTGAAAATGCTTCACGAAGCTCACCCGGGTATCAGCCGCATGAAAGGGCTCGCTAGGGGTTACGTCTGGTGGCCAGGTATCGATGAGCAGCTTGAAAAGTGTGTTAAGTCTTGTGAGACATGTCAAGTCAATAGGAAATCCCCACCAGCAGCACCGATGCATGCGTGGTCCTGGCCCAACAAGCCGTGGTCAAGGGTGCACATAGATTACGCGGGGCCATTCATGGGGAAGATGTTTCTGGTGATCATTGACGCCCATTCGAAGTGGATGGAGGTCCACAAGACAGCCTCTAGCTCATCTACTGCTACTATCGGTTTACTCAGAACCACATTTGCAACACTAGGCCTGCCTGAGGTGATTGTTTCAGATTACGCAGCCAACTTTACGTCTGAGGAATTTTCAGAATTTCTGAAGCGCAACGGCGTGAGACATGTCCGAACCCCTCCATATCACCCCGCCTCAAATGGCCTCGCAGAGCGAGCGGTTCAGTCGTTCAAGGAGGGAATGAAGAAGCTGAAAGATGGCTCAATTGACACTAAGTTGGCTTGCTTTCTTTTTAAGTACAGAATGACGCCTCAAAGTAGTACAGGCATCTCTCCCGCTGAACTCATGTTTGGTCGTCGTCTGCGAACACAATTCGATCATTTACATCCCGATATGAGCAAGAAAGCACGTGATGCTCAACTTCGACAAGCCAAGGGGCACGATGTTCGTACAAAGCCGAGAGAATTTAATGTTGGAGAGCTAGTGTATGCACGGAACTACAGTCCTGGTCCAATGTGGTTACCTGGAGAAATTGTGGAGAAGCACGGATCCACCTTATACACTGTGTTATTGACAGATGGCCGGAGAGTTAGGAAACACACGGATCAGTTGATGACTCGAGTAAGGCCAGCTGAAACTGCTCGTACTGAGAGTAATGCGAGTAATGGACCAGAAGAGTGTGATCCAGTTGAGTATCCAACTGTAGTTTCGCCTACTGAGACTGTTCCGAGTGCAGAGACAGGGAGTAGAGATACTCTTCCTGAAAGTGAAACACTATCTCCTGATCCTGAGCCAGAACCAAATCTGGACTCGACTGCTAATGGTGCACACAACCCAGAACCTGAACAGGAGCAATCTGCACCTCCTGAGATACGACGTTCTAGTCGATCTAGACAACCTCCTATGAGGTATGGTGATTACCGTACTTATTGAACTGAACAGTTAAGTTTTGTTTTAATGATTTGTGTTCATTTAAGAGGGAGGAATTGTAGTAATTATTTACTTCCTGGTATCATGTTATTAATGATTATTGTATCATGCATGTATTAACTATTATTTCCTGTTACTGATTTTGTAGGGCATTGCACCTTAGCGCAACCGGCCCCATTGTCTTTAGCGCCCTTGCGCATACGGACTCTTTGTTTTGTGTTTCTCATATGTATGTACTGTGTGTATGTATCTATCTGGCATTGCCATATCTTGAGTCTCAATAATAATAATATTCTTATGCTGAGATCGCCACCTAACTAAGCGTGCAGCTCGGTCGCTAGGAACTAACAAACCTTACAGTGTGCATGACAGAAAATAATGGCCATGAAACCTCAGAGTATCCAAGTGACATTCCGTTTATATAACATAGGAGTAGGACAGTACATTGTCAAATGGTATTGATTAACATTCATACTTTCATGATCATGTGGGAGACATGCAAGTAATTGTTACTCATGTTTTTGTCATTCCAGTGGCTATCGAAGTCATTATTGGAGTGGCCTCGTCAGCAGCACTGATCATAGGAATCCTCATCATTGTTATTGTAGTGTTATCTATGTTAGTCATCAAAGGAAGGAAGCCTCACCGTGACCACCAATGCACATGTCAAGGTTATAATTAGCGCGAGTCAAAGTGTTATCCTGCTTTTGAGGCCGGCAATAATTGGTTTCAACATGTGCATACATTTCTCTTATAGCAACTGACACGGATATTGAAACAAAGCCAAATGAAGTTTATGGACTTGTATCTGGACAAACAACCGGACATCGTGACCGTGAGTTTTATGAAGCCTTGATCATGATGCATGTTATGTACACAATTCAAGATACATATAAGGGCACTCAGAATTAAATATTTGTTTGATCTGACCGACTGTAAAATTTAAAACATCCAATAGCTGAGTTTACTACAGGCATATATACCAACTCATAGTTTTAATAGGCCTGTCTTAAAAAGCTACCACACAGCACAAGCCTCTAGACAGATGGAATTTACATAGAAATAATGACACTTATAACTAATTATCATCCACCCAACCAACCAACCCTACTATTAATTTTTGTGGTCATGTTAATTCAAACAAACAATTTATTGTAATCATGTAATTGTCAAATGCAAAGTAAGTATATAGATAGGGATGGCAGGATTATGAAGTACACAAGCAAGTCTTAGAGTGAGCCGTAGAGATATTGAACAAACAACAACATTGTTCAAGCAACAGAGTTTTTTTTTATAAAAAGAAAACATGTACAGTGGAACCCCTCTATAACGGCCACCATTGGGGAATGAGGTAGTGGCCTTTATAGAGGGGTGGCCTTCCCCCTCTCCCCGCGAAGGTTGGGCTCCGCCCAACTAGGTATAGACAGGGCGGCCGCCCATCAGGGGTGGCCGTTAAGAGGGGTTCCACTGTATAGGCAGACATTTACCCTGCCACACGATATAATCACACATTTGCGTTTTCTGATTCTGGGTGGAGTATGCAAGTAATGCCAGAAGTAGAGAAATATTAAATTTTGTATTTAGAGTTGAGATGCCACTGCAACAAATAGCTCCATCATTTCTTCTCTAAGATTACTTATATAGCTATACTGAGCCAGTAGTTCGGGCATGTCCTCATTACTGTAACACGCAAGAGAGATAATCATACATTACTAGTATAAAATATTTATGAGTGCATAATAATATGTTCAGAACCTATTCACAGGAAAAACATCCTTACACTTCATAATAATATTGTATATATGATTGTGCCCTCCGAAAGTTTTATATATGTATCCCTTCAAAAATCTTATATATATCTACACAAGAGAAAAGTCCTTAGCTAGACAATGTAGTATTGAGATGGCTAGAAGTGCCCATGTGCCCTTAAAAAATCTTACACAAGAGAAAAATCCTTACACATTATTTCCATGTTCAGTGGGGCAGTGCAGGGACAGATAGGAGTGCCCATGTGCCCTTAAAAAGTCTTATACAAGAGAAAAATCCTTACACATTATTTCCATGTTCAGTGGGACTGTGCAGGGACAGATAGGAGTGCCCATGTGCCCTTAAAAAGTCTTACACAAGAGAAAAATCCTTACACATTATTTCCATGTTCAGTGGGGCTGTGCAGGGACAGATAGGAGTGCCCGTGTGCTCTTAAAAAGTCTTACACAAGAGAAAAATCCTTACACATTATTTCCATGTTCAGTGGGGCTGTGCAGGGACAGATAGGAGTGCCCGTGTGCTCTTAAAAAGTCTTACACAAGAGAAAAATCCTTACACATTATTTCCATGTTCAGTGGGGCTGTGCAGGGACAGATAGGAGTGCCCGTGTGCTCTTAAAAAGTCTTACACAAGAGAAAAATCCTTACACATTATTTCCATGTTCAGTGGGGCTGTGCAGGGACAGATAGGAGTGCCCGTGTGCTCTTAAAAAGTCTTACACAAGAGAAAAATCCTTACACATTATTTCCATGTTCAGTGGGGCTGTGCAGGGACAGATAGGAGTGCCCGTGTGCTCTTAAAAAGTCTTACACAAGAGAAAAATCCTTACACATTATTGTAAATATTCTCTGTGTTGGTAGTATGCGGTTCATAGCTATCTATATGTATGCTGAAAATCCTTACACAACAGAAATTTCCTTACACATACATAGTTATTGTAGCTACATGTATACAATGGGGCTGTGAGACAAGAGTAGCTACCAGTGACAAGTGTCCTTAAAAAAATCCTTACACAAGAGAAAAATCCTTACATATGGCAGTATGTAGCCATTTATGCCCAACAATAACTACATGAACTATAATTGACGATCTTGCAAGGGTCTGCAAGACCTGAAGTGAGGTCAAAATTGTACGAGGAGCGTAAGGCAAGAATATGACAGTGTGTATAGTCTCCTAATTACCCGAATGACAGCAAATTCAAAGTAAAATTTAACTCACGTGACCATTACATAATCAACCTTGTACTTGGCGCCCTTTCAGTCTTCTTTTTTCCCTATAATAATAGGAATATAGGGAGGGAATTAGTGCAGTTTATCTGGCACTCAGGGTGGGACTGTCATATTCTTGCCTTACGCTCCTCGTACAATTTTGACCTCACTTCAGGTCTTGCAGACCCTTGCAAGATCGTCAATTCTCTCCTACCCGGTTTTATCATCAGACAAGGAAATTTGTCCAGTTCTTACATTGAGGGAATACCTCAAGAGAACGAGCAAGGACAGAAAGCACAGTAAATTGTTTCTGTCATATATCAAACCTTACAGCCCAGTAAAGCCCTGTTCGTTAGCACGATGGCTGAAAGAGATTTTGGCTGAAGTGGGGTACCAAGATTTCAAGGCTCATTCAACTAGAGGAGCAGCAGTATCGGCTGCCTATTCTCAAGGCATGTCAGTTGCTGACATCGTCAAAATTGCGGATTGGTCATCCGACAATATGTTCAAAACACATTATTATAAACCTTTATTAGATAGCAAGAGTGATTCTTTTTCTCAATTATTTGCCAATAATTAGCATCATACTATTATTCAATGATTGGTTTGGTTTCTGTTAAACCATTGAACACTTACCTCCCAAACATGAGTTGGTTGAGGAATTCATACATTATTTGATTATTAAAATTCGAAGAAAATGATTGCTTTGAACTACACACTGTCATATTCGCAGCCTGCAGCTCCGAAGTACAATTTTATTTGTGCCCGGCTTGGATGTCTTGGTTAGCTCTGCTAAGGAGAAAGTCACTCCCCTTTCACTGAATCTCATCCTCTCAATATCAAGAGCATGAAGCTCAGAGCACCTGCTGGCATTTGCCAATGCCATTAACATCACCAACTTTAGGGATAACTGCTTTCTCCCTAGGCTGGCATTATTTCCCCAACCACGTAAATGTTGTAAGACGACCTGAACGTCCCATGTTGACGTATATCGTGGTTGCGGTGGTCTTTTATTATAGATGCCCTTCATAAGCCTGCTGACTAGTGGATGTTTTCCAGCCACTACTCCTTCAATGGGAGTGTGCGTCATTGATATTGCTGAACGATATGAGTTTATCGTCCGATACTGCTTCCCTTGTTGATACTGGAAGGCAAGAAAATCCAAGATCCCTCTCAGTGGAGAGTTTATGGCTTCATAACCATTCTCTGCACACCATGATTCCCACTTTCTCCAACTGCATGAGTAGGACTGTTCAGTGTTGGATCTCCAAGATGCCAGAATGAGGTTTGATGCTCCTTCTGAAATTCTCTGGTTGTTGAGGGATTTCCTGACACTATCCACGCGGCTAGATTCAGTGATCCTTGAACTATTAGAGGATGAATCTCTCCTCTGTGGTTCTGTAACAGATCGGGAGTTGGCTGTAATCTCACAGGCTCTCTGATTGCCATCGACTGCAGCACCGGATACCAGGACTGTGTCGGCCACATTGGTGCAATCAGCACCAGTCGTGACACCTTCTCCTGACGTACCTTGGTCAGGCATCTTCCAATCAGTGAGAACGGAGGGAAAGCATATCCTTGTATGTCCGTCCACTGCTGTGATAGGGCATCTGTCGCCAGTGCTCCTGGATCTGGCTTCCAGCTCATATACTGATGTAACTGGGCTGTTAGCCGAGATGCAAACAGATCCACTGAACAGGGGCCTAGCTGCTTCATCAAGAGGCTGAAGACTACTGGATTCAATTTCCATTCCGAGCTGTCTCCCAGCATTCTGGATTCCTGATCCGCAACCTGGTTCAGCTTGCCAGGAAGGTGCTCCGCTGATAGAAACATCTTTCTGTCGAGGCACCATGTCCACATCTGTGTGGTCATTTTCATTAATTGAGGGGAGTGTGTACCTCCCATGTGGTTGATATAATACATCGTTGTCGTGTTGTCGACTTTGAGTCTGATATGAACACCCTGCATATTCTTCACAAATGACTGCAGTGCTAGAAATGCTGCCAACATCTCCTTGCAATTGATGTGAAGTGATGATTCCTCCTTGGACCACTGACCTCTTGTCCTCACATTCCTGCAACATGCTCCCCATCCCGTGTTGGAAGCATCCGATTCGATGACTACCTCTGGAGGTGCTTGATGGATCGGTCTGCCATTGACCATGCTTAAATTCACCCTCCACCAGTGAAGGTCTTCTGGCTCTGAGGATTCAGAGTCACTTTCGTATCGTATGAGTGGAGGAGGATCCCTTCGTTCTTTTGGGCTTGCAATGATCTGTAATGTAGGGGAGCTGGCAGACCTGCTAGTTGTGTGGCCACTAACACGCCCACCATGTGTGCTAATTCCCTGAGCGTCATCTGATTGCTCTCCAAAGCTTGTTTGCATTTCTCCTTGATCTGCTTTACTCGTGTGGCAGTCAGTCTGAACATCATGTCCATTGAATCGATCAAAAAACCTAGGAACTCGATCTTCTGAGTTGCCTCGCTCTGGGATTTGTCTTCGTTTATCACAAATCCAAGGCTCTCCATCAGCGTCTTTGTTTTCTGAAAGGACTCTTCTGCCTGGTTCTTGGTCTTCCCGATAAGTAGGAAATCGTCCAGGTATGCAATCAAGCGAATTCCTTTCTCCCTGAGTGAGCCCAGTATTGGCTTCAATAGCTTCGTGAATACTCTCGGAGCAGCAGAGAGTCCGAAGGGGAGGGCTGTGTACTCGTATGTCCTCCCGTGCCATGTAAACTTCAGGAACTTCCTGAAGGACCGATGAATTGGTGTCAAGAGATATGCATCCTTGAGGTCTAATTTGCACATATAGTCCCCCCTGTTTAGGAGGTCCTTCACACAGCGGATGTCCTCCATCTTGAAGTGTTCGTAAATTACGAACTGATTCAAGGCCTTCAAATTTAGAATCAGCCTCCACTTTCCCTCGCTCTTGGGAACCAAGAAAACATTGCTCACAAAGCCCACCTCCTCCGGTGATCGAGTATCCTGTATAGCTCCCTTCTTCAGAAGAGATTCTATCTCTTGTGTGATTGCCTGATTTTGCTCCTGGCTGAGTGCAAACTGAGGTAAGCATGTTGGAGGTGGTTCCTGCACAAAGGGTATTCTGTATCCCTGTACTGTATCCATTATCCATTTGTCCTGTGTAATCTCCTGCCAATTTTGAAGAAAAAATTGTATTTTCCCTGCTTGGGGAAGCTTGTCGCCCTGCAACCTCAGGTTCAATTGTGCTGGTCGGTTGGTCTGCTTGGGGTTCCCCCCTTGTGACCAAGTCGATCGAAGATGCTCTTTTTGGGGTACGGCCTGCCAGGTGTGAATTTTCCCCTGGATTGACTGTTGTAGATCCTGCTGTGGCCTGTGTACGGGCTTTGATGCCTCCCGAACGCAGCCCCGTACCCGCTGGTTCGGCTGTCCTGAAAAAGAGGGGCTCTTCCCTTGTTTTGATTCTGAGGGCCTTGGTAGACCTTGGAGCTACGCGACACAATCCTCACAGCTTTTGATAAGGCACTGTCTGCTTCCACCTTTTTGACCAACTCGTCCTTAAATTTTTCTCCAAACAAATTGGAACCGGCCTCCTTAAAATCTCCCTTCGCATACTTTTTAAGGGATGAGTGGATTGCGTCCAATGCTATCTCTCTCCTTGTTTCTGACACAAGATTATTGGTATTCCCAATAAGCACAAGACTCCTCTGAATAATGTCCAGAACCTCGGGGACTGGTACTAATGCTTCTGGGTCATCTGCCATACCCTGCTCAGTCAATTCTGCCCACAAATTGGTGAGGGGGTTTGCTGCATAAAGCAGGCTCCCTTGGATCCTACTTAGTGCCGCATCTCTTGCTTTGTCCACCTTCTTCGGTGCAAAGTCTGAAACAAACTGGTCTAGTTTTGGCGGGGTCATAACCTTGGCGTTTGGCTTCGGGTGTCTCTTCAGCATGGCTGTCCGCTCCTCCTTGGCCAGCCCCTTTCGAAAGTGTTGCTCCAGATACTGGCCAATCACTTCCGGAACATCAAATTTATACTCATCCTTGTCCTCCTTATCCAGAGAAGGATCAAACAACTGAGGCTCTGTCTCACTGCCTGTGAGCTTCTGACGCTTACTTGTTGATTTTGAAGATTTCTTCCTCTTCCCAAGTGCATGAGTGAGCTTCTCTATAATGGCTGCAGCAGCGCCGTCGTCCTCGCTCTCACTCTCACTATCGCTGGGCTCCTCACTCGAAGAGTGCTGATCAGGCACTCTTTTTCGATGGGCGGAGCGGGTATTGTCAGTACCACGCCCCTTCGAGTTGCTGGAGGCAGTGTTGTCAGCACTGCCGTCCTTCCTGCTGGGCTCCCCAATAATCGGGGAGAGAATATCCTGTAACATGGTGCGATACCCTGGATTGTTGGCGATATATGCCAGATCCTCGTCGGATAGTGCCTTGAGCGACACCGTATCTTCCGAATTTCCACTCTCATTCTGATCATTGTTAGGTTGAGCCATCTTGCATCATCAAATGCATATGATGGGACGACGTTTTCAAACGCTAAACTGTTAATTTCGGCCTAACACTCAATACTTAGTCAACTTGCCAGCTGTCATCAACGAGCAAAAAAGAAGACTGAAAGGGCGCCAAGTACAAGGTTGATTATGTAATGGTCACGTGAGTTAAATTTTACTTTGAATTTGCTGTCATTCGGGTAATTAGGAGACTATACACACTGTCATATTCGCAGCCTGCAGCTCCGAAGTACAATGTACATTTTATTGTTAGTCAAGAGTATAATAATATGGCAATTAATATTAATAAAATAAGCAGTCGTTCATGCTCTTACACATGTACTGCGAAACCAACGTGGGAAAATTACAGCAGTGCAACCCACAGTCTTTTTATCTTCACTGATAGAAACCCTTTATAATATCACACAGCTACCCCACACACATACATTCTCATGACTCCATTCTTGATTTGCCTTAATATCAATGGGTCTTTTTTCAATCTCTAATTGATTTGTATACATAGTGTCTCTGAATAGCCTCTCTTGTTTCATGAGGTTTTTTTGGTTGTTCCAACCTAAGGCGTTCTTTGTGGTCTCTCCTGGATCAAAACCTTTCTAAGCCATTTATATTATCGTTCCCGTCCAATGCCTTCAGAATCTCTGGTGTGTTCCCATCCATGCATCCATGGCCTTCTCTGGTGGAGTCGTTCCCATCCACGGCCTTCTCTGGTGCACTCCCATCCACAGCCTTCTGACCATTCATGGCCTTCTCTAGTGTGTTCCCATCCATGGACTTCTCTGATTGAAAATTGTTCATATAACTATTCATAGTTGGCGCCTTCATTAATAAGACATTGCTCCCACCCTCTTCTTTAGAATCATCTTCATCAGTGGGTAGCTATATCCTGCTCATCATTACCACTAGCTGTGACTGTCATTCTATTGTCCTCAAATTAGCTAAGATATCCACTCTCGTTGACAGATTCACATTCAAGGAGGAAAAATTAATGTCGTTGCATAAAAATTAATGCCAATCAGAGCGATTAGCTATCAGAAAAAATAATAATATATGGGTATCGAAGATTGACATAGGGTATTAGTAATCTATACAGGCATGCATGCACACAGAGTGGACATGCATGGTGCATTTAGTAATGGTTTTAATTAGTGTGGTCCATCACGTTTCGCTTCTCTAAACTTATGATGGCAAGTTTTGTTTCAATGTGTCTATAGAGGTAAATTACTAAGGTAAATATTATTATGCTGGAATAATTGAGACTCGAAAGTAATAATAATTTATTATCAATATTGCCTACCGTTGAATACATAGCTAATGCATGCAGGCCATGAACTTTCTGCTCATGCGCACAACAGGCTAGGCAGGGACGGATCCAGGACATCAGGTTGGGGGGGTTATTCCGAGCGAAGCGAGGTCTCTACTCGGGCTCGAGAGTCGTTTCGTATGGCTTCTGGGCGTATCTTTCGCGTGCGTCAAAATTTTCTTTCTTACTCTCTTCGGCGACTCAGGCCACGTCGCCATGTGTTGCTGAGTCATAAGCTGTGGCCTCCCTCGAGATGGTCATGCAAGGCCTACAAACTCTACGGTTCTGCTGGACTGTGCTTACCGGGAAAATCAATGTTCGCGCGGTCAAAAACGATCGCACCTTCTTGGCCCAAAGTTGTTCGTCCTGTCGCTGATGGCAAAGATGTTGCTACCCGTGGCCTGTCAATTGGCCTACTCTTGGCTTTATTCTTCCAAGACTGACGACAAAATGGAGCTCCTTTTGTTGCTAATGCTGCAGCATAGGCGAAAGACACCACTCCCTTGTCACGTGATCTACACGTGCAACACAAATTTAATTTACTGGGAAGGGGAAACCCTAAAATATTCAATACAGGATATTGGCATAGTGGCTCGCTGAGCGAGGACTGCTGCACAAAGTGTAACTCTAGTATACTAAATAATCGCGCGCGAAGCGCGCGCGAAAATTTTGGCCACGCCCACTTTTGTGAAGACCACGCCCACATTGTTGCCGCGAACGAGACAAACAGCCCGAGATGTTAATGGAACCCGACTTTTTCATCGTACAAACAGGTTTTTAGCTATATTTTGTGTCAGATCAAGGTTCATTAGTTAAAGGGAGGGTGGTAAAGCTGGCTGTTTAGCCAAGCACAGCAAGCTGGTACAAGATATTCAGCCCTGGAAGGGGGGGGTCATCTGCCCCCCATGACCCCCCCCCCTGGATCCGCCCCTGCTAGGTCTATAGATAGTGCATCTAAAAATCATGATAGCTAGTAATACTTGTGATACTGTTTCACTATTTAGGGGGCTTGTCCAAAGTCCTTGTGGAAAAATTAACGTCATTATGACGTTAACTTTTTACCCCCCTCCCCCCCCTCTCTTAACGTCACAGCATTTCAACATAGATTCAACACTGAAACTCTGATTCTGCTCCATTTAGCCTATACACATTCGGTATTCACTTATATTCTACAGTGCTAGCTATGTCTTCATGGATTCATTGCATACCTGTGCTTCTTTGGCAGTTTCTTGCTTGCCTGTAGCTACGTGTACACTTTTAGCTTGACACAGCTGTCACTAAAATGCAAATTTTGACACTGCTGGAGGTGTGTCTAGACTTGTTCAACCACAAGAATGCATAATCACAACTAAAGCTCAAGTCTGCTGACAGTGCAGTTGTAAAACGTCATGGGCCTAGACCCCCTCCCCCCCTAACGTCATAATGACGTTAATTTTTCCACAAGGACTTTGGACAAGCCCCCTTAATTCGAAAGCGCTTGTGAACATCTTGATGAGATTGACTGGTACATGCTATTTACTTCAAGAGAAATAAATATCTGCTGGTCCAATTGGAAAGCTAGATTCCTGGAAGTGATGGTGGAGTGTATCCCCTGGTCTAGCTACCCTACGAGCAAGACGAAACTTACCCAGGCTTAGCTACCAAGTCCATCGTTCAGGCAATCAGATGGCGCAAATTGTTTAAAGCTAACAAATGGTCTAAGAGCACTTCAATGCATTAAAAATACCGAGCTGCTAGAAATCAATCAAGTCACTGCTACGTTGCATCTTAGTAAAGCCTACTATATACTACTTTCACAAGTTGAGGTCTTATAATTCGAATTAAATAATAATAATAATAAAATAGTAACAGTAACAATTGAATGATTTCTCAGTGAAAATCCTTAAAATAAAAAAAAAATGCTCTCTAATGGTGCAGAAGTCTCCAACGAACCGTAAAAGGCATCTCTTTTGAATATAACTTCTTCTCCAATTGCTTCAACACCAAATCTCCTCCACTCGCCAACACTCCATATTGAACCTAGCTACCAGGTTCTGCATGATATTGCCCCTCAGAACTGCTTTGCAATGAAGTGGAGGTGTACGACCTGATAGAAGTGTTGATCTTGATCCCAACAAATTTACTAGCCCCAGATGGCATTTTCACACTTGAAAGCTGCTTGATGCCATATAATATATATAGTGCCCACTCTTACTAGCTTCGTCCCAAGATCGGGGAGACTGGGGATGAGGCTACACTCTTACCACAGTGTTTTTATTTAATCTATCTCCAATATTACTATAGATCTTTCCCTCATTCACAGAAGCTTAATTGCCCGTATTGTTTCAGTTCCTAAGTCAGTGATTTGACTGCTGCCTCCAACCATGTCCACCGTCCCATATCTCCATCTGGTCTATTGTAAGTTGCAAGTTTTTGGAGTGGGCCATGTCCATCATTTGACTTCCTTTGTATCAACTCTTCCCTATCAATGAGACAATGCAGGGGGATTCCTGCCAGGGTATATACATGTAGATGCACCGCTTCAGCCTCATTAACTGTTACACACGACTGGTTACAGCAGCTTGAAATGGGCAACGAAATGTGTTCCATTTTCTTCGATCTGAAGAAGGCATTCGACAGTGTTCTTCACTGACTCCCACTACATAGACTTGAAGGGATTGTAACAGCCCCGTAGATTGTGCAATGGATCCGAAGCTACCTTACCTACCACTCAGATCGTGGTTGGTGGTGGTGAACAGTCATCTTCTCTGTCTGTTATCTCGGGGATGCCACAGGGTTCCGTTCTTGGCCATTATTGTTCATAATAATATTATTATTATGAGATAGCCAGCCAGATTTCCATGGGCAGTCAGTTAGATCTCATTCTTTGCGGACGATATTGCTTCTGGTATATCCGTCCTCTTTGATGCAAACTATTGTATCATCCTGAATTTTTGTTTTCATGTTTACTTTAGCATATATATATAGGCGTAGGAAACGGGGGGGCAGTGGGGGCGCTTGCCCCCACAAGCTGCAAGTTGTGCCGGGGGCATTGCCCCCCTGGCACAGCCAGAGCCATCCAGTATTTGTTGTATTAGCCCTGGCAATTGGTTCACCACATGTAGGGATTCCGGAAGCGCAATCCGCGCGCGTAAATTTTACCCGCCAAATTTGAATGAGCTGCATGGTATTCAGAAGTGGTCCATCGCGTTACTCGTTCGCAGCCTCAAACTCGGTCAAATCTTACATCTTTATATATCACTCGAATCGCCAAAGACCACTGATTCCAGATCTGGCGGTTTCAGAGACCCTTAGGCAAGATTTTGATCTTTAATTTTGAAATCAACACCAAACAGGTTTGTTATACAGTACAATAAAATAACATACATACATGAAACTACTACACAGACTATCTATGAGGCATCAGACATCCCTAGGACATGCAAAATCCAGCTAACAGTGGATCTCCTAGCTGCAACTTTCAAATTACAGGGAATAGTCCCTTCCGATTTTGAATTTGAGCTTGATCTTGGGCACATGGGGCATCAGCTAGCCAGTAGCTTACTGCTACATCACTGCTCCTGTATTCTGTCAGTGTTAGGAGTGTGTGTATGCGTGTATGTGTGCATAATTATAAGAAAATTGAGCATAGAATATGACAATGTCATTGTATATTATATACTATTATATACATAGCCTATAAGTAAGTGTACACAATGGATCTCAGCGATAAGTACATCTTCTGCAAAGAAGCAAACATAACATCAGCTATGCTTTTCGATGAGCAAGAAATGGCACCAGTTCAATCACCAAAGAAAGGACTGATTCTTGAACTATTTCAAGTACAAATGTCAGCAGCAGTTCCATGGCAAAAATTCCTCCTGTGGGTATATACACTGTTTGGTGAACCCCCACCAACTGAGAGAGGACAAGCACTAAGGAAGTTAGTGGTAGGCTTGAAAACTAAGCGCCAGTATCTTCAGAAATCTACAGCAAAAAGAGAAGACTTGGAGCGATTCTTGAATGAACCTTTTATTCTTCCAACTCACACTACATGTTCTACTATCAATTCCCGTCCAGCTGTACCATCCCAATCGCGGATAGAGAGAGAAGCAATTCAACTTGTAAATAACACCTTGGCCAAAGAGGTTGTGCATTTACAAGAAGAATGCACAGCACAAAAAGTTGAGTTAGGCAAAAAAGATGAAAAGATTCATGCACTGGAACAACAATACAAGCCTCATAATGTGCGCCGGCGTATACAACGGAAAGATGCCAAAATAACCAAACAAAAGGAATGTATTGATCGCCAAGCAAAAGAACTTAAGCACAGAGACCAGCAAGAAGCAAAGAGGGCCAAAGAACAGATTAGATACTATAAACAAAAGTGTGCACAAGTGCTAGATCAAAGCGAACGCGAGTGTGAATATTGCAAGGATCTGGAGGAAGAATTAACAAAACTAAAATCCAAAAACTTAGAGCTATTGGAAGCAAATGCAATCCTACATGATGAATTAGCTACTTTAAAATCAAGAAAATTGGTCACGTATGTTGATGGAAAGTACACAGACAGTATGCGATTGTGTGTGATGGACATTCTTTCTCACAATGTGGGAATCAACCAAGTAGAACCTGTAATTCAAGCTGTACTAAGATTGGCAGAACTGGAGTGTGACAAGCTACCACAACATACAGCAATAAGTGAAATGCTGCTGGAAAGTCGCACTCTCTCTCAAATTCAAATGGCCCACACCCTAACCAATACTGAATACAATACATTGCATTCGGATGGGACTACAAAGTTTGGACACAAATATTGTGGATATCAGATAAGTACAGCTGAGAGATCACTGACCTTGGGCCTACAGGTGTGTGCATGTACTATAAAGGCATAACATTGTAGCATGAGTGCACACTCACTGTTATTATTGTGACATGTCTATCTAATTATTTTCTCCCCAGGAAGTTGCATCTGGGGCTGCCCAGACAACACTGGAAACCTTACAGGAGATACTGGAAGAGTTATCCCAGTCCAATGAAATACATGGGCATGGTTACTCGGATGCAGGTAAAAAAATTCTTGGGAGTCTAAAGTGCACCATGTCAGACAGAGCCAGTTCCCAGAAGGCTTTCAACACACTGCTATCTGAATACAGGGCTGAAGTGCTGCCTCAAGTTGTATCAAACTGGGATGGTATGAGTAAGGATGAGCAGCAATCCATGTCACAAATGTATAATTTCTTTTGTGGCATGCATTTGGTTGTAAACATGGCCGAGACAGTATCAGAATCATTAAAATTGTTTGAAAAGGATCATAATAGTATGGAAGACACACAGCCGAATGACTCTGAAAGTGGTACTATTAGATTAGTGAGAACAGTTTGCAAAGCTTTTGAGAGAAGAGGTAATGAAAAATCAGGGTATCCACTACAATTTAATATCTACCTGGACAAGCACGGAATTGAATATAATCCATTGATTCATTTCCGTGGTAACAGATTCAATGTAATTTTTGCCAACGGTGGAAGGGTCTACTATCTCCATCAACACATAGTTAACTTTTTAACTAATGTGTGGGGTACTCCTAACAGGCTTTTGAAGTCTGTATTGGAAGATGCATCAAAGGATGTGAATGTAGCTGGATGCAAGGCCCTTGGTCTCATCAACAAACACATTACAGGCCCACTCTGGAGAATTTTGGAATCTAATCTACACATTCTAGACCTTCCCCAGTACTATCAAAGGCTTCTATCATTTGTAAGCAATTGCCAAGATCCAAGTGGATTCATGACAGGAGAAGATGTACCCTTTCCAGAAGTAGCTATCACCAAAGATTCAGTGTGGATTGCTTTAGTGACGGAATCCACAAAATTTGACCAGTTAGTAGCACAAATTCTTTTATCCTGTTTTAAGTCTATTGAAGTAATCCTTGGCCGAGTAATTAGTGATCAAGAGCCTGCAGTTGCAGCGGCAAAGAGGAAAGAAACCATTTCAGTGAAGAAAACAAACACTATCAGCGAACGTGATTTTGCCAAGCTAGACCGACTGCTCCGAGAAAAGCCCCATGCAACTATGCTGTCCCTTGAAGCTCACATATTATTCTCAAATAATAAAACAAGGGAATGGCTTGAGTCTAAATCTCCAGTCGAACTCAAATCACTGATGGAAACAGCACGTAAATCGGTTCCTAAACAAAAACGAAAGTTCAAAGAGCGATTGTTGGCTATTCAGGCACATCGTACTGAATTACAAGAGAAACAGGAGCGGGATAAAGAAGCAGCAAAACAGAGGCTTTTGCTAGAAAAAGAGAAAATCACTACTGATATGATTCAGTATGGCTTATGGCAGTCAGAGAATGATGTAAATGAAGGGTTAAAGCTGGTTAAGTCAGAAACTCAAAAACGTCAATCGCTAAAAGCTCAACTACGATTCAGAAAAACAGTCCTGCAACAAACATATAATGCTGACAAAGATGTTTACAAGTTCTCAACAAAACAAAAGGGCCAGTTAAACTCAACGGCATTAAAGGAGAACTTACTTAAGTTAGTAAATGCAGCTGCTAATCGGCACAGTTCTGGCACTGCATCAGATTCTCCCTTGGAAACAGACGTTCACCTGGTGGGAAGGCGCATAGACCACAGGTTCACGGAAGACGAACAGCTTGTAACCTACAGTGGAAAAGTGGTATCAACAGTACCAGGCTTTCCAGAATGGTTCAATGTCGTTTATGACAATGAACCAGATGTAGTGTACTCCTTTAAACTCTTAGAGGATTTCAAAAATGGAGACCTTTGTATTTCATAGGATGCCTTTATTTTTGTGACAGAATTCGTATGTACATTTTCTGACTTTTTATGTCCCCTTCTATCTTTGTTTCTAACCCTTCTCTTCCAAGCATTGCAAAAATGTACATAAAAATATGCAAATTCTATTACAAGCACACCTTTGGTATTTTCATCAATCTTTCAGGGGTTGAGCACGTGAAGCTTGCACTTAAATCTTCATGAATTCTCGTCCATCTTATTCTTCTCTTTTTTCTGATCAATTTGGCACAAGAACCAAGTCCATACGTTCAGCCGTTCCTGAGATATTCTAGGTGAAAGATCATGTGTTTTTGACCGGAATTCGAATTTGCGCATGCGCAAACGTACCACATTTTGTACGCGAATTTGGCAGAAAAATTGAACGATCCCTGCGCGCTTTGCACAGAGATATCTCGGCTTCTAGTTGACCGTTTTGAACCGAACAAAGACCATTCAACTCAGAATTCAACGCAGAATATTCGTAGATCCTTATCAAAATTGTCAGAAATAAGAAAAATATTGGCCCGGAATCTCTACCACATGAAATTCATGAAAAAGTGTAGCTCTCATGGTATGCTCTGCTTATCTTACGGCAAACTTCTCACTGAATCTCAGTCGCTACAGCCAGAAACACTTGCCTAGCTGCCTCCCCTATAGGCACAAGCTACAGCCTCGATAGTGCAAAAATGGGCGTGGTTTGACAGTAATGTGGGTGTGGTCAAAAAATTCACGCGCGCTATGCACGCAACCACAACCTACAGCATCTTCCTACGCCTATGTTTAGCTTTTATGTTATTCATGTAACCTCTGTAGCTAGTATATGTACAGAAATACTACCTACTGATAGCTACTGAGCACAGACTATGGTCCCCAAATACTGAAGCAAGTTTGATCAATGAATCTACCGAGTTTCCGACTCCACTTAAGTCATCATTCATCAATCACCTTCTAGCTATTGTCGACTGATATATCTATACTGTATATGCGGTGGTCTCGGCTGTAGTCTTATTTTGCAATGTACTATACATGTTGTATATAAACCAGGGTCTCATCCAGTTGATGGTGTGTGTGTGTGGGGGGGGGGGGGGGGGGGGGGGACGAGGGGAAGAGGGAAAGCTTCCCCCTAAGTATTTGATTTTAGTTAAGCATCATAATAAATCACAAAAGCTAGCTACATCCCAAGGAAATTGGTGCAATACACTCATTTATCACACTTCAATCCGCCTGAAAGTTTGTCGCTAGCTAGATGAAACCCTGCATGTAAACGTATGGTGGTAGTATTGATTTTGTGCATAATATTATTATTTGATATAAAAATTTTATGGCAGGTCTAGTGTTGCTCTCATCTAATATCCCACTACATGCATGCTTGCACCCACTTAGCTACCAACATGTTCTCAATCAATGATTATAATTGGTATTGCATGTGGCAATAGCACACTATCACAATGCATACAAATAGCTATATAAAACGGCTAGCTAGAATAAGTTTGTAGCTATATGGGCCAATGAAAACATAACTGTGTACCAGATCTCAGTAGCGGATCCAGACAGGTTTCCATAGTTTCCGTGGAAACCCCCTTTGGCAGACTTGAAATACAAGCACATTATAGAGTGGCTTTGATTTTCAGGAAATAGAAACCCCCGCTCTCGCTACAGACCTAAGAAAACTGCTGCTATGGCTCACCTTAGCATGTGTTAGCCGCAGAGAAATTCAAGTTGTCGAAAGCAGATCGATTACGCTCGTAGTTTCGATCAAAACGATCGAAATGGGCGGGGTTCACTCAAAAATGGGCGTGGCTTCCAAAATTTTGCGCGCGCTTCGCGCGCAACAGTATAACAGAAACCCCCTTCAAGAAATCCTGGATCCGCCACTGGATCTAGTCTGTACACATTTTTAGGGTATGCGGCCAAATATATAATATTATACCGGGAAAAGCCCGGAAAGAAAAATAATTACAACATCCCTGGTAACAAAAATGGGGTGGGGGTTTCTGTCCATTTAGAGAGTGCCAGGTCTAGTCTGGTCAAGTATAGCTAGGTCTCTGATCAGCTCAGCAAGTTGCAGTGGAGCTGCATATAATTAATGTTATGATAGCAGGGGCTGATCCGGGGGGGGTGGATAGGGTGGCTAGCCACCCCCCCCCCTTCACTAGTTCTTTTATGTAATGTAGTATAGGAGACGTTCACCATTTTTAACCAGCCACCCCCCTTGCGCCAGTATAGTTTAGGCCACTCCAAGTCAATCATTAGTTTCTGGTCACACCAGTTGTCTCAAGTACATGCGGGCGGGCAGGTGGTTAGGACTATGGGACTATGACTAATTGAATTAAGACAGGAAGAGGAAGTACTTAAATCATACCACAGATGCATAGTCAGCAAACCTCGAGCAGCCTGTCAGATCATATTCATCACAGACAGCTCATGCTATGAGCTGTACCAGGAGCTTATGAGCGCTGCGAAGCAGCGCTGCTTCGCAGCGCTCATAAGCTCCTGGCTGTACCAAGGGCTTATAAGCCCTTGGCTGTACAAGTACACAGGCAGTTTAACAGTAAAATTTAATGCAGAATAACAAACCACAGATTCGATCACCATCATGGAATGTGCAGCAGGCAATGAGCTCAAGATCGAGCTCGATCTCGAGATCGAGAGTATCACGTGCTCAATACGTCATTTTACATCATTTTTACTATGAATATAAATATCATTATAGTCCTCATAAATTGCCTTTTCAAAATATCATGCGGGCGGGTGACCAGAAACTAATGATTAATTTGGAGTGGCCTTACTATGGGTAGCCACCTTCCATGCAAACTTTCTGGATCAGCGCCTGGATAGCTATAGCTACTCAAATAAAAATACTGAGACATGGGGTAATAAATTAACCTGGATAGCCTCGCCATAAAAGAATGTTTTCCTTTTAGCGTTCAAACGATTTACTCGCGATCAACAACTGGTGGTAAAGGTCGCCAATTTATTAATCATGTGTAGCACATAATGAGTCAGACCCGCACAAACAGTGATAGTAAGCTTACAGCGGTTGTTTATTATGGGCAAGTGGATTTAGCGGAAACGGACGAAAATGAAAACGAAAATGAACGCGGAAACGAAAACGAAAAAGGAAATGGTCGTCAAGAAGGTTACGATGTGGTATAGGTCCACGACCTTGTAAGCTCATGATCATGCGAGATCGTGTGGTGCATCCAGAGACTTATCACAGGCTCAAGACAGCTAGGCTGCTCATTCGAGCTATATAATATCCTGGGCCAACATACACAAAAAATTTGCCTGTCTGGAGTCTGGAAGGACCTTTCTGGTCTTTGCATTTAGCCACAGGTAGCTAGCTAGCTAGCTAGCTAGCTAGCTACCTGTGGCTCGAGTAGCTATATGCCTTCCAATATGGGCTCAGTGAAAAAAGTATGATCAGCTTTGCAGCCATCCTAAAATACGGCCTGGAGCACTTGGAGTCTCACATGCATGGTTGTCAATTCACTTTTCATCCCTATATTGGCTAATTAAATAGTACTAGTTATGTACTCTGTCATCATTCATGATTAGATACTCAGTATTACAGAACCGTGACCTGATACTCAATATGAGATCTTGAATATTTGAGGCTCATCTGGTAGTCCTCTAACTTTATATCATTTGCATGGATGTACAAAATAGCGTAGTACGTAAATAGCTAATAATTGATGTAGCTACACCCTAAGGAATAATAGAACATAATATCACTGTAATTAGAACATAAACTAGTTGACATTTAAACTAACAATATTATGACATGATACAATGGATGCTGGTAGATTATTCCAGTCAGTAATGATTTGGGGGAAGTATACGAATTTAAATATTGTGAGGAATGGCGTATTCTCTAGCTGCTTTGACTGGGTAGTATTACTCCAATTGTGGACAATTTCTCTGGGTTGTAGGAAGAATGTGTGTATTATTATCGACAAGTTTATACATGAAGCAAAGTCTCATGGCTCTTCTAAGTTCCAGTGATGGAATGCGTAGACCATCCAGCAAACATTGATAGTCAGTATGCCAGTCCTTAGTGCAAACTCTGCAAGCAAATTTTTAACATCTTCTAGTACTCCTTAACGAGGTAAGGGTCCCAAACAATACTGGCATACTCAAGATTTCACCTGATGAGGGTGAGGTAGAGTGTCTTACAGCATAGTGGTAAAGTTGACGAAACAACAGTCCAACTAGTCTCCTTGCTTTGGAGCAAATATTACTGACCTATGATAAAGCTAGCTACATGTATTAATTTTAGTTGAAGGTATCTACAAACTCTGGGTGATTGTAGGCATACCAGATTGTTAATGATGCGTCTAGTCCAGCCTCATCTCCCGGCCCTCTTCAGCTTAAAGCTACTTGAGGCAGGCCATGAACCTCATGCGTGCTACCAGCATATTACTAGCTACCCATCCCTGGCTTATCAATCATATCAAGAAGTTGGTGATCATTTGCTCAAGCTCACACTTTTTCACACAAATGACACATTCAGTCAATGTATTATCTCTATGGAAATAGATTTGTTCTTTGTCATTTTCTGCTTCCAGGTGCACCATATAAAAAAAAATAGGCCAGCATCACTTTCTTTGCATCACTAGCTATGCACCAATACCAAGCATACAAGTAGGAGGAGCTTTGTCTCTCTGCCGATTTTGCGCAAAAATTTAATATTAGCATATATGGAAAAATCGGGAGTGTCCCGCTTTTCCGCGTTAATATCTCGAGTACAGAGGCTTGCAAGAAAAAAAATAGGGCACCATCAGGAACCTGAAAGAACGGAGATTCACAGGGAACAGGAGTGGTGATCTCATCTATTATGGCCTTTCTGCCGATTCGTTCAGAAGCTGGGACATTCGGAAATCTTCCTTCGTAATACAATACAGTGGAGGATACATAGAACGGAGGCGTCAATCACAGCCAGTCACGCCTACCCACACCATCTTTATTGTGTTAGCACACTAGTAAGCATGATCACTGGTAGTATAAAACTTTTTGATATGGATTATAAAGTTAAAAACATCTGACAATAATATTAGCTATAGCCATTTGATACCCTATCGGATAGCGATAGCTACCTGGCTAATTAGCTAGCTATAAATGCAAAGACCAGAAAGGTCCTGCCAGACTCCAGACAGGCAAAACTTTCAGCCCAGGATATTTAATATAATATATTATAGCTCAAATGAGCAGCCTGTCTTGAGCCTGTGACAAGTCTCTGGATGCACCTAGTCTCGTGCCCAGCCCCCTTCATGCACGCGCGAGAAAGGGTCTGGTCAAAAGGGTTGCACTTCCTTGTCCTCGAGGTACGTATATTGCGGCCCAATCAGATTGCAGAACCATGGTCACATGACATTAGTGGAATGTAATTATGCGTGATCCGTACGTACGCGCGTGCGCTCGGTCTATGCACACGGTACGGAAGTGGCGGTTAGTTTCTATTGTACGCACACCTGAATTGCCAATTATTGCATTCCAGCCGGACGCGTAAGTGCGACCCTTTTGACCAGACCCTTTCTCGCGCGTGCATGAAGGGGGCTGGGCACGAGACTAGGATGCACCACACTATCAAAATAGGCTTACAAGATCGTCGACCTATACCACATCCGTAACTTTCTTGACGACCATTTCCTTTTTCGTTTTCGTTTCCGCGTTCGTTTTCGTTTTCGTTTTCGTCCGTTTCCGCTAAATCCACTTGCCCGTTTATTATCTACTAAATGGATTTTATTCCAAGCACGTACAGACCCCGAGTTACAATTCCGAATGGCTTACACGGTCGAGAGTTGATGGTCTTACGTTAATACATTGCTATTCACATAGTCTAGCGCGCCACCCCCCCCCCCCCCCCTTGAGATTGAAGGGTGTGGTTAGCGAGACTAGCGTTCACTATTAGCTATTAATGTATTGTCTCGGAGGTGTTATCTAGCCTATTATTGTACGCTTGGCGCTAATGTGTACAGATAAAGTCATAACAGAATTGTAATGAAAATTTGCTAACATTACTACACGCGTACGTCTCCAACAACGCAAATCTGTGAGCATATGTGCCACACTGCCTATAAAATTCAAGGCAGCGTTGAAATAACTATATCTGAAAGGGAACAAAATTTTAATGATGTTTATATACTATGATAGTGGTGTACAGACTGTATTCGTTTGACATGTATACCATAGCAACCATGTGCACATTATTATGTCTGTAAAACTATTTAGCCTGAATAGCTGTTGGTTATCTCAGACATTATGAACAAAGTCGCATGGAGCCATAATTACCAGCTAGTTATGGCCTGTTAAAAGGAGCTGAAAAACCTACATAATGTACTGTACACATTTTTTTTTATCATATTACAGCTATAACTAGCTATTATGTGTCTGCACTGGCGTAAGAAGCAGGGGGATTGGAGGGGCTGTAGCCCCCCCCCCCCCCCCCCCCCCCCATCTTTTCAGCCAAAATCTAGGATGATATTTATTCTACTAGGCCTTGACGTCTTCAGATTGTGATGTAAAGTCTACTTCACAGCATAATAATGGGCATGGTTTGAAGGCATATCGTGTGATCCAATTGTGTGCTTTGCACGCAATTTTATTTAAATTACAGCCCCCTGTTCAAAAACATCTTCTTACGCCACTGGTCTGATTCCTCTGCATTGTAATTGAAGATAATTATGTACATTGTGTCACGCTATTAAAGCACTAGCTAATTGCTTGAAATTGTAGACATGCATAAATGAACACTGCAGGGTGGGTTCAGTTTTATCTAGATCTCTTCTTTTATTAATCCTCGGTACATGCTATATGCATGGCAGTTCATGTGTGTGTGTGTGTGTGTGTGTGTCAGTGTATTTGTCTGTCTCTAGGCTAGCTGCTACACGCACCATTTGCACTAGTTCTTTATGATATTTTGAGCGTTTGCAACGCTCTACTTTGAAAATCATGGCATTGTTTTAACATCACTTCCTTCCACGGTCCATGACATGCTCACAATGATAGTCATGCATGCACTCTTTAAGATGACACGCAAATAATTTGCACCGATTATAAAGGTATAGAGTAGTAAAGTGTGCTGAGGTGTCTGCAAGGGCTTACTGAATAGAATATGTATACCCCCAGTACCTACAAACCACTGAAAATTGTGTAGCATGTAGTCTGTATCTGTGTCTAAGCTGGCCTACAGGTCAGTGTTTTGGATTGTGACACCTAGATTCTCTATCATAGCATTAAAGCACATTATCTACCAAATACACCATATCAGAGCTTTATACATAGCTACTCAAGCTAGTCCAAAGTTTCAAGTCTGATGGCTCTTCAGCATACTACCCAAAGTTGGAGGAGGAGGGAGCTCTGGTTACAAGGCTGGAAGATAGATAGCTATAGCTACCAGTACCAGCAAATTGATCATTTCAGTTGAAGCTGAAGCCACTAGATATAGAACAAGAGCTCTAATTTTTGCTGTACTCTGGCCCACGATAGTGGGCGTGGTTGATAGGCGGGTCAGTATAACCAAGACGGTCTGAGAACAATTTCCCTCCATTGCATCTCATTGCATTATAGCCTCTAAATGTGCATTTTAAATCTATCAGTCCAGTAGACTTATCCAGTCCACCAGTCCAGTCCACCGATTGTAGACAGCCAGCTCATGATCAGATAAGTATGTTATTTTATTTTTCTGCAAGATCTTGAGCATTATATTTGATGACTGTATCTGGCTGCATGCCCTGGTGGACCTTTACCCACTGCTTATATGAGTATTAGGGGTAGGTAAATTATGCCGGCATAATTTTGAACATAATAGGTGTGTGTAAGCATTTGAGAATTATGCTAGCATTATAGGCATCTACTGGCATAATTTGGAGAATTTTAGGGCACACAATTGCAGGTAGCTGTTCAACACAAATAATTTAAAATTGACCTTTATCATAATGCCTGGACTCACCATGTATTGTGGACTGGTAAAGGGTTGATCAATCAGCTGGTGCCCATTTTCGAATCCGAGCACATGTAAAACTAAAATGGCTACACTTGATGATAGTGTAACCAAGTCTCCTTATGTCTCATATCGGTTTTATTAACATTATAGTCGGTTCAACTTGAGCATAATGGGCAATGTATTGGGAATTATAGGTGCACGTTTTGAGCATTATCAGGGATATTTTGAGCATTTGAGAATAGCATTATAGGCCAAAAAATTAGCATAATTTACCTACCCCTAATGAGTATTCAAGGTCATATTGAAATATTACGAGAAAAAGGAAGTCGAATGATATTTTTCAAATTTACGAATTATGATGGTGGTGTACAGACTGTATTCATTTGTTGTACCTTAGCAAACATGTGCATATAGCAGTATTAATGGGCTATTATGTCTAATATTCAGCCTGATTAGCTATTCGATGTCACAGACATCATGAACAAAGTTGCATGGAGCCATAATTGCCAGCTATTCCAGTGAACATGTGCAGGGGAGGGAAACTTTATCATAATGGCCTACTGGTTTTGATACACATCTAGTTACTGTTGTATAACTATATAGCTATTGTGTGTCGATCTGACTCCTCTGCATTGAAGACATTCAGATGTCAAGTTATTACATTAAACACTAGCTGATTGCTTCCTATAATTTTGAAATGTAAATAAACGTGCACTGGACGTGGCAGATGCAAGTGCATGGGCTCTTGTCTAGATCTCTTAATAATTTATTTTTTTATTAATCCTAAGCATAGTTTGTGTGACACTGTATGTCTGTGTATTTGTCTGCCACTAGGCTATATAGCTGCTACAAGCTCGCACCAATATAGTCATGCGTTCTTTATTGCCTTCACTCATGCATCATTATACTAAGATTATAGTTGTCCGTGTGCACGTGCGTGCGTGCGTGCATCTGCATGAGCGGGAGATGACCGGAAGCGATTCAACCCGAGCTAAAATGTTTTATTTCTAGGCATTGCTGGACTTGGGGCGATACAACAGATAGCCCACTGAGACGGTTGGGTATGGCCATAGCAACGACTAAAGTGAGCTGCTTAAAAAAACCGCCAGGGCAGAATTAGACTGAACTGTACCACTTACAATGGTGGCCTGGAGAATGCAAACGGGTGACACTCTAGAGTCAATGTTGCCAATAGGTGCTTTCCAGAAGGAGGCGATTCTATTCTAAGCATCTTCTCCTAGGAGCCCTTACGAGTGAAGCATGCGCAAGCGAAGCTCACTCCTTGTACGTATTAATTAGATCTACGTTTTAAGTCAAATTATATTACCTGATGAATGATTATTATACTGTCAATTTGACAAGCATTCTCTCAGCTTTATCAGAGCCATGCATGCAAGCAACAAAAAATAGCTATTTTAGGGTTTCTGGTAATTACCACTTCATGAACTTACTATAATTATAATATTTATTATTATAATATTCTTGAATCTAGCAGCATGACATTGTAACAAAAAATGTTCAAACTTTACCAGAATACCAGTTTATGCCCTTTTTGTTTGACTTCAGGGACCACCAGTATTGAAATGAAACCAAATGAAGTTTATGGACTTACTACTAGTTAGTAAACAGCAATTGAAACCAATAGTATAATGTATTGATTTATTATCTGTATTGGTATAATTTATATTAATATTGCTATAGTAATATTATTATAGTAAAAAACAAGATGTCTTCTAGTCTGTAGCTGACTTTTTGATGGTGTGTTTGTACGCTACAGTATTGTAATGTCTTCACAGTTATAATTATTTTTAGAACCATGCACTTATCAATGAGATAGATATGCAATAAGATCCTGACAAGACTAAGTATAGCTACTTATATACAAATCCTAAAAGAACATTCTAGAAGTACAATAAATCATAAATTAGCATACTATTAATCCTAGACCTATGTACTGTTGCTTATTAACATTAGATCATTACAGTCAGGATCAGCCGATAAATGTGCTGAATATGTCCATTATAATATTACAAGGGGGGGGGGGGGGGTGGGGGGCTCGCTTCGCTCGCCCCCTGCTGCACATGATTGTTGTATTTTTGCATCAGTTAGGAATCCACAAAGTAGCAGACGTGTATGTACTCAATAAGTCTCAGTGGAACACTGTGCCACTACTCTTACAAAGGCATGGCCGGCCACTGCTGATTAAGCAAGAGACTGAGATCACCCTTTACCTGTACAGTTCTAGAACATTCTATCGAGCATATATGCGCATGCACACATACTGTACCACTACTCTCTCTATTAGGGTGCACGGCCACAGGCCAGAGTGCTAGTTTAATTGCAACTGCTGATTGGGAAAGTGGCTGAAGTCACCCTATGTTCTGGAACATTCTATTGAGCATGCGCATTCATGGCATCCTGTCCAAAAAAGTCGTTAGCTTGCTCGTAGCTCCCCTCGCAAGACTTGAGAACGCGAGAAGTCAAAGTCAGACTCTACTACCTCCGTGATGACCACTCAGGCAATGTCTTCTCATGAATTGAGCTGCTTACCTAACTGCAGGCCACTGAATACGGTAAGTCTCCATTTGTTGCTTGGTTTTGTACAATCCGTCTAAGAAGCTAGTGTTCGTGCCTGTAGCTAGTGCCAAGGCTGGCACTCGCAGAGATCGCCTCGTTGTAGCCTGTAATGCTCGACGGCCAGAGATATAGCCTCTTGTGTCGCGGGGTCAAATCACTTCCGCCGACCTTCCGTAACGGACAGACATGCAGACAGACGGACAGACGGACACACAACTCTATGATTATATAGTGATGGTAGTCACTACAAGTATATAGCTATAGTCCAGAGAGGATCAGATGCACCATGTTTAGGCCGAACAAAAAAAATTACTTGTTTCTCGGGCATATTTTTCCCTAAATCGATGAGGGGATGAGGCTTTTTTTTTTAATTGGATTTCTTTTTTTTTTTTCAAACATTGAATGTACATAGAAAGTTCTGGAAAAGACATACACATTTAATAAGAGTTAACTACAAAAGAGTCTGATATAAACACAATCACGAGTCAAGTTATGCTCAGTTTCCTGGCAATAGTACACTGTGTCTGGCAAGCACAGTGTACACAGATATCCTCTCAAAACACTCACTCGAGTAGTATGGTACTACTGGGTTATTACAAGTTAAGTTCAACCTCACCATTTAATACTCTGGTGAAAACTGCAGCTGCAGAGGATGGGCCGGGTCGCCTCGAAGGCCAAGGATAATGGGTTCAATAGTGCGAGGTACGTGATGCCACGCGCCAATTATAGTACAGTCCAAACTCGATTATCCGAACCTCGATTATCCGAACCCTCGATTATCCGAACTCGAGATCCGAAGAAAATGCAGGGTCAAAGTATACATTGTGACCACGTGACCCAATTGCGCATGCGCAGTAAACCTACGTCGCGTAGTTGCCACGCGAGAACCAGCTGCTGCGCTGCTATTAAATCTAGTTCTAACACTCAAAGAAATAAAAGAAACGCAAGGTAAGTGTTCTATCAATCGAGGATGAGATTAAAATCGTCGAAATGCTCGATAAGTCTGTCATATGTACGTTTTTACATGCATGATCGACTTTGTGGGTGTGGCTTGGGCGTGGTCATCGTTATCCGAACTCCTTGCTTATCCGAACGGTTCGAGATTTCCCCTTGGCCAAAGGGGTTCGGATAATCGAGGTTGGACTGTATTTACATGTAGCTATGATGATCTTTACCAGGCAAAATGTAACCAATCCCTTAAAAAAGCCCCATGCGGGGTGGAAAATCCTATGCGGGCGGGCCTGAGAAACAATTAATTTTATTTGTGTGGCCTTAGAGGTCAGTATATAAATAATTATTATTAGCTAGCTATACAAAATGCTTACCAGTGGACCTGGAGGTTTAATAATATTATATACACTTTTGATGCATGAATGGAGAGCGCCAATGCATTCCTGGGTAAGCGTCTGGACTAGATCCCAGCATAGTAAGTGCCCAAGCAAATCTGCATGCCAAGGAGCTTTTGCATCAATGGACACATTCCATGGACTGGCTCTTTTTCGTGTGGATGAACAATTTCACCTCTTCTGTTTGGCATTGCATGATTTGATCATCCTTGCAATATTACATACTTTTATTAATAATTATTAGATAGGATGGGATCACAGGTTTTGGTATTAGCTACTGTAAACCGGTGAATGTACATAAAAAAACAGTGTCTCCTGGTGTAGGTACCAGCTTATGCATATGGCATCAGCAAGAATTCAATGATGTATAATCGCACTTGGTGCATGACAATTATTTTTATATAAGCCATATCATGAGAACAACAATATTATCATTGTGCCATGCACGGGCTATGGCTTATATTATTGTATAGACCAGCACTACAAAAATTAATGTTCAGTCCTGGCAGCCTTTATCTTGAATGAAAAGATGCTGTTACAGTATACGTAGTGATTTGTGATCCAAGCAGATCGTGAATCATCTTACAAAAAATAGCTACTAGCTAAAGTTTTTTACTCCGAATATTTGTGACCTTCCATGACAAAACCAACCATATTGCGCCGACAACCGATTTTTAGTTAAGGCCACCATTACCAAGTACAACCTTTGAACTATTGCTCCTGCAAATTTGAAGTCTCTAGCCCGTGTAGTCATGGAGATATGAGCCAAAAGGTACCCGGATCGCCCGTAATAAAAATGTGCAGCAAGCACAATGAAACATTGCTACGTACTTGCACGCGGAAGTCCGTATACTCGCCGTTTATGCAAAGTACGTGGCCACGCCCACTAAGTCAAAGAGCCAGATGGCGGCCAGAACGTTGGAAAGAAAGCAGCACCCGGCGTTTCGATGGAAAAGAATGAAAAGTTCAGCGGCGTTTCTATAGATCGTTAGTACACAAAATCGAAGAAAGAAGTGTCTGGAGAGTTTTTTCTGTGCAGCTGCCGTGCTTGCCTACCTGCAACTATGGCAACGGCTCCGTATCATGGACGGTCAATGTTAGCTACCCGGCCGACTTCTTCGAGCCATAACTCTGTAAGTATAGCGTTCTAGAAGCTACGAAGCAGATTTTTGTGTAGAGGAATGATTCCTCTATCGATCTATGCCAAAAAGTAAAAAATGATAATTATCACCTTGGGCAACTAAATAGGCCTGTATCTCAGATTGATATCCAGCGCAATATGGTTGGTTTTGTCATGGACGGTCACATTTATTAACGAGTTTTAAAAAATAACAGTAAATCAATCTAAATAAGAAGGATGTTACCAACAATTACCATAAAAGCCGCAAATGTATACAAGAAAATAAGCCAGTTTATTAATTTAAATCCTCATGAATTAAGATTCCATACGGGCGTATACCATAGTTTCCTTTTTCAGGATCGTGCCTATACTAGGGCAATGCCAGTACTCAAATTTGGGTCCATGTTGGTCAATGATGACCAGGCTGTAATCTTTATAGGGGTCTGTTTCACATGTTGTACTACTGTCTACAATGTCTATCACAATGGATGGGCTATAATAGATGCCAGGACCATACAACTCCCTCTCGGGTCACAGCATAGCAACAAATACCTTCACGCACACAATCATCAGATTTTTACATGCTTTGGCAGAGGTTCCATGGTAGCAGACAGGCCTTTCTTTTGGAGCGCTTGCCGTACAAACTCCATAATTTGGTCCTAGCCATGTGTCATCTGAGCCATATTCAGGTCTTCCTTTTACTTTGAACGCAAATCACATTCATGCATCCACAAGGACATCAAAATCCCCCCTGTAGTATGTGGTGGAACCACTGTCACGTATGCATGTTCGTGAACTCCTAGTCGTATTCTGGAGCTAAGTCACTTGGATCCAAATGAAATTCTGTCACGGTAACATCTTCACTATTGACGACGATCAGAAAACAGTGAGCTTGAGACCATAATAAACAACCAATGGTCTGATCATCATTTAAAGCATCCAAATTTAAGATTAACCTCTGATTGCCAATAATTGGAAGTACCAGATTGCATGCCACCAACATAGTAGGTGGCCCTGAAAAGGTCGTGAACTGACACTTTTGTCACTGCTTGTAGTTTACCCCCAGCTAGTAGGAGTTTTATGGAGTGGACAACAGGTCCATTAGCTATTTGACGCCGAGTCAGACATGATGCAGTCAGACGCTTCTTTCAATTGGTTCAACATTCACTGTGCAAACTTTTCCTGAGAATATATAATATATATAGGTCATGCAGTGACAAGAGCTAGGACTTCAGGGTCATATAGCTATAGTACTATTATGGCGAGAGTGTTTATAAATATAGTTCCTTCTGTATAATATGCATATTGGCATAAGTTCTTCCCAAACATAGTTTATGTCCAACAAAAGTATACGCCTGGGAATCCCCAGATAGCTACTTCTTCTGCATATGTGAAGCACATGCAGTAACTAACTACCGGGTTAGAAGTGTTTACAGAACCTGGTGGTGATAAAGGTGATGCTCACACACAGCTACTCCATAATAATCATTAGCTTTAGGAAAATTTCCCGCTAGCTACCAGTCGGTGCCTCAATTGTCTGACCTTGATAGTGACAAGTTTCAATGTTTCTATCATATAGAATAGCGCAGTGCAGTTTCTGAACTTCAGATCACTATTACATGCACACACTGTGAGTCACTGACACTTGTGCACACACACTCAAACTATTGTAATGTAATATCTTCAGTCATGAGTGTATACCCAGCTATTATTAAATTTTTTTGCCACTGTATATCAATTGCTTTATGTCCCTAGCTTTCGAGGAAAGTTAGAGAAAGCAGTCGAATTTTTATTGTTTTATTAAAGTTTGTGATAGCTATCCTTATCACTCCCCTCATGCACCTATGCTGATAGCATAAAAAGTTCAATGATGAATCCCACTAAAATATTAACGTTGGAGACGTACAAGGTACATGAAAGTCAATGACTGATTTTGTATGATGAATGACCACATGGAGGTAAAGCAGCGTTCAAATTAGCTGAGAGAATAATTAAGCATCTGTGACAAGGACAAGAAAAGTAGCTTGAAAATGGGAAGGACAGGGGGCAGCAATACAGAATTTAATGCAACGCATAAGAAGATAGTACCACTGATAAATGTACAAAGTAAAACAAAATCGATGTGAATTTCTGCATTAAAGTTCCACAACGCTATAAATGGCGGCAGCAGCAAGATAAATAAAATAAATGACAAGTAGGTTGCCTTTCTCAGTGAAAGTGTGCTGAATCTCAGATTTACAATCCCCTAAGTGAGTAGAGTGAGAGTTAGCAGGACTACGACTTGTTCACCAATAGATTTTAATTCTGTCATGCTTAACATAAAAATGTAAGAATGACAGAAAGTATAGCCTCTTATCAATTATTCTGTAATTTAAAGTTGGCCGAGCAATGATCATGAGCATATTATTATTATTCTCAACTACATATGTACTCCTATAGCTAGTTATAACTAGCTATTGTGCATCTGATTCCTCTGCATTGAAGATATTATGTCACGTTATTAAATTGAAACACTAGCTTCACTGTGCCTGACAATGTTCAAAGACACTGGAGAGGAGAGAGGGGGGGATGACAAAGGAATCTAGCTTGAATGTACATGTCCATGCATGTCCATACTAATCTTACCATCATCCAGTGTTGTCATCTTGATGCCCCAGTCCAGTATCCCATGGTCAATCTCCACCTTGACGGAGTCCATTGCTTCCATACTGTCAATTTGACAAAGCATTCTCTTAGCTTTATCAGAGCCATGCAAGCAACGAAAAAGTAGCTATTTCAGGTTACCACTTCACTTATACTATACTCTTGAGTCTATCAGCATACTATGTAACAAAAATGTTCACACAAATTACCGGTATAATCTATTTATACCCTTTTATTTGACTTCAGGGACCACCAAAGTTATGGCATCAGCAAGAATTCAACAATGGATAATTGCACTTGGTGCATGACAATTAATTTAGTTTTGTATAAGCCATATCATGGGAACAACAATAATGCTATGGCTAATATTGTAGACCAGCACTACAAATGTTCAGTCCTGGCAACCTTTATGATAATATCTTGAATGAAAAGATGCTGTAGTGATTTATGATCAGAGCAGACGGGAATTATCATGCTTCCAAAAATAGCTAGCAACTAGCTAAAGTTTTTGACTCCGAATATTTATTAAGGGGTAGGGCCTCCTTGTCAAACTAAGCATAATAATATGTATTATTAACTATTTATCGAACCTGTGGCCACACACTCGCATCTCCAGTGTGATGCTCTACCAGTTTAACTACCAAGCCCCTGGGAGCAAGATGGTGGGGAGGAAGGGTAATAGCTACAAGTGCTAATTCTTGGTGACCATTTATACATTAGATATTAATGGAACACCCCTGGGTGACGATCCCCACTCAAGTCCTGAGATTTTTTTCTATGGAAAAATCTTAGGGCTTGCATATATACAAGTGCTACAGCTTATGATTATTTGATAAGCTGGGCTTGATAGCTAGAGCATCTAGCTGCATCGTTATTGCTAATCAATTCCTTGAACATTTCCTGCATGTTTGTCTAGCACAGAATGTATAAGCTAACACAGTCTGCACGAAGGGGTCAAATTTCTTATTCGCGCGGAAGTGAATCACGCACCCGGAAGTTAATTTACACTATGGGGATTTTGTATGGGCAAATTCCAAGATGGCTGACAGAACAGGCGGTCAACTCGAGTCGACGGTACGTGTCAGCAACGTCGGTGCGAAGGGTTTTGAGCCAAGCACTGGTTGAAACAACTATATTATGAGCTACACGCAGTCGTTTCAAGTGTTGTCCTGAGGTAGATTGTGTAAAACAGCTCTCCTGCTGCTGCCACTATCTGTAGGGATCCTCATTTCAACATATTTCAGAATTTTTGAACATATACTTGCACGCCTGCGATGGACCTAAAACTTGGTACAGGACTTCAATACCATAATATCTACAACATACTTTCTTTAAGAGATACAGGTTGGCCCTAGTTGGGATCTGTGAGGTGCATAAAACCGAAAATTTCCACTATACTTAAGGCCCCCAGTCAGAGCCTACCCAACGCTGATGGCTGGATTTATAAATGGATGATCTTAAGATTCTGTCCTAACACTCTACAGTAGAACCAACCCCGTATTCCAATTCACTACAGTTTTCGAGTGATGGTCTATTTTGTACAACACATTTGGAGATTTTTGTGTCTGGAGCATTTTCAGAATTTTGAACATGGTGAAGACAAGCAGCCAATCTTTCAAAAACACCAGTGTAGATACATTACAACCAGTAGTTTAACATATGTTATAGCTGAATCTTGATTGTTTCTATTTGTAAGAGATTTTTTGGTATCAAATCCTGATTTTTGTAATATGGTGCACTTGGCTCCCTTGACCCCTGCCTGGCCCGCTGACCTTTTTGGTGGTGGCGCTAATATTAATCGTAAAAACGCGTGCAACCGTATACAATCACGTTCATACAACGTGTGCGCAATATATTATCATGAATGCGCATACATTGGCGCTCGCGCAATGCGCTAGCCCTAGGCGCATGCGCCTGGCAACCAAAGTAAACAACGTACTTCCTGAGAAAGTGTATGGAAAACGTGACCCCTTCGTGCAGACTGACAGGTGTTTCTGATTATAAACAGTTGACCATGAGATCATTCAAGTCAAGTCATAATTATAAGTATTCACTGTAGTTTCATTTTCTGTGATTGGCCCTTTGAGGAGGATCCTCGAGGATGGGCAATGATGAGGTACCAGGTCGCCAAAGTGTGGAAGCCGAGAAGTGCAATTTCCCGCACGACGCCCATTTCCGCATGCGGAAATGGGCGTCGTGCGGTAAATTGCACTTCTAGGCTTCCATACCAAAGACTTCCATGCGCATGGACAGGATACCGGATGTGGGCGGCGGAGTATGACAGAAAAATGTGTTTCTCCGTGCAATTGCGCAACATTGAAAACATGGGAGTGGTTATAGGGTAAATATCCCTGTACCTACAACAACCTCCTCGAGTACTGACTAAAGTCATGGGTTTTATCGTGTTGGGCTTGCTATGTCTGCTGCAAGCGTGGCCATCGTCCACTCAGTTTGTGCTTGAGTTTGAGCTGGTCTCTGTAGCTACTATTGACAGTGACATCTGCGACCTTGTTGAGCCGGAAGACGTCGAGCTTCTGGGGCCATGTGAACCCTTCTTATCAACATTTTGTCTTAGAGAAGGAACGAGCACCCAGAACAACGATACGGGGTATTGTCCACTTGGTAGGAATGATGCAGGAATTATTGCATATACTCCTGGCGTCAACCTTACCATGGAGCCACTGGCACCAACAAGACCTGGATTACCAAATGGACCTCTAAATCTGACAATTATTTCACAATACCCATGGCCTGTGAGAGTTTATAATGATATATTATTATTATAGCATTTTCTGTCGTTATAGGGGACATTTCAGTTGTACATTGAAGCCAAAGAACTCGATCCCTGCTGTTTTATTGGTCAGAATGGTCCCTTGGATGGCATATTCATCAATGAGATGCTGGAAGTGAATACCGGCTTCACACCAACAGAGAGATACAATGGAACCAATACAAGGAACAGAGTTGTCTTGGATATGAGATTTCGAGTGATGTGTCAACAGGATTACTATGGATCAGACTGTACTAGACTTTGCAGAGCCCAAAATGATAGTGTGAATGGATACTACACATGCAACAGTGATGGTTCAATTCAATGTCGGGAGGGTTTCAGGAACATCAGTAACAACTGCACAGAAGGTGAGCTTTGGTTATTTATTTAATAGGCATGCATGTTGACTTCATGAAGACTGCAGCCATTTTGGCATGTGATTCAAGTCCCTGTGCTAATGACGGCAGTTGTACATCAATGGGAGCATTTAATTTCACCTGTCAGTGTGCAGTTGGCTACACTGGATCTACCTGTGAGGCTAACATTGATGACTGTGTGTCTGCAACCTGCCCAAGCAACAGCATGTGTGTGGATGGAGTCAATTCCTTTATGTGTACTTGCTTGCCTGGATTTGAGAACTCCACTGATCATAGTTGTGTAATGGTATTACAGACGGAGAGTCAAACAGCTGGGCCAATATCAGGTTAGTATAATAGCAATATTATAAATAATTATTGGTTAATTTCTGCTTGGCTTCCCATGCATTCTTGGCTGGCTGAACAATAGATGCTTTTTTACAGTTTTACCTGCATGACATTGTACATAGAAGACTAGTAACTATAAGCTGATTACCGCTTCCAATAGTTCACCAACAGGTTTAATTCTATCGTGCTTAAAATTAAAAAATATAAGAATGACAGACATTATAGCCTCTTATCAATAATTCTGTAATTTAAAGTTGGCCGAGCATTGATCATAAGCATGTTGCTCTCAACTACACAATGTCATGACATTGTATATACTCCTCTTGCCGATGATATCTAAATCTATCTTTGATTACTCCTTATGCACATCAGGGAGGCTACGAGTGATTGATTGCTATACCTATTAAGCATGTAAATGATCTGTCATGCTACCAGTGGCCCCATAATCAGTCCCCCTGGACCATCCATGCATAGGCATCAGAAGCAAGTGGGAGGTGAGGGGGCAAGGGTCGGGTAACAGTGCACACGCATAATATATACTGAGCCATGCATGCCCACTAATTAACGGGAAATGAGTTCATGAATAGCACTGAATTTAGCGAGCAAAGCAGTGGGGACGACTGCCTAGTAGGGCAGATAGAAGCTGCTGGTATAATCTAAAACTTAAAGTAGGTGTGGCCAGTCATGAAAAGTCCCCCCTGACCCCCCGGGTGCGACGCCCATGCCATGTCGGGAACAAATGGTCCCTCCGCACCATTGGTGCCAGAATAATCGGGTTCGGTTTGGGTTTGGATTTACTTAGCATGTATCTCACATAATCATGAAAGCATGAACGTTAATCAATACCCATTGTACTGTCCTACTCCTATATATATTACACCCAAACCGAACCCGAACCCAAACCCATTGGTGCCAGAATAATCTGTCCCCCTGGACCATCTGTGTCTGCCACAAGCAGTCCCCCCTGGACACTGATGGTCTTAGTCAGTTCTACTGATGATTCCTGCTTTTCCTGCAATGATATGTCTTCTGCTGCAAATCACTGTCTCACTAGCCACACCCCTCAATCTTAGCACGTGAGACTAATCTTTTGTGATGATGTCCCATCCTGGCTTTATAGCAGTACGTGGAAGCCATTGCCCAATTGACCAAAGATAATACTGCAGTTTGATACATTAAATTTGCCTTTCATCACGCTCAACCTTGAGCCTTTTGGGCAGGCTTTGTATTGTGAAGGAGCTGGTGCCCCATACTACATGCAAGGGGGGACCATCTGTGACTATGGAGGACCAATTTTAGCGGAAACGGATGGTCTGGGAGACCACTTGTAGCGGGGGACCATTTATTTCGTGCATGACAGAAAATCATAGCAATGAAACCTCAGAATATCCAAGTGACATTCTTTTTGTGTAATATATATAGGAGTAGGACAGTACTGTAACAATGGGTATTGATTAACGTTCATGCTTTCATGATTATGTGGGATACATGCTAAGTAATTGTCACTCATATCTTTGTCATTCCAGTGGCTATTGAAGTCATTATTGGAGTGGCCTCATCAGCAGCACTGATCATAGGAATCCTCATCATTGTTATTGTAGTGTTATCTATGTTAGTAATCAAAGGAAGGAAGCCTCACTGTGACCACCAATGCACTTGTCAAGGTTAATTCAAAGTATTTTCCTACCTTTGAGGCCAGCAATAATTAGTTTCAATATGTGCATACATTTCTCTTATAGCAACTGACAGAGATATTGAAACAAAGCCAAATGAAGTTTATGGACTTGTATCTGGACAAACAACCGGACATCGTGACCGTGAGTTTTATGAAGCCTTGATCATGATGCATGTTATGTACACAATTCAAGATACATATAAGGGCACTCAGAATTAAATATTTGTTTGATCTGACCGACTGTAAAATTTAAAACATCCAATAGCTGAGTTTACTACAGGCATATATACCAACTCATAGTTTTAATAGGCCTGTCTTAAAAAGCTACCACCTCAGCAGCATTAAGGACTGGGAGGCCTGTTGAATACGTATTTTATTGTGCATGTTTGTAACACTATATCTCTATATCACTTGATCATAAATCAAAATTGAAAGTATAAATGTAAACAACAGACCAAAAGAATTTAATTAAAGTGGGCACACCCTCAATACCGTATAGCTGGAAAATTTGGTGGGGAATTAAATTTGGCGGTTTGGCGGTCTGTATTACAACCGCCAAATTAAAATCCGCCAATTTGAAAATTTCCTACTTGCATATATACATATGGCGATCCCGTACCGAACCGCCAAATTTAAATCCGCCAATATACTTGCAATAGCGATTTTGGGCTCAACCGCCAAATTTAATTCCCACCAATATTTCTGGCTATACGGTATGACGTCATTATACTCATCATATGATGCAATAAACAAACCTATGTTGGAAGATTGATCCGCCGATGCGGTGAACTTACAGGCACAGACTGGCGTCCTTAGCAATGCCGAAGGTAGCAGGGACTAAGTACTACTTACTCAATGGAGCGCTTTAAAAAATATCTCTTTGGAAAAAAGTTACAAGCGAAAATGTGTTTTCTTATGCCACTTGTACGGTACTTTTGGGATTGTAACTCGGCTTGTATAAAATTTTAGGACAAGTGCTCCGTTGATCATGCTAAACCAATTGTATAGTACCTGTTGAGCATGTGGAGGTAGCCATCAGACATCGCTTTCTTGGCCGCTTCTCGAGCTATGGCTCTAGCTCACTCTCAACGCGGCCATTTGCATGTTAATTATATTCATAGATTCAGTATTACCACAGACTGTGGCTTATGACCCGTGAACGTTTGAACGTTTTTATATAAAAAGTTCTTTATGACATTTTGAGCATTGCAATGCTCTACTTGAAAATACCTTCTTTGAAAATCATGGCATTGTTTGCTTACCATCACTTCCCTCCATGGTCCATGACAAGTTAACTCACAACGATAGTCACACACTCTTTATCACCTTTGCCCGTGCATACTTCTCAACTTGGTTACCTGGGATATGCACTGATCAACGATATCATTATTGCATAGCCAGTCATCCATGAATGATGTAATGTTACACTGGAATGCATATGTATGATTCAAATCATTTTCTCAGCTTTATATATTATCGGAGCCATGAATTCAAAAGCAATGAAAAAATAGCTATTTGAGAGCTTCTGATAATTGCTACTAAATCTTCCGATTCACTTATACTTATACACTTGTCAATGAGTCTATCAGCATACTATGGTCAGTGTAATAAAAAATGTTCACACTTGATAAATCTCCATTAAATTTTTGTCTTTCTTGTTTGACTTCAGGGACCACCAGTATTGAAATGAAACCAAATGAAGTTTATGGATTTACTAGTAACAGTTAGTAACAGCAATTGAAACAAAATTTAAAGCCAGTATTGGTAATAATATATAATGTTAGTATAGTAATAATTATTAAATTTTGAAAAAACAAGAGGGTGCATGTTCAATCACCTTTTCTAGCCGACTTAAAATAATGATGGTGTGTTGTATACTACTAAATAATAGTTAGAGACCGAGTCCAAGGTCTCTACGCCTTTTAAGAGACCCGAAGGCCCTGGGCTTTAGCATCCCAAGCGAAAGCAAGGGTGCTACTAAGGGCCTGCATGAAGGTCTCTTAAAAGCGTAGAGACCATTGGACGAGGTCTCTAACTGATTTAGAACATAGCAACTGTAACCGTGGTAGTTGACCTGAGGACTAGGCTATACTGTTGCACTGTGCATGTTACAACGCAAACGCGATCGCGACCCGTTAGCAATCTAAGAGTATATGAATATCATTAGGCCGTACAGCCACATAAAAATGGGCGTAAATCAGATGCAAGGGGGTGAAGTTTCGTCAATCCCCGCCAGATCCAAAATCAGCTGGTGTTTGTGACTAGTATTAGCAATACAAGCTATATGCACGAAGTGTATCGCTAGGACTGTCATGCAACTAATGGTCCCCCCCACAGGCAGTCCCCCCGGACCACATATGTTGCCATAGGTAGTCCCCCAGGACTACTTGTGTTGCCACAATTAATTGTGTTGCCATAATTAATTATCATTCATGTACTTACCATACTCCCTCCTCGTTTCTTGTAGAATATTTCTCCATTTCGTTCTTCAAGTCTCTCTGCTTTTCTCAATTACATCATAATTTCATCATAGGTTTCATCATAATTTTCATCATAATGAACCCTTGACCACATCCCCAGTGGCTGCATAGTTCTAATGGTGCATGTGGTAAAGGTCGTCAATACACACATCGATGCTGGGGCCTCAATCGTAGAGATGGAGTCTAAGATCAACTTTCGACTTCGAGTTTCGATGCTTCTATCAAAGGAGATGAACTCGACAGCACAGTACAGCTTCCGAACTTCAGATCAATCGTGGCATGACGCGTGCTATAAATAGCGCAAGGCTAGCTTTATTTATCCACAGGATTACGTCAGCCAAGAGAACGCGTGAAGTTCGGCCGGCATTACTTGTCGGAGAAAGTAGCACTCAGCTTTTAATGTATTTGCTGGATATGTATGTAAGTTAATATATGATTCTGTGGATTTTCAGGTCTCAAAAGTGTTCTGTAAAGGCTCTGAATTTTAGCGCTATGACGACATAGGTTACATCATAATTACAACATAATTACCTTATAACCGCAAAAAAGTAAATTTATACTGGGGATGTAATGAACAACTTAGAGACTACGTCCAGAGTCCCTCACGAATACGCCGCCATAAATTCGAACTGGGACACATCGACAAACTGCGCATGCTCCGTATACGCGTACAATATTGGGGCGCGCGGCTTGAGCCGGTTGACCTTCACCTGCCATGTGGTCGACTGAATAGGGAAATCCCCCTGCCCTGAAAGCGAGCTCGCTAGAGAAAGCGAACTGAGAGAAACGCCAAAAGGATATCATCGGATAGTCCACGATCTCTTCTACGCTAGGTTCGAATTCTGGGTCCCAACAACCTTTCATGAGCGCTAAACATTTTGAAACAGTTTTACAGCAATTACATCATAATTTCATCATAGGTTTCATCATTATTCATCATAATTACCTCGTCGCGAGGCCGAATCGATTTGTTAATTGGGACTCTGGACGTAATGAAAAACTTTGAGACTACGTCCAGAGTCCCTCACGAATACGCCGCCATAAATTCGAACTAGGACACATTGACAAACTGCGCATGCTCCGTATGCGCGTACAATATTGGGGCGCGCGGCTTGAGCCGGTTGACCTTCACCTGCCATGTGCTCGACTGAATAGGGAAATCCCCCTGCCCTGAAAGCGAGCTCGCTAGAGAAAGCGAACTGAGAGAGACGCAATAAGGATATCATCGGATAGTCCACGATCTCTTCTACACTAGGTTCGAATTCTGGGCCTCAATAACCTTTCATGCGCGCTAAACATTTTGAAACAGTCTTAACCGCATTTTCATCATCATTACTCATAATTACCTCATCGGTCGGCCGATTTGTTTTTTTTTCTAATTGGGACTCTGGACGTAATAATTACCTCATCGCGAGGCCGAATTCTTTTTTTCTAATTGGGACTCTGGACGTAATGAACAACTTAGAGACTACGTCCAGAGTCCCTCACGAATACGCCGCCATAAATTCGAACCAGGACACATCGACAAACTGCGCATGCTCCGTATACGCGTACAATTAAGGTACCATTTAATTGCGTGGGCGTGAGCGTCGGGATTGGCTAATTCAATTAGCGAATCGTGAAGGGGCGTGGCCGAAGAGGCCATACGAGTGCTTTTGGTCGCAGGTGGGCGTGTCCAGAATCGGCCAGGGATGATTATGCGCGTGTAATTAGCGACCGGAAATGGCCCCTGAAGAAAACACCGGTAATTGCCCACATCAAAGCATTCTTTCTTAACTATTAACCGCAACGACAAAAAAAAAAAAGGTTAATTAGGCCTAATTAAGCATGTGGGCGTGTTCCTGGCACTGTGTGGAGTGTGTGCATGTGCGTTAATGCAGGTTTTATTGCTTCCGATTGGGCGTGGCTTCACGGGCCAGTGCTTGGATATCGGCGCCTAAGACTTGACCTCGGCGATAGGTGGGCGTGTCCCGGATGCGGTGGTGACCTTTGAACCCTGCCAGGAGGCTTTGGGGGCGTGGCAGGAGGTCAAAGGTGAGGCCATGTCAGTTAATGAGGCACTGTACGCCGGTGCGATCGAGGGGACCGTACGGCTGGACGGAAGCTGACGATGGTTTGAAGCGGATGTGGTTGCGATGACGTGTTGTTACTCCGCCCACACAGGAAATGAGGTGAGCTCTTGTGTGGGCGGTGTGGCAGAACGGCCTCTAAGTGTTTGTGTGTGTTTTGGCCTTGAGGAAGCTGTGGGTTTTAATTGGGATTGATTGTGGGCTTCCGGTGGACATCCGGTGGCCAGTCGGCACTTGATTGAAAATGGTGGTCCTTGAGGCACAGGGTGGTGATGTTTTGGGCGTGGCCTGGCCCCTCCCTTCCGGCTCGGCTTCCGGTCCATGGAGGATATTAAATGAACACTTCCGGCTCTAGCAGCCACACCCCTGAGACCTGTGCAATTAAAAGGGCATGGTTACACAACATGCACCTCACTAATGACTTTGATGTGGTTTAGGTGTCATATCCCCACCTCACGCCCACGCAATTAAATGGTACCTTAACTGGTTCGTTCGTCCATAATTCAACCTTTCACCTTGTCTGGAGGTCATGCCGAGTCAGTTGCTAGGGTAACTGCCTTGGGGCATTCGTATTGCACGCACATGTACTTTATGCTGTTGACGCTGTGCATGCCCACGGCAAATACATGCCACTGACTCCAGCAGCAGCCAAGCTAGGGCCACTGCAGCCGCCACGCCCCTTTTACATCCTCATCTTGCTTGGAGGGACCCAAATTGGGGGGATTCATCACCTCAATCCATCCACTGAATGGAAAGCCATTCCCTCCAAGCCACACCACTTCAAATATTATTATAACTTGAACCACTCTGAGTCTAACAATGACCTGAATTCCCTACAGTGAATGAATTTGTCTTACCAATCTCTTCAGATATGTGCTGGCTGTAACTACATAGCTTCTCCTGTCTCTAAATCGAAGATGAATAACCATTGCAACACTTTGGAAAACAGGTTGGATATTATGTAGCATAACTGATGAACCAACCAAAGTACACACCAGTGATAAATGCAAACTGTCAAACCATACTAATGTGACACGATAGCCAGATCAACAGAATATCATTGTTTATTTGTAATATATGAAGCATGTGACCAACAAATATTCCGACGAATCCACCACAACATTTCCAGGTTAGTAGCTATCCAAGCAGTTACATGAACACCCTACAGTGAATGAGTTTGTCTCATCGATATCTGCTGACATGCATTATAACTGCATAGCTTTCCTTGTCTCTAAAATGAAGACGACACTTTCCAAATATTAATTTTTTAAACAGGGTGGATATTTATGCAGCATAACTGATGGACCAATACCAGGGATAAATGCATGCACACGGTAAAACCCGAACGTTTATTTACACCAATGGTGACACGATAGTCAGATCACATATTATTATCATTGTCTATTTGTTTTTATTAAAGCACGTGACCAAAGAACATTACGAAGAGTCCACCAAAATTATTCCAGGCTATAGTAGCTATTCAAGAAGCTACAGCAACTGCTACTGCTGCAAATATACTAGGATGCATGGCTGCCTCTCTCCATCTGTGGTAACAAACCAGTTAAAACTTGTGCTTTGGTAACGTCACGGTCCTGCTGTGGTTCAGAGGAATCACTAACTCTACTATGCCTGTGCTAACTAGCTGTCAATATATGATCAGCTAACTGCATGTGAAAGAAGACAACAAACTCATGCTAGATACCATATTATGCAGTGAAGTACTATGCACCCGAATGGTCAATTTTGACCCTTAATTGAGATGCTAATGAGAGCTTGGCGCCTATAATAATATTATAATAGTATCAGACCATCTCACTATACTATATACTATACCATGCCCTACACTCATCACAAGTGTATCTATACAATGCTATATAGCTAGCTACTGACTTCCAGTCCCCTAACGACAAATCCCTCACCTCTACCACTATACTGGGATGGACTGAGATGGGCCTACATGGAAATTCAGCTTTAGCGACACTTCATACAGTCACAAACCACCCAAGAAACACTAGCTATATAGCTACACCTGAGTAGCTACATGTACGTGGCCACACCGCTATGGGTAACCGAGTAGCTATGTTGACGCTATATCATAGATGCAAACTGCTGCTACTGTGCCTGCAGACTGATCCCCTCTTCTGGACGAACTCCATGACATGAAGCCTCCCTAGAAATTAACATAGCGGCTGGATCCTCCAACACTTCTTAATTGAGTGACCAGTCCAATATCTAAACTGAACACTTAAGTGATGCTGAGGTTGACTAAGTCCTCAATTGCAAGACTTAGTAATGATCATCCAGATAACTGAGCCCTCCATACTCAATGTTGATCATCCACATACAACTAAACCCCCAATACTCAACAATGATCATCCAAATACATGTACACCTAAACCCTCAATACTCATCCAGATATACTAAGCCCTCAAAAAGTCAATGATGATCACTACGTCACAATAAATCAACTCCACATTATATCAATCTACCCAACTTAACACTATGACAAGTAGCTATAGCTGTTTTGGAGCAGATTTCATGCCAAAAGAATAATTAAAAGCTACATGCCTTGACATGCACATTTCCCTCCATCGTCACACATCAATTCATTACCTATACCTGCAATTATTTTGCTATCTTGATCAACTGAAGATACTCCTTCCTTACTAGCATGACATAGCAGCCAACTGTGAACCCCAATCCAAACACTGACTGTTATATGCCCGAGTAGCTAATAGCAAACTCCACCACTGTGTAAGCTTCAAAATCATATCAACCTCCCTGTTGCTTCCACAATGATAATACTAGTATAATATCGCTAGTTTTTAACTTAATAGATAACACCTCTCCATGTACTGAACTCACTTGATCCAATCAAATCATCGGAGTTAGGATACATTACAACACCATTATAATAATACCATAATATACGTTTGTTAATCGTGGGGAGAAGCAAGTTCAACCCCGGTCGCACCTCTTGCGAGGTGGACAGACTAGTATCTAGACAACCAACCAAAAGTTAGGAATCATGGGGGTTAACCCCGGTCACACTAAATAGATTTAGTGGACAAGAAGTATATACCTAGACTATAACCCCTGGTAGTGACACAGTGAAATACTAATGGTACCGATTGTGGCCAAAAAGGTTTAATTAAACCCAAACGATCGACCCCTCGTAAGAATCATTGGATGATAGTAAAATTGTACATGTCTGCTTCCATAGCTTAACTGACAATTGAAATGAGGCCTAAGCTACAAATTAACTCGACTCACACTATAGGTATGATCTATAGGGTGGTCATATAGCAAGCACTGGCACACACTAATAACATTATATTATTAGGTATAATATTATGCCTATACAGTTTCCGTTGAAGCATTATTTATAGCTACATGATGGCTTTGACACTGACCTAACTCAATTTCTGTTGGATTGCTGCATTTGTCCCTATTTACGTAAGCTAAATCAGCTACACAATATTGACACACACATTGCACAGACTACCCGTGTAACTTAAAGCTGAACTAGCCGAGTGCATACTACAAATGAACTTGCCTGATCCCATTCCCCCAAGTACCGGTGACTGATGCAGATAATATATGAAACGCTCCTGCTAACATTCTTAAAGGCGTTATCCCACACCCATGTGCCCATGAGAACAGATAAGTATCCATGTAATTACAATCCCCCACACACCTAATGATGCAAGCCAATGGCAAGCACACAACCTCCTTCCAGTAGAACACATTGCAGGCAAGCACATAATTGCCTGCCCATAGAAAACACTGAATTCACACCACTGCCTGCCTGTAAAATACACTACAGGCCCACAACCACCTGCCCATAGAACAATCGCAGGCACACAATCACCAGCCCGTATACAGCACACCGCCGGCACACAACCGCCAGCCCGTAGAATACTCATAGAAAACACTGCATCCACTCCACCGCCTGCCCATAGAACACACTGCAGGCACATAACTGCCAGCCCGTAGAACATCCATAGAACACACTGCGTTCACATCACCACCTGCCCATGAACATACTACAGGCCCACAACCACCAGCCTGTAGAACACAACGCAGGCACACAACCGCCAGCCCATAGAACGCACTGTATTCATACCATCACGCCTACCCATAGAACATGCGTATACACTGCCGGCCCACACCACCGCCAGCCCATAGAACGGACTGCCAGCACACTGCCAACATACAACCACCTGCCCGTGAATATACTGCATATATACAACCACTGTGACAACACAAGGTAAGCTTGGCCTTCAATTGTGAAGCCGATCTGCAAACTATAATATTATGATTATATCACTATCAATACTTGTATTATAATATTATGATCAGCTGATTTTTGGTCACGTGGCTAGACACCTTGTGAGTTCTGAGATTGATGAATCTGTGTCCGAGGTTTTAGGCACCTAACTATATCTCTGTTGAGGTTACTATAGCACTGCGAAAAGTTTTTGACGTCTGCACATGGTCCATCGAGCTGCCTGTGAGTGAACGATGCACGATACTGGGTAGTGTCCAACTCGCTGTACTCTCCTTACTCAGCACTCCCACCATCCTGCAAGCATATAACTACCTGTCCGTATAGCATACTGTAAGCACACAAGTGCAGCCTGCCACTGCAAACACACAACTGATTGCTCCTACAACCCAATGCAAGTTTACAACTGCTTTTCCATAGAATACACTGTAAGCACACAACTGCCTGCCACCAAGACATAAATACAAGCTCCCACTGCCTAACACACAACCAGTGGGCAAATATCAAGACTGCCATCGGACCTTCCTCGGCTTATCATTCAAGAAATAACAGAAGAGATCCATTATAAAACGCGTAGCTAGCTTGTCTATTGCAACAGATTCTAAACAGTCTATAGACACTCTGTGAACTTACCATAACGCTCAATTCGACCTATTATTACTATACTTGTTAAGGAGCTCCATTTCAGTTGTTCATTAATTTTGCACTGTGCCATGGCAAGACTAAAGGCTGTAAGGTCTATGCTACTACAACAACTGATGCAACCAGTCATATTGTATGACACAGGTCAGGTAGCTGTCTAATGCTCTGATACAACTCTGAATATGCAAGCAGGCTACATAATTTTCCTGACACATTAATTAAACTCTATAGCACTAGCTATCACTGAGCAGCTATCGTGGTGAGGAAGAATACACCAACTCGTACATATATCTAGCTAGCTACCTGCTAGCCAACTCTTACATACATCTAGCTAGCCGTACCTGCTAGTAGCGTATACACGACACTGACTGAATCAAGGATTAAACGAGTTGTATAAATACTGTACTGCACCACCACACCATGATACCACCGACAGCTGTTGGGCATGAATACATCACCCTGAATAATACACACTAACTGACTTGAACGCAACCACCACCACAGCACTTGGAGATACTAAATCCTAGCCAGTACATTATGATTCATTGAACGCTGCCAATACTGCTCAAAAACCGGCCGTTCAAATACCAAACTCACAGCCTAGGTACAACAGAGAGTAGATAATAGAAGTGCCACCGAGTCGTAGCTGCCAGTGGGGCCGAGGTCTATCAGCCATCGAGCCGTCACCATGGACAATGAAGTAGAATAGGCTGAGAACTCTGCAGATGCTCCTTTTCTCGTACACCATCCGTTGCTAAGTAGACTGTTCAGACTGCCGTTTGTATTTACCAACACTCCTTTTATACCCCTAAGTACCATAGCAACCTGCTAAATCCACCAATCACGTCGACCGATTACCATCACACCTACCTTTGCTGGCGGCGCTGCGCTAGGCTAGCACGCCCCACCCCCTTCACAATGAAGCACTAATAGTGCGAAACCCTCGGCTTTCATGAATTTGTTTTAAACTGGTCACTGATTAAGCCTATAATTATGCTTTGATGTAATATCATTATGCCGAAATGAGAAAAGATCTATATATATACATGCCAGTATGCGCTAGCCTTTTATGCACCTATCAATGTATTGCCCCACCTACCCTAGTGCATGCATATGTGGGGATAGGGTGGGAATTTGATCACTACTTTTCAAGTATCAATTATCCCACCCCTGGGGGAAGCTCCTGTAATCAAAAGGCACACCAATCCCAGGCTACTGCAGCTGCAGGTCCTCAGCTTGTGCAGGTGCACTATGCTAGACATACAAGTTTACATAACACTCACTTAAGCCAAATTAGTGCTAACCAAGGCTACTAGTTGAGGTCTAGTACTAATGTCATGGTGACACTATTCTGTGCTGATTTCCAGACTAAGGTAAACTCCCCACCCGGTACCCCTGGGGCAGCTAGCTATATATACCTGATCCCGGATCCCGATCCCATGGCAAGGGATTACGTAATACGTAGCATGATCATCACGTGCCTGGTCAGCAGTTGCATTTTTGCTAGCTATAGCGCTACACAAGAAAGCCAAGAAGCGTTCAGAGTCTACTGTGATCAGTGATGAGTCAGTCGAGTTATAAGACCTATCGTTAGTCCTACATCCTAGTCATTTGGAAAAGAAGCCATCGCTGTCACTTTTGTCCATCGAGAGTTTGTCAAGAAGCGAAGAAGGCAGAGGTGATCAGCAAATGTCGCTGTAACTTTTGAACAAAGCGTTTTCAACGAATTCTACACGTTTCATTTGTTAAAATCGCCACGAGAAGCCTAATGACACCTCGCTTTCAACGTATAAATAAGGTATGTAGCAACTAGCCTGGTAACAGACAGACACACAGACACACAGACACACGGACACACAGACACACAGAACGACTACCGTAACCCTGCGGCGCATGCGCCGAGGGTTAACTATATAGCTCGGCCTGCCTCCCAGCATAGATAATTAAGACTGCGTACGCAGTCTTAATTACCCCGCGCGCATGCGCAAGGGGTAATGTAATCGGTTTTGTCTGTCGTCGTTGTCTGTTAGCACAAAAATCGCCAGATCTGGAGATCTAGGCATCTGAGCGACTCGTAAATATAACGTATCCGTCAATATCGCCCAAAAACTGGCTTCAGTGTGCTTCGAATCGTTTGGTAAGGCCCACGAGCGTTGCAAATGCTGCATTTTGTTGGCCACGCCTATGGACACTGCCCACTATGTGTTCTCTGCTCATGCGCACAACCTGGCACCATATGTAGGTAAAGGTCGTCAACAGGCTGCTCGCTCATCGAGCTCTCTGACCATTGATGCTCTGACATCCGACGCTGCAGCGCGCGCGGGGTATGTGCTCTATAGAGCTCTAGTTATCTATGCTCCCAGTTAACTTGGTTTAACTGCGTTAAACCTCATTTAAACGTCATTAATTAGGCCCCTCCAAATCAATTAGTAGTTTCTCATCCCCTCTAAGCTCAAAATTGATGCGGGCGGGCGGTGGTAATGGTCGTCAATATGTGTAATTTTGATGGAAATGGTCGTCAAAATCGCTTGCAAAAAAGGATGCGGTATACTTTTGCATTGTGCTCCTAATCACAAAATGCATGCGGGCGGAAATTAAGGGGGGATGAGAAACTACTAATTGATTTGGAGGGGCCTTATAATACAAACACCCAAATATCTCAAAACATGTAGCTTTGTGAACAAAGTGCCAAAATCAGGCTCAAGCAAATTAATAATTATCTATCTATTGAGATCAAGATCATTCATCAAAACAATTGTAGTTACATGCCAGAACCAGATGTTCAAAAAATAGCCTTAACTCAATATTTCAGGGACATGATCCCATTTATGCATGCATGAGCGTGGACAGGATACTGGATGCGGGCGGCGGAATTCCGCCACCATACACCATATACCGTAAACTCTGGTTATTAAGCGCACCTCGCTATTAAGCGCACATTGTTTATTAAGCGCATGCCCTCTTCTTGTCATAAGCTATTGTTTATTAAGCGCATGCGCTTAATAGGCGTGGCGTTCTATGAGCCTGACCTTGACCGGCTGAAAAGTATTTGGAGTCAGGTATCTTTGGAGAAATGATTGCCACGAATAACGTTATCATGCAAGAAGATCGACAAATCGCCAGCACTCGTCATCTTGAGCGGCAACTGTAAACGTGAAAGAGCTCGATCGATCGAGCGCTAGTGCTAGCGGGCCTCGCATCCATCACGTGCCCAAACGTTTGTGGGCGTGGTTATGTGCCATATAAGCGCATATCCTTTATTAAGCGCATACTGGCTTTCCGTTTACCGCTATAAGCGCATGCGCTTATTAACCAGAGTCTACGGTAGCTAGGCTATGGATATCCCGTGGACAGTTTCTGCGTGCAACATTGAAAATGTGGGAGTGGCCTGGGAACGAGGCTCAATATCCAACTGTACCATACTCTTGGTACCAATAACAGCCTCCTCAGAGTGCGGACAAAAGTCATGGATTTTATCGTGTTGGGCTTGCTATGTCTGCTTCAAGCGTGGCCATCGTCCACTCAATTTGTATTTGAGTTTGAGCTGGTCTCTGTAGCTACTATTGATAGTGACATCTGTGACCCTATAGACCCGGAAGACTTCGAGCTTCTGGGGCCATGTGAACCCTTCTTGTCCACATTTTGTCTTAGAGAAGAAACGAACACCCAGAACAGCGACACGGGGAATTGCCCACTTGGTAGGAATGATGCAGGAATTATTGCATATACTCCTGATGTCAACCTTAATGAGGAGCCACTGGCACCAACAAGACCTGGATTACCAAATGGACCAGTAAACCAAACAATTACTTCACAACACCCATGGCCTGTGAGATTTTATAAGCTAACTATTAAATTTAGAATTTTAATTCTGTTATTATAATTATAGGGGACATTTCCAGGGTTTCATCCAGTGGGGGGGACAGGGGGGAAGCTTCCCCTCCAAACTCCCTAGCTTCCCCCCCTAAAAATTTGACTTTAATTAAATTAGCATCATAATATCACAATAAGTCATCAAATCAAATCACTAGTATTTGTGGTTGATCAAAAATTACCCGAAACAATCTGGAGGAATTCTCCTAAAATACGTCTCAAGGAACTTTGTGTGCTAAATACGCCCACTCATTTATCGCGCTTCCACCCCAAATTTTTGTCGCTAGATGAAACCCTGATTTCAGTTATATATTGAAGCCAGAGAACTCGATCCTGGAAATGATGTTCACTTGGATGGCATATTCATCAATGAGATGCTGGAGGTGAATGCCGGCTTCACACCAATAGAGAGCTACAATGGAACCAGTACAAGGAACAGAGTTGTCTTGGAGATGAGATTTCGAGTGATGTGTCAGCAGGATTACTATGGACCAGACTGTACTAGACTTTGCAGAGCCCAAAATGATAGTGTGAATGGATACTACACATGCAACAGTGATGGTTCAATTCAATGTCAGGAGGGGTTCAGAAACATCAGTAACAACTGCACAGAAGGTGAGCTTTGGTTATTTGTTTAATAGGCATCATATTGACTTCATGATGACTGCAGCTATTTTGGCATGTGATTCAAGTCCCTGTGCTAATGACGGCAACTGTACATCAATGGGAGCATTTAATTTCACCTGTCAGTGTGCAGTTGGCTACACTGGATCTACCTGTGAGGTTAACATTGATGACTGTGTGTCTGCAACCTGCCCAAGCAACAGCATATGTGTGGATGGAGTCAACTCCTTTACGTGCACCTGTTCATCTGGATTTATAAAAATTAATGCCAGTTGTGTATTAAAGACAAAAACAGGTTAGTTCTAATTAATTTTTACCAGTAAACAATCAGACACATCAATTACTTGGACACCAATATCTGGAGAACGGAAATAGCTACGATCGTTGATCTTGCGCGAGGATGTAGCCCCACCCACGCAATGTTTGCAAACCGAATGGGAGCTTAGTGCAGTTGTCGGATCCGGACAAAACGATCAATTTTCAGACAGCGCTTATCATACCGTATAGCGGGAAATTTTCGAGGGAGAAAACTTTCGCGGATCGGTAGGAAAGGAGCATTTCGCGGAGAAAACTTTCGCGGAATGTAACTGGTCGCATAATGGGTGTGGCATGCCTAAAATTTCGTGGAGAAAACTTTCACGGATGGCTGAAAGATCGCAAAATTCGTGTAAGTTTTCTCCCTCGAAAGTTTCCCACTATACGGTAGGTGTCCAGAAGCAGAGCCAGATATCCAAAGTGGCCTGCAAGATTGCTTATTTGTTCCTCTAACACGTACACCTCCAAACCTTGACTGCAAATGACCTCGTTTGCATGCACTCAGCAGCTTTGCTTGGATTTGCTCGTTTTCTAAATCAAAATTAATGTCAAATAAACATCATAGGCAAAACGTGAGCAAATGCAGCAGTATACCCGTTTGAAATTTTATGCATGCAGGCATCATTAGAGATATCGCTCTAGAATGATCGATGCATTCAGCTCTAGAACATCCTCAGGATTAATCTTCACCCCCGTATGCATACCTATTTTGTTATTAAAATTTACTGATAAATTCATAGTTCAGAATTTGTTCGATATCCCCCTGGCGATGCCACTTGACATAGCTAGCTATAGGGTAATAGCCTCTTATCAATAATTCTGTAATTTAAAGTTGGCCACAGTAATAGGATTGATCACAACCATACACCTTGCTCTCCTGGAATATCTAAATCTATCTTACTCCTTATGTACATCATGATCAGGGACGCTACGTCGATTAATTGATTGATTGCATGGTAGAACCATGCAAATGGTCAAATACACAATTGTGTGTTGACTGTGCAAATCAACCTGTAAAGGGAGAGAGAGACTTACCCTAAACTAAGTGCCTGTTTGAACAAAGGGAGAGGAGTTGGAGAGAGGGAGGGGATGGGACTCTGACACTGGGCAAATATCCATCTCCCAAACTATTGGATTGATGGTGGATTGATATAGGAAATTGGATGTGTCTTGATATGTCCTAGACTGCATGGCAGTTCAAATTTCTGCTGATGTGCCCACCGCAGGATAGGGCTAAGTGCCGGGTAGCGGACAGATAGTGGGCACATCATGTGTCATACAGCTGTACTCTAGCAGATAGATGTTGGAGCACATGAAATATTCTACGGTCATCCAATACAGGGAATGTTATAATCACATGAACTATCCCATGCACACCACGTCACCCCACCATTATACAGAAATCATTATAATCAGTGCAACATTCCATAACAAATTTACAGCAATCAAGGAATCTACTATAATAATATTATTATGTAATTATTATTAAAGCAAACTTGTGTCTCGAAAGTTTTCTCCACAAATTGGTATTCTTTGAGTTCTTCCTTCATCTGACACCATCATATCAACTCCATACTGCTTTTAAGATACTGCCAGCTCTAGTGCAGGCATCGCTGCATTTTTTTCACTTCTGTTGTTTCTTTCTCTCCTTTTTTCTGGACCAATCCTTCCCACTGATCCTATATACAAACAGTGATGATAATCACACTCTATTGAAATTCACAATCATACAAAGCCAGATTGATGGAAGTGAAGTACAAAGCCCAACATATCAGACTGCCGAATGTACTCCCACAAAGTCCAACATATCGGGCCGACGGAAGTACACCCACAAAGCCCAACATATCAGACTGACAGAAGTACACCCACAAAGCCCAACATATCAGACTGACGGACGTACCACCACAAAGCCCAACATATCAGACTGACAGACGTACCATCACAAAGTACACCCACAAAGCCCAACATATCAGACTGACGGACGTACCACCACAAAGCCCAACATATCAGACTGACAGACGTACCACCACAAAGTCCAACATATCAGACTGACAGAAGTATACCCACAAAGCCCAACATATCAGACTGACAGGAATGCTGCCAATTTTAGCTTATTCCAGTACCACAGCTAGTTCTCAGTTCAGAATTCAAACACTTGAAGTTATTATCATGAAATTGGCAGCAATCCCAACAAAGCCCAACATATCAGACTGACGGACATACCCCCACAAAGTCCAACATATTAGACTGACATAAGTACACCCACAAACCCCAATACATCTGACTGACGGACATAGAACCCAAACAATATTGACCTCGGAAAGGTATTTTCTTTTTAATGCTCACCCTGCAGCACGCTATTATTGCTATAGGCCTAATTTTTATGCCAAAATTAAATAAGCTTACCTCCTGTTGACGTTTATATGGCGCAGAGAATCCCCGCCCAGAAAGCTGTCCTTTCACTTAAAGCAAGTGCATGTTCTTAGCTTCTCAGAGACACATGGAAACACTCCAACTTTTGGCGCCAGATCTTGGGGTACAGAGTTCACCGATCTGCTGTAGATTTAACCCCTTGGTTTAACTCCGCCCCCTGATGGCCTCGCAGTGCTAGCGCTAGCGCTGCACGCTGGAGCTGCCAATCGTGAGAAGATAGCTTTTCTCCCAGTGAGCCTACGATAGAAACGGCGAGTATCAACTTTAGAACAGTGTACCATGCTGATCATGAATGCAGATCTCTGTCAGAAACTATCAGCTATAAGATAGTACTACGCAAGTTGATCTATCCTGATAGAAGTGTTAGGTTTATGACAGCACAACTATCCACAACATGATAGCTATGCAGTATGACGTATGTAAGATAGTTGTAATATCCTGTATCTGGGATAGGCAAAATGATAGTTGGTGTGGCCAGTAGTGGACAGGTGAGGGATAGTAGCAGCTGGTCTATCCTCCATCTATCATGCACATCATGACGTATAGGATAGTTCACTTTTTGCCCAGTGTGAGGGAGCATGATATTGTGTGCATGACAGAAAATAATGGCCATGAAACCTCAGAGTATCCAAGTGACATTCCTTTTATGTAACATAGGAGTAGGACAGTACAATGGGTATTGATTAACATTCATACTTTCATGATCATGTGGGAGACATGCAAGTAATTGTCACTCATGTCTTTGTCATTCCAGTGGCTATTGAAGTCATTATTGGAGTGGCCTCATCAGCAGCACTGATCATAGGAATCCTCATCATTGTTATTGTGGTAGTATCTGTGTTAGTCATCAAAGGAAGGAAGCCTCACTGTGACCACCAATGCACTTGTCAAGGTTATAATTAGCGCAAGTCAAAGTGTTATCCTGCTTTTGAGGCCGGCAATAATTAGTTTCAATATGTGCATACATTTCTCTTACAGCAACTGATAGCGATATTGAAACAAAGCCAAATGAAGTTTATGGACTTGTGTCTGGACAAACAACCGAACATCATGATCGTGAGTTTTATGAAGCCTTGATCATGATGCATGTTATGTACACAATCCAAGATACACATAAGGACACTCAGAATTAAATATTTGTTTGATCTGACCGACTGTAAAATTTAAAACATCCAATAGCTGAGTTTACTACAGGCATATAGCTATACCAACAGTTTTAATATTTTTAAAACTATGAGTAAATTAATTTAATTTACTCATAGCTTTAATAGGCCTATCTTAAAAAGCTACCACACAGCACAAGCCTCTAGACAGATGGAATTTACATAGAAATAATGACACTTATAACTAATTATCATCCGCCTAACCAACCAACCCTACTATTAAATTTTGTGGTCATGTTAGTTCAAACAAACAATTTATTGTAATCATGTACTAATTATCAAATGCAAAGTAAGTATCATAGAGTCGGTAAACTCTATAAGTAGGGATGGCCCGGATATGCCATATATGTAATACATTACAAATATCCAAATATCTCAAAATAGGTAATTTTGTGAAGTTTCTAAGTATGAAAATCAGAATCTCCAGCAAATTATCTATCTAATAAGACCAAGATCATTCATCAAATCAATTGTATATGCCAGAACCAGATGTTCAAAAAAATGGCCATTTGTCATTCTTTCTTTCTTTCTTTCTTTCTTTCTTTCTTTTTCATTATCAGGGCTAGCTCAAGACTGCCTTAATCGCTCATCTTAGTTTGAGTATAAATCCACTCCATTTTGTAGCGCGCAGTGCAGTGGCACGCAAGTTTGGCATTATCTCGACAGTTACGTAATAGTGGGTGTGTACGGCGCATTGATAAGGCCGAACAAAAAAAATTACTTGTTTCTCAGGCATATTTCTTCTCAAATCGATGAGGGGATGAGGCTTTTTTTTTTTAATTAAATTTCTTTTTTTTTTTTAAGGCAAAGTATAATACGTAGCAAACATATTGAAAAATAAGACAAAAAATGAAAATAAGCTTTATTTTGGTCAGTTTCCTATGCAAATGGCCAGTTTCTATGTATATAGGTCAATTTCCTATGTATATTGGTCAGTTTCTATGTAAATTGGTCAGGTTCCTATGTAAACTGGCCTCTTACCTAATAGCCAACACTTTTAGTGCTGACGACCTTTACCGGAAAAGCTTCAGAATGCGAAATAAAAAGGCCCATGCGGGTAGGAAAAAACGAGGCGGGCGGGCCTGAGAAACAAGTAATTTTATTTGTGTGGCCTAATTGGGTGTGTCTGATACGCCATTTTATGATATAATGCGCATGCTCGGAATATGAATGTGTTGCCATGGTGAAGTCATGTGACAGCGCCGCGCCCCAGGCGAGCTCGAGCGCTCGAGCCGAGGCGCTACTCTCTAGCGCGTGCAGCAGCTCGCTGGATCGATCATGGATAAGAAGGCGCAAGGCTTGGGGAGCGGTAAGGCGCTAGGCATAGGCAAGCTACTCGCTAGCGCGTGCAGCGCTAACGCTCCGCTGGAACGATCATCTGAGATATTTTATATAGGCATACGAAGGCGCAAGGCTGCCAAGGAGCGGCAACGTACAGGTCATAGAATTATGCCGAGTAGTTGCTGCTAACAATAAAATTTAGAATTTGATTTTCTCCCTAAACGGAAGAGTCTCATCACTACTTGGGCCGCCTAAAACAGCCTTCTTTATCAGCCTGCTTCATCACGTAGACGTAGGCATATGAACGCAAGTTAACGAGAGGTGTGGCTACCGTGAAACTTAAGCACCTCCCATAGTCCACTTAATTACACTGGACAGAAGTTGTGAGCAAGCCATGTAAGATGGCATTGATAAAATGCACTATGTGCAATAAAAAAAGAACAGGAACAAGTATAAAAACAATTGAATAAAATTGAAGGATGAAGTAGGGATGGCAGGATCAAAAAGTACACAAACAAGATTTTTAAGGGATAATTGCATCTACTATACATCCCTACGCTTGCTTTCAAGTTGAGGGATGCAAAAATAACCAACAATAATGCATGTGATTGAATCAAACTGACGGGCCATCCCACCATCGTGATAACTAGAAATAACCTGAATGTCTTCCACATACTTCACTCGACAAGTATATTGACATTAATAGGTGCGTAATAATAAAGAAAAGCAAGCGTAGGGATGTATAGTAGATGCAATTATCCCTTACAAATCTTGTTTGTGTACTTTTTGATCCTGCCATCCCTACTTCATCCTTCAATTTTATTCAATTGTTTTTATACTTGTATAGATAGGGATGGCAGGATTAAGAAGTAGCTACACAAGCAAGTCTTAGAGTGAGCCGTAGAGATATTGAACAGACAACAACGTTATTCAAGCAATAGAGTTTTTTTTATGAAAAGAAAACATGTATAGGCAGACCTTTACTCTGCCACACTGCCTATAAAATTCAAGGCAGTGTTGAAATAACTATGTCTGAAAGAGAACAAAATTAATTTTAATGATGTTCATGTACTATGATAGTGGTGTACAGTCTGAGACTGTATTCGTTTGACATGTATACCTTAGCAACTATATACGTATGTGCACATTATTAAAACTATTTAGCCTGAATAGCTGTTGGTTATCTCAAACATCATGAACAAAGTTGCATGGAGCCATATATAATTACCAGCTAGTTATGGCCTGTTAAAAGGAACTGAAAAACCTACATAATGCACATTTTTAATTATTATTATGGCTATAACTAGCTATTAATATGTGTCTGATTCCTCTGCATTGTAATTGAAGACATGACATTGTACATTGTGTCATGCTATTAAAGCACTAGCTAATTGCTTGAAATTATATACATGCCCACATATAAATGAACACTGCAGGGTGGGTTCAGTTTTGTCTAGATCTCTTACTTTATTAATCCTCAGCACATTCTATATGCATGCCATGGTAGTTCATGTGTGTGTGTCAGAGTATTTGTCTGTCTCTAGGCTAGCTGCTACATGCATCATTTGCTCTAGACTATGACATTTTGAGCATTGCAATGCTCTACTTGAAAATATCTTCTTTGAAAATCATGGCATTGTTTGCTTACCATCACTTCCCTCCATGGTCCATGACAAGTTAACGTATAGCGGGAAATTTTCGAGGGAGAAAACTTTTACGGATCGGTAGGAAAGGAGCATTTCGCGGAGAAAACTTTCGCGGAACGTTAAAACTGGTCGCATAATGGGTGTGGCATGCCTAGAATTTCGTGGAGAAAACTTTCGCGGATGGGTGAAAAATCGCGAAATTCGTGAAAGTTTTCCCCCTCGAAAATTTCCCGCTATACGGTAACTCACAACGATAGTCACACACTCTTTAGTACCTTTGCCTGTGCATACCTCTCAACTTGGTTACCTGGGATATGCACGATAAACGATATCATTATTGCATAGCCAGTCATCCATAAATGATGTAATGTTATACTGGAATGTATATGTACGATTCAAATCATTTTCTCCGCTTTATTGGAGCCATGAATTCAAAAGCAATGAAAAAATAGCTATTTGAGAGTTTCTGATAATTGCTACTAAATCTTCCGATTCACTTATACTTATACTCTTGAGTCTATCAGCATACTATGGTTGTAATAAATGTTCACGCTTAATTTTTATTGTTTATGTCTTTTTTATTTGACTTCAGGGACCACCAGTATTGAAATGAAACCAAACGAAGTTTATGGATTTACTAGTAATAGTTAGTAAACAGCAATTGAAACAAAATTTAAAGCCAGTATTGGTAATAATAATTAATGTTGGTATAGTAACAATTATTTGAAAAAACAAGAGTGTGCATGTTCAATCACCTTTTCTAGCCGACTTAAAATAATGATGGTGTGTTTATACATACCGTATCCTCCCGAAAATAAGCCCCCTTCGAAAATAAGCCCCCTCCCCTCTTTGACCTTCAAGTTCTTGCACAGGTATATTTCCCTCGATTATAAGCCCCCCTCCCACCAAGTTGATAGACTGCACATATATACGCGCGCGAGCACGTACGTACGTACGTACGTAACCCCGCCCTTCAATTGACTACCAGTACAAAGATGGTGCTGCATGTGTGCTGGCTTTTAGAAAAGCCTGTTTTGAAGTCATTCTGTCACAGTATGATGGCACTTCTAGTTTGGCGAAGACACTTACGAGCCGGTCAAGATGCTTTTACTTTCCTCTAAAGACGTACACACATGGAACAACAAGTCCTTTTCCCACCGCCGATCCTCGTGTTGCCGTCTATTTGACAGGTCATCTCGCTGCCACTCTTTTGGAGAAAAGACGAACAAACTCTGTCCCACGGTACATGACCAACGATGGTGGCTAAGGGGGGCTTATATTCGAGGGAAAGTGCATATTCGAAAATAAGCCCCCTCTCCAGTCTAGGTCATGTCTACTGCTGAAAAAGGGGGGGGGGGCTTATTTTCGGGAGGATACGGTACTACTAAATAATAGTTATAAAGACCGAGTCCAAGGTCTCTATGCCTTTTAAGAGACCCGAAGGCCCTGGGCTGTAGCATCCCGAGCGAAAGCGAGGGTGCTACTAAGGGCCTGCATGAGGATCTCTTAAAAGCGTAGAGACCATTGGACGAAGTCTCTAACTGATTTATTGTAAGGTAGTCAACGAATACATAGTATTATTATTATTATTATTATTATTATTATTATTATTATTATTATTATTATTATTATTATTATTATTATTATTGCTTTACAGCTGGCAGCTGAAGGTCTGCTACAAGGTGTAACAGTACTTTGAATTCTAACAATGTCATAGTATGGCTGCATGTAGCTTTTAATTGTCTTTTCTGTGAAATAAAGCTATCAATGACATGTTCAAAGTACGGTATAAGTTTTCGAATGAATTATGATTATGCCGGCCATAAAATTGAGAGAAATTCAGAGCATAATGGGTACAAAACAATAAATTGGTTCGGTGTTGAGAATTATATCATAGCATACCGTATTGGCGGGGGTGGCAATTAAGTCCAAAATTGCTATTGCAAGAACAATAACGGTACTTTGGTGGTTGTATTATATACGTAGACCGCCAAACCGCCAAATTTTCCGGCTATAATTATGGTAATAGGAACTTTAAAAACCATAGCGTGTCCCTAGCTATGGATCCTGGCTTAAGTTTTAATTATGTGGGTGAAATCGTTCACCTCTTCTTCATTTTGGCATGCACTGTTACAATGCAAACACGATTGCGATCAACCCCATAGGACACTAATGTGGTACGCGCGCCGCCATGCGCGCGCCGCAATATTGCCAATCTGTGGGAAAATTTAAATTTTGTTATGAACTACTGTAGTGCTATCGTGTATATGTAAAGCACAATCATAATCGAGGGACTCTGGCTAGCCTGAGTTCATAACATGATCATGAAGTTGTGCCAGCTTTTGAATTTCAGAACTTCTGTGTCCACTGACTTGTCTTCCTTCTCTGCCAAAGTGCTAGCCTCTGAAACACAGCCAGGAGATCGATCTCCTGGCTGTGTTTCAGAGGCTAGCACTTTGGCTCACCTTAAACTGAAAAAATCTGATGGCACACAACTCGACTCCAACCATTTCATATGTGCTGTTACTTCACTGTCGGCGCCTCTCTAAGCTTTTCATGATCACTGCTATACTACGGCATGCATGGCTATGTCCCTGAGTCCCTCAGAGACTGCATGTGTTCTCTACACCCTATAGCTAAGCCTGGTAAGATCTTTGAATGTTGTATTATAGCTACTGATTAACCATAATATGGCTCAGCATTTACCATGTCTTCTCTTCGATTTGGTATTAGCTAAGCGTGGCCTGTCAACTCATCTGTGTAGCTACAGGTCTTATTAAGAATATGGTTGCTTGCTACAGCATCAATGACTCTCCTACGAGTCTATGGATACTCTTCTTAGATGCTAGCAAAGCCTTTGATAGGGTCAACCACTCCATTCTTTTTGATAAACTTCTTCAACGAAATTTGTCTCCTATTGATATCAGAACTCTTTTAAACTGGTATTCTGATCAGAGGATGTGTGTCTCTTGGAACTCTAAGAGATCTGATGAGTTTCCTGTCTCTAATGGCGTCCGCCAAGCACTACTGGACTAGAATAGCCTGAAAAGTAACTTGATAGTGTCTTATATGTGTCTTAAAATGTGTCTGTGAAATTGATCTCACTGAAAAGCATCTGAAAAGTGTATGAAGGTCTTTGGCTGGGACTCTAAGAAGAGTCTTAAAATTCTACATGGTCTCAAGTTACTTTAAGATAGAGTCTTAAAAGAGTCTTAGCAATCTGAAAAACGTCTGAAGTTGAAATGGTACTTTAAGATGTAATCTTAAAGAGTCCTAGCGATCTGAAAAAGTCTGAAGTTGAAAATGGTACTTTAATATGTGGTCTTAAAAGAGTCTTAGCAATCTGAAAAAGCTTGAATTTGAAAAGGGTAGAAAATCATAGCAATCTGAAAAAAGCCTGAAGTTGTTAAAAATTAATGCTAATTTAAGATATAGTCTTAAAAGAGTCTTAGCATTGATGCAATCTGAAGAAGTCTGAATGGCAAGCATCTGAAAAGTATCCGAGTGCGAGTGTGCGCGGCGCGGCGCCTGTATCACGTGAGGAGGGAACTTTGAATTTGAACGCCGTATGCAGGTACGCTAGGTACTCTATAGGACAGGTGCAGGTGGAGCTAGCTCTATGACATGTATGATGACTGTCTGTTTGAAGAAGGCAGTGCCTCCAAGTATACGTATTTTTACTGAATTCTGACCATAAATACTGATAAAATTTCAAAAATACTGAAAACTGGGAGAATTAAGTACATACATCATATATGGAGCCCTTTGTAAAATACTGGAAAATACTGAAAATGCATGCAAAATACTGAAAAATGGGAATATTTATACTGAAAGATAGGAGAATAGCTTGGAGGCACTGAGAAGGCTGTGAAGAAATGATAAATAGAGAAGGCTAATAAGCGTCGAGAGCCTCAAGATTTTCATTTAACTGTCCAGCCGATACGGATAAAGCGCCGCCGATGTCACTGTCTAGGAGGTTGATTGATTAGAAGGCTCAGCTCTGGAACGAAATCAACGTTGAGATCATCAGTCACAAGCCAATAAGTAAGTAAGTTATGTAAAGACGCTATATCAATCCTCAGTCGGCTCTGAATTTGTCAGTTTGTCCTCTATATTTCTAATTAGTGCCCTCCCTCCTCTCTCTCTCTCTCTCTCTCTCTCTCTCTCTCTCTCTCTCTCTCTCTCTCTCTCTCTCTCTCTCTCTCTCTCTCTGTCTCCCCCAGCATGCTTTCCTTGTCTTTAATTCTTGTATGCAGAGGATGCTTGTCACGGTCACGCGACTCTATCAAAAGTGAATTGCACAATTTTGCTATACCACAAAGACTGCATTTGTTGCCCTCAAGAAAGATTTTGTGCATTGTAGCTAGCCGAGTTGCCCGAGGTCCTGAGGCCAAAAAAAAAGAAAGAATCAAGCACCTTTTCTGTAGATGGGCTGCCGTTTGTCCTTATGGTATTTTCCTGGGACCTGCGAGCGGTGTAGGCCTTCGTTAAACGCCTCGATAGATCCAGCATCAGGCAAAGAGTGCTAATGACGACCTAAAGTACAGTGCATTTTTATAAAGCAAGCGCAGCAAGGGCCAAATAAGCTCAGGTAAATTCAATCTGTGTACGATTCGGGCTGTTATTAAAGCTCGCAGACCCAAGTGCTTGAGTTTGCCGAGTTCGTTTCAAGTTTGTACCACACGCTACTCATTTCACCCTGGTTTTATTCCATATTTGGAATTCTATTAGAAAGCTACACATGTAGCTTTCATTCATTTCAAAATTTACTTTTCCATGTCCATTTGATATAAATTACTCCGTATGCTTTATCCGAGTTCTGCCCACACTAGTTGGAAGTAGTCGTTCCCAACTACTCAGCATTTTTTGCTGCCACTAAAGCCAACGCACAGACTAAAAGTGTAGTTTGGCTATTGACCAACATCACTCAAATCATCCTGGGCAGAACCCTATTCTATGTATAAGGCTATCAATAGAATATTATGTGGAGCCCACATAATACCTTATACTAAACCAGTGGTCATTTATGGCTGCATACATAAGTGCTTACTGTGCTATCATTTACATGTATGTAGGTATCTATGCTGAATTATCATTCAAGATGCACATGCTAATGACAATTGTGAAGGACTGAGTCTCTACAACAGTGGTTGAAGAAAATAAGAGCACAGGACGGGGGCAGAAGACTGAATTTAAAGAACTGGAGGTAAACAATTATGATAACATGCCTTTGTATGCATTTTTGAACAGCTGGAGTATACATAATATTATCAGGTAGCTTATGATTGGAAACCTTAGTTTGAATTCCCGTAAATGCATTCGATCCTAAATAGGTTAAAACTATCAAATTATATTTGTCTGTCGGTCCATCCGTCAGTAACAGAGGGCCAGTGGAAGCAATTTGACCTCAAGGCACACCATGCTGGATCTCGGGCTACTGAGTGTTTTAAGTGAGAATTCGGCGTTCTCTGTGAATGGAAATTGTAGCACTGGCTACAGGTGGGAACGATAGCTACTGAACGGACCGTTCAAAGATTAAGCAATACTGGACACTTACATGTAGCGGCCTGCAGTTAGCTAGGCAGCTGGATTCATGTGGTGGAGTCGTCGTCGTGGAGGTAGCTGATTCTGTGATTGGCTTCTTGTGTTCAGATGTCGGAGAGGGAGACGGCAAGCGAACTAACAAGTTTCTTGGCCAGTTGATTAATTAGAATACAGGATATCAAAATGTGCATGCTTATGGAAGGTTTTAGTAATTTGGCTATGTGCTCCAAGTGGGTGTCAAAATGTGCATGCACAACAGAATGTTTGACAGTTAAGTTGGCCAGTCCTTGCTAGCAATGCTGATAACCTTTGCTCTCAGAAACAACATGTACGATTAGATTAGAGTCATCTACAAGCATCAGTTCACTTTCTCCCGTGCACACTACAAACCTAACAAACCAGGGAGTGGGCGAGCGAAGCGAGCCCCACTCCTTGTAAGCTAAAACAAATTAACTAGCGTCTATATATTATATAATGAACCCTTGACCATCTCCCCAGTAGCTGCATAGTGTAATGGTGCATGTGGTAAAAGGTCGTCAATAGAATGCGTACACATCGATCGATGCTCGCCCCAGAAATCATGGAGATGGCGTCTAAGATCGACTCTCAGCCTTGACAGCCACAAGTTTCGATGCTTCAATCACAGAGACGAACTCGACAGTACAGTATTCCTTCCGAACTTCAGGTTGGTCACGCTGCTGCAGTCGCGCGCGGGACAGCCCCTTGTGACAATGCGTGCTATATATAGCGCAAGGCTAGCTTTATTTATCCACGGCATTACGTAAGCCAAGAAAACACGTGAAGTTCAACCAACAGTACTTCTCAGAGAAAGTAGCGCTCAGCTTGTAATGTATTCGCTGGATACACGCGTAAGATACTCTACATATTTACTGATTTTCAAGTCCCAGAAAGGCTCCAGCGAGGCCCTGAATTTTCTCATAATTACCTCATAGATTACACCATAGGTTTCATCATAATTACACCATAATTACCTCATAACCACAGAAAAGTAAATTGCTACTGGGGAGATAATATAATATTTGAGCAAAGATACATGTAATTATGATGCTCTGGTACTTGTATACTCACAGGAAGACGACTTTTTTGTGGAAGAGGGAAAAGTTGGCAAAGAGAACGAACCTCAGATCAAAAGAGGAAAGAAGTAAAGACACAATTCTAGTGATCATGACTGTACGTAAGATGTACATGTGCCAACATTTCATTAATATTACGACTTACCAAAATTAAGTTACCATTAAAACTCTTTTAAGATTTGTACTGCTGCTTAATGCTCTTTTTTGGCTGATTTCAGATTGATTTTAATGTATTCTTCAAACAATATTAAGTTAATTTTGAGATAGCAACAAATTTAAGACTATAGATTAAGATTGTTTTCATATAATATTAAGACAGACGCATGCTCATGAACACACATTTTAAGACTAGTTTCAGACACAATTAAGTTCATTGTAAGACACTTTTAAGATCTCTGCTGGTTTCTACACGTTATTTTTTCATACCCCACTCAGACCCTTTTCTGACGTTTTAAGATCCTTAAGGTGTCCAATTTTAAGACCATTTTCCGACCGCTTTTTGGTCGTTTTAAAACCCTTTCTTGACCCTTTTCAAGGACTTTTCATGTTCTGTGGTCCTATCCTTTCCCAGACAAATTATTAAGACTCTTCTCATGGCATTTTAAGACTCCCTTCTCCAGTAGTGAAGGTGGTGTGCTCTGGCCGATTTTGTTTACTGTTTATATTGACGACCATTTGCGTGAGCTTGAGAGGCAGGGTATTGGTTGCTACTGGAACAAGCACTTTTTTGGTGCCGTTTGTTATCCAGATGACATACTGGCACCCTCACCCACTGCAGCTCTTCGTTTAATGCTTACTCAGGTGCATAAGGCACGGGTGGACCATAAAAAGGGTCAATATGTAATAACTTCGTAATAAATTTATATCTAGCTCCCAAACTTAAAACTTAGTAATAACTCGTGATCCTTAATTCCCACGCTGACATTCATGGTCACATGACCATGTACGACCTCGTTAGTGCTAAAAATAGATTTGAAACTTCAAGGCAAAAAAACCATTTATAGTAGCAGTACTGAATACCTATTATCTAGTGCATCTGTTAAGTCTTAATTAGTACTAATTAAATCCTGCTGCGCATAATTAAATTATGCATAATTAATGAGGTACAGTTAAAAATAGATTTTCGGGTGGTGTGCATTAATTAGAAATTTGTAATAACTTCTTAATTAAGCATAATTTAATTATGCGCAGCTGGATTTAATTAATAGGCAATAAGAAGATTATTGTGTCAAAGTTTCAACTTCCTACCTGTTTGGGAACAAATGGTTTTTTGCAAAATATTTAAAGTATGATTGTGCAGCTTCAGAAGGTCATGTGACCACCAAAGTGGGTGTGGTCATTTAGGTCCATGAATTGTTTGTAAATACCAAATTAGAAACAAAAAGATGAAATTACTCCCAAAATATTCCATTTTTTATTTTCAATACATTATAATGCATAGACTTGCCTTAATCACCCTGAGTAATACTTGCTCATCTTTTGCCACTTCTCACAATCTGATATTCAATGCAGACAAAACTCAACTTATTCGGTTCTCCCATACTCCTGAAGCCCTTCAACCATGCAGCTTTTTCTTTAATAGTTGCCATCTTCAGCTTACGAACTCAGTTAAGCACCTTGCAATTGCATGGTCATAATATCCTTCATTCTAGTCTTTCAGATGATGAAGACATTGTTCATGTGTGGAAAGATCTCACTAGCTCGTAAAACTAATTATATGCTACATTCGTTCTTGTGTTAAGATCAAGCTTTTCTCTAGCTTTTGCCTGTCTCTTTATGGACCCTCTTTATGGTCTTCTTCTTCCCCTGCATTAAGGTCTTTAGAGAAAACTTAATAATATTCTGCATAAGATCTGCATATGTGTCATACTCAGTCTGGTATTCAATCTTCACCAAGTTGCTCACTTGGATAGTATATTATTTAACATAGTCTTACGTAGGTGTTCGAACCTTGTGCTATCAGCTCTAAAAATTAATGTGAATCGCAACTAGTTCGTGAAGTGTTCGCTGCTGCTCTTCTCAGCTGGTCTAGCTATACCACTCTTGGTTATAATTCTGCATTTAAATCCCGCCATCTAAATTAAACTCTACACTGAACAGGATTGTTTGTGTGCCACCTTTATTCGAGATGTGAGACTAGCGCCTGATGTCAATAATCAATTTTACTTGATGAAGTATTTTAGGTCTGTACCTGCTATATAAGATCTCACTGTTATAACTAATAATATTTATACTGTTCTTATATTTTAATTACGTCCAGAGTCCCAATTAACAAATCGATTCGGCCTCGCGATGAGGTAATTATGATGAATAATGATGAAACCTATGATGAAATTATGATGTAATTGCTGTGAAACTGTTTCAAAATGTTTAGCGCTCATGAAAGGTTGTTGGGACCCAGAATTCGAACCTAGCGTAGAAGAGATCGTGGACTATCCGATGATATCCTTTTGGCGTTTCTCTCAGTTCACTTTCTCTAGTGAGCTCGCTTTCAGGGCAGGGGGATTTCCCTATTCAGTCGACCACATGGCAGGTGAAGGTCAACCGGCTCAAGCCGCGCGCCCCAATATTGTACGCGTATACGGAGCATGCGCAGTTTGTCGATGTGTCTCAGTTCGAATTTATGGCGGCGTATTCGTGAGGGACTCTGGACGTAGTCTCTAAGTTGTTCATAATATTACAAGTATAAAAACAATTGAATAAAATTGAAGAATGAAGTAGGGATGGCAGGATCAAAAAGTACACAAACAAGAGATATTGCAACTACTATACATCCCTACGCTTGCTTTTCTCGACTATTATGCACCGATTAATGTCAACGTGTTTGTTGAGTGTGGTATATGGGAGACATTCAGGTTGCTGGTTCCCGATGGTTTGGGTTCATCAGTTTTGATTCAATCGCATTATTATTGGTTATTTTTGCATCCCTCAAAAAGCAAGCGTAGGGATGTATAGTAGTTGCAATATCTCTTGTTTGTGTACTTTTTGATCCTGCCATCCCTACTTCATTCTTCAATTTTATTCAATTGTTTTTATACTTGTTTCTATTCTTTTTTAATGCACTTAGCTAGTGTAATTTATCAATGCTCACAATTTTTGTCCAGTGTAATTACCGGTAAGTGGAAGATGGGAGGTACCAAAATTTGCAAAATTCGTAGCCACGCCCCTCATTAACTAGCGTTTAGGCCACGCAAACTAAATTCGCTGTTTATCGTCACCACTTTTTCCAATTTCCATGCGGGCGAGCGGTCATTATTCATTATTCATTGTCCATTTTCTTTGTCATTGCGAGCCACGCCCCTCACTCAAGGGGCGTGGTTTACCATTAACAGCAATGCTAAGGTTAAAGGTCACGCGTGCTCGTTGTATTTCATTGAGGACAGCGAGTCTAAGGCAAGTTTTCTACTTGTTAGTGTGTCGTTAGAAGGGAAACAAACGCTTTGGACGTGCTATGCATAATATATGTCGAACGTTTGAAGGTTTTGTGCAGTGTTCATGTGATCAATAATGAATAATGAAAATTTTTCTGGATCTTCAAAATAGCATGCGGGCGGTGACGCTTAAGGCACCATTAAATTGCGTGGGCGTGAGGTGGGGGATATGACACCTAAACCACATCAAAGTCATTAGTGAGGTGCATGTTGTGTAACCACGCCCTTTTAATTGCACAGGTCTCAGGGGTGTGGCTGCTAGAGCCGGAAGTGTTCATTTAATATCCTCCATGGACTGGAAGCCGAGCCGGAAGGGAGGGGCCAGGCCACGCCCAAAACAGCCCCACCCTGTTCCCCAAGGACCACCATTCTCAGTCAAGTGCCTACTAACCACCGGAAGCCCACAATCAATCCCAATTAAAACACACAGCTTCCTCAAGGCCAAAACACACACAAACACTTGGAGGCCGTTCTGCCACACCGCCCACGCAGGAGCTCAATCCCAATTAAAACACACAGCTTCCTCAAGGCCAAAACACACACAAACACTTGGAGGCCGTTCTGCCACACCGCCCACGCAAGAGCTCACCTCATTTCCTGTGTGGGCGGAGTAACAACACGTCATCGCAACCACATCCGCTTCAAACCATCGTCAGCTTCCGTCCAGCCGTACAGGCCCCTCGATCGCACCGCCGTACAGTGCCTCATTAACGGACATGGCCTCACCTTTGACCTCCTGCCACGCCCCCAAAGCCTCCTCGCGGGGTTCAAAGGTCACCACCGCTTCCGGGACACGCCCACCTATCGCCGAGGCCAAGTCCCAGGCGCCGATGTCCAAGCACTGGCCCGTGAAGCCACGCCCAATCGGAAGCAATAAAACCTGCATTAACGCACACGCACACACTCCACACAGTGCCAGGAACACGCCCACATGCTTAATTAGGCCTAATAAGCTTTTTTTTTTTTTTTTAAGTCGTTGCGGTTAATAGTTAAGAAAGAATGCTTTGATCTTGCTTTGATGTGGGCAATTACCGGCCTTTTCTTCAGGGGCCACTTCCGGTCGCTAATTACACGCGCATAATCATCCCTGGCCGATTCTGGACACGCCCACCTTCGACCAAAAGCACTCGTATGGCCTCTTCGGCCACGCCCCTTCACGATTCGCTAATTGAATTAGCCATTCCTGACGCTCACGCCCACGCAATTAAATGGTACCTTAACAGTGAATTTAGTTTGTGTGGCCTTATATAATATGATGTAGCAGGCTGACAAAGAAAGCTGCTTTAGGCGGCCCAAGTAGTGATGAGACTCTTCCACTTAGGGAGAAAATAAAGTTTTAAGTTTTAATGTTGGCAGGAGCTAGCTACCCGGCATAATTTTAGGCCAAGCAAAGTTAATTACCGTATCCTCCCGAAAATAAGCCCCCCCTTTTTCAGCAGTAGACATGACCTAGACTGGGGAGGGGGCTTATTTTCGAATATGCACTTTCCCTCGAATATAAGCCCCCCTTAGCCACCATCGTTGGTCATGTACCGTGGGACAGAGTTTGTTCGTCTTTTCTCCAAAAGAGTGGCAGCGAGATGACCTGTCAAATAGACGGCAACACGAGGATCGGCGGTGGGAAAAGGACTTGTTGTTCCATGTGTGTACGTCTTTAGAGGAAAGTAAAAGCATCTTGACCGGCTCGTAAGGGGGCTTGTCCAAAGTCCTTGTGGAAAAATTAACGTCATTATGACGTTAACTTTTTACCCCCCTCCCCCCCTCTCTTAACGTCACAGCATTTCAGCATAGACTCAACACTGCAACTCTGATTCTGCTCCATTTAGCCCACACATTCGGTATTTACTTGTATTCTACAGTGCTAGCTATGTCTTCATGGATTCATTGCATACCTGTGCTTCTTTGACAGTTTCTTGCTTGCCTGTAGCTACGTGTACACTTTTAGCTACATAGTGCTTGACACAGCTGTCACTAAAATGCAAATTTGACACTGCTGGAGGTGTGTCTAGACTTGTTCAACCACAAGAATGCATAATCACAACTAAAGCTCAAGTCTGCTGACAGTGCAGTTGTAAAACGTCATGGGCCAAGACCCCCTCCCCCCCTAACGTCATAATGACGTTAATTTTTCCACAAGGACTTTGGACAAGCCCCCTAAGTGTCTTCGCCAAACTAGAAGTGCCATCATACTGTGACAGAATGACTTCAAAACAGGCTTTTCTAAAAGCCAGCACACATGCAGCACCATCTTTGTACTGGTAGTCAATTGAAGGGCGGGGTTACGTACGTACGTACGTACGTGCTCGCGCGCGTATATATGTGCAGTCTATCAACTTGGTGGGAGGGGGGCTTATAATCGAGGCAAATATACCTGTGCAAGAACTTGAAGGTCAAAGAGGGGAGGGGGCTTATTTTCGAAGGGGGCTCATTTTCGGGAGGATACGGTAATAGTTTCTCAGGTCCGCCCGCATCAAATTTTGAGAAAGCAAGACTTTTTAATTTATTTCTCACGTGAGCAGTCACGTGATAATTTAATTAACAGACAAATATCAGTAAAGATTTCATGAAACTAACTGTTTTCTGGCATCTCGAGACAGTTTGGTTGACATCTCACAACTGAAATCTCCGTGAAAGTGGTATTTAGCCAGCAGCTAGCTAGCTATTTTCTTCGAAGATGATGATAGGGTATCCAACGAAAAAATCAAACTTTCCAAAAACCGCTCATTTCGCGGCATATAGCTAGCCTACTGGGGCGGTCCCTAAATCTCGAATGATACTTTGCAAAATTACTCTTACGTTGGAGATACAAAAATTTGGGGTTTTTTGGCGAAATTGTCGCGCCAGATGGTTAATATGCTCCAACCTGTGATTTATTGTGGCTGCCGTACTAAATTGATCGTCCTCATCCAGTGACTGCATGAGGAAGCGTTTACCATACTGTATAATGATGGTACCCCACGTTTTGGCGAATTTTGCCAAAATTTGGAGAATAATTGAAGTCTCGATATCTCGGCAAATAAACATGGGGGCGTGGCCTGGAGTGAGAATTAGTGTTAGTCCAAGAACATCTTTGTCCTACCAGAGTTTTGAGAAGTTTTGATCAACTTCATTTATTTGTGTGGAAACCCTAATGATGACGTCATCTGGTGCAGGCTAAATCTTGTCATCTTACAAGGTTAGTACGACTGATGAAACTTTTCTCTACTAAGTAGAAAGCTAAACTTGATTGTTAGGCTAGATATTCTTTCTGGTTGGACTTCAATACTTGCATTTCAGCACTAGCTTGTGTATCAACCACGTGCAGCACTAGCGAAAATGGGCGTGGCCACTATCGCCACGCCCACTTTTCATTAAAAAATAAAATAAAAAGCCGCCTCCCGCATGGGTTTTGAATTTGAAAGCCTGAGAAACTAGTAATTAAGTTTGTTTGGCCTTATGATCTGTTGCTACTTTACCGCTCCTCGAGTCTTGCGATGGTATGATATCTACGATCGATCTAGCGGAGCACTAGCGCTGCACGCGCTAGCGAGTAGCTCGCCTCCTATGCCTAGCGCCTTACCGCTCCTCGAGCCTTGCACCTTCATTATCCATGATTGATCCAAGCGCTAGAGCTAGACCTCACCCAGAGGAGGTAGGACACGCTTGACCTTTGGCTAATAGTTCACTAATCAAATCGCTAATAGAGGCTTTCGTGAAGATTTTTGGAGGATATCGTTGCGATTTTCGAACTCAGCGCTATTGATTTAGTGTGGGAGCCCCTCTTAGTTAGCACTGTAGAGCAATTTTTACGCCTTTGGAATGTTAATCAAAGCGGCTAATTGACATTCCAAAGACCTAAAAATTGCTCTACAGTGCTAACTAAGAGGGGCTCCCCCACTAAATCAATAGCGCTGAGTTCGAAAATTACAACGATATCCTCTAAAAATTTTCATGAGAGCCTCTACTAGCGATTTAATTAGTGAACTATTAGCCAAAGGTCAAGCCTGTCCTACCTCCTCTGGACCTCACCGCGCCTAGCGCCTAGGGCCGGCCAGGCGTAGTCACATGACTTCACCATGGCAACCCATTCCGAGCATGCGCATTATATTTTAAAAATGGCGTATCAGACACACCCAATCGTTAATGCGCCGTACACACCCACTATTACGTAACTGTCGAGATAATGCCAAACGAGCGTGCCACTGCACTGCGCGCTACAAAATAGAGTGGATTTATATGAAAACTAAGGTGAGAGGTCCAGACAGTCTTGAGTTAGCCCTGGAAATGAGAAAGAAAGAAAGAAAGATTGAGAAATGGCCATTTTTTTGAACATCTGGTTCTGGCATGTACAATAATTGTTTTGATGAATGATCTTGGTCTTGTTAGATGCACAATTTGCTGGAGATTCTGATTTTCACACTTAGAAATTTCACAAAATTACCTATTTTGAGATATTTGGGTATTTGTTATGTAGTACATATATGGCATATCCGGGCCATCCCTACTTATAGAGTCTACCGACTCTATGATAATATCCTGCTGCACCTGTCGTGGTGTGTATTATCAAATCAATAATAGCTAATAGTAATATTAAGTAATTTCATCATAAATTCCACGATTGAGTTCTGGATAATCATAGCTACATTCTGGCATCCCGAATAAAGTTTGCACAGAACTCATCAGAGTCATTATATTTTTTCCAATTTTTCCCCTCGTCGTTCACGCATTATGAACCCTTGACCATCTCCCCAGTAGTTGCACAGTGTAATGGTGCATGTGGTAAAAGGTCGTCAATAGAATGCGTACACATCGATCGATGCTGGCCCCAGAAATCATGGAGATGGCGTCTAAGATCGACTCTCAACCTTGATAGCGACAGGTTTCGATGCTTCAATCACAGAGACGAACTCGACAGCGCAGTATTCCTTCCGAATTTCAGGTTGCTCACGTTGCTGCAGTCGCCGCGCGGGCCAGCCCCTTGTGACAATGATGCGTGCTATATATAGCGCAAGGCTAGCTTTTTTTTTTTTTTTTTTTTTGTTTATAATAATTCTGCTTCTATAGCATGGATACAAAAATAGCAATTAAGATAACTTGCTAACATGCATGTACCCAGAAAGAACAAGACAACAAAAAGAAAAACATGACTAAGTTATAAAGGCACAAGATGACTACGTAGGTTATACTTAAAAGATGACAATGATGTACATTTATGAACAAATGAGGGTAAACTATTCCACAGAGAAATGACATGTGGAAAATACGAGTACATATATGCATTCGTTCGTACGATAGGTCTCTCCAACAATAGACATTCAGAGTTTCTCAGGGTGCGAGTTTGACGCAGAGTGAGGGGGGCATTTGGAAACGAAAAAGATCCATTCATCACCTGAAAAAGATAACTCAGTTTAAGTAATGTCCTTCTATCTTTCAAAGTTGGAAGCTTGGAATCTGTAAGCAGTTCTTCGTATGTACTGGACCAATTTTTTAGACACATCTTTAAGGCAAACCGTTGAACTTTCTCCACAGCCTGAGTAAGAGTTTGATGGCTAGGATCCCACACAGGTGCAGCATACTCCAAACGTAAGTGATATTAGCGATTACAGACCTCCAAGGGCCTGCAGTAGATCGTGAATATCTCGGCTCTGGCTAGGAGTACACTCATGAAACAAATTGCAGTAGATAGCTAATTGAAAAAGCTATCTTCCGAGGCCTTAACCTTGCAAATCGGTCCCGCGGAATCGCCGCTAGCTTCATTTTTGCTTGTATTAAGTTTCTATGGAGAAAGTTTAGGTGGGCGTGGCTTCGTAACGGTTTTGCCTATGATCGCGTTACAAGCGCCGTTGGATAGAGCTCGTGGAGAGCTACCTTCTGATACTCGAACATTGATATCCCACTGGGAGATGTTCCGCGGAAAAATCGGTGAAATTTGGAGGTCTGTAATCGCTAGTGATATGTACAGGTTCAGCAGTGTCTCCCTTGATGAATTTTGATAAAATTTACGATAAATCATTCCAGTTTGTTTGGAGGCACTTTTACAAATCTCTTCAATGTGTTTGTTCCATGTAAGATTGCTGGAGAGCCACACACCTAGGTATTTAAAATGCTCTACTTTTTCAATTTTTAGGTTATTGATGGTGAATAGATCTGATGACACCAATGGCTGTCTCTTACGACTAATGAGCATATACTTGCATTTTGAAGCATTGAATTGGAGATATTTTTCCTGGATCCAATTATGTAGTGAATTTATGTCCTGCTGAATATGAACAAGATCTTGGCGGTTTCTGATCACACGGTAAAGGAGGATATCATCGGCATAGAGTAGCATACTGCCATTGGAAATTGAGACACTAGTGATTCCATCTATGAAAATCAAAAATAGGAGTGGACCGAGTATCGACCCTTGAGGCACTCCAGAGACAACGGGCAAAGGGTTAGAGGAAGCTCCATTTACTCCAACATATTGTTCTCTATCTCTCAGGTAGTCTGCTATCCACTTGATTAGGTGTGGGTCAGTGTTGATTTCAACTAATTTATTCAAAAGCAATTTATGAGGCACACTGTCAAACGCCTTTCTGAGATCGAAGAAGACCGCACACACGTCATTGCCAGATTCCAACGACCTGTGCCAGTTATCAACTGCAGTCAGAAGAGCCCCAGTCGTGGATTTTCCTTTACTGAACCCCCACTGATTATCGGAAATAGGGGAATGTTCCTGCAGATGTTTAAGAAGACACTTTTGGATATGTTTTTCCATTAATTTGCTGATGACTGGCAGAAGTGAGATCGGTCGATAGTTTGATGGATCAGATTTACTACCTTGTTTTGGGATTGGGTTCACTCGTGCCAACTTCCATTCAGCCGGTAGCTTACCAAGCTTGATTGAGAGGTTAAATAGTTTAGTTAGTGCAGGAGTGATGCTGCTAGCAGTTGATTTCAGCATTTTCCCAGATATGCCATCAGGTCCATTAGATTTTGTAGTATCAATACCAGCTAGTAATTCAAAGATTTCTTCCTCTGTACAGAAAAGATCTAATGGACAGCTCTCAGGATCTGGTGAACAGTAGCATTCAGAACTAAGTGGGGGCTGAGATTTATTAAAGCATTCTGCAAAATAACTGTTTAGAAGATCCGCTTTATCCATGTCGGTTTCCACGGAACATCCATTTCTGACGAGGGTAGGTATAGATGACACCTGCTTATTTAGATATTTAACAGCAGACCAAAAAGATTTAGTGGACTTTGGATTTAAGTTATTAAAAAATTTTGCTTTGGAGTCGCGCAGCATAGTGATAACTTTGTTCCGGAGGGACTTGTATTTCTGCTGATCTTTTGCCCATCTTCCACGCTGATACCTTCGATAGTAGTAGTTCCTCTTCCTTATTAGTCTAACGATCTCCTTAGTCAGCCATGGTAAGTTTTTCCTATTTGGTACTTGGGCTTTGGGAATACATCTTTCCATAATAGCTAGAAAAGCATCCTTCCATCTGGACCAACTATTTTCTATGGATGAATCGTCAATAATGGTGTCCAGATCAAGCTCGTCAAGTAAGTTACAAGCTGTGTCAAAGTCAGCATGTGCATATCTCCAAATAGATCGTTTCTTCTGATGAATATGCTGTACAGTTGGATGTCCATGAAGAACAACACGTAGTCCAAGATGGTCTGAATTTGCCAGCTGAGGTATTACTGTACACTCTGCCAGTACCTGTGTTGAGGACATGAGCACGAGGTCAATGAGTGATTTTCCATTTGGTCCATTATGGGTGGGCTCTGTAACAACTTGTGTCAGAGAGAAATTATGCATTAGATTACATAGATTAACATACAAGGGTGAGAAAGGTTGTAAAAAATTGACATTGTAGTCTCCAAGTAAAATAAAATTTGTGAAAACAGTATGATCAAGAGATGAAAGAATGTCAGACAAAACATCAAAAACAAGGGCAGGTGAAGAGGGAGGTCTATAAAAAACACCTAAACATAATTTACGAAAATTAGGGAGGACAATAGAAACAATTAGAAGCTCAAGGTTGTGAGGGCCACTAAGTACAATGTTATGAGAGAGGGAATCATGTATGAATATGGCCACACCACCACCGTGCCTGTTTCGGTCTAGCCGAATGATGGTATAATTGGGAATTTCAAGCTCTGTGTCTTGAATATCTTCTCCTAACCAAGTTTCCACTAAGCAGACAATATGGGGATTCTCAGCAACACAGAGTAGTTGTAATTCATCAAATTTTGGAATAATACTCCTCGCATTGTAATACAATATTTTTAATCCATTTAGAGAAAGTGTAGTGTTTTGTGCATGGGGGTTGGTAGAGCTGGAGCCCTTCAATGTGTCCCTGTCGGGTCAATCCTGGGAGGAATTAGGTGCAGTCGCGTTGTTAGGGGATGATTGTGTGGATTCTAGATCATCATGATTCTCTGTTGTCTCTGATGTGTCGGTATCACTTGGCTGGTTACAACTAGATTCCAACATTATGGTTTCATTTCTTGGTTGCAATATGGGATTAGAAGTATTCGATTCACCTGCCTGTTGGGTTGATACACCTTCTTCAAAGCAAAACACTGGCTCTAATGACCAGCCTGTCTGTACCCTTACTGCTGGCCATTTTTCTTGTAATTTCTTGAGGTATTCTTCATTTCCACTCACAAGGAACCACCATTTGGTCTTACGAGCGGAGCTTTCATCATTAGATCCAGACCTGCTGGATATCTTGTACTTTCGTTTAATCGTCAGATTTTCAACATTTGTCACAGCCTTTATAGAATTTCTCACTGCAGCAACGGTCGTTGTTGGCCAAGTCCCCCATATTTTCCTCTTTCCTTCAACTTGAACTTGGTGGCGAGATTGTCTCGCTCTTTTGCCATCATTTCGCTGACTTTCTGAGCGAGATGCCGGAGATGGCCTAGAGGGCCTGGCTGGAGGGTTACGCTCTCGAGATGGAGATTTTTTCATCAGAGGACCCATTGCAGCTTGAGTACGCTTGCTTACTACTTTGGTCCAAGATTGGTTACGGTCCGAGTTGTTGCGTAACTCCAGTACTTCTTCGCTGAGGGCGGCTATTTCGGCTTGTAGCTGGCCGACGACGGTGCGGTGGAGTTCTTGTGAACACACCCAGCAAATAAAAGGAGATGAGCTTGAAGAGAGAGCGCGATAGCAGCTCGCACTTACTCCAGCGCAATAGCGATGGAACCATTTTTGGCAGGAGCCTTCACACATCAGGGCCTCTTCTTCCCCATCAATAATAGGTGAGCAGCATACGTCGCAGTCGTCGCATTTACTCTTATCGTCTGATGGTTTGTGTCTTGCCCCTTGCGATGTAGTCGAAGAAGCGATCGCTTGCGATCGACGCGTCCGGCCATTTGAATTCTTAGAACGATAGCCTCTCGATGGCATCCTTCACACAGTTGTTGTGCAAAATAATTACTTTTTGATTGTAATAATTACTTTTTGTATTGCTGTTTCAATAGTACGCATACCTCCCGAGTCAAAATGAACACTCAACGTTGTCCCAGCCACATCATTTTATTTATCCACGGCATTACGTAAGCCAAGGAAACACGTGAAGTTCAACCAACAGTACGGTTAAATATACATTTGCTTAAAATTAAACTAACAAAAATCCCTAGAGTTACTCTAGGGAAGGATTTAACGCAAAGTGATACAACGATTGAAAATATCACAAACGCCACAGTCGTAACAAACCACGCCCCTTAAAGTTTATTAAACGACGCTATAATTATAGTCTCAATTGCGCACCTACACTTCTCGCATACGCACTAGACGGCAGAACCGCGAGTAAATTTGGAGAGAAAGAGTTTAACTTAATGAAGCTGCAGGTAGTTGTTGTTGGCAGACTGAGTGCTTTTCAGCACCACTAATACACTCATTGGATGGTATGAACATTAACATTCACAAGGAGATCAAGATGGTGCATCCCGGAATCACAGTTGTAAATTGCCTAGATCCACACGATTCTCTTCCGGTGCCTAGGATGAATCACATATATACAGCAATCAAGCTATTATCGGACTAAGTGACTTCCTATAATAGTTGACTTTTCAACCCATGGTGGCAGCTACAATGATCATGGAAGCGATAACATAATTATTATAAACCCCACCTATTACTTTGTCCCATGTGGTTGATGACAATACTCCCTCTCTTTTTAAATTAGTGCTCTTGTTGGGACAGTGTTGAGTACTGTAACAGGACAAAGATAATATGGTTGTGGCCAGGTGTCTGTTTGTAGCTATATACAAAATCTGGGGAAGATGTCTGATACAGTGCACTGTTCGACTAAGATATATGCACTGAGAGCCAAGACGCACCTTTAAGTGATCTTTCCTGAAATAAATGGAAGTGCAAAAGTATAGTATGCACTTTTGCGATGTACAATAATAATATATAGCTGACAAATTTTTGCTGGAAGGATTTTGCCAGCCAGCTTATTCAACATTAGTTTTCTCAAATGCAGTATAATTATAAAGGCCACCATAACAACAGACCACCTATTAATAGTATGAGAGCAGGTTTGGTGAAATTGTTATTCTAGTAAAAATATTCAGCTCTACAGTAGCTAGTATATAAGATTATTGCATAGTAAACCTTGTCCGTTTTGTCTCAAATTGAATTGATCTTCATCTTCGTAGCTAGCTACCCCTATAAGACTAATAAAGTTTTTGAGTTAAGCTTGAGCAAATGCAATATGCCGTAAACATGATAATTCAAGGGTGTAGATAATGGGAGGGGGGGCGGCTAGGGGGCTTCAGCCCACCTCCCCCTCCCCCCCCCCAGATTTTTCACCGTCATAAACTATGTACAATCAAGAGCTTATTGAGCTGTGGCTCGATAAGCCCTTGGTTTTAATACTTTCATTTTTGCAAAAAAGGACGAGCCACCTTATCATTTAATTTATTTATAACACCACCTGCTACAGTGGAAATCTAATAATAAGTAGGAGTGGTCACAAAATTGGGCGTGGCAACACATAAGCCCCTCTCCCACTATGAAAAAGTTATCTACACCCATGCAATTACAGCAGTTGTACTCAACATTGACGCAATTAATAAGAGCACTAGCTAAAGAGAGTGAGTAGCTACCATTATCAAGTAGCTACATATATACATGGGACCAACAAGGGGTGATCCAGGATTCTTTGAAGGGAGGTGACTGGGGCAAATGATGACAGTTAGGCCTAATGACCTTTGGCCTTGTTGTCAATGGTCTATAAGTATATATAAGCAGTTTGTCTCTTTCTCTGAGGTATCAAGCATCTTACCTTGCTAGGAATAATACTTGTGCATGCTTGAAGTGTCAATTTAATCTGACAAAAATTAATAATAGCTAGCTAGTAGCTACATGTCACAAGCAATATCAGGCATGAAATGAATAGTTAAACAATAATATCCTATCCAGGAGCATGACAGTCGAGTCCAACTAACGTAGGTAACATGTTTGTCATTTTGAATACTGACTTTATTATGTACTAGCTAATCCACGAATCATGGTGAGATTCTGGAATTCAGTTCAGGTATACAAGTACTGGATCTGGTTAGTTATAGACGTCACCATTATGAATTACTTGGTTACTGGGGGATGGCTAGCCACCCATTTCATATCCCCCCCTCCCCCCCCCCCCCCCCCCCCCCCCCGATCAGCTCCTGAGTAAGGGATTATTATTATAGGTGGGGGTTATAATATATTATTGCTTCACTATAGCTACATTCCATAATTGTAGCTGCCACCTCTGATTCAGTCAATTGTAGTAAGTCTGATAATAGATTGATTGCTATATGATTCATGCTAGGCACCGGGAGAAGAGAACGGTTTGGATCAAGGCTACTCAGTACAACTATGATTCCGGGATCAGCGGCACCATTGTGATCTTGCGATTATTGATATGTTCATTATTAGTGGTGCTGAAAAGCACTGAATCTCAGGGTAGAAGTAGCTAGACCAATAACCGCTTGCAGCTTCATTAGCTCTTTCCTAGTGTAGGAGGGGCTGGCTCGCGAGACTATATACCGTATAGCGGGAAACTTTCGAGGGAGAAAACTTTCACGAATTTCGCGATTTTCCAGCCATCCGCGAAAATTTTCTCCACGAAATTCTAGGCATGCCACACCCATTATCCGATCAGTTTTTACATTCCGCAAAAGTTTTCTCCGCGAAATGCTCCTTTCCTACCGATCCGCGAAAGTTTTCTCCCTCGAAAATTTCCCGCTATTCGGTACCTAGTCCAAATTTACCCGCGTTTCTGCCGTATAGTGCGCATGCGCATGCCGAGAAGTGGCATGTAGTGTCGTTTAATGAAGGGGCGTGGTTTGCTACGACTGCGGCGTTCGCGCAATTTTCTATCGTTGTATCACTTTGCGTTAAACGGCCCTGAGATATATATAAATATGTATATTATTACCAGCGTTTTAAGCAAAGAGCTGGTTGCTTAAAACCTCCCCTAGAGTAACTCTAGGTGTGTTTTGCTTAATTCAATCCCTAGAGTAACTCGAGGTAATGGTTGCTTAAATCCTTCCCTAGAGTAACTCGAGGTATTTTATCTAATTTTAAGCAAAAGATGCCACGACCAGCTGCAATTGGAATACTGCACTACGTCCTATTAATTTTCATAGTTAAAGTAAGTTAAGGCATACACTTATATAGAACTAGCCGCTGATAATAATTGCTAATTTGTATGTCTACTGTATGCATTTTTCAGCAACAGAAATTAGAAAAATGATACTACTAGGTGGGGCTCACTATGTGCATGAGTTAAAATTCTTGGTAAGGGTATCTCTGCTTCGCGCTCGTGCTAAGTGAATGGTAGGTAGGACTCACTACTTGCACGATTGTTTGCGAAGCATGTCTGGGAGTAATGCCATTGTGAATTGGTCGAAAGAATATGACTATGAGAAGCATAATTTTAATTATGCATAGAGTACAAGACTTAGATATGAGACACTTAACTATTGACTGCTTTTACAGTTTAGGAATATTCCTCTATATAATACATGGAATATCAATAATGAAAGTTATAATTTTTTGTGATTATTAATAGTATTGAATATTATTATTATGGGACGCCTGTCCCTATTATGAGGCACCACCTTCCCACTGGTAAAGGCAATTATCATGAAGTGTTTAATTTAAAATTGATATCCTAGCCAAATTAGCATCTTTAAATTGAGATTGGTGTTGATGACAAAAAAATAACTAAATTAGTTTGATGTGCCAATAAGCAAATTTGCGAAGTTAACGTTGATATACCAAAAACCGAAAATCGTGTTTTAGCTACTACATGCAAAAACCCATATCAAAATAAGGCAGATAGCAAATTCAACTTTGCAGGCAATATAGTTCTAATTAGGTATAATATAATGACCTTCAAATCGGAAACTTCCATCTTAGTTAGTATGGATGTCCCATAATTATACCAATTGTCTCACAATACCTACATAATTATACTCTATACCAAACACATGAGTGAGTTGTGCTGGTGATGCAATACATCCAGTGCTGCAGAAATAAGGGAGGTCTGGATTCAAGACAGCAGTGGTGTCGCCAGGGGGGTGCATGTGGATTCATTTGCACCCAATCCATGCACCTGTGCACCCATCAGATCCTATGCATGACATTGTGTAGTTTTGTTGAACCTGTCACAGTATGCATATTTCACTACAATGTCACAGCCAGTGATGTAACATGTCATGTATACATCACTACGTAGACTGTCTATATACATGTACATGGAATAGTACCTAGGTTATTACACTATTAATAGTACTACAATGTCATGTATATCATAGTACACTTCCGCTAGCTTGATGCATCCACCTGTGCGGTTACTTTCGATAAATTGCACCCAGTTAAACAATTGCCTAGAGACACCACTGCAAGACAGCCATGAGTGATTCCTGGCAGCAACTATTAGTGAATTTTTTAATGTGATAGCTAATTCTCTTTAGCCTCACGCTAGGCTCTCCTGCGGGAGAGCCTGGCACGGAAAAAAGAGGCTAAATCCTCTTTGAGTCAAATGCGATTTAGCTACATGTAGCTATATCTATGTAAAACACTATACCAAATAAAATTATAGGGTGCAATTGAGTGAGTTCACTCCCATGTGTGTAGCTATACTTTCCTTCAAACGGACAAACTGAAGAGGCATTTTTTGATGATAAACACTAAGTCTTACATTAGCTACAATAGCATCCAAGTGAGAGAATGTATCTAGTTACAGAGTCATGATTACTATCAACTCTAAAAAACTATTGCATCCATCAATAAACTTACTTCTTTATTGCTGTAATATCATAAGCAATGGTAATCATATCAATTTTACCCTAATTTAATATCCTTAACACAAAGTTGTACTGCAGAAATACCCTGACATGCTTTACGAAGAACTCTAACTTGTGCATATAGTGAGCCCTACCTACCATTCTATTAGCACGAGCCCAAAGTAGCTGTTGCGGCTGCAGGATAGCTCCACCCACTAAGTGTGTGCACTTCAGCTACACCCACAGCAAGCGAGGATTCGGAATGCACTTAAAAGCCTACCTGAGTCTGGATCCATGGCTATATACAAGGAAGCATTTTACACCAGGTCAAAGTTCACACTTAAAGTTTTAGCAGAGTATGGGTATGCATTCTTATTATTATGGGAGAATTTTAAGTGAGGTCAAAGGTCACATGTAAATCTTTGCTCCAGTTACTGTTAGCCATCAGTATTACATGGCATGATTTTACACCACTTCAGTACCTGTGGTGGCAACTGGTGTAAAATCGTCGCTTATATATAGCAGAGGTAAGTTATATGGGAGAATTTTACATGAGTAAGCCCCTTAATTTTGATGTGGTGTAAAATCCTCCCTTAATAATATGCTTGGCATGCAATAAATACCGTACTCAGGATTTTACACCAATTTTGCTGGTGTAAAATCGTCCCATGAGTTACTCTAGGTTGTATTGGTGTAAAATCGTCCCATGAGTTACTCTAGGTTTTGCTGGTGTAAAATCGTCCCATGAGTTACTCTAGGTATAAAACTCTATTTTATACTAAAATATGTAGGACCGTACTAAGCGTAGGGGGAAGGCACCTGCCTATCATCAGTGTCACTATATTAACTGAAAGCCTCTGAATATTTAAACTGAATAATGCACTTGAGAGCCACTGCCTGTTTACACTGTCACTGCATTGACAACTGCAAAGACTAAGGTGAAGAAGGCTAGGAGGAAACGAAAACGCGGGAGGGCCAATAAACAGGCCATCCCTAGCGTCTCCAATACTATAAGTAACGTAACTACTGTATCGTCGGCGCCTATACTGGCTTCTCCTGTGTCAAAGCAATCTCCACTTAATGCCCACCATAGCCCTGAAAGTTCAAGTGTTTCCCCTCAGACAAAGTCTGAGATGAGTGTAGCTAACTAATGATGCTTCAAGTAGTGAAAGTGTTTCTTCTTCGCAGCCAAAGTCTCAGACGAGTGTGACCTATGACTCTGCATGCAGTATAGATTTAGCAGCCTGCTCTGAAGTCCAATATGAAGTTCAGGATGGTGTTCATGGAGTATCATACCGTTGCTCGAAAGATGATGAACAGAGTAGCTGGACACCAGTAGTGGGAAGAAGAAAGAAAAGGGGACCTGTTTCAGGTATCTCAGATGCAGATTTCCACCTGATCATGCAGTTCACCACTCTAATTCATCTGAATCTGATAGTGACTCTGTGTCTAACGATTTGGACTTGGGTGATATGATCCCTGCTGGAGCTAATGTAGATGTCCACTTTAAGCTAATTGATGGTACTCCTGGTCTAGCTGTGCGGACCCGAAATACACGGTCCTGGACTCCGATAGCTGCCAGAACAAGAGCCAGACTACAAAATAAGTGATTGATACTAGCTGACTAGTAATAATAGGGTGCATGCTAGGATTAGCAGTTTTGCTATTCATGTGTCCTTTGCTATAAGCAAGAATTATTATAGACCAGCAAGGCACAGAATGGCAACCACAGCTGCACACTACTATACCACTGGGCAGGACTTAACGTGACCACTCTTCCTTGATGCCTGGTAATCCTCAGATGCGTACTTTCTCTCAGTAGTAGCTATAAAGTAAATCGTTCTAGGCTATATAGAATAGTCGTAGATGATTAAAAATTGTTGTAGGGTCTTGGACCAGTTAATTGAAGCGGGACTTTGGCAGGGAGAAGCATCTTGGGCATGGACATGCAAAGTAGTAGGACATCTGGATTGAATTTTGTGAGAAATGATTTCCAAAAGATATTGATTAATTGCTTTCTGATTGTTGTGAATGATAAATTTAGGTCGATGGGAGGTAACGAGTTCCAGAGATGCAGTAATCTATAGAAGTAAAATTGTTTGTCTCTATTGTGTTTAATGGGAGGCTGAACTAGCTTATTGAAGGTACCAGACCTGGTGTTCTTGTGGCTGAAGGAAACATGTTCGGAGATATTAAAGGATTGGTTGGGCGATTCATGGAGTTTCAAAGATTTCACGAAGAAACACAGGTCACTGAGCTCAAGCAACATTGACATTGCCCCCACTTTGGTAGTAGATTAAGTGTGATTAATCTGGTCCTATAGTCAGAAGTGTAATCGTTTAGTATATACTTTATTGCACGACGTTGAATGTGTTCGATTGGATTGGTCTCTAAACTTGGGATCCATAGGTAAGTTGAGATCGTATATACCAGGGAGATGTAAAGACTTTTCTTGGTGGTGACATTGTTGGATGATGCAAATGTGCGACGGAGCGCTAGCAGGCATAGTATTTTATAGGCTTTGGAGGTTATCTTTGATATATGGTGAGACCAGGATAGATCGGATGATATCAGTATTCCAAGGTCTTTTTGTTGATTGCATGAGGATATGGGTAGCCCATTGCAGTTATTGATACTTACATATTGATATCTGCATGTTGGCTAGATATTCCCTGAACCATTTCCACAAGCTTCCCACAATGCCGACTTTCCACAATTTCGACAAAAGTTCTTGATGAGGTACTATAACACTGTCAAATGCTTTCTTAAAGTCAAGATAGATAACGTCACATTGGGAACAGTTGCAGTCATTGAGGGCACTGAGTATATCATTTAAAAAAGCCTGATGATGATCAGCAGTTATTGTGTTGTGGAGTGATGCTGACGGAAACCAAATTGATGATGGTATAGGATATTATTGGTAGTGATGAATTTACTTATTTTATTGTAGATAAGGTGTTCAAGGACTTTAGACACTATGCACAGAAGAGATATTGGTCGATAATATTTGACTTGGGATTTAGCTATCGCCAGATTTGAAGATGGGAGTAATGGAATGGCACTTCCATTCATGGGGGATACATTGCTTAGACAGGCTCACAGAGAAGAGGTGGTGTAGTGGTGAGTAGAGTGCTAAAGCACAGTGTTTAATCAGTTTAGAACCAATACCGTCGCAGCCACTTGATTTCATATAGCCAACATTGACGAACCGTTTATGCGGGGCTCGCTCAGGCTCGCCCCAATTATAGCTATAGTCCAGAGAGGATCAGATCAGGGGCTGATCCAGGGGGGGGGGTGGATGGGGTGGCTAGCCACCCCCCTTCACCAGTTCTTTTATGCAACGTAGCATGGGAGATGTCCACCATTATTAACTAGCCACCCCCTTTGCACCAGTATTGTTTAGCTACTATGGGTAGCCGTCAGCCACCTTCCATGCAAATTTTCTGGATCAGCGCCTGCTTAAGACTTCCTATACAAAAAGCTCATGCTAATTATTCAGGGCGAGCCTGAGCGAGCCCCCGAATACACGAGAGACAGGAAGCGGTTTTATATGTATACAAGTGTAAAAACAATTGAATAAAATTGAAGGATGAAGTAGGGATGGCAATGCCAAAAAGCACACAAACAAGATTTTTAGGGATAAGAGATAATCACAACCACTATACATCCCTACGCTTGCTTTTCTTGATTATAATATTGATGCCGACTCATGCTATCCTTGGAGTATTCTTGACTTGCATGTGGGAGAAATTAATGTTCTCCCTATCCATAATTTTTATATTATTATTGATTATATGCGATCCCCATGCTACTCAAAAGCAAGCGTAGGGATGTATAGTGGTTGTGATTATCTCTTATCCCTAAAAATCTTGTTTGTGTGCTTTTTGGCATTGCCATCCCTACTTCATCCTTCAATTTTATTCAATTGTTTTTACACTTGTTTCTGTTCTTTTTTATTGCATGAATGCAACTATTTTACATTAAGTATAGATGGGAGGTGCCGAAGTTCGCGCGTGCGCGCAAAAGTAGTAGCCACGCCCCTCGTTAACTCGCCTAGCCGATGAAGCCGATGAGACTTAGTCTGGCGTAGCCGACTAGATGAGACTCTAGTACTAGTATAGCTATTATTGATTTTATCGACTATTTTTGTCACTACTGACACTGAGTACTGAGCTGGCTGTTATACTGATTGCAGAGGGCCGTGCCGCGCCCGTACGTTGAGGCCTCGAGTCTCCATATCCCAGCGCAGTATTAACGCTACACACGATAGTCTCTAGCTAGGTTCGCTTTATCGCGCTCGCGCTGGTCTAGCTCGCGCAGGAGAGCCTGGCGATTAGCTATGGCAAGCTAGGCTAAGCTAGCTTGCTTGGTTCGAGGCGCTAGCTAGCTGGCTTGCTAGCGGCAGTGGCGCGCGCCGATGACTACAGTCACATGACTTCACCATGGCAACACATTATGAGCATGCGCATTAGATGACAAAAATGGCGTATCAGACACACCCCCTATCTTTAATGCGCCGTACACACCCACCATTACGTGACTGTAGAGATAACACAAAACTAGCGAGCCACTGCACTGCGCGCTACAAAATAGAGTGGATTTATATGAGAACCAAGGTGAGAGGTCCAGAGAGTCTTGAGTTAGCCCTGGAAATGAGAAAAAAAGAAAGAATGAGAAATGGCTATTTTTTTGAACATCTGGTTCTGGCATATACAATTGAGTTGATGGATGATCTTGGTCTTGTTGGATAGATAATTTGCTGTAGATTCTGATTTTGACACTTAGAAATTTCAAAAAGTTACCTGTTTTGAGATATTTGGATTTTTGTAATGTATTACATATATGGAGTATCCGTGCCATCCCTACTTATAGAGTCTACCGACTCTATGATACGTTTGTGGGGTGATCATTTCAGTGAGGAGAGTTAAATTTTGAACGCGTAAGGTAATGGTCGTCATGCGCATGCGCATACGCTCGCACTGCACTATCTGCGAGTGTAGGCAAAATAAAACTGGAAGGTGAGTGCTGTACCACTCTGGCAAGACTCAGGTCCACGATTAACATCACTAGCTAGTAGACTCCACTTTATCCCCTCAGGGCCTGGCTACAGGTACTTGCACTCATGGTCATGGCATGTAGACTACTAAATATAGTATAGGTGATCAAGATTTATTGGACGATAGCTATTATCAGTGGCGGATTCAGGGTGGTTCCTAGGGTTCCATGGAACCCCCCTTTGGGCTGCACCTAGCACTGATAACAGGCTATGAAGTACTGATTGATAGGCTAAATGGAACCCCCCTCTCTGCCTACAGAACTAAGAAAACTACTGCTATGGCTCACCTTAGCATGCTTTAGCAGAAAATTCGTTCAAAAACAGATCAATTGGACTAGTATGATTGATAGTTTCTCTCAAAAACGATCGAAATGGGCGCGGTTTTGCCCCAAAGTGGGCGTGGCTTCAAAATTTCGCGCGCAACCATACTATTGGAACCCCCCTTCAGGAAGTTCTGGATCCGCCACTGATTATACTAGCAATCTGTGATGCTTTCACTATCGTGGTATATAGCTTCTCAGGCCTAGCTATTCAGTGGCGTATCTAGCATGGAGCTCAGGGTGCTGGAGCACCCCCCTCAGCTCTGGCACAATAGCCAGCTCAGTACCTCAGCACAAATATTGTCAATGATAATCGATAACTAGCAACTCCTACCAACAATAAACTTACTGGCCTCTAAAATTCGCTACTTAAACAGCGTTTTCTCATCGTCACTAGGCCTAAAACAGCCTTCTTTGTCAGCCAGCTATCTTCAAGAACGCGTAAATGAGGGGCGTGGTCAACGTTTTGGGGGCGTGGCTAAAAATTTTGCGCGCGCGCTTCGCGCGATCGACCTAGCACCGCCCTTCTTCAAATCCTGGATACGCCACTGCTATTGGTGCATGCCTGTGTGCTTTTAAAGAATCTTGTGACTTTGCGCGAAGGCTCGCCCCGCACAGATGATTTTCATCACCACTAGTATATAATTATACTAAGATTAGGCCACTCCAAATTAATTCATTGTTTCTCATCACCCCTGAGCCAAAAAACTGATGCGGGCGGGCGGCTGGAAATGGTCGTTTAATCACAAGTTTGATGGGAAATGGTCGTCAAAATCATAAGTTCAGCAGTCCACAAAATCGAGGCGGTATACTTTTCTATTGTGCTGGTGCTGATGGAAATACATGCGGGCGGAAATCAAGGGGGGATGAGAAACAACTAATTGATTTGGAGTGGCCTTATAGTTGTCCGTGCGTGCGTACGAGCGGGAGGTGACCGGAAGCGATTCGACCCGAGCTAAAAAGTTTTCTTTTTCGGCGTCACTGGACTTGGGGCGATACAACAGACAGCCCACTGACACGGCTGGCTATGGCCCCAGCAGCCACTAACGTGAGCTGCTTCAAAAAACGGCAGGGCAGAATGGACCATATTCATTATTATTATTCTATATAACGCACACCGCCTCCAGGGGTACTGTGAAGGCCACAAACGGCACACGCCATTTTACAAGACATGCACAGTTTTCAGAGAAGCATAGCTAACAAACCAGAGTAGTAAAAGACCTAGTTGAGCACTCATCTGAAAGAGCTATCCAAGAAGAACTAGACAGGCCTTACTTGGTAACCTGACTCAGAAGCCTTTCCAATCTAGCACAGCCAGTGAAGGCACTTTCTTGGATAGCTGTTTCTGACAATTCTGAGAAGCTTCAGCCAACAACTTCTATGAAAAACCTCGAATTTGCTCTTGGACAGCTGTAAACATTCTAGCGCTTGTGGTTTAGTTGGCTAGGCGGGGCTACTGGGACTTCCAGGAAGCAGGAAACAACTGTGGCTTGTTGCATTCTTGTGGTCAGGTTTAGATTGCTCAGCCATTGAACTTATCCTGCACTCTTTCAAGTCTCTTTGGCAGCTACAAAAAGGACAGTAGAGTAGTATAATGTTGCACCCCTATGATATTTCTCTAGTGATTTGAAATGTCATTTATGCTATTATTTTTACATCTACATAGATCTTCAATAATTCTTCCTGATACTGAAGTAGTTATCAGGATTATCCAATACAAAAATCTAAACCTGACCACAAGAATGCAACAAGCCACAGTTTCAGATGAGTGCTCAACTAGATCTTCTGGTTTGTTAGCTATGCTTCTCTGAAAACTGTGCATGTCTTGTAAAATGGCGTGTGCCGTTTGTGGCCTTCACAGTACCCCTGGAGGCGGTGTGCGTTATATAGAACAATAATAATGAATATGGTCCATTAGACTGAACTGTAGGCCTGCCTGGACCAGGGGAATGCGAAAGGGTGACATTCTGGAGTCGATGTTGCCCGGCCATAGGTAGTCTTCAGAGGGAAGCAATTCTATTCTAAGCGCCTTCTCTTGGGACCCCTTGCGAGCGAACACGAAGCTGCAAGACAAGTAACTAATTCTTTAGCTAGCTGATTGACAATGTCACATGATCAGGCAGGATGTGCACGTATGCTAGCTTTATCTCTGCGCATGCGCACAAATATGTAGGTAAAGGTCGTCGAGCACACATGCACAATATTAATAATAGCCACGCACAGGGATAAAGGAGTGAGCGAGCGAAGCGAGCTCACTTCTTGTTCGCGAGCTCACTCCTTGTAATACAAGAAGTGAGCTCGCTTCGCTCGCTCACTCCTTTATCTCTGAGCCGCATATTATTGTGCATGTGCCGTCGACGACCTTTACCTACATTCTGAGCAAGCTAGCGCACGTGCACATCCTGCCTGATCATGTACATACTGACTTTGTCAATCGGCTAGCTCAAAAAGTTTGTTAGCTGTGCAGCCTGTCTTGTAGCTTCGCTCGCAAGGGCTCCCAAGAGAAGACGCTTAGAATAGAATCGCCTCCTTCTAGATCTGGAAAGCGGCACCTATGGGTAACATTGACTCCAGAGTGTCACCCTTTTGTATTCTCTAGGCTGCCATATTAAGCTTTCTACAGTGCTATATATATACTGTGCACAATAGATAAGTCTTAAGTCATAATTATGAGTATTATTCACTGTAATTTCATTTTCTGTGATTGGCCCTTTGAGGTGTGTGAGGTACGAGGTCGCCAAAAAGCTTAGTCTCGTGCCGGCCAAACCCCACCCATGGACAGGATACGGAGTGGCTATAGGGTAGCCATGTACCAACAACAACCTCCTCAGACGGTGCGGACTAAAGTCATGGGTTTTATCGTGTTGGGCTTTCTGTGTCTGCTTCAAGCGTGGCCATCGTCCACTCAATTTGTGCTTGAGTTTGAGCTGGTCTCTGTAGCTACTATTGACAGTGACATCTGCGACCCTGTACTCGCGGAAGACGTCGAGGTCCTGGGGCCATGTGAACCCTTCTTGTCGACATTTTGTCTTAGAGAAGGAACGAACACCCAGACCATCGATACGGGGTATTGTCCACTTGGTAGGAATGATGCAGGAATTATTGCATATACTCCTGGTGTCAACCTTGATGAGCAGCCACTGGCAGCAACAAGACCTGGATTACCAAATGGACCTTTAAATCTGACAATTACTTCACAACTTCCATGGCCTGTGAGATTTATTATAGATTATAATATTATTATATATCTGATTATTTATAGTATTTTCTATCATTATAATATAGGAGACATTTCAGTTATATATTGAAGTCAGAGAACTCGATCCTGGAAATTATGTTCACTTGGATGGCATATTCATCAATGAGATGCTGGAGGTGAATGCCGGCTTCACACCAATAGAGAGCTACAATGGAACCAATACAAGGAACAGAGTTGTCTTGGGTATGAGATTTCGAGTGATGTGTCAGCAGGATTACTATGGACCAGACTGTACTAGACTTTGCAGAGACCAAAATGATAGTGTGAATGGATACTACACATGCAACAGTGATGGTTCAATTCAATGCCGGGAGGGGTTCAGGAACCCCAGTAACAATTGCACAGAAGGTGAGCTTTGGTTATTATGAAGTTTGATGCACTGTTACACACGAGTTACACATTATTTGACTGCATGATGACTGCAGCTATTTTGGCATGTGATTCAAGTCCCTGTGCTAATGACGGCAACTGTACATCAATGGGAGCATTTAACTTCATCTGTCAGTGTGCAGTTGGCTACACTGGATCTACCTGTGAGGTTAACATTGATGACTGTGTGTCTGCAACCTGCCCAAGCAACAGCATGTGTGTGGATGGAGTCAACTCCTTTACGTGCACCTGTTCATCTGGATTTATGAAAGTTAATGGCAGTTGTGTATTACAGACAAACACAGGTCAGTTCTAATCAAAATTTTACCAGCACCTGTATAATAATATATAATAATTTATAGCTCCCTCCATGCCACATTATTCCCAATGATGATGGGAAGTATTTGGAAAGTATTACCAAATCTGTATACTCTTGGCAGCATGAAGTGCAGTTTGTTCCACTTTGCATGATAGCAGTTAGCAGATGAAGTTGCTAACATTATTCCACCACTGCCATTTCAGGTGCACCTGCAGCTGCTATTGGTGGTGGTGTGGGTGGAGCTTTGGTTGTCATCATCATCCTGATCATCATAGTTGTGGTGCTCATTCTCCTGGTCAACAGCAAGAGGAGGGCTGATAAACATGATCAAGCATATCAAGGTAAGGCCTATAGGTAGTCCTGAATTTAGAATAAGTGAGTTCTAATAATGTCACTAATTTATTAGTGTACAGCAGTACCATCATTGACATGGCCACTGCAATGTGAGGAGGGCCTGTGTGATGTGGCCATCATAATTAATGTTTGTGGCTTCAGATACCTTTGAAGGTGCAGGGATCAAATGACAGCTGGTGCACCATGGTGCATGTTCTTGCATTCCACAGGATGGGCTACTGTATCCCAAATTTGGTTGAAGTGCATTGTATGATGGTCAGATGATACTGACACCACAACCAACAACCTGCCTCCTGGCTGGCCACCCCGCTTCATACACTACTGATGCCTAACTCTAGATTTTTACAGGCAGATGATAGAACTATGTTATAACTACTCTGCTCCAGATTGAGGCCACACCCTTGTGCACGCATGTACATAGCTATACTAGTAGCAGCCAGCAAACTGACGACCTTGTCCTATTCTAGCCTCACATGGACATGTAATAATTATAAATACAAAATATATAAGAGCGGGGCCCTTGAGGTGAGGCTAACCTGTTTTAGACTACAGTGGTCACAAATACATAAGTGTCTAACCTACTTAGAATGCTTACAACTTAGAAAGCCTACAACTTAGAATGCTTGTTTTTATGTCCTCAGGCAACCACTGTTGAATTGGCCAGATAGCGCATAGCGCATGCGTTGTCGAAGATGTCCACGTTGGCGGAAATGTCGCCAACGCCCATTGTAGAGTCTCCGCCTACAGCTTCATTGAAGTAGTCGTCGTAGCGTTCTCGACCAAGTAACTCGACGAGTCCAGCCTCGCTAGTAAGTTCTGAATTGGTAGCCATTATGAATGCTTTCTGTTTACATTATTGAATAGGATCCAGTGCCATGGAAACCAGTAGTGTCGCCGTGCGCGCGGCGCTATAGTCTAAATCGGTTAGACACTTCAGCCAATGGGATCTACGGGAGTTAGAATTCTTCAGACGCGTCATAAAACCCTCGGGCTATCGCCCTCGGGATTTTATGTGCGTCTTCAGAATTCTAAATCCCGTAGATCCCTTGGCTTCAGCGTCTAACCTATATATATTGGTATGCCTTTGCTAAATTTATTATGGTCAGCTCCATCGATTACCATGTCCACACCTACCCAACCTCACTATCTCCCTGTAGCTAACCTACAAACAAAAATTCAGAAACAGTGAATCTGTTCTAATATATAGGACTTGGTATTGGCCACAAGTAAATTACACCTATGACTACACTTGCATCTCTTCTCAATACATGTATATAGTTAGCTAGTCTAGAGCATAGCCTCATCCCCCATGTTTTCTATGTTACTTGCAGCGTGTAACATTGAAAACATGGGAGTGGCCTGGGGACAAGGCTAAATAGAGCATAAGTTTACACCTGAGTCTCATGAGCTTAGTATAGACTATGTAGACTGGAGTAATGGCAAAGAGCCCATTATAGTTCAGGTTATTTTCCTTCACAACTGTGAGAAAATATCGGAGCAGCTATGAATACCTGTATACATAGTGTCTACATAGACAGCATCTACAGGGCCGTAGGAGCCGCAACGGCCACACCGGCCATGGCCGTCGAAGTTTTTTTCCTCCATACACATATTATTATCGCACGCATACGTAAATTGTGGGTGTGGCCAATATCGCCCAGTAGTGCTCTCGTATTAAAGCGTTTACAGCTGTAGACAAAGACGGCTATGGCTACACTAAGATGCATCAAGCGACTTGGCCTATTGTTTTACTTGTGTAAAAGCACTTCAGTCAGGTAAGAATATCAATAGTAATGTAAAATTATTTCAAAAATTTACTAAAATACTTAGCTACCAGGCTAGCTATTTCAGCCCACAGTGTGGCACTGATCATGACCTATAGCTATACATGCTTAATCTTTCTAAACGGGTGTGGTCACACATTGTGGGTGATGGCTGTGCAAGTATCAAATTGCTTCCTACGGCCCTGATCTACATAATATTATAGACGTCAAAACACTATACCTCATGCAGGACAACACGAAAAGGACAATTCAGCATACCAGCTGGATGAAAAGTTCCCTCCAACAACAGTCATCTATGCCACGCCCTCATCTCCTGAAGCTACTGTTCGTAAACTTGAAAACCCTGTCTATGAGGACGTCTCAGATAATGAAGATGACACAAATATCCGTGACTTTCAAAACCCCGTCTATGGGGACGCTGAAGACAACAGTACCCAGCAAGACGAGCTCTACACCGCCCCACAAGCTCCACAGCCAGAGTCTCTAGGCATGGAAGGGGATGGGCCAGAATATGACTATGCCACAAACCCAGGAGTGGGAGCTGTCACTGTGAATGTGAAAACAAATGGCTCAACTTCAGCATCCCATAATCATGAGTACACAGCTATGGACGAGTCCAAGAGGAAGATGGCTGAACTTGACGTAACAGAGCCCTATGAGAGGCTGCACCATGGAACTGAGCCACCAGATTTTGTAAGGTTGGCAGAGGTAGAGGGAGCAGAGTATGGTTCACTACAATGACCATGAGGAGTGTGAGCAATGTACAATATTATTATTTAATGTCGATTGTATGTCCAATCATAATACTGTATTGTATCACAACAGACAATCTATTATCATTCTATAAACATTATGATTTAATATTTTTTTATCTCTCTGGTAGTTTTGCACATCATTAATTTTGGCCTCATCTGTAGCTATGTTTGTGCCATTGGAGCTTTGCATATATGCGTGGGCCCAAACATAGGTTACTGAGTTTAATAATTCTGAGTCTCAGTGGTTTACTGTGATCAACTGTCACTATAAATCTAATACCCTAAAAGAGTTTATACTTCAAGTATGTGTTTATAAGTCACCTTGAAAGATAAACGACAATTCCGTGCACCGACAAACCCTAAAGGAAGCTCTGTAGTGTTTGCTTCGCGGTGCATGTTATGCTTACAATAAAAGAATTACAGCCGCCTTGCCATCATTAATGCTGTGCACGGTATTGGGCCAGGCTAGCTAGCTATCTGCGGGCGCCGAAGGGGGTGGCCCGGATGAAATCAAGGTGCCGCTAAAAGTGTATACCATCGAAGTTCTAAACCTCCCATGCTGCATTGCAGGCTCTAAATCCGATGATGAGTTTGACTGTGCTCGCCTTGTTATGCTTACTTCAAGCGTGGTCATCGTCCACTCAGTTTGTGTTTGAATTTGAACTGGTCTCTGTAGCAACTATTGACAGTGATACCTGCGACTTTATAAACCCGCCAGACCCGGAAAACGTCGAGCTCCTGGGGCCATGTGAACCCTTCTTATCGACATTTTGTCTTAGAGAAGGAACGAGCACCCAGAACAACGATACGGGGTATTGTCCACTTGGTAGGAATGATGCAGGAATTATTGCATATACTCCTGGTGTCAACCTTACCATGCACCCGCTGGAACCAACAAGACCTGGATTACCAAATGGAACACTAAACCTGACAATTACTTCACAACACCCATGGCCTGTGAGATGCATGTACAAGTTTATGGTACACTGATTAGGCCGCTAATTATTCTGTTATCATTATAGGGGGCATTTCAGCTATATATTGAAGCCAGGGAACTTGATCCTTGCTGTCACTTTGGTCAAGAGAATGTTTCCTTGGATGACATATTCATCAATGAGACACTACAGGTGAATACCAGCTTCACACAAGTAGAGAGCTACAATGGAACCAGTACAAGGAACAGAGTTGTCTTGGATATGAGATTTCGAGTGATGTGTCAGCAGGATTACTATGGACCAGACTGTACTAGACTTTGCAGAGCCCAAAATGATAGTGTGAATGGATACTACACATGCAACAGTGATGGTTCAATTCAATGCCGGGAGGGGTTCAGGAACCCCAGTAACAATTGCACAGAAGGTGAGCTTTGGTTATTTATCATGAAGTAGGCATACTATAATTGTTGCATATTGACTGCATGATTGATGACTAGCCATTTTGGCATGTGATTCAAGTCCCTGTGCTAATGACGGCAGCTGTACATCAATGGGAGCATTTAATTTCACCTGTCAGTGTGCAGTTGGCTACACTGGATCTACCTGTGAGGACTGTGTGTCTGCAATCTGCCCAGGTCAGTCCTGTGTATTTCCCTTGGGAAGTGCATCACTGCAGTCTATCTACCACTAGCTCTGCAAGCTCATTATTTATGAGTCCACTTTGATAATAATAGATGACGTCACAATAGCCTCCATCCCTGAAGCAATGGGTAGGTCAGATTCTATAGCAGTGGCTGCTATTGGTGGTGGTGTGGGTGGAGCTTTGGTGGTCATCATCATCCTGATCATAATAGTTGTGGTGCTCATTCTCCTGGTTAACAGCAAGAGGAGGGCTGATAAACCTTATGAAGCAAATCAAGGTAAGTCTAACATTAAGAAATTAATGTATACCTGACTGCATGTATTGTGAGGAATGTGCCCACATTGGCCTACATGATTTGGACCACCAGTATACTGGTAATATTATTCACGTTTGTGGCTTTAGACAACTTTGAAGTTGGTGGATCAAAAGGCAGCTGGTGCACCACTGTCCCCCTTTAACAGGATGGGCTACCCACTGTATTCAAATTATTGTGGTCACCAGACCTGCATACACATACAATGTCATGTATGGCATATAATTATTATACCTCTTGCAGGACAACATGAAAAGGACAATTCAGCACATCAGCTGGATGAAAAGTTCCCTCCAACAACGGCCATCTATGCCACGCCCTCATCCCCTGAAGCCAGTGTTGTCAAACTAGAAAACCCTGTCTATGGGGAAATTGAAGATGACACAAATATCCATGACTTTCAAAACCCCGTCTATGGGGATGCTGAAGACGACAGTGCTCAGCAAGACGAGCTCTACACCGCCCCACAAGCTCCACAGCCAGTGTCTCTAGGCATGGAAGGGGATGGGCCAGAATATGACTATGCCACAAACCCAGGAGTGGGAGCTATCACTGTGAATATGAAAACAAATGGTTCAACTCCAACATCCTGGAATTCCAAGGTGGCCGAACTTGACGTAACCGAGCCCTATGAGAGGCTGCACCACGGAACTGAGCCACTGAACGTTATAAGGTTGGCAGAGGTAGAGGGAGCAGAGTATGGCTCACTACAATGACCATGAAGAGTGTGAGCAATGTACGAAGTTTAATAATCGTGTGAATTGTGTGTCTGAAATGTATCATAACTTAAGTTTTAATTTGTTAGCATTAGTAGTCCAGTATTAAGAGACTATAATTTGACCATTAATATTATTTCCTCTAGCAATATGCTACATGTATGTGTATACATAAATTATGTGACACAGGCAAATACATAAGGATGATTCTTTATTGTGAGTAAGCATCACTTACCTGGGCGAACACCAAAGCTTCCTTTAGGGCTTGTCATAACATAAGGTGCACCGAATTGTCTTTCATCTTTCAAGTTCAGTTGTACTATAAACACGTACCACCCCAGCTAGTGTGGAAGTGTACTCCATGGATCGTTTATGCATAAATAGTCAGCCAACTTCAAAGGAGGAAGTTACAGTTAAAAACCCTGTGAGGAGGTACAGGTACTGTACAATAATTTCTGTACACTACAAGTTTCACAGCCATTTCTTTGATTAATACTGCACAAGTCTTTCACATTGATCATGCACTGCACTCCAGCGCCTCCATGCTGTATGTGAATGGATATCGAGTATCAGGGACGTTCAATGGATTTTTGCAATAAAGTTAATTTAGATATCCCTTTGATGAATTGAATCAGCTAAACTAGAATTTTATTGGCCACATAAAAATTTAATAGGCAGGGGTGGGGGGAGATCTTCTTACCAGGATGGGCGGGGTATGGTTACCCCCTGCTTCTGTGAAGGTATCCCATGTAGGGGTTCTGTGTGCGATCACAAGTTGTCCACTTATGTGCACACGTCATGCAACTCTTTACCACACATGGTATGGATTGAGCTGAATTGGCCATGGGATGGAGACAGTACCTACGCAACACCATGTTACGGTATCATAAACTTTGGTGATTTCACTGTTGTTTGTGAGTCAGCATGACTAGTATCATGTACAGCAACACTAGATCAGCCACCAGTGTAGGAGATGAAAGAATAATTGTTTGTATATTATTATAATCAAAGCTTTGATGTACAGCAACAAATACATGTTTGTTTTTCTTGATCTTGTCAAAGCACAACTACAAGTGTGTATTACAGGAGGCCAGTCTAAATCTGTGTGACCAGTACACTACCTCTTACTAACCTTTATATGTATGCTGGTCAATGACAGCTGGCAATGATCTAATGAGAGTACACTGCAGGCAGTATGAGGGACCATAACCTTAACCATAATAAGGTGCATGTTATGTCTAATAGTGAAACCACAACAAGCAGAGGAGTAATGCTAATTGACTAATGAATGGACAGGGTAGGTTGTTATGGTATTTACATTAAAAAGTTTTGTAATATCCTAGAGGCATCTTGCTGCCCAATTAGAATGGCATTTTGCTATAATGGGATTTTAACATGAAATAAATTAGTAGAGTCTCAAGTGGTTACTTGGCAAAGTGGATACAAATGTCATGACAATAATGTTATCTGAAGAATAATAATATTATTATTATAATAATTATTATACAACTTAACAAAGGAGTGAGGTGGATTTGATCCTTTGGACAATAATAGGTTAAAAAGAACATAAATAAATCTTTGAAAGCCTCACCCACCCACCCACCGAGAAGAATGACTAGACCTGATGCTGACATGGAGTTAATTAAAGTTCGTCATAAAGCTGATTTTTTGGAAGTTCTACCGGCTCGCTCTAGTCCCTCATCGTAGAGCATGTAGGCGGGGAGGTAGCTCCTCCCCTCCGCGCTGCCCAGAGCCGGCGGTGTGATACCATTGGTTCTGTTGTCAGCGGTGACCAGGAGGGAGGGGTTCGGGTGCGTGTCATGCATGCCATCCAGGGAGGTGTACCTGCAAACAACACAGTTGTTCTGTAACAGATCTCTCTATATAGAGTGCATGTGCACACATGATTCATTGTAGGTGTATATACCCTGTGCAATCAAACGCAGATTATAGTAATCGGTGATCTTTATCCAAATGTGTGTATCACTATAAAGAACCCACCACTGATGGACCACACATTGTGCCTGGATCCTATTACTATAGCAAAGGGGTACTACTATCTGATACCATACAGCACAGCGTACGTGTGGCTTAACATCTACTGTACAGTACATGTGTACATGTATATATGACTTTGTACATTATATTTGTGCCACTTACCCCTGGTCATAGAGCTTGCAGTAAGGCACCTCAAACATTTTCAAGTAGAGCCATATATCTGAGTAGGTCCAATCCTGTGTCATTTGGTAACAATACCATAGTTCAGTGCTCTGCTTTGCATACCAACATCAAAGAGGCCAGACATGCAACCACTAACACACTACACAGTATAATTGATCTCTATTGCTATGGATTTCCAGTTGACCACACTGGGTCATCATAATAATAATATGATGCAAGTGCTTGATGCACACCTTAATGCTATGCCAAACAAAGGGATAGAATTGACTTTTATCCCTACACTGCTGACACCAGGTTAGGTATGTCAGAAACTTGATACCAGAGTAATGCTACGGCTTGCATCAGCAGTTGTGAAGTAAGCCTTATACACCTCAGCGTAGCTACCTCGTACCTTGAGTTTATACAGATTCAGTACAAGGCAACCTCATTTCAGTTGTTTCCTTTCAAAAGGGGACCCAATTGACTCTCTACACATCCACTCCACTCCACTCCACTAACTCACCAGTATGCAGTTGACCCTCATGTAGTCAGGCCAGTCTCCGTCTGTGGGAGAGAAAGCCTCCAGGTTATTGGAGTATGGGTCTGTGTGTCTAGTACCCATACACACGGCCTTCAGCTGGGGGTGGGAGCTCTTCAGCTGGGAGAGAGCATGCTGGATGCTTCCAGACACTTGAATCAGCTCCAAACCATACCTACATGCATAAGAGTGTACATGTGTACATGCAATTTCCAGGTGGATAATTATTGTTTTAGTGATAGAGCTTTTGATTAGGAATCTGATATACTCATAGCTGTAATACAATAAATTTTTACCTGGTTGGTATACTTTTACCATGTTCTAGCTAATATACCACAAGTGTTGGTGGTGTACACAATATAGTACTGGCTTAGAGTGGTTTATTGTACACTTAAACCACTCTGGCTTCCTCATGGTTGAAATGTGCCCTCTCTCAAATGAACCACTCTAAGCCACAGTCTAACTAGATGCATAATAATTATGTACAGTGTGTTGTACCCTAATTTGTAGAGAAGACAATATTTGTATTGAGGTGGTTTTAGGGATTTCAGAGACAGGGTTCTGGAGGATACACACATATCCTGTTTGTTGTACCCCCTTTGAGCCAGTAGGGCTGCCCTGGCCCTCAATGTGCACATCAAAGGAATGATCTAATACAATTGTACACTGATGCCACATAATACCATTGCACAGGCCTACAGGATTGTGCATGTACTGTAGATGTATATATAGCATAAGCGTAACCTCTAAGGTTGCCCTAATTACATGTACAGCTGGGCACTGAATATATCCAGGGCCACTCTTTCGTCTGATTATGAAAGAGAAAACATGCAGGTGTGCATTAGCCATACTCAGTAATGTACTTACTAGTGAAAGTTTGCAAGAGTCCTGTATATTACAACCATGTACAAGTACACGAACTAAATGTAGAGTGCATGCTATGGCCTCTACATTGCACATGTAAACATGTGCAGCTAGGCAGTAGGGCCAGTAGGGGCACTTCTTTCTTTGACCGAGAAAAGAAGACAAACAGTGTGTGTGGGGGGTGATCCTTACTCAGCCATTTACATGTACATGGTCCCAAAAGAGGCCACCCATACACACCTACTCTGTTATGATTTCAGGTGGATAGCTACCTTATTGAGAGTGCCATAGGGTCTTTGAAGTTCTAGCCGCTCTGCTATTTTTAGTGGGAGGAAAGCCTATTGCAGTGTAAATATACTTGATAAGGACAACCCAAACTTTAGAGTAAACGCTTCCTTTTCAGTAACTTATGCAGAGGGTGGTGTCATACATGTACATGTAGGTATAATAATAGCCGGCCATAAAAAGCCAGTGTATACTATACATGTACAGTCAGGATATCTCAGTCAGAAATTAAATGGCTAATGGCACAAACATGATATTACTGACTCTGCATAGTGCATAATCAGAGTCTACACACACAATGGCCCAAATAGTGGAGTAAATTACATCGACGACCTTTACCCACTGGAATACAACTCAATTGATGACCTTTACCAAGTGATGTCCAACAGCAACATTTTGCGGAAATGGTACAGGGTCAACAAACCTAAAGTTCTGTACCAGTACAGTGCTAACACTAGTGGACACAAAATTTTGCAGTTTTTGGGCCAATCTGCTAGCAGCCCTGCAAGAATTGAGCCTGACTACTGACAACAATGCTGTATCATTCTCAATTATGTGAGCTGACCTTTTGATAGACTCCATGACAAACTGTTCCGTCTCAGGAAATGGTCGGTGTTCTACTACATACAGCACCTGGAGCTTTGAGCGGGAGGTGTCATGACCTCTCCTACAGCCAAATGGAGAGAAACAAATCAACAATACGATACGATGATTACTAGAAGCTGTAGAGGCACCTGGTGCTCATGTATCTAGCTATAGCAAGTTAGTTTAATTTAAGAAAATATTGTTTAGCAGCATGTCGTATATGTAGCTACATGCACATGTATATGATATTGTACGATTATGAGTAGCTTACCTTTGCAGTAAGGCGTGGAGCAGATCCAGCATCACGGTGCAGTCCTTACCACCATTGAAGGCTATGCACAGCTCCTCAAACCTACAGTTCAAGCAAAGATTGTTTAAGAGCGGTAATACTGTATTTCTTCTAAAAATTTGGCATGAAAATAATAATATTGCTTTAGCTTCGCCGAATTTTTAGAGGTTAATATTCAACATTCTGTCTGCGTGCGCATTCCATTCCCGTTTATAGCATATACGCATGACGACCTTTGCCGAAAAATTAGAGACTATATTCAATCATTCGGTAAAGGTTGCCGAATAATTAGAAGGGCCGAATTTTTAGAAGAAATACGGTACAGTCTGCACGAAGGGGTCACGTTTTCCATACACTTTCTTATTTGTACAGGAAGTACGTTGTTTACTTTGGTTGCCAGGCGCATGCACCTAGGGCTAGCGTATTGCGCGAGCGCCAACGTATGCGCATTCATGATAATATATTGCGCACTCGTTGTATGAACGTGATTGTATACGGTTGCGCGCGTTTTTACGATCAATATTAGCGCCACCGCCAAAAAGGTCAGCGAGCCAGGCAGGGGTCAAGGGAGCCAAGTGCACCATATTACAAAAATCAGGATTTGATACCAAAAAATCTCTTACAAATAGAAACAATCAAGATTCAGCTATAACATATGTTAAACTACTGGTTGTAACGTATCTACACTGGTGTTTTTGAAAGATTGGCTGCTTGTCTTCACCATGTTCAAAAATTCTGAAAATGCTCCAGACACAAAAATCTCCAAATGTGTTGTACAAAATAGACCATCACTCGAAAACTGTAGTGAATTGGAATACGGGGTTGGTTCTACTGTAGAGTGTTAGGACAGAATCTTAAGACCATCCATTTAATCCAGCCATCAGCGTTGGGTAGGCTCTGACTGGGGGCCTTGAGTACAGTGGAAATTTTCGGTTTTATGCACCTCACAGATCCCAACTAGGGCCAACCTGTATCTCTTGAAGAAAGTATGTTGTAGATATTATGGTATTGAAGACCTGTACCAAGTTTTAGGTCCATCGCAGGCGTGCAAGTATATGTTCAAAAATTCTGAAAAATGTTGAAATGAGGATCCCTGCAGATAGTGGCAGCAGCAGGAGAGCTGTTTTACACAACCTACCTCAGGACAACTCTTGAAACGACTGCGTGTAGCTCATAATATAGTTATTTCAACCAGTGCTTGGCTCAAAACCCTTCGCACCGACGTTGCTGACACGTACCGTCGACTCGAGTTGACCGCCTGTTCTGTCAGCCATGTTGAAATTCGCCCATACAAAATCCCCATAGTATAAATTAACTTCCGGGTGCGTGATTCACTTCCGCACGAATAAGAAATTTGACCCCTTCGTGCAGACTGGTAAGCATCTCTACGCAGTGTAATGTACATACATGTCTGTAATATCATTGCACATGGATGCACATGTACATGTAGTTCACCAAATTTTTCACCACTACCACCTATCATCACCCTAGTAGACCACCCACCAAGCGAGTTAATTTATTAAAGCAAAGGGTAGAACCCCTGCTCTTAGTCTAATTAGCACTACCAGTCACTCGTTTATTGTCACTGACCTGTAATGGTCCAGAGCCTTTTCCAGTGTCTGGAGGGAGTCATGGATCCTCTGGCAGAGATCGTTGGACACCAGCGTGTCCTTCTTGGAGAGAAGCCGCTCCAAAAACCACGATAAAGATTTCCTGAGGGAGACAGACCAGTGAACGTGTGTGTACACACATGTTACAGCTTTGCCAAAAACACATAAACACTGAAACAACACCTTTATAGGATATTATGGATAGTTTTCATAAGAAAACAAGACACACATGTACTGCATAAACGTATATGTTTATGATGGCAGGTGCAGACATACACTTGTACATGTATTAAGGCATGTAGCAACTACATTGTACTCCCAGCGGAGCTAGCTGGCATGCTCCTGGTCTAGTAAACCATTGGTGGTACACCCTTTTTCATGAATTCTCACTATCAAGAGCCATCTACTCTTGTCACTATGCAAGGTACACCTCAAACGAACTGTATTCAGGGGTATTCAAAGAATGGAATAATATGGCTTTCACTAGTACATGTAGAGTCAGTATGTTGAATTTATTATTGATTAGCCACACTCCCAAGCCCCTATCTAGATGTAGGTTGCTACGATGTTAATGTTCAAAGACACAAGCGATTTACCTCAGCTTAGATATCTCTTCGTCTTCAGTGGAGTAGCTGTCTTTAGCAGACATCATCACAGCTAAAGGAAGGGAGTGAAATCAATAATAATTGATAAAAAGCTGTGTGTACTGCACAGTTTATGTGCAATGAACGATCATGTATTATGGCCACTAGCTCACCTGTTGGCAGTAGAAGTACCAGTCTTGTGTAAGCCTGTTATGGAATAAAATATAATAATATTTTACCATAAGACATCTTCCATAGCTGATATGATAGCTTGAGGACACCTAAAGCTCACTATTATCCTACATCATCATTAGCCTGAGCCACTCTCTCCCCACAAACAAAACAAAAAAGTCTCTTCATTAGTTGAATCTGAAAACCTTATTCAGTTGTGGGGGGGTGGGGTGCTTTTTGACTAAAGGCCCTCAAGGAGCAAGTATAGCCCATAGCTCATCAGATGCCACTTACTATGTCCAACATGATTATTTGCTATTGTGGCATAAGCTGCATACGCATCAATAGTCATGGCCACTGGTAGACCTAACCTACCTTTTCTACGAGTTCTTTGTCGGTTGACTCAAAGGTGATTCTGACTCTGTAGCTGGAGTTGGACGATGAGTCAGGATACGAGCCAAGCTGGACGCTGGGGAATTCCCTCTGCACTCGGGCAAGGGGTTTAGCCAAAATGTCCTCCTCACAGCTGAAGAACAATTCTTTGAGGTAAAACCTTGTCTGGCTGCCAGTGTACAAATCCTATTAGACACAAAATAAAGATTTAATTAGTGCACCGAGGTTATACAATCCATTATCCACCTAGACAACAACGGGCAGAGAATGGAAGATTCTACCACTGCTTCAATAATACATGTACACTAAGGTACCTGGTGATTTGTTCCTATACGAGTCAAAAGTGATATGATGTAGTTATAGTATTGTGCAAGTGAAATGACAATAGCTAGCTATACATTCGGGCCCACATTTTCCATGTGTAATAATAAATCCAGTGCCCAGAAGCAGGTACATGTACAACTACAAGCTCGAAGCTCACCAAAGGAAGGACACACACTCTGAACTACATAATCTGGGGCATCTCGTCCACCAGACGACCTCATAAACTGCTTCTCCACCTCCACATGTTGGATAGATACAATCTAGGGATTTATGGTGACTCAAACTCTGTTCATTTATAATCTCTGGCAAGTGAACATATGTTTACATGTACATGCACATAGGTACGACTTGCAAATATAAACTTGCAAATGACCTTGCACTTTTGAAAGATACTTCTGAAGAGAGAAGGCACTCCAGGATAGCAGTGAACATTCCTTACAACCATTAACAGATAAGAGATCTTCCCGTAGTCGTTAGGTCGGAGGTAAACTTTGGTGGACTTGGGGACAATAGCCATCTTTCTCCACGGACTGGTGGCATTCTCCTTTTCATCGTCGCCAAATAGGAACTGTAGGATGTCAGGATGTGGGGCTACATCATCACCAAAGGCCTTGCCAACAGCTGGGGGAGATATGAGGAAATATTTATATATGTAGTCATTGCTCTCCTCCTCCTCTTTCCCTCCCACCTTTCCTCCCTTCGCTCACTCACTCTCGCTCTTGCTCTCTCTCTCTCCCTCCCTCTCCCTCTCCCTCTCCCTCCCTTCCCACTCTCTCTCTTCACTCAAACACATGTACATACATCTCTTCACCCAGATGCATGTACCACTGGCAGCCATCATTACCTTCCAGTGTGATATCATCGTGTGTAGGTCCTATTCCTCCTGTTGTAAAGACAAAGTCGTAGATTGGAGCTTGTAGCTTCACTTCATCGGCAATGCTGTCCAGGTCGTCAGGCACCACGGCAATCTTCCCCACCTTGATTCCCAGCTGCCACAGCTGCTTGCATAGGTAGTGGGAGTTGGTGTCCTGAACATGGCCCTTGAGAATCTCATCGCCTACAACTGCAGCAGGAAATTAATTAGTAACTTGGTATATTTGGTCATCAGGAAGCATTCTCTTTCCTAAACTTCCTTCCAGCCAGATCTCTCTCTCTCTCTCTCTCTCTCTCTCTCTCTCTCTCTCTCTCTCTCTCTCTTATTTGCTACTGTAGATTCTTGTGACTGTATTAACCCACCTATCTATGCTGTAACTATGCTCTTCTCAACTCTCAGTGTGAGCAGAGTGGGAATGAAAGATCTACCAATGACTGGCATGAATGTATATCTGTACATAAATACAGTTTGTGTATTTATATTAGTGCCTGCCATTAGTAGATCTAGAACTTTCATTCCTACTCTGCTCACACAGAGAGCTGGGATTCCAAAATAATTTTACAAATTATCACCAGATAATTTGTTACAAATTATAGCCCGTTATTGGATAAAGCGACATGTTTCACTCTATGCTATACTCACTGATAATTCCAGCCGTTAGTCCCTTCTTCGAGCGTTCCATCTCTTTGACAGCTGTCCTACATATGACCTGCAGCCCTGTTCTCGACCTTTCAAAGAGCCAAGTCAGCACATAAAAGGCACCAGCACTGTACTTTGTACTTACAGGAAATCAATTAATTTATGCCGGAATGTACGTCATTACTTATTATAACCCAAAATGCGCATGCGCATTTGATAAGGCTGCAGATAAGGGGCGTGTCTGATTGGCTGCAACAGCAACCACAATAAACAAGGTGACGGTGAGAGAGTGAAGCTGGAAAAATGGATCCTGCTCACTTCACTGCCAAGGAGAGGAAGCAAGCCAGGAAGGCTCTGCTCAAGAAGATAGAGGGCTACAACAAGCAGGCCAAGAAATCAAGATCATCATCCTTCCAGATGACCAGCCCCACCAAGGTCTCTCTAATCCTTCCATACTGATAATTTCTTGCAGGGGGTAATAATTTTGTTGCATATGTATAGAGAGGGATGGATATAATTACTTAGGGAGGAGAGTATAATTATTGTAAGGGTCCAAATCATAGACACGTGCATGCATGTATAATCACTGAGTGAATCACAAGCATAATACAGGATTGTTTATAACATTTCACAGTTTCGGTCTGCCACGCTGCAGGATTTGGTGTACAAAGGGATTGTCAAAGTGACCTATGACAGAGGGTATGCCCTGCAGACAAAGTCCTTGCTAATGGAGAACACCACCACAACAGCAGATGCTGTGGTGCAACTATTTGAGGCGCTCGGTTTGAGGGGAAGTCCCTCCGATTATGCACTTGAAGAACGCAACATTGTGACTGGAGGTATCATTTTAATGAAAGCAGCATCATATTAAATGGAAGCATGCATACATAATACTGTTTTGGATTCATGTACAAGATTAAATATGCACATGCAGCTGGCTTCCAATAAGCATTATCATTTGACTGTCCTAATCTTCTGTAGAAATTCGGTTGCTTGGAGCAATGGAGACTCCACTGAACCTGCAGCTGAACTATGGATCCCACCAGTCCTACATGGAGCTACGACTGGTGCAGATGAGGGACACACTGGCTGCTCCTCCACTGTCTGCTAGCAAGTCCAAGGGTGCTCACCGAGGGTCCCGGCCAGGGAGGGGAGGAGATGGGGGCAGTGACTCCGATGAGACACTATCCAATGGTAGCAACCCCAACGATATTGTCCCCAAGGAGGAAGGTATGCTAGTATAAATTACGCTTCCGGCCATTGCAGACTGTCAGTCATGCTTGTTTGTCTGGTGTTTTCTTTCACCAGTTTTGTTATTAGCAAGGGAATAGTGGGAGGTGACCTGTGTTCACTGACTCCACCAAAACATGTGCTCTAAGATTGACTATGATGTTTTGGGGTTCTTACTTGCTATAGTTTATTCAATACGTTGGTCTTTTCCATCCACAGTGATCGACCATGGCATAGCCAGTGTGGAGCTGGTAATGGAAGAAGCACTCCAGGACATCCCCACGCTGGTCCATGACATCCAAGAGAGACTGAAGAGACTTTCAGAGTCTGTAGCTGTCGATGGTAAACCTCGCCCTGGGCTGCCAAACAGACGGCTTCTCTGGGACATCCTTAAACCTCAGGCCTCAACAGTAAGCTGGAATCAATAAAGAAAGGGTGACTGCATGCTCACTTAACGTCAAAATTAAACGTTAATAATGAACTGATGGGAATTATTCAATTTAATTTATCACATTCCAGTCATAGTCTAAAGTCTCGATTAATTAAATTCACACCCATTAATATTGTCAACGTGGTTCCATTAATTATATTCACTTACGTAGTATTTGTTGTCACTTGTATCCTGGTAGTGTCCTATTGATCATGAATTTCATTATCTATCAAAAAGTGACCTGTTCAATTTTGAGCAATCATTAATTTTGAGCCTCATGTTCTCTTAGAATTGAGCAAAATAATTATTGCCATTCAAATATTATCTTCTTCTATAATACATTATAGCTAATCATGTTTATCCCACAGCTTGTAAAAGATATTCGCCGTCTGGTTGACAATGGAGAGTTTCTGTCCAGCAAACATGCTAAGTCCCCAGTTGTCAAACTCATGGTGACCCTGCTACTGGAGCTCATAACTGACCACAGCAGAGAGGTACATAAGAATGACAAAAAATAATGAATATATAAATGATGTCATATAGACTTGTCATGTGGGGGTAAAAAAAAAGGTTGTCTTGGGCCAGTCCGGGAATTGAACCCGGGACCTCTCGCACCCTAAGCGAGAATCATACCCCTAGACCAACTGGCCTTGACTGAGAGAGCCTCCTCCTAGTTCTTACTTTAATATTGTGGTTTCTCACATTTTTGTGTAATCTGCACCTTCTATAGAGGATGTAAACATTGACACTTGATAGGCCTCACCACTAGTACCGTACACATTCTGAAGCCTTTTCAGCTCTACAAAAGATTTGTAAATGCCTGTGATAATCAAGTTGGCCAGTTGGTCTAGGGGTATGATTCTCGCTTTGGGTGCGAGAGGTCCCGGGTTCGAATCCCGGACTGGCCCACAAATTTTTTTTGTTAATGTTCAATAAATCCATGGCAGCTGACCATTCAATAATTATTGTTTTGGCTGTTGTGTGGGTTGGCTATACAGTGTGGTAACAGTAACAGTTAGTATGTAAACTGTTGTAGGAAGTTTGTTGCCTTATATGGATAATATGGTTTTCTAATTTGGGAATTACAGGAATGTGCAATGCACAGTATCATACCTTTTTGGATAATTACCCTGCACACATGCGCAAGCGGTAAAGTAATTGGTTTTGTCTATCATCGTCGTCAGCACAAAAATCGCCAGATCTGGAGATCTAGGTGTCCAAGCAACTTGTAAGTGCAGCATATCCGTCAATATCGTCCAAAAACAGGCTTCATTATGCTTTGAATCGTTTGGAAAAATCCATAAGCGTCACAAATACTTCGTTTTGTTGGCCACACCTATCAACACTACCCACCATATGCTTTCTGCTCATGCGCACAACCTGGCACAATATGTAGGTAAAGGTCGTCAATAGGCTTATGGCTTATGCATGCTGCTGTAGGTGGCATGGCATGGCTCTCACATCGATGCTGCAGCATGCGGGGTATCAGGCGCTGATCCAGAAATTTTGCATGGAAGGTGGCTGATGGGGTGGCTATCCACAGTAAGCTATACTGGTGCAACTGGTGCAACAGGGGTGGCTGGTTAACAGTGATGGACATCTCCTATACTACGTGCATAAAGAACTAGTGAAGGGGGGTGGCCAGCCACCCTATCCACCCCCCTCCCCCCCACTCCCCCAGATCAGCCCCTGGGTATGTGCTCTATTACTGTAGAGCTCTAGTTATGATACTGTCACAGCTGTATACTACTAGCCGACTATGTGCATGCTGTAGATTAAATACCACTGTAAATTGCGAATATTTCATTGTTAAATTATTTTCGGATAGCCTGGCTTGTGCAAAAATTAAACGCGTGAAAATATGTGCACACTATTAATGGTACAGGATCGTTTGTCCGAAAATTATTTAATGCGAAAAATTATTGCACGAGATATTCACAATTAACAGTATTGTGTATGCTGCATACTCTTGCGGAAGGACTTGTGATCAATATTTGAGTTATAGTAAACCAAGAACAATATTACTAGTCTATCCTTCATCAAGTTGGCCAGTTGGTCTAGGGGTATGATTCTCGCTTTGGGTGCGAGAGGTCCCGGGTTCGAATCCCGGACTGGCCCAGAAAAGTTTTGTTGATTTTCAATAAATCCATGGCAGCTGACCATAATTGTTTTGGCTGTTGTGTGGGTAGGCTATAATATGGTGTGGTAGTAGTAATAGTTAGTATGTAAACAGTGTGGTAGGAAGGGGTTTAATTTGTTGCCTTATATGGATAATATGGTTTTCTAATTTGGGAATTACAGGAATGTGCAATGCATAGTATCAAGGGCTTATAGACCTGATAGTATCACACCTTTCTGGATAATTATGATACTATCACAGATGTATACTACTAGCCGACTATGTGCATGCTGTACTTTTATAAATTGCAAATATTTCATTATTAAATTATTTTCGGACAGCCTGGCTTGTGTAAAAATTAAACACACGAAAATATGTACACACTGTTAATGATAATGCAGTGCAAGATCGTTTGTGGAATTGAACGCGAAACATTTTCACACGAAATATTCGCGATTTACAGTATTGTGTACGCTGCATACTCTTGCGGAAGGATTTGTGATCAATATTTGAGTTGTAGTAAACCGACAATAATATTACTAGTCTATCTTTATCAAGGTGGCCAGTTGGTCTAGGGGTATGATTCTCGCTTAGGGTGCGAGAGGTCCCGGGTTCAATTCCCGGACTGGCCCACATAATTTTTTGTTGATGTTCAATAAATCCATGGCAGCTGACCATAATTGTTTTGACTGTTTTGTGGGTAGGCTATAATATGGTGTGGTACTAGTAATAGTTAGTATGTAAACAGTGTGGTAGGAGGGGGTTTTAATTTGTTGCCTTATATGGATAATATGGTTTTCTAATTTGGGAACTACAGGAATGTGCAATGCATAGTATCATACCTTTCTGGATAATTATGATACTGTCACAGATGTATACTCCTAGCTGACTATGTGCATGCTGTATTATTATAGATTAAATACCGTATACTCTGTTTAATAAGCGCATACGCTTAGAGTGGTAAACGGAACGACAGTATGTGCTTAATAAAGGATATGCGCTTATACGGCACATAACCATGCCCACAAACGTTTGGGCATATGATGGATGCGAGGCCCACTTGCACTAGCGCTAGCGCTAGCTGGCTCGATCGATCAAGCGCTTTAACATTAAATTTTACAGTTGCCGCTCAAGATAGTGAGTGCTGGTAATTTGTCTGAAACTCGATCTTCTCGTTATTCATGGCCATCATCTCTCCAAAGATATCTGGACTCCACATACTTTCCAGCTAGTCCGAAGGTCAGGTTCATAGAATGCCATGCCTATTAAGCGCATGCACTTAATAAACAATAGCTTGTGACCAGAAGAGAGCATGCACTTAATAAATAATGTGCGGTTAATAACCAGAGTTTACGGTATTTTCAGACAGCCTGGCTTGCAAAAATTAAATGCGCGAAAATATGTGCACACTATTAACAATAATGCAGTGCTGTCCAAAAATTATTTAAATTATTGCACAAAATATTCGCAATTTACAGTATTGTGTATGATTTGTGATCAATATGAACACTTGACCATCTCCTCAGTAGCTGCACAGTGTACATGTAATGGTGCATGTGGTAAAAGGTCGTCAATAGAATGCGTACACATCGATCGATGCTGGCCCCAGAAATCATAGAGATGGCGTCTAAGATCGACTCTCAACCTTGATAGCGACAAGTTTCGATGCTTCAATTACAGAGACGAACTCGACTGCACAGTATTCCTTCCGAATTTCAGGTTGGTCACGCTGCTGCAGTCGCCGCGCGGGCCAGCCCCCTGTGACAGTGATGCATGCTATATATAGCGCAAGGCTAGCTTTATTTATCCACAGCATTACGTAAGCCAAGGAAACACGTGAAGTTCAACCAACAGTACTTCTCAGAGAAAGTAGCGCTCAGCTTGTAATGTATTCGCTGGATACGCGCGTAAGATATTCTACATATTTACTGATTTTCAAGTCCCAGAAAGGCTCCAGCGAGGCCCTGGATTTTCTCATAATTACCTCATAGATTACCTAAGAGATTACACCATAGGTTTCATCATACATTACACCACAATTACCTCATAACCACAGAAAAGTAAATTTCTACTGGGGAGATAATTTGAGTTGTAGTAAACCAACAATATTACTAGTCCAACCTTCATCAAGGTGGCCAGTTGGTCTAGGGGTATGATTCTCGCTTAGGGTGCGAGAGGTCCCGGGTTCAATTCCCGGACTGGCCCTCTTTTTTTCCTTTTCCTTTTGATGCTCCTTTTGTATCATCTCTCTCTGTGTAGCTTGTGACTGTAACCAAGGAGATGTGTGGTCTGAAGGGAGCAGCTAAGACTGACTTTGATAGTTCTGTGTCACTGTTCACCCAGCAAATCACCTATATTTCCAAGCTGGTTGGAAAATCCAACGAATCTTTGCATGCCATGGCGCTGGTGGGTCACCTCCTTGAAGCAACCAACCCAGAAATATTGCAGCAAGGAAAACTCACTGTAAGCCTGCTAGAATCACAGACGATGCATGTATAGTGTTTCATTAGATTTCTCCATCAATGCTCGATTGAGTATAATAATAATATTATTGGGGTGGGTTGTTGGCTTCATTATAAGGTAATCAGTGTATGTCAATTAATGTACTTGCTGAAATGTGCAGGGAGCTCATCTACTGTGATTTTTTTACTGGCTCAATGACCACTCTATTTTAGGGAGAGTCATATTTCAGTGGCTCTGGTAGTGTATCGGGAGTCCTGCTCTTCACGGTAGTATCGGCTCACCTGGGGCTTGTGAGGGCAGCATATGAAGAGAAACATGACTTCTATGCCAGTCTTGCCACCAACATGCTTCGTAGCTCACAACGAGCTCTTGAGACCATCCAGAAAACTGACGAGTATGCCAATCGAAAAAGATATCTAGACAAATGATATTATTATGCCCCAATGTAGGTATGGTATGTTGCACCTTCACCCTCTGCGTAGTCGAGTAAGGGACATGGAGCACAAGCTCAAAGTAGCAATGGACAACCTCATCAGAGGAGTCAAGCTGGCTTCATCACAGAGATCACCACCAGGTAAGTGGTCAATCAGGCACTGGATCACACACTTCTTGCAGCATGCACTCAGTGACTGGATATAGCCTTATTCCCTGGCCCTCTCAATATTACACATCTCAGCAATTCAATGCTTGCGCACTGAAATTTGCACTACTAAAAATCTAGATAATGCATCTCCATGGTGACGGACCATAATATTATATTTATAGTGCTGCAGGAGGTAGTGGTTTGATTGGTGAGACTAAAAAGCAATCCTATCATCCCCTGAGCTTTTTAATTTGTAATATTGTGGCTGGGTCTGGGAATGAGGCCAACTAACAAGTGCTGGTGGTGGGCCAGTATTTGAATTAAATTTTGTATTTGCCAATAATAATCAGATGCAGGGCCTGAGCTGCTTCTTTCAGGGCATGCACTGATCATGGCCACACTAGACTTCCTCATGGTGGCCCAATGTGCCTCTCTTGTTCATAAGGTGGTCATTGCTGGATGGGAGCTGCTGCAATTTCCATGGGTCAGAGCTCTAGCTGGTGAGCATAATGTTCCGAATCTGTACAGTAGCATAGTGTCAGATATTGATTCTATGAATGAATTGTCCGTAGATAACAATCCTGATGGTAAGTCAGACTCAGCAGCTGCTCCCTCATTCTCTGAGCAGCTTAGTTCCCTTGGCTCTGACTCCACCAGTAGTCAAAGCACTGGAACTGACTCTGGTGTCTATCAACGGTAAGAAAAGATCCAGCATGGTAATCACTAAATAATTATGCGGGATTGTTAATCCTTTACGTGGCTGTAGGAGTGCCACTGTGGAAAGAATGGTTGGAGAGCGTCGTTCACGGATACACGGTCCCTACCATCAGCGAGAGAGTGGAGATGGAATGGACGCAGCTGAGCTGGCAGCCCATGAGAAAAAGATGAATGTTGGACAGCTGGGAATGTCTGCAAAGCACCTCCTGCCCTTCTACCAGAGGGAGATCCCAGACAGCGGTGAAGAGGCGGACGATGAGAGAGCTCAGTGAGGATCTGTAGCTAACTATAGGTGCATGCAGCTCTCAGGAATGAACACCTAATGTTTCCTAAAATCAATAAGCTGTGTACAAATTTAGACCCTAGAGGAAGTATTTTCACTAATAAGTGATTGAGGTGTCTGAAGGAAGATTGCATTAATACCATATAGCCAAGCAATGCACGATTTTTACCAAATATTTTTCAGCTAGGTTTGAATGTAGGTGCAGCTTTATATTATGATATCTTATCCACTGTTCTCATTCAGGTCTTATGCCAGTCCTATAACAGTATCTCCTCCAGCCACACCCAGAGCTAGGTCTGAGACAGAGGATGACTTTGAGACAACTGATGTTGACAGTACAACTGTCAGCCGAAGTATAGCCTTCACTACCAGCACTGCCCAGCCCAGCACACGCAAACAGAAGGGTCCTTCAAGCTTTGAGTTGGACAGTTCTCACTACATGGGTATTGATGCCGTGAAGAAACTAAGAATGCACTACAATGTCAATAAGGTTCATTTACAGCTAATACAGATTTGAATTGGCTATCTATACTGTCACACCATAATTGCAGGCAATAGCAAAGTGTGCTGAGTCATTGCTCCTCTCTGCAACTCAAAAGGTATGCATCATAATTTCCCTGGTCACACTTTCATGCCTATATTATGTGACTGCCTAGCCTAGCATAACTTTCTTATCTCTTGTTTAGATCAATGTCCTATCATTGGCTTGCCAAAAGAAAGCAAAGGATAAGTATGCTGGCACCGTGGAGCTTATTTTGGGGGCAGCCAGGCAAATCAGAGAAGAGGTGTCCTCCATGGAGGTCGACATCTTAGTCTCTGAGAATATGACGGAGCTGTTGGAAAGAACGAGACCTCAAATGGATAGCATAACCCATGAAGTTCATATGGCAACACTAGCGGCCACAAGTATGTGCTTCAAATAATAATCTGTGCCTTTAATAATTTGGGAAAGTTTGGTGCGCTTAATCGTAGCAGGATGATAGATGTGATGTAAAATAGTTATGCATCTTAACCATTGTACAGGTTCATCTGCTCCTGATAGTGCGGAAATGAAGATTATGTCTGCAGTTGGAAAACTGAAGGAACTTTGCTCCAAAACGGTATGATCAATAAAATTAATCGTGGTTATAATACAATGCTGATGAACTTATTACTATACTTAAAGGTTGCTGAAGCACTATCGAAGGTGAAGGAGCACAAAAAGGCCGTTGAACAAGCTGAGAAAATTGAGCAAGAATTTGTTAGCCTGATGACTGGACAGAAACGGGGTAGAAAAGAGACGGCAGATGCAGGTGCACACGCTTCTGGAATGACCAGATATTCTTCATCTCCAGCAACACTCATGATGGTATGATGATACATTCCATTTAATTCCTTTAATCATCAATCTCAAATTTTCAGGGCACTGAAATGGAAGCAGCAGGTCTAGTATTTGAGGGAAATGCTCGAGATTCGCTTACTGTGAGTTCTTTAATTCTCATGATATATATAGCTACCCTGTTGATGCAACTTCTTTGCAGGGTGGTGCTAGGGCATGGACTGCCAAGGAGTCACCACGAATCATTGGAGGAACAGTGGATCAACTGATACAGCGACTGACCTACCATAGAGTTATTGGTATGACAGAATTAATTGACCCCACTTAACCATGATTAATAATAATTGTTTCGATATTAGATCCAGAGTTCACCCAGTCATTTCTCCTCTCTTTCCACTCTTTCATGTCGCCTGAGAAGCTAATAGATTCCCTCATTACCAGGTAATAATAATATTATTATTATTGTATTAGGCACACTATTTTTCATCCATTCAAAATGTGTGTATGCATACATGCATGTAGATACAATGTTGAACCAACTGAGGGACTATCAGCTTTGGACCACGAAACATTTGAGATCAATTTAGTGATACCAATTCAATTGAGGTAGCTACTTTGCTTGCTACTAAGTGCTGATAGTAATAGAGTTGTTTTCAGGGTCATCAATGCCGTCAGAATCTGGCTGAATTTGAGCTACAATGATTTCAAAGAAGAAACCATGTGGAAAAAGCTTCAAACATTCATTGAACTTGTGAACGAGTAAGTTAAATGATCAGACAAAAGTTAAGAAATGACCTCAATACTTCTTCTTCATCCTGCAAATCACAACAGAACCATGCCATCTTGTGCAAGACAGCTTCGAAATTGTGCTGACATCAGCACAAGGACAGGTCCTCAAAGGAAGCCTCGTCGACAAGCTCCCACACCTTTAGCTCCAATGACACTCTCACAAGGAGACAACTTTGTAAGTGTTGCATGAGTGCAGCATTGCCGTAACAGTGCATACATACAAATCTTATTTGTCAGTAATCATATTATTGTACCTGAATACGTTGTCAGTATCTTTCTTGTGACTATAGGACCTACTTGATGTAAACACTCTTGAACTTGCAAGACAGTTGACGTTAGCTTTCTCAAATGTGCTCAGAGGAATTCAGGTGAGAGCTGGAGTATCTAATGCCATAGTTCTGTACGCTAATTCAATTCCACTGATAGCCTCAGGAGTTGCTTTCCTTTGCCTGGAGAGATGAGTCAAGACACGGCCTCATTCCCCACATAATGGAATTCCTATATATTTCATCAAATGTATGTTCTTTATCTACTATCTAGTGCCAGTATGTGCATAGCTATTGTATTTTCTTTCGTGCTGATTGGTTGCAGCTGACAGAGCTTGTGCAGCGAGAGGTGCTGAGGGAATCTGCTATAGAGGATCAAACTTCAGTGCTCTCCTACTTCATTCAAACTGCAAAGGTGATCAATTATTACTGTAATCACTATAATATAAGCTAATCCACAAATACACACAGAGAAAATAATCCTTCGAATAATATATACCTTATTCACAGAGCTGCTTGGACTTGAAGAATTATGAAGCAGTATTTTCAATTGTAGCCGGACTGGAGAGCAACAGCATTCAGCAGATTGCTGACTCATGGCAGGTATAAGTCACCATGTGTAGAATGTTGTTATAGCAATGGCTTATCAAGCCACAATTCAATAATTATTAACACCCCCCGTGATTTTGAAGTCACGTATAATACAGCTAATGTATCAATCCTACAGTTGGTGACAGAAAAGTTAAAAAGCACGTACAAGCAGCTCAGAGAGATCACCTCGGCTGAAATGAACTTTCAGAGATACAGACAGGAAATTCAAGCTGTTCATCAGACACCATGTGTGCCAAGACTGAGTAAGAAACATGATATTTTCTGTACCCTATGCCTATATACATTGCATGACATAAGTATCAATCAGCTTCCTAACGAATCTTAGTATAATTATAACTTCAGTGGTAGCTCACTACTAGTAAACTACATCCGATGAATACCAGTACCTGTAGAGATACAATATTATATTATGGAATTGAGCATCCAAATAATATGATTTACAAAATTAATTCGTTTTATCCAGACTTAGTGTTGCTAGGATTGGAAGAAGTACACAAGAATCATTCAGACTTCCTTCCCGATGCAAAAGACGTAATAAACTTTGGAAAGAGAAGAGAGTATGCTAAACTCATCCAGGAGCTGCAAAGATATCAGACTTATCCCTACAATCTCCACCCCATTGAGGTAAAAGTCAATCATTATTAATTTTGAAGACGTAATCAATTACTTTTATTTTTGTACAATCACAGACAATGCAAAAATACTTGGAAAATATGAAAAAGGTACTGACAGAGGCAGAACTTGAAAAATTATCAACAAAAGTAGAAGCTTTTACTATATGATAACCCATAAAATTTATGTACTAATTATTTGTTAATCCACATGGACGTGTATAAAAATGTATTATTATACATGATATCTTCTCTTGTGGAATGGCACCCCTGAATGACAATGCTGTCACCTGTGGCACTCGGCTATCAGGCCCAGCTCATCAAACTTTAATCATAAGCTGTAGCACTTGTGGACTTGAGTGGGGATTGAACCCACACACTCACATCTCCAGTGTGAATGCTCTACGTATACCAGTTGAACTACCAATTAAGCCCCTGGGAACAAGATGGTGGGGAGGAAGGGTATATGCAAGTGTTAATTCTTGGTCCCCATTACTGTAACATTAGATATTAAACTTCTCTTGTGGATCCCCACTCAAGTCCTGAGATTAATTGTTTCTAAAATCTTAGGGTTTGTGTACAAGTGCTACAGCTTATGATACATGACATTGTTAAAATTTTCACAATAGCTATTATGTGATACAGAGGCATGCACACCCATCATTCTAGTTTTGTTATCTTGGTGACCATCAATTCTGATTGGTATGCAGTATGGTTACTCGAGCAACCCTTAAAATGACTACCACAACCTCAACTTCTAACAACACAAGGAAATGGTTCAGGTAGTGACTGTTCAGTATGATCTATGATCATGTGCATGCATGGGGCTACAAACAACTATGTTGATTGCAAACGGAAAGTAATTGGGATTGTTTTGATCTTGGGACTATGATAGAGATAAGGTCATTATAATATAATAGAATCTGATAGTAGTATACCTTATAATATATTATTATAAATACAGTAATAATTATTGAGCCTGTACCTAGATCTAGTCCAAACAGCAGGAGTCCATTTGGCAACAGTTATCTGTGCACTCACTTGGTGCACTACTGCACTTGCTATTGACAAGAGAGCAACAGTCAGCTGGACAATTAAAGCGATTTTCACTTGCAGAACAGTTGCCGTCTCCACAGAAGCCTACGTTCGGTACCACCCCTTCACCTACATCGATATCCATCTCACTGTGACGCTTCTTCAGTTCATTTTTAGTCAACTTTAGCCTACTTCTCTGTGCTAAAGCTTTCATAGTTGCCACACAACACCCTTTAAAGCAGTTCACCCACTTCCAGCAAAACCCCGGTAGCCTGAGGCCAGTGGTGTGATTACACCTAGCCTCACAATGGGTCTGGACCTCACAGCTGCCACAGTTAAAGTAGTATTTCACCAATCCACCACCTGTCGACACTCCACACGAGTTACAGTATTCAGACGTGCTACCACCTTCATAGGTGTGGGCATCACATGCCTTCCAATCGGATGATTCTGATATTGTATTGTTTTCGTCGTTGCAATTGTTACAGCAGGCGTAGTGGTGTACTTTTGAGTCTCCAGCTAGGTAGTAGGCTGTACAGAATGCTGGATCGTGGCTTCCTGGAGTTTCCTCTGTCCAATACTGGCACCGACACTCGTTTACTTCAATCTTATAGTCGTTGCACACACACCTTGTGTTTGTTCCCTGAGCTCCACAAGTGAATTTTTTTCCCTTCACAGTTGGTTTGCATTTGTTGTCTTTGTCTGGTGCAACCACCCAGCTTATTATCCCTCCAGTTTTTCCAATTGCAGTACATGTACCGAGAGTTGTCTCATAGCTACAGTCTGCTAGAGCCTTGTCCACGAAGTCTCCTTTGGAGCACGTGCCTCTGGATGGGTCACAGCTCTGCTTATCAGGTAGCATTCTCTTGGAAATTCGATGCTGCATGTCCTCCGATCTCCCCCGCAGCAAGAGCGGGATGATGGCCATTGTTAACACCACTTGGTACGATTTTAGTAGGCTCATGTCTCATGTCTCATGTCTCGAGCTGCAATCGGGTGGACTACGGGGATTCCACATAACCGCCAGCACTACTGCGCGTGCGCATCAACCGTTCATCCACGGCCGGAAGTGAAATGATCGACCGCCGTTGACGATCTTTACCAACATTTAGTCAAAGCACAGCGAAATCATGAAAGACAGCCGTTTTCTTCAGTGTACATAAGGCATGCATATTATATAGTGGGCCAATAAGCCTTATTTCTAACAACATGCATGGCCATGGAGCTGAGATTTCTATGAGAATAGGACACAGCTGCCAAGTTGACGCAGCAGCCCCCCCCCCCCCCCACCACCTTCGCACTTTGCATGAATCGCATGTTCAGCTCTGAGTGCTGAATTTTTGAAGATGTAACTTTTATACTTTGTATTGGTTAGAATGAATAGTTGGAAACGTCAAAATTATAATCTGGCATTGGTCAGCAAGTAGCTGCTATTAGCTTAAATACCATGATCATCGTTACCAGGTATAACTTAATGATGTTATTTTGCTGTATAGCCAGTTTTAGAGGCATTTGACCTGAGCTGGAACACATGAATCTTATGCTGTATTGCATGGGCTTTCAATATTATAGCCCACAGATTAAATAACCCCCTTCATGAGCTATGCAGAAGTCACTCACATTCAAGTGGGATCCATGAACTTTGTGTAAAATCTGCGCATGCCAGCTTGAATTATGATAGACTAAGACATATATTCTGTATAAATAAGGTTGCAGCACTAGTAGACAGCTGAGGTAAATGTTGCAATGACATACTGAGATTTTGTGTTTCATAACAATGAAAGTAATTCTTAAATCTTTGAGTACACACATGTTCTTCTGATGTTGGTTGTTATGACATAGCATTATGTGTGTGTGTAGCCGTGTTGTATTGACATTGTACATAATTATTTTGTGTGTATGTGTGCGTGCATCACTTGGACACTTGTACAATCATGCATTGAATCCTATAAGTTTTTCTTCAGCCCTATCATGATAATATTATTATTGAGGATGTGCCAAAAATTAATCAGAGGCAATGCACAGAAACATTACTATAGTCGTAGCTAAGGACTAGATCCATAGAGACAAACATCCAATATATATTATTTTAATGAAAATTACTTAAAACACAAGAAAAAAGCCCAAGGCATGCTGGAATCCTACTAGTGTTGACAACTTATGAACAACTAACTAGCTCTATTCTTCAACACTGGTCCATAAGCAACATTCTCTCCCATCTCAAATGCTTCACTAGTAGTTGTGGGTTGAGTAGTAACTTCCTCATACTCAGGCATATTGGCGACAGACTCTTCTTTTGCACCTCTATTATATATAATTAGTATGACAAACCTATAATTATAGTTACAAACCCTTTATTTTAATCCTTAAGTTCCTCCAAAGGAATGAGGACTGTCATGAATTCATTATGGTATAAGACTCAGGCATTAAAAATTGTGTTTTGTAGCTAATACCACCCCTATAAAGAATTAATTAAGGTGACTGTGGGTCGCTATGGTTGCTGAAATAATATAAAGCACAGGCAATCTCTAATGATAGCAATAACCTCACCTTCGATCACGATTTTCACAGTTTCCTGGAGTAATAATAGTATTAATATCATTGGCATGTTATTATTGTCAGCCACATGTACGTATACCAGTACCTTTAGATTTTATCTTCCATCCAATTGCCAATGTGATGATCACAATTATAACTGCAAAGATCACAGCAATGATTATTATTACTGCTATAACCCACAAAGGAAAAGTATCTCCACTAGCTGCAATTGGTACCGTTGTTACTATGGAGGGAATTATGAATTAATACACTAACAGCTAGTATGACTACTCACAAATGATCGAGTGACTTACACTGGTATTCAAACATTCCTTGGGCAATTGGTGCGAAATGCATGGGATTTGGTGCAACCGTGCAATAAACACGATAACAATACCTTCCACTTTGAGGTAGTGTGACATTAATAAAAATAACATTACTGTTTGCCGAAGCAACAGTTGCATTCATTGACAAGTCAAAGTTTGTACATTCTATTGATATTACAAGTCCATATTGAAAAAAACACCCTGCCTCTATAAACGTTGCTTGAAACCTCAGCTGCAATGATTTACTAGAAGAGTTAAGATCAATCACTGTGACAATAAATAATGGATTTCTGTTTGCTGTAGGATAGAAATAAAATTAATATTAATTTTATGGACTTTGCAGATCTAGATGATCAAAATTTCCACTGAGAGGGAGGAGGGGTGGGGAGTGGGTACATTCTTACCTATCAAATCAGAGTTTCTCATGATTCCGCTGCCTATTATATTTAGTGGAACAACACTAAACATTCCATTGCTAAACTCCATCGTTGTCGGACAGTTGTCAAGGGTCAGAGTATAGTTACACCACTGTTGGTTATCACAGGATAGAGGTATGACCATAGTACAACTTTCATTACCAGAGTAGCTATAGGTGATACTGAAGTGAGTAGTGGCACTTGTGACTCCATCAATGATCACTACTGGAGACTATAATACATACAGGAAAGAAAATGAATTTTGAATTCCTAGCAAGCCGCATAATATATACTTATCCCATGGAGAACCCATAATAAATATTACGCATGCATCATTATCCATTTACCATAATAATAATTATTATTATCATCATAATAATATTATGCATGCAAGCTAGTGATGTAGCCCACATACCTCTTGTGTGTACATAAATGAAATGTCTACAATTTGTAGGTGGTTGTTAACATACACAGGGTTGTCCAAAATAATATCATCCACTATCGTTTGGTGTGGCCCTGCTCAAAATTAAGAATAACAGAGCAATAGTTGATTACTTTTACATTGTTGGATACCTTGTAATGTAATTGCAACCTCCTGTGATGGAGTACTAGTGAAGTTGCAGTTGTCCCCAGTCACAGTTGTCACATTGAAGTAGCACACTTGCCCATCCGTTGCCCAGTCAGTGAACTCTCGAAGAGGGCTGGCTTCTCCATTAGGAGCAGTCATGTGTCCACAGAGCATTGTTGCATCTCCTTGTTGATCTGAGCGTACCATGACTAGATAGCTACCAACTCCACCAAATATATTGATACGTTCTGTCCATGTTAGTGAAAATCTCCCTCTGGCAAGTGACTCCATGGGAATGATCAGATTACTTGGAGCAGGAGGGATTTCTAAACATCACCATCGTTAGGTATAATGCACACTCACTCACAAACTTTGAACCCACCTCCAACATACAGCACTATCATTCCCACTGGCGGTAGTCCTCCCATACTGCATCTGATACCGCTTCCATTATTTGAAGAAGAAATAGTAATGGTAGCATTTGATGTATAATTATTCAACTCTTGGCTGATGGGTACTGCTGAAATTCTTCTTCCACATACAAAAGGCTGTCTTGAATCATATTGTGAATGAAGAAGTACTATCTGATCAAGTGATACAGGACACTGCGATCTAAAGGCACTTCCATCCCATACTGTTATACTAAAACCACCTACATCCTCCACAGTACAGGTGCACGTCACTACTGATCCACTAAGTAGGCATGTATCAGTGTTGTTACAACTAAAAGTTGAAGCAGCTTTTGCTCTGTTGATTATGGCGTAAACCTATGATTGAGCATGAATCAGCAAACATTCATCATCATAATTAATAGGTTGACTGGTTCACTTGACTGACCTTAGGTTGTATATATAGCTTTTAAATTAATGGTCTGGTTTTAATTAATACTCACATTAATGAATGGAGCTAAACATGTAGCAGTATCATGAGCTCAAATCTAGCTCAGTGATTTGTCTAAATTTATAGATGGTTAAGGTACTGGTTCACTCTTCGCATACATGGATTGAGGTAGCTAGTCTAGTAGCAGAGAGTAGTTAATTGAAGGGTTGAGGAACAAGTAGCCCTCCAAATCTGACACTGGGCAATTATAATAATATCATGTATACAAAATCACAGTTCTACCCGGGGCCCAAGTTAGTCTGGCAGGCCAGCCCCTTCACAGGGCTGGCCTGCGAAGCGCGCGCGAATTTTTAGAAGCCACGCCCACTTTTGGACAAAACCACGCCCACTTTCGATCGTTTTTGAGACAGTCTACCAGCTCTTTCAGTCCAATCGATCTGTTTTCGAACCAATTTCTTCAAAAGCATTCTAAGGTGAGCCATAGCAGCAGTTTTCTTAGTTCTGTAGCCAGAAAGGGGGGTTCCATTTACCTATCATCAGTATACTTCTTAGTGCTAGGTGTAGCCAAAAGGGGGGTTCCTGTGCACCCCTGGATCCCCCTCTGGATCCGCCACTGTAAACTAGAGTGTGCATGACTATCCGAATTCTATTTAATATGGGATTCGCGTTCATTGTTTATCAACAAAGTAGTCAAGTGGCCATGGATTATGGTCCTGTTAGCTACTTTCAAGTGTTGGCAGCTGCCAAGTAGAAGTGCATGGTTTACCACAATTAGCGATATCAAATGCAACCACTAGACTGTGATAATGTGGTTTTTCAATTAAAGGTAAACCCAGTGACCTGTACGACTACAACAATCCTGACTGGGCCCCTTTTCTTCATCTTGGGGGTGCCCCTGAACTGCCATCAAACCTTGCTCAGGAGAGGTACGAACGAGCAGCCCTGATCAGTGAAAAGAGGAGGAAAGCGAGTGAAGCAGATAGTCAGGTAACCTGCTGCTATGAAACGTATTGTATCTACTATATAATGTGATTGGGTACAGTTAAATAGAGTGCAGAAATTGATCATGGGCAATTAACAAAATTTTAAGCATAATAATATGGTACGTATCTATGTGTGGTCACAGGTGCCGAAAGAGCCAGAACAAGCTGAGCCAGAGAACACTGTCAGTACCCAAACAGACGAGGCTGGTCGTATAAACTTACCTGCATCTTTTGAGGAGCTATCTGCTCAGGTGAAAGAGCTACAAAGTTCCTGTGCGGAGCTAAAAGCAAAATGTGCTAAACTGGAAGGAGATAACAGCTGCCATATTAGAGAACAGAGGGTGATAGAGGAGCGATTGAAGGAGACGATATTGGATGAAGACTCATTCCGAGACGATGATGAAAAAGTCTTATTTTACACAGGACTTACCAATTGGAAAATCCTATTTGTTGTATTCAGCTTTGTCCAATCACATATTGCTGCTGCCGGACACATATCCCTCTCTCCATTCCAACAGCTACTACTTACGTTAATGCGACTTCGATTATCACTCTCGGTACAAGATCTTGGATATCGGTTTGGAATTCATAAATCAACGGTCTGTCGTATCTTTTCTAGCGTTCTTGCAGTCTTATTTGTGCGTTTAAAGTTCCTAATTGTCTGGCCATCACGGGATGTATTGAGAAAGACACTTCCCATGGACTTTCGAAAGCACTGTCCAAAATGTGTCGTAATCATTGACTGTTTTGAAATATTCATGTTGTTTGCCCGTCATCTGTACTACTACATGGTGAGATGGGGTCTAAAGCCGGGTGTGTCACTGTCGGTCTTGGTGGTCGAGAAAACCATCTACCTAGTAGTTCAGGCATGACACCAACATCAAAAAAATGCTTCACTTGTGCGATATTTGTCTCCCAAAAGCATTTGTCGAATTTTATTCGTTCTATATGAAGGCTAGTTCTCGTATACACAATAAAATCGCAGTAGTTGGCTTTTGTACAGAAGAGCTGAGCCTGAACCTATTAACATTAAAAAATATGACATAATAAGGTTTCATATTATGATGTAAATACTAACCTGATAGTAGTATACATGGTCCTTTTTAAGTTCAAGCTTTCCATTAGGCATTTTCTGGAGGCAAAATCTGTATCCTCAGCAGCAACATCAATACTGTCATCCTTGTGACAATATGGGCACTGAGAAAATGTAATTTAATATTTCAGCTATAATAATTATACCATAGTGACACAATAGTTATGTACCAACCTTTATTTCACATATCCCTTGTCCACAGCAATAGCATTCTACAAGACCATCTGGAGAGGCACCAATGAAGGGATATTCTATGCTTATGAATAAGCCGCTGTCTGAAACCTTAAGATTTTTATGGTGATCACTATTGCTCTGCTTATACTCTTCTAGTGCTGTTTTTTCATGCTGGCACCCCCACTTTGTAGCTGATGTGCTGAAACGAAGCGTTTCTGGATGGCAAATAGCCATGATCAAGCTTAAGGAAGGAGAGGCAGGATCAGTTCTACAAACAGCTTTGAACTTGGATGCAGTGATTCTTCCTGTACGCATACGGAACCATAATCGTGAACCAGCCTGACTTTTTGTTTTAGCCTCCACAGCTAACACCTGATTAGTGGTAATCGTAATATTAATGCTGTGTGCTTTCTGAAGCAACTCATGGTACCCTAGCTTTAGAAACTCCGCTTGGTAGAGATCAGAAAGCACACTGGGTAATTCTGGAGCAAGGGAAGTGGGAACATAATTATCACAGTGAGGGGGCACTAGTGCTGAAACGGCTGGTTTTGCTCCAGTACAAGTTGATAACCTGTCAAAGAAGTCGGATTGTTCTCGCTCAGTTGGCACTGCACATTGACACACTTTCTTATTCAGAGGGAGTGACGTCTCTGTAGCACCAGCACTAGCACTATCACTACCATGATCACTCGACTTCTTCACACTACTTATCACTTTTCTTTTCTTCCCAATGAAGCCAATATCTTTCACAGGAGCATAAGGTACTGATTTGACTGCAGGAGGCAGGACCCAGTATGCACTTTTCTGTGTTACAGTCAGTGACTCCCTCGTTTCTACTCCTACTCCAATCACCCAAAGCAGAGAGGCAACATGCGAGCATGTCTCACCTAGTCCAGCCATGCAATCGCAGTGGCCAGCAAGAATTCTTCCACCTTCATGAGCAATTATCCAAGGAGTTAATGGCTTCTCACTCAACTTCTGGGAATGATTGACCTATATGTTAGTATTTCGATAACAGTTTATGCTACAGCCTGCAGCTGGTGCTTGAGATCTGGACTAGAATTTAAGACATTAATTGAACCAACCTTTCCTATCACAATTCGCTTGTCTTCTACAGACTTCACAAGGACCTCTCTCACCCACCCTTTTACAAAGTTCTGATAGCAATCAAGACTCTTGAAATTCAAGAGATCATTTTCAGTGTACGGGCTAGGTGTAAGGATTAAATACATGCAAGCATGAATGTGTGTTACAGCTGGCCAGAGTTCAACATCATCTTTCCATTCTTTCTTCGGGATATCATAGGGATCGAGCCCATTGATAATCTGGAGCTTATTCTTATATCTTTTTTTGGAATCCTCGTCGCTTAGAACCGTACTTGCGTAGCGTGGAATGAGCCCAACCTCCATCATCTTCTGCATACTAATCAGCTGCGTGCGCAGGCGTATACGCGTATGCGCGCGCGCGCGCGTTTTTAGTCCTCCAATATGGCGGCGTAGCAACGGTTGCTATGGAAGTTCATGTACGTGCAACGGGTCTATAATAACTAGAGCTCTATAGAGCACATACCCGGTACCCGCGCGCTGCAGCGTTGATGTCAGAGCATACATCTAGTATATCTGTGGTCAGAGAGCTCGCAGCCTGTTGACGACCTTTACCGACACATTGTGTCGGGTTGTGCGCATGAGCAGAGAGCACATGGTGGGTAGTGTACATATAGGCGTGGCCAACAAAACGCAGTATTTGCAACGCTCGTGGGCCTTGCCAAACGATTCGAAGCATACTGAAGCCAGTTTTTCGGCGATATTTACGGATACGTTGCATTTATGAGTCGCTCAGATGCCTAGATCTCCAGATCTGGCGATTTTTGTGCTAACGACAGACGACAGACGACAGATCCATTACCCCTTGCGCATGCGCGCGGGGTAATTATAGCGAACACACTGAAGTAGGGACAAAATTTTGAAGGGTGTGGCTAGCGCTAGCGAGGGGTGGGCCCGACCCAATACCGTACGACCCCTTACCAATCGTATAGGTTCCCAGGTACTCCTTCTGAAGTCAATATACTACTCATATCCATGCATTCATTTCAAAGATTATTTCATCACGGAATGTGTGCAAATCATATTTTAATATAAATACAGTATACATGTAAATCATGATCACCATGTAGACCTAGTCATGCCAGAAATATGTCCAAAGTCAGCTAGTTTACGGAACTTCATTCTGCAGAGACCATATTCAGTGATGACCCCTCTCCCTCTCCCTGTCATCACACACCGGTTACGCACACGAGTCACACTAGCATCTCGAGGCTGGTCGGCAAGCTGCTCCTTTGCCTTCCGCTGGACTATCTCTGGCAGGAGCTTGTTTTTTACGATGGCTTTGAGTTGCAAACGTTCCCTAGCGTGCTTGGCCACGCATTTTCTCCTTGCTTTGTCTCTTCTGATCATCTTTTCGAAGCCTAGAGTTGGTGTGGTGCAGATGGCTCTGACAGACAATCCCATGATACTGTTACTGGTGCAGCAGCTGAGAGTGGGACTGGAGCGCAGCCCAATCCGGAGACAACCCATCAGGGCTGTAAAGTTTCTTACTCCTGAAAACATCCTCAGCTCTGGCCTCAGGGATGCTGCATGCGAAGTACAGTAGAGTGTGCGCTAATTGGAATATTGTGGTACAAAGGTCAATACGGAACAGCTGGTCATATCATGGCGGAATACGACGTTGGAGGTGTAGACATGAGCTATAGGGATGGTGTTGGCCTGGGGGGAGCGGGAGGGGTGAGCAGTGATGAGGAGTATGAGACTATGACAGCTGCCGAGGTGCTCGAGAAGCTTGAGGAGGTACAGTATATTAAATCACTGCACTCCACATGACTCCTGCTGAGGGGTGTTGCAAGTCCATGTAATATAATATATGGAAGTACAACACCCCATTAATTTTAATGCTCATGATATGATAGGAGCAAAGTGTTTGGTAAGGGATTTATAGTTATGAAATTTCTGGTTTGGAAATGCAGGCTTGGATGAATGAAAAGTTCTCCCCAGAGCTACTGGAGCACAAGACACACATCGTGGACTGCATTCTGGAGCAGATCAAGGAAATGGCAAGTTTTAAACTCATGGCTAGTTCGTATCCATCTATATACCACACTAGCATTGCGGACATCCAAAGTAAATTGTCTCCCCGCTCGTGTGAACTATAATTGACCTTTGAGATTGAATAAACCCCTGTGTGTGTTTCATAATCTCTACAGGACAACAAACACTTTGTGTATATGTAGCCTACATTCCTTTCTATGTTGTTCATGGGATAATTTACAACAGTTTCATGATTTTGCATAATTATAATTTAGGCATGAACATGTAATACTATGCCGATGTTGTTTCCCACTACAGGAGGAGACATTGAGTCATATCAAAAAGGGAGATTTTGTTGGAAGCATCCACAGGCTAGAGGTAAACTCATTCTCAGAATTATTACATCCAGTCATTGCTGACTGTCTTATTGATTCGTGTTTTTAGCTTGACAGAATTCGATTTGTGCTGTGCAGTTATCTCAGAAATAGAATACAAAAGGTCAGTCTGAGATAGTGTGTGCGTGCAGCATGCTGAGATAGAGTTCTGGGTTAGAAAGGGAGAATAGATTGGGGGGAGGAAAACGTGTGAGAGAGGGGGAGGGGGAGGGGGAAAGAGAGAGGGGGGAGAGAGAGATTATTAGAGTGATCATCTCCTGTCTTGATTTTTAGATTGAGAAGCATGTTGTTCACATCCTGGAGCAGGAGGTTTCAGCGCGTGAGTCCCACTCTCCCTCTCGCCTCTCCCCGGATGAACTGGCCTATGCCAAGGACTATGCTGACAACATGGACTCTCACTTGACAACTCTTGTCTTGAGACACATGCCTGCCAACTTCAAGCAGCTGGACACCAAAAAAACAGGTTTGAGTTATCATTAGGTAATGGTCACCCGATCTACTAGTGCGTTGATGATATATATCGTGTGATAGGGGTTAAATTTAAAATTGCAACTGAGATTACATTCCTATGTACTGCGTGACGGGGTGGAAAGTTCACAGTACAATTGCCCATATTATTTGCTGTACTACCTGCTTCTAGATGCCAATAATAATAGTTATTAATGTTCATGTGGGGTAACCACCCAGGTCTTGAACTTTTAATTGGTCAATCACCATTGTCCTGTGCTCAGCTGCTAGCATTGTGCTGCTACCACTGGGCTGATCTGGCAACTAGCTAAGACAATGAATCTGCACTGTATGTGCCTGCTCTCACAACATTGTATCTGTAAGCATGATTCCAGCATGGCTATGGCACCACAGGCTCCTTGCAGTGGTTTCCATAGATGCTTTTAAAAGCATAAAGTAGCCAACTGTAAGTACATGTACTTACCATATCAGTGGCGGATTCAGGGTGGTTCCTAGGGTTTCATGGAAGCCCCCTTTGGGCTGCACCTAGAACAAAGAAGTACTGATGATAGGCTATGCCAAGTACTGATTGATAGGCTAAATGGAACCCCCCTCTCTGTCTACAGAACTAAGAAAACTACTGCTATGGCTCACCTTGGCATGCTTTAGCAGAAAACTCGTTCAAAAACAGATCGATTGGGCTAGTAGGATTGATAGTTTCTCTCAAAAGCGATCGAAATGGGCATGGTTTTGCCCCCAAAGTGGGCGTGGCTTCAAAAAATTCGCACGCCCTTTGCGAAATCCTGGACACTCAACAGGTTGGAGGCAGATGCCATGCGTTTGATCACAATTGCATGCACACTCGCAGGAGGTTTTACCAGACGACCTTTATCTACAGTGGCAAATTTTTGTGGGATGCTAAATTTTAGGACTGTTAGAGCAGTCACGAAAATAACGAAAATTACCCACTATATGCAGTGGCGGACCACTGCATATAGTGGACCATCGACCATCCAACGCAGTATGAAACTGGAAAATCTCACTTCGATGAAAGTCACATCAGCAGGTTTGCTTGATGATGGTGAATGGGGCATAGCAAGTATGATCATCAAGAGCCATGAAATTTAGAACCAAGCTTAAGAAAATTAATCCCGGAGGCTAAATCATGAAAATTTATACCCCTGAAAAATACCCGCTATATGGTATATTATGGGGTATATTTACATCCATTATCACTCGCCTATTCTATTAGATGAGCACACTTCAGGCCATCCCATGTTTTGCAATGTTGCCCGATTTTTTTGCAACGTTGGAAAACATGGGATGGCCTGGATAAGAAGCTACATGTACTTCCAATAAATTTCTTTGGTAGAGTAAGAAATTAAATCTGGAAGACCCTGATAAAGAATATGACCTTCTTGAATATAGGGGCATTCATAAGTGGCCGATAGGAGTGCACGAACCTGATCCCAACCCCTGGGTAACCTATCCACCTCTCATGAATCTCCACTAAATCCTAGAGACACCTGCTATTAATAAAACTCTTAAAATGGAGTCCCCTTATCCTAAGTAGTTCTGAAGTGCTGTTACCTCATTGCCAGCTAGCATGAGCCATAATAATATTATAGCATGTGTTTCACTCAATGTGCATGCATGATATGATTGTGAGCACTAGTCTTGCATGTGGGTCAAATAACTATGCCCAAATATGGTCAAGACTTGCCATGCACTTGCGTGTGTATACAGCTGGCTTACAGGCAGCTAGTCCAAGTGTTTACAATTCAATGCAGGGTCAATTACAGTATGACCCCAAAACATCTCTCCATGGCTTTAGTTGCCACTTACTTTATGAACACAAACAGCTTGGCAATAATAGTCCAGGGGTTAATAAGTATGGACTAGTTTTGGCCTTCATGGTGGTGCTGTAGTTCTCTTAGAAACTTACCATAATGTAGCAGGTAACCTCAAAATGGCTCTCCATTGGTATTAGGGAAGTTTAAATTTGGCAATCTAAATCCATACTGCCATAGGTACACATACATTAAGTTCAATTGAGTTTTTAATATGGCAATCTATACCAAATTCAATTATTCGCCAAATTAAAAATCACCTAAGTTTCCCCACTGTAGAGATTGGCTCCACTGCTGTTCCAGCTTGAGTAATAACAGTTTTCTGCTATTATTCACATACGTACCATATTCCTATATGTAACTTGTGTGCAAGCATTATTCTTGAATGGATGATGGTGTACCTGCCTAGCTTATTTGACTGTGTTATGAAGGACAATATAAGGCATACCACATACCTCACTCACCTAAAAGTATATTGTATTGGGTATGGTATAGGTATATTGCTGTCTCCCTTTAACCTTAAACGCTGGATTGGTATGTTGATTGAAGTTCTTGTGTTAGTGAGTAGTGGCCTATGGATGGTGAGGAGCTCAGTGGACCATGCACACTGCCTCGGCTCCCACACATGCATGCACATGTGCCACACATGCATGTACATGCATTGTGTACCTGGCCTGGCTTAAAATAATATTAAGGGTCATTGATTAGTAGATAATCTTCATTCCCATGAGGGACTGAAGTTAATCTCTCTCTCTCTCTCTCTCTCTCTCTCTTCTCTCTCTCTCGTGCTCCTTTCTCCTACCCACACAGTGCAGAGACCAAATCTGGATAGCTATGTGTTTATGAGAGCTGTTGAACAAACTGACCAAGTTGCCATTGATACAGAGTACGTAAGTCGTTGCACATAATAAAAGCTTCCATATGAAGCAGTCTCTGCTTTAGCCGTGATTGTATACACACATATGGTTAGATGTTGGTAGATACTCAATATTCATACCTTGGGATTCCATGCTGTGTGTGTGCATGTAACTTACTTATACAGGCACCTTATTAATATTGCTACCATGCAGAATAAGTGGAGTACAGTGAAACCCCTTCCTTTAATCAGGACACTCAAGATTGTCCAAAGGGTGTCCCAAATGGAGGGTTTCCACTGTACACACAATCAGTGATGGTGGTGTCTAGGTTCTATTTCTGTTGGTAGGCATGCCTCAAGACACTGCAACTTTTGTTTTTGTGGGTAGGCCTGGAGTCATGGAGTTTACTGGTCTCTGAGGCTGTGCCAATTAGCTCCAGAAATATTGTGACTTGTGGTTTTATGGTGAAGCCATTTCTCTTCCCCAGTCCCAGTTAACTAGCTTTGTCCATGATCCTGTGGTCTCCAGGCCTGTCTTTGATACAGGCAGGTGCTTCTACACACATCCATTGTGATCTTGTCCTCAGCTCTGTGAAAATGGATTGCCTACAATAGCATTCCCTTTTGTTTACCTGTTCGCCAGTTTTGCCAAGCGTCACAGGCTGTAAACCCTCCATCTCTCCCCTCTCACTATAACTAAACATGAATTTTTGCGTGAATTATGTTGTGTATGTGCACAATAAACAATATCAGGATTTTGGTACCAACTAGGATGAGTGGTGAACTTGTTCTCTTGGTGTTTGGGGTACTGTATCCTGTGTTCTAATTGATTATTAAAAGCTGTTAAAAAGCTGTCTGTAGGTAGACATACCTGTACCTCAAGCATTGCAATTAGCGATCCAGAGAGAAACTGTTAGCATTTTCTTTAATGTTTGTCTTTTTCTTAATGAGATTCATGGAGGTTCCTTTTGTTGTGTATGAATACCTTTGATTGGCCCAGTTTGACCTCATTAACCCTGGGTAGGGTGTCCACTTTTGCTGTAGGTAGTCTTTGTTTGTGTACACTGCCCTGTAGGGAAGCTTGGTTCCTCAACTAATAGAGCCTGAACATCTTCTTCACATTTTCCCATAAGTATTGTGTCTAATATGAAAAAGCACCCATCAGCAGCACCTGTGAAATTTCTTAAGGAAGGATGAGTATTACTACCCCAGGGTTGTGAATAACTGCTGAGAATAGCCTAAGCACTGCTTTGTAAGGCTTCAGTATCAACCCAATTATCACATCTGCCCATGTTTTCAAACAACTTTGTATGCTAGCTCTAGCTGCTCTGGATCTCAGGTGGGCTGTTTTGGCTGATGGCCATACTGTTGAGTGCACTGTTTAGGTATACTATCTTGGCCACCACCTACATTGCATGGTATAGCATGTTCTTCCCATGTCCTTTGCACATGCTGTACATGTGCTGCACATGTATCCTACATGGTGGGCATGGGGTCTTTTGTGCTTTCTGCTGATTTTTATCTTTTATTCCCTGTTGGTGTTAAAGTGTGGTATGTTTGTATTGGCCATTATGCTAACTTTGATGAGACTCTTTACTTTCCTTGCCATATAGTGTGCATGTTCTGGGCATGTGCTCTGAGGCTGGTACCCATGTGCACCATGTGGGCACATGGGGCAGACCCTGTATAATTGGCTAGTTTAATTAGTTGATGGCTCTTTTAAATTTCATGTGGTCAAAAATAATTTGTTTTTCAGGATTCAAATCACCTACATGTAGCTGAGAACACTATAGGTGTTGCATATAAATTAATTGTTGTATGTCTTTACCATTCATTAAATGTTCTAGCTGTGTTTACATGCATATTGCTCAGTTTCAGAATTGCGTATTATGTCAGTTTCATATCGTACACATGCATGTATGGCAATGTTGTCAGTTTTCGTAGTGGCAACCATAAACCTAGCTGTGTTCATACCTAATACCAAGGGAGCTAGCATAATGTGCCGTGTTTTCTCATGCAAACAGAAACAGTGATGATGTTTTTACGGAATTCTCTGCTATCTCTTTACCTTTGCTTGTAGGGAAGAGGGAGCAGACCAAGAGGTCATCGATGTGTTGCCTGGCAACCAGTACATCCTTCCGTACAGACCCATCTCCTCATTGGTCCACTCTGGGGCAGCCAAGCTTATCTGACCACACAGCTAACCCATACACACACCACCGAGCACAGCTCCCCCAGGACAGCATCGATCACACCATCATCCATCCAGCCAGGTCAACCTAACCAAGTTCTGCTAGCGGTATAATACATTTACTTGACTGTTTACATTCTCATATGATTTGAACCAAAGCCAATAACCTTCTTGGATTACCCCACATTTTATAATTCACCTGATTTCTCCCTCTCTTTTTTGTGTGTCCCTTCATTTTCCACCCCCTCTCCCTCTCCCTCTCTCTTGCTTTCACGCTCTCTCTCTCTCTCTCTCTCTCAAAATTAATTTCTGTCATAATTGTGTTTGTATGTGTTAGAGGGTTGCATGGTGGCCTGCTCACAGACTCTCAGTGGTCGGTCCATGATTGGATTTGTGCTTGCTTGACCAGTACATGTTACATGTGAGTCACCTTGAAGGCAATGGGGGTAATGTTATCTTCTCCCCACTTGTGGCTATAATATCGTATTTGCTGGCCACCAATACTGGTTTTACTGGTTGATCTATAGGTCACAATACATTGCAGCTACATACATGTGAAGGATCCATGGAGAGAAAATTATTGATAGTGGCCAGAGATAGAGAGAGTGAGAGTTGTGATTGGCCTTTGCCACACGTCCAGGTGGCCTTGACTGCCTATGTAGTTTGGTTGTGTAGTTCTGTAGCTCGGCTATTTTTAGCCCTAGGGTCTTGAGCTGCTGGGAGCCCTGCCAACCTGCGTTCCTGTAGTGTGACACTGTGAGTGAGTGTGGGTGGGTGGGTGGATGGGTGGATTGGATGAGTCAAAACCATTTATTTGAAGCTGAATGGAGTGTTATGGTACACAGTGTCAGTAGACATCAGTAGACATCAAAGTGCCCATGACTGTAGCTAGCCCAATAACTAGTATTGAATAATGCATTACAAGTGGACAATTTCAAAAATGATCATTTTGTGTGGTGGGGCATTGGTAGAATGCAATAAAGGATTTGTTTTGTGAACTTGTTAAGTTTCTGGATCCAGTATTGGCTGCCTACACTGTAGGGTACATCATATTTTACCCAAGACAGGGCCACTGCAGATAAGTGTGTATCTTGTGGCAGCAGCCTTAGCTTTGTCTTAGCTTTGCCTTAGCTTTGCCTTTGCACTCTACTAGGATAGGGTAATCCTCACCCCAGTTGTGCAGCACATGCACACAGTGTGCTCAAACCACACAAACACACAAACATACAGGTATTGAATTACCATATCTACACCTTTAGTCATTACTTTAGGTCGATCATGATTTTTGTCCCAGGCTAGGCTGGCCGGCTGGCTGGCGAGTGTCCTGCGGTAGTGGTGATAGCATACTAGGGGGATTCATGAAACCTCCATTACTTAAGGGTACAGCATATCTTGTCCCAGACGGGTGTCCTGTGGTGGCAGTGGTAGCACACTAGGCAGCACAGGGTAATATTCAAGTCACCGCATGTTGCCTGAATTACATAAGGATACATGATATTTTGTCCAAGGCGGGCATCTTGTGGTAAGTAGCGGTTACTGTATAGTAGCACACTAAGGGTATATATTATTATTGATGTTCATACAGTGTAGCTCACTTGCACATGCACACAGTGTGCACACAATGTGCTCACACACCCACGCTCATTAAATCACCGCATCCTCAGTATACATGTACACATACCTCAGACTACACGTGGTGGAAGTAAACAAATACATTGTGCTTCAAGTGGGTAGGGTATTATTACTGAAGCGGCCCAGGATTATGAGTAGTTATGCTACCCTATAGTCTCCATGGATTACCAGGAAATGTGGTCATCTGGCATATCCTTTGAAAGCTATTTCGAATCTCCCTGTGAGGGAGTAGTGATTACTAGTTATTACTCAACAGTCTCACTATGAAGGAAGTGTGGTGGATTTAGTCATAAGCTGGTTGAATAGCTAGCAGACTTCCTGCCCAGCAAGCTAGGTATAATATGATCATGATAAGCCTTAATCATTCATCAACTCAATAGTACATATAGTCACTGGTATGATACCTTTCCCTCTCTCTTTCCTATTTATCCTGTGTGGCTGCATGTCCACCTTTGACCTAGCTAGGAAGTCCTCTCTCTCTTTTCTCCTATCAGGGCTGTTGTGCTGGCCTTGAGCAGTGAGATAATTGCCTGTGGGAGTTGGCAGATGTTATATAATTACATGTAGCTGCATGGAGTAAGGGTAGTGCATAATTAGATTGATGATTACACCAAATCTAATTATGAGTCAGCCCTCTCTATTATTATTTTTTTAGGCTAGAAGGCAATTGTCTAGACCATTGCCAACTATAGTAGGCTTGATGATGTCACGCTACTTATTGAGTGGCCCATTATCTTTAAGTACCTTGTAAGCAAATCACCACAAATATGAAATGTTATATAAGACTATTATATTAAAGCCAAGTGCTGCTTGCTGCTTTGTATTTTGTGTGTGTGTGTGTGTGTGTGTGTGTACCAGCTAATCCCCTTCACTAATGAATGACCTTCCATTGAAACCTCGATTGCAATATCCACCAAATTCATAATGGCCAATATCCACTAAATTCATAATGGCCTATGCTTTAGTAGGTATCATTCATTGTTTGCCGGCTGCCTATACTTTCCATGCACGGCATTCCATAGGGCACCCCGTCTGTACAGGTCATCCTGACCATGTCTCCATTTATCATGAGTTTAATAGTTCTCTGTACCCTTTCCCTCTCCCACACACGATATCGGTGAATTTGATTATGTGATTAATTTTGGTTAGCCTCTCGGAGGGCGTAACTAGAGTTTAAGTACATGTACTTGTAGAGGGAGCTTCAGTGTAAAATAGTCATCCCAAGATTACATGTACTATGTACATATAGTAACCTTGAAAAACTTCATGCAAGGGGGAGCCTACTCCAGGTGCCTACAGCACTTGCTAGGATGTATATTTCTGGGATGGTGGTATTCACACCTGCAAGGCTACCTATTTCTGACTTTCCCTGGCTGTATTCATGAGTTTCACTGGGAGAGTCATGTAGAATTCATTTATCTCAAACAGGATTTTCTTTAATCATGTGCGCTCTTGAATTTAATCAGACAAATGACCACCAAGAAAAATTACAACTGGCCGTCTAGTGTTTTGTTGCACAATGTTGTTAATAAGGTTCTATGGCAACAGTGAGGGTATCTCCCTCTCTACTCTTTTTCAGTTTGTGTCTGTGCATGTTGTGTGTGTGTGTGTGTGTGTGTACACCTGTCTCTGCATGTGTAAGGGTTCCTGGTTATTTCCACACTGTATGTATTGTAACACATGTGTCTGTCGTCCCAGCTACATATAACAATGTAGTATCGATTGTCTTCCTTCCACATGGCGACCGGTGACCGTCGATTGCTCGAACACTCTCGATACCCTCTGTGAGTGGATTTATGTACAATACAACCTCTCTCTCCTTTGGTTGATGTCATTCATTGTTTACTGATCATGACCTTGGCCCGGCCGTCATAGGCCCATAGTTTCCCCAGCTGCTGGGAGGTGTAGGGAGTTGCATTCCACTGATGATATTCCAACTGATATAGGTGAACTTGACTAAATAGCCACTTATCAGAAGTTCAATAGGTGCATGCTATACACCCGATACCCCTACAGTTAGGTGGTGAATTTGGTTGATATGAATGTTCTGGTTGGTCGGTGAAAATGGGCGTATAATCGTGAAAGACTGAGGAGTTGTTATTGAATACAGTTGGAGCCATACGATCATGTTCATAGACCTGTTGGGTGCATGGTGAAATTTCATGATACATACCGTAGTAGCTTGTCAGGTATTCATGACTGTGCACTATGCTTACTCAGATCTGGGTTTTATTGTAATTTTCAATTTTTGCAATTTTTTAGGTGTTGATTCGTTCCCCTTATGTAAGGTAGACTACTTAAAGTTATCTCTCTGTCTGTGCATGTTTGCTATTTGTGTGGGATGTGTGTCTGCGTGTGTGCATGTCACGGTATTGTTCCAACCCTTTCAGCCAATTGGATTGGGTGACTTTCACTCAGAGGAATACTCCCCCCTCCCCCAGGCGTTAAAAGTAAATTCACTCATACCCTGTTCTTTCTTTGTAGTTGGCAATAATTATCATTCATTGTTTATGGCATAGTTTTCCTGGGTGAAAGAGGGCAATTGGCATGCCAAGGTGATGGTGTGTTACCTATATGCAAGTTCAGAGTTCCCACCATAACTAATATGGGATTGCATTATGATAATGAATATCTTAAAGTGATCTGATTGGTGGATAGAAGTGATGGGCGTCTCCCCCTCTCCGTATATACAGTACAGGATTGCCACATGTGCACCTGCCTGTTTGTTGGTTGTGCCTTGTATCATAGTAGTACCCGCCACAAAGGAGCTACACATCGAGAAGGGAGCATCAGGGTTAACTCTTGAAGCTTGGGCTAGGATGTCTTTGACAAACACAAAACTCAAAGAACCTTACAAGCCTATGACACACAGCCATGGCTCTCACCTGCAAGTCTGTCCATTGTTTCACAAGGGGAGTATACTACTACGAAAGAGCTAGGGCAGCAGGCATTGTTGAAATCCATATGAAATAAATTCAACAATGGCTATATTATACGAGTGTATGAAAGTATTGCATCCTATTCTCTTACGTAGTTTAGTATGCCCTTGAGACAGGCTTAGGAATACCTAGAGATTGCATGCGTGAAATATGTTCTGCAGATTCAGTGCCATGCTAGTTAGGTAATATGGTGATCAATTAGTGGCGTGATGACACAACAGTTTATTAGACCCATTGTATTGCATGCTGGCTAGGAAATAGATTTTCTGCAATTATAGTCTATGAATACTAAACTGCACTGGAGAGCCATATGTCAGTAAGGTACATGCAACGATTCATTGACCTGCTGACTGGATGAATATTGCCTGCCCATCTGGTCTCTGGACATGTCACAGGCATGGTGAACACATGGCCATGGCGTTCTGGCCGGCCATAGCCAGCGTGCCTGGACCTCCCCACACCAGTCATTGCACAATGCAGCAGTATGCTAGTTGAAAGACCCAGTACCTAGCACCCGGCGCACGGCCCATACTGTGTTCACGTGTGCATCACAATGGTGCATGTGTTGCCAATGAAGATGTACATGTTGTGCTGAGATCGTGCTCGGCCACATGATTGTACAATCTTCTGGGCTAAGGTTTCGCACAAAAGTCTAACTGATCTTGAGAGGCTCACTGACTTTAGTCTAAACAAGCTCTCCTCCTCCCTCTTCCCCCCCCCCTCTCTCTCTCTCTCTCCCCCTCCCCCCCCTCCCCCCCTCCCCCACTCCAATCTATCAAATTGTGTACTCACTGCTATGGGTTGCATAATCCATTTTGGCCTGAACAATTATACACAGAGAACCAACAAATTTAATACCTAAAGCAGGATGTGGTTTCTTAAATGATTTAAACAATTACCCTGTGAAATAGACAGGTAGGGTATTATTCTGTATACAGTTAAGAAGCCTGGGGCCTTCATGGCAGACAGCTCTCTCTCTCCCTGCCCAGCCATGCCTGGGCTGCCAACCTGCCTGCCTGAGCTGGTGGTTTAGGCCCTTTTGTTTTGTGGAAATTCATTATGGCTGTATGGGGTAAGGGTTATGAGAGTGCACCATTGTTCTCTCTGGCCACAGCTCTAGTAATCTGGTTTGTATTGGCGACCTAATTGTGTAACACCTGTCAGCTGTTTTGCATTCAGCATACATTGTCCTGGCTCTTAGCTGTACCTAACCTACACAACTAAATTTGATGCCTCAGCTGCTGCCACTGCTTAATATAAAGAAATCATGATCAATCTAGTTTTACTGTTTGAAATACTTTGTTTTTGTTTTGGCTAGCTATTGGGGGTGTTGGTTTCTCAATTACTAATGATTACTGCTGGACCCAAACTTGTTAAATTTTAATGTGTTGCCTTACAGGAGCCCTGTCCAGTGATAATTGTTTTTTATCTTAATTAATTGGCCTGGTGGGTACTACCATTCAGTTCTTAGGGTCAACAATACTGTGCTGTACCAGCTAGTATTTCATTAATGCTTAAAAATAATAATATTTCCATGGCTGCATGCACCTATTAACTCTTATCCCCTGCCCTTTCCCAAACCCATGCAGTGAAGGTCCACTATAATTGCATAGCCATGGGCAACTTGCCTGGCTTATTCTCACCCTCTCTTTTGGGTTGCTCCAACCCTTAGCTACTCAATGCTCTAGCTAGCCATGCCCAGACCAGAGGTTGGTAATATTATTGCAATAGTTAATTAGGTTATAGCTATAGTGATGTATAATAGGTCACAGACTGTCAGTATTATTCAGTCACCCAGAAATTATTGCAAGAATGAAATTAGAATTTTAAAAGAGAAAGATGTATAAAGGTGTAATCTTTTAATACAATGTCAAATATAGTGTGTATTACTCCATCAGATGAACAAACTGAAGAGGAGCATATTGATAATGAGGATTTTAGAAATTGTAAATTACAATAATATTATAGCCAGCTTAGGCTTTCTCTTATGGGTAAGTTTACAACAGTTATGGCTGATAATTTTTGTCAACAGTTGCCCAACAGACATTCAATCTGAAAGCTGGCATTGTGTGCTGGGCCTGAGCTAAGTGCCAGCCAGGCTAGCTGCATGAGTGGCAATGGCAAGCATGAGCAGTGCATGCTCTATGAGCATGGCTTACATGTGCTGCATGCACTGGAGCTGATGGGGCAGTTCCTTGCTATCTGTCAGCATATTGAAAGCCCACCTCCAGTCATGCACTGTTTTTCTTTTCAATGAGGATAAAATGAATTTCCCTAATATTGGTATTCTACCCATACAGTCTGGACTAACTCACTGGGAATTGTGCATGCCTTGTGCATATTGTGGGCATGTGTGAGTGTGTGCTGAGTGGATGTCAATTGTTCTCTAGCTTTGGCACATGCATGACATTGTGCCATTCCCCGCTATGCCACGCCATGCCATGCCATGCTATGTAACACACGGTCTGGGCATGTGTGCCTTCATGCCCTCGTGTCTCATGCACTTATCCACTTCTCTTTATGGTAATCCCTGCACCTCGATCTCCTTCAAGCAGGGCCAGATATGGGTACTGTAATAATTGAGGTTTCATCTTTATTAATACCTACATTGATATGAGAGGTTTTTAAGCCTATGCCAATAATATTATTTATCTCTGCCACTTGCACTCTGATCATCTCCCAGGGATAGGAGCATGCTAAGCTACAGCATTCTTCCTAGTTTATGATGTTTATATCTCTGTGTCTAGTTGCTATAGCTAGCTGTCCTATAACCTAGCTTCCCCCTTAATTTCCATATCTGTCCCTCCACTTCTTTCTATTTCCAAGCATGCAGCCTTGTTGTTTGGCTGCACAAGGGCTCATTGTCATCCACTAACTTAGTAAGTGAGGTATTTGTCAGGTTAAGTATGCAGTTATGTAACAGCCCTTGTTTCGTTTGACTGTTGTGGATGTCTGCTAGACCTCCATACATGGCCACCACCGACATGCCCGATAATTGGTAGTACATTTATACCAACGTGGGTACATATTTACACCCTACCTGTGTATATGGGGCACACAAGGATAGTGCGGGGAGTGGAGAAGACTGCAGCTGGCATACTATGTGGTAGATAGGTGGTACATGTACAGGTAGGCTGAGTTGAGTTGGTTTATGGATATGGGCCAATCCTGAGAGGTCAGCAATATGTTCACCTTGCTCCTCGGCATGTATATACTTGGTAGTAGACTGTCCCGTTCCCTGGCACTGACGTCCAGGAATCTACATCAAGAAAGCATTCCACTTTCCAGACCAGCCCCTGCAGCTCTCTAGGCAAGACTTATGTGTGTGTATGAAAGTAAACAATTGAAAACAGTGGGCTATATAATCTTTCCCTATATGGTGCATACATATATGTATGGTGTCATAAAACGTAGGTACTAAGAGGACAGTTTTTGCATCCCTTCTCAAGAAAGCTTCATGTTATATTATTGCTACTCTATGTTTCATTGCTACTCGATGATTCTGCATCCAAGGCCCTCTCAAGAACGCTTCATAGTTTATTGCTACTCTACACGCTGAAGCAGTAGGGTATACTATGGCTAGGTTTCATGACCTGCACTTAATTGTTGATGTTGACCTTGTTTTCCCAAACTGACTGGCCTTATAAGGTGTACGTCCCAACTGCTGATACATAAGCTAGTAGCTATAGCTGTACCTTCTGTTGCTCTTTCACTGTTGTACTTGACACATGGACATGCATGTGCTCTACCGGCTGGTCTAGTCTGTTCACTAACAAGAAATTTTATTCAACTCAGTTATATTATGTATGTTTAACATTATCAATGGTTGGATGGGTATCTACATCAATACAATCAGGATCCTTTCGTATGTAATGGATCCTTTATATTATCAGATTGCATACAATTTGATTAAGCATGGAATTTCACTGCACTACATGTACATTATTAATAATGTATGTAGCTTGTGTTGTAGTAGTGTACTGACATAAATGTACAATGCATATTCATTGTATTGTAGTCTTAGTCCATGTAATATCTTCTCCCTTGCCATATCATATTCCACAAGTAGCGTAGCAACCGTCATGCACATAACTCACGCCCACCAGATGGTACTCAAGCAGCTAGTATTTAATCAAAGGAATTCACCCTCTCAATTGTGATCTAATTACCGGTGGAAGAATAGTATTACCATTTGGAATCAGACTCATGCATAATTACAATGTACATACGCACACATGCACGCAGACGATTAATATACGTCATAATAATAATAATTATTCACAGTGACACATACGCCCTTAGCCTCGTCCCTAGACTCCTGAAAAGCTAGGAGGAGCAGACATACATGACTTGTAATTATCCACGGATGCATGCACATGTATTACTGGTATTATCCACGGATGCATATGTAGACATAATATAATAAATTATATAGCCTACATGTAGCTCCAACGCTGCAGCTAGCGTAGCCCTGTAATGCACAGCGGACAAATTATTCCACCCCATCTGATGTTCCCTCCTTTGTAGTGGGACATAACCCAACCTTGTCAACCTTGTAGAGTGATTGTGGAGAGAGCTAGGCAGCTGCAGGTCTGTTGAAAGACAATAGCCACCAACCTCAAGCTCACTGGTCTTTCATGCAGTGCATGTACAGCCAACAGAGGGCTTGGTACAAGATAGTGCAGGGATTCACCCAAGGGGATGAACACCTAGCACCAAAATCAAGGGGACGGGGAGGTGAAACATAGGGAAAGGCAATTCATGAAAGGGTCAACGCCCCACCCCAGAAAAGGTATACCCTGGCCTGACAAGGCCTTGGCGCTTCCTAAATGTTAACTGGAATGTACTGTTGTTATTCAAACAGTTTGGGAAGAGATGATACTGATTAAAGAGTGTTTGCATGTTGTTGGGTCTTATTACACTGTCACAGTATGCATAATGTGGCCAAATGATCACAATAATGTTCGAGAGTTGTTCTGGCTAATATGCTAATAGAAGGCTGTGTGAGATGTTGAACCATTGGCGTTGCCGTGCAGGAATGCATAGTTATCACTATACACGATATAACTGACATCGGGGAGCTATGAATATCTATCATAAATCGCAATTGGGTACCCATATAAAGTTACAAGGCATGTATATGTATAATATAAGTGCATGTGTATGCATGCATGCATGCATGCATACATGCACACATCACATGTAGCTCTTTGTTGAGATCTTCAAGTGGCACTATTATGTCTAATACTCCAGCAACAAACTTGGCGTAATATTATTTCAGAGTTCAGTATCACACACATAGCTAGGGTTCAGGTGCATGCATGCTGATTATTCCATCTTGAAACAGACACAGACACATGTACATGCATGTAACATAATGTGTACATATACATACATGATTATTGTGCATGTTGAGGTCATTATTTCTCATATTCATCACCTAATTATCAGCTCCCATCATCTTAGTCCTTGAGGTCAGACAGGCAGGTCCGGCAACCACAGGGTATGTTTACTGAATTGAATGTTTACACTGGAAGCAAGATCTAGAGGTGAACCATCCCTAGCTCCGTCAGCCTGATATTTCTTCAACTATCTCCAGCCTATAATTAGACACAAAATGAGCAGCCCTGCAGGAGCGCATAACTATTAATTTTTCAATCATGTGCTCCTGAGTCCTGCTACAATAATAATATTATTATAATACCAGTATACCAGTGCATAGTGTAGTCATGATCAGCTTGAGTGCTAAGCTTGGATGGATGGTAGCTTCCATTTCAGTTCATAGAACTGGAAAAAGAGCTCAAGAGATCCAATACTCTTGTCTACCTATTGACTTGACCTGAAAGGAGATATTCATCATAATTATTGATAATTATTATGACAATTTCAATTGGCATAGGTGGCAGAGGATCGGGTAGCCATGGAGAGCACAGTGGCTTCTGTATTGAGTATCTGCTTACAAGGGCGTTATTAGGGAATGGTTAGTCTGTGTGAAGCATTAGTGTCTATGATCAAGGCTGCTGGAATGGACTTGATGCAGAGAGGGGATAACTGATGAAGTTCTTAACAGCTGAGAGCCAACTGAGCAATGATGGATCGAAAGCTGCATGTGGCTACTAAACTATTATTATGGCTAAAATAATGACGTGCACTGCATTAGAACATACCTCTGCATGTGTATTTTTACATCAGTTTATGACTTTCGGTGCAATAATCTATAATAATATCATGAAGAAATAATGAGGAATAAGCATGTGTAACTATTAATGTACCATTGTGTAGCATACACCTTATTAAAGTGGCCGCTACAATATTTGAAGCCTTTCTCTGGATTCCATTGTACTGGAGAGAAGTCCAGGGCCACTACAGGCAACCTCAGTTCATTATAGGACATGGAAGCCCCATACAGAGGAGGGCAGCTAAATAATTATGTACAGTCCACAGTAAGTAGCTCCCTATACTATATAATAAGGCTTGTGTGGCACATACCAAGTTGGGTACACTACAGGGTCAGAGTCAGTGACTTGGATCAAATTAAACTCTCAAAAACAACGCTTTTCCAAACAATGATGACTGGTACTTCTATTAGGTCATGAAGGCTAGGAATACAAGTGGGCATCAAAAGGGACTAGCTGGGCCATTCCCCCGAGCTGATTCCCCACTACAATGCTATACTGCTAATTTAGGCCAGTGCATTCTGTATGCATGTTCTTGCATACATAGACATCTACCATGCATCCCACTTAATTATTTCTCAAATTTTTGAATTGACCTAAAATTGATAAGTAGCAAGGAACTTGCAGGTTTAGGATAGAGAAAAGAGAGGAGAGAATATGCTCCCTATAAAAATTCACAGAATATTGTGATCCATGATTTATAGCACACAAGATGTAGCTAAGACCTAAAAAAAATCCTAAAGCAAAATCAGCAGCCAGCACAACAGTATCGTCACTGATAGTGATTCTCATGAGATGATGATCCATAAAACATGTACAACACCATACAATGACCATGAAACAAAAAGGAACGAAAAAATACACATACATGTATACAAAAAAAAAACACACTCACAAACTACACTTTGATTAACGGGACATAATATAGTACTGACAAACATTAAATAGCTGGACAATCAGTCACTCAAGGACAGCACTGTGTAGTTTGATCCTCTATTATTGTCCCAATATTCCGAGCCTTCCGATCGAAACCGGATCGCGAAACTGACATCGTCTCCATTTATCGGCAGCTCAAAGGCGAATCTGTCTGTAGCTCCGTGATTTGAGAGGAATACGGCATGTGTGTCGTGACTGGTCTTCCAGTTATCGTGAGTCCATCTTACAGCTACTTCTTTGGTGTACGATAGATTTGAAACTCTCACAATTCCATGTAGGCATCTAGGCTCCTCTCTGATGCTCTCCAGGCAAACACAGTCTCGACTGACTCGGTTGAAGAAGTCAGGTTCAAGGCTCGGTTGTGTGAAGGCAAGCTTGTGCCTGTGTGTTGGACCAAACTTGGGTGGGGAATTCTGTCTTTTGACGTTTGCCTTGTTACTTGACGATAATTTTGAACTTCCTGGCGGTAAATCGCTCTTTTTACTGCCATTCGTGCCGTTTGGTCTTGTGGACTTTTGTGGCTTGTTTAACTTTTCTTGAACACTCAGGGCATTGGCAGGGCTCGAGCTGGAACGCTGGGCAGCGGGAGGTCTGGAACTTGCCTGAGGTGCTGCGAGTAGATGTACTGGCGCTAGGAAGTCGTCGTCTGCGTAGGGCACGATCTTCCTCGCCGTGTAGGACGAGTCTTGACGTGTCAGTTCGTGGACAGCCTCGACCAACGGGAGGCCTTGCGAGTCGGCAAATTTGACACTTTTGGCTTTTCTTAGAGGCGGCCGGTGGGGAGTTGATGTGCTCAGAGATAGATTGGGGTCTTCGTGTTTAGCCTTCGGAAACGAACGACTTTTGAGTAGAGGTGCCCTAGTTGTCCGGCCGTTTTCCCGTGCTCTGTAGTCCATAGTAGCAGGTACACTGCTGAACGAGAACAAGTTACTAGTGTCCCCAGCCAGGAAGTCCAGCCCGCCCGTGGGGCTCGTGCCTAGCCACTGCTGGAACTCGTTGAAAGCCAGAAGGGGCATCGGTAACTGGTTCGTGCACGTAGGGCTGGTCACCACATCTGATCCTCTGCGCTGAAGTTGAGCAGCGTTGAATCTGCCGAACGAGGCATCGGGAAGTGGCGGCATGGGTTCCACTAAAGCCATGTCGTCTTGGCTCATAGGTCGTTCTAGTCAAACCAGGGAATTTATGACTGGGAGAAGGACGGCCTCTTTGCTCGTCTTATATAATCTTTTTATTTGGATATTCAGTCTGCTTATGGCAGCAGCTATTAAACTGGACAGTGAACTCTGCTGATCACTACTAGCACTGACTGTACTTCAGATCAGTACGTAGAAACAGCTTCACATCGTGAATAGCATGTGCTAAAAACCTGCCACTGGCCAGATATTTACTACATACACTTTCGTGCACTCCGACCACTCATCAGGAAGCGTGTGGTTCGAGCTAGATTGTCGTTGCGCGCATGCTCCGAGCACGTGCAATGCAGCACGCGAACATTTTTTCAGCGGATGCGAGTGATGTGCAGTTCTAATTATCCGTATTTCCGCTACTGACAAGAAATATTAGACAAATAAAGTATGGCGGTCTTTTCACAGTAGTGTGGTGGTATTGCCCTTGGTGTCATGTAAGTCAAACCTTACTGTTAGCTTTTCTATTATGTCATTGAACTTTCAAGATTACCACTTTACATTGCAGTGGCTAGAAAGGAGGCGCTGTGAGCTAATGAGTGGGCGTGGTTGTTGTGGACTATTTGAACTCCAGCAGCTTTCTTCATCCAAACACATCCTTTATTTAAAACCCCCTATAGATATCTTCTGTGTTCTAACAAGTTACCACATTCTCCCTTTCCCTTCATGTCTAACAGCTATGACCAACGAGTGAGAAGTTTTGTACCCACACCTGAAACTGATATCCCATCTGATGCTGATTCCGCTAGCTCCCTGCCCCAAAGCAGTGAAGTCATAGACAGCAAGAGCTCCTTGGCTGTTAGGAGCAATTCAACGCCAAAATTCACCGCCATCAACATTGACAATCATCAGAATACTCAAGGAGTAGCCGCACTCACTGGTAAGGAATTGCCCAGAGATTCTGTGCCCACTCGAGCTCGCTCAGACTCAAACAACATGGCCGAAGTAAAAGCCAAGAGCAAACACTACAAATATGTCAGCCTCCTGGTATTGGTGATCCAGAACACTGCCCTCGTCCTGACAATGCGTTATTCTCGGACCGTAACTAGCGGCCCACTGTACCTGGCATCTACAGCAGTTGTGCTCACAGAACTTGTCAAATTTATCATCTGTGTCTCCATGATATTTCGTAGCAATGATTTTGACCCTGCTAGAACTCTCGCCATGTTGAAAACCGAGATCATAGATAAGAAGGCTGAGACGCTGAGACTGTCGGTGCCTTCCGTGCTCTACACAATACAGAATAACCTACTCTACATTGCTCTTTCTCATCTAAATGCGGCAACTTTCCAGGTTAGTTAGTGGCCTATGGGCTATTATTTTATGCAAAATCATAAAATGTGACTGTACTAATCCTTTAAAGAATCCAATCTTGGTTCTCTCTGTTACCTTCCCTTGCTCTCACACGCGACACTCTATGAGCCATTGGAGCCATGTCCACGCATGTAAGACCTTACTGTAGTGAGAGGAGAGGTGAGGTGGGCTGAGGGGAGGATGGATGAAGGGAGGAGATGGATAGCCTTGTCCCCCAGGCCACTCCCACATATTTCTGTGTGTAACATTGAAAACATGGGTGGGAGTGGCCTTGGGGCAAGGTTAGGAGACTGATACAGTTGGGAATATTTGTGGAATAGATGGAGGTAGCTATCCAGAGCCTGCAACTGATAAAGATCAGCTTGAATATAATTTGTGCATGGCATAGCAGTTGTATCGCTTATCATGATGAACTAATAATTGTAGCATGTTTGTGCCTCCTTTGCAGGTAACTTATCAGCTCAAGATTCTCACTACTGCTCTGTTTTCAGTGGTCTTACTCGGTAGAAGTCTGAATAAGTTAAAATGGCTATCATTGGTGGTCCTAATGTTTGCTGTGGCTCTTGTACAGGTAAGCCTACAACATACTAGTCCCTTGGCTACTGAGAGTTGAAGGGGAGAGGTCTGTAAATCAGTTTAAATGGCTATCCCTTGTGTGATCCTTCTAGTATTTCTGCAAGCTGATATCATGATGTTAGTGAGGACAAGGAGAAGTTGGGGGGGGGGGGGGGTTGCTTGAGAATTTATTTGATAGGTGGTCGGTCAATCTAGATCCTTCCTCATTGTATAGCACAAGCAAGGAGGAAGGGTCTAGTTGTATGAATTGAAAAGTGTTTGTCACTGATACCGGTAGTCCTTGTATTTGCTGTATAATATAGCTCTGTTGAAATTCTTACTTGTGATTTCTTTAGCTCCAGTATCAGCTCCACAGACTCCCTTTCTAAGCCGCTACCATGGCCATTTGAGTAGAGAAGGAGGGAGGGGTACATGTATAATTATAGAGAGTATTAGAGGGGGAGTGTTTTGTTATGAGAATTTCCTCCCACTCAAGCCGTGTTGAGCCAACTCTATTTCACTGCAGTAGTGGCTTACCACTTAAGTGAGTCTTGATGGCTGCTCTAGAGGATAATGCTCTCAATTGGTCACATAATTCAGCCCCTTTTGGAGTCACTTTTGGCTGGTGGGTCATAACATTTTTGCAGGGCTAGTCCTTAGAATTGGATATCTACACATGTACATGTATTGGATTAGCTACATGTACATATACATTCATTTTATACCCTGAGAGTACTAAGTTGCGACATTTACTCAGCTAATTGACACAATTAGTGAAGGTATTGGTATTTTAGATGCACGGGATAATTTTACAGAAAGATCATAAAATTATTGAGAAATAACATGATAATAAGCGAATAGTGACACTGTTTATGAAATACCTTCCATCCTCAAAACAGTCACACATACATATACGTAAGTGGTAATGTTGTTGTTGTTGTTGTTGTACTAATGCCACTCCCAGTTGTCAGTGTTGCACAGTATGATATTGAAAGCTTGCCTGGGGATGAGGCTGCCTATTCACCAGTAGCTACTGTGCTAGGTACACATTAGGTTGTTGAATGAACAAACCGTCAGCTGATTGCCAGTCGTTCACCTGTATATATATATATATTATTATATAGGGCATGAGTATGAATGGGTGGGTGTATGTGGTGTGTCTGTACAAGCAGGAAATATCCTAGCGATTGAGGAATTGGCATGTGTGTGTGTGGGGGTGGCTGTTGCTGGTATGTGCTGTGATCTGCGGTGCTGCAGAATCGATGGCAGGGCCACTACAGGAATGCTGGTACAAAATTAATGTCATGTATATCCTAATCCTGCTAGCCTTGGAATTTTTTAATGTTCCCTGATTGACGCATGTTACCGTATGCACATAGTTACATAGCCAGAGATGATTTGTTGTGATGTTTTGTCGTGTAAGGTAGTGGACACAGTATTATCTGAGTAGTATCTCAGAGTGTGTGGACATGACCAGTGACTTGAGTTTTACAAACAAATATACATACACACACGTACACACTGCACACACATATAATAGTTATCTGCCAGTAATTGGGGTGCATGAGATGCATGGTTGAATGCACCCCTATTACTGGCAGATAACTATTTTGTTGGTAGTTGACCTCTGTTCATCATTGGCCTACTTTATGATGACCCAACCCCTTCCCATAGCCGGCAAATTGCCTATAAAAACTTTGGTTGCTAAGCAACTACCAACAAACACACATGCATGCTTGCACACACACACACACACATACAAAACATGTAATATGCTTCGACTCTCAGTGGCCCTCTGAGGCGAACCAAGGGAAGGCAGTGGAAGGCTACTATAACTCCGTAGCCATAGGACTAGGAGCTGTTCTCCTAGCGTGTGTATCCAGCGGATTCTCGGGAGTTTACATTGAGAAGGTGTTGAAACAGTCAGACACATCCATGTGGATTAGAAATATACAATTATGTGAGTTGTACCCGTGATGCTTGCTTGTATAATTATGTGAGAGGGAGGGAAGGAAGGAGAGTGGAGGGAGAGAGAGAGAGAAGGAGAAAGGGAGGGAGGAGAGAATACTAACGATAATTTTTTGCCTTTTTCCCAGCATTATTGAGCCTTTTCATCGGCCTGTTTGGCGTCTTGTTTGTTGACTTCCAAGCTGTCATCACGGGTGGATTCTTCCAGGGATACTCTCTCATTGTCCTAGTGGTTATCACATTGCAGGTAGGACATCACGCTCATACAGACACACTCCTCGTCAAATTCACATAAATTATCTCACACATGCAAAGAATTGAATCACACCACTTGCTGGATTGTTTATAGCATCAACCCACTGGACCCCATCCTTTCTGGCAGATGTACTTGCATGTGAAGCCAATATGGTTTAGAAGAAGCCCCTTGCCACAGTTGCCTGGGATAGGGCTGGATGGCTTCTGGTTGCCAAGTGATGCAGTTAGAAGCTCGATTTCCTGCCTCGCAAAAACCTCCAAACAAGCGCTGCAGACTTGAGTCTATGTATGTATGCATGCATGCATGCCTGCAGCCCCAGAGCATCAATAGGGTATGGGGGAAGTGGACAGAAGAACTAGTGGTAACTGCAGCTATCCAGCAATTAGGAAGCCCTCGTTGAAAGCATTGTGGTCAAGTAAATCACTACGTTATCTCCCCTGCCCCCTAATGTGAGGTATTAGCTGCTTGTAGCTACCCTCTTGGTGGAAGGGCATGATGTAGCATCCTTCAGTTAGCATTCAGGCTGCAACGTGAAGATCTATATGTGCATTTATGCTTACCGCAGAAATACGATACAATGTGTGCCACTTGTATGTGTAGTCATACAAGTGGGTGACTTTTTTTGTGTGTTGTCTACAACTATAGGCTCTAGGAGGGCTGGTTGTGGCAGCTGTGATGAAGTACGCCGACAACATTCTCAAGGGGTTTGCCACCTCAGTTTCCATTGTCATCTCCTCTGTTGTTTCTTACTTTATTCTCAGTGACTTCACTCCCTCATGGTGAGTAAGAGTATCATAGCCTCGTTCTCAGGCCACTCCCACATTTTCAATGTCATACATGTATATACATGTGTATGTGTAACATTGAAAATGTGGGTGTGGCCAGGGGACAAGGCTATATTATAACAGTGTTACACTAAAATATGGTTTGTGCATCAGGGATTGAAACATTAAATTTTTTGTGCTTGTTGATAATCATTAATTGTTATAGTGCAATGCTACATCTAAACTCTGGGACCTATAGGTATTACAATGAGGGTAGCCCTGAAATAGAGACATGTATATACGTGCATGCATGTGCATAAAGAAATTTACAACCACCAACACCCCCTCCCTAATAAAGACACTTCACTACCCCCAAGGGTACTGCAATACAATGATCTGCATATTATTATAATATGTGTGGCGTCACAGGTAGAAACATACATTATTGTCTTTGCAATGTTATAATCCCATCAGTTAGTGTCCCAGAAAGCTCAAGATTAGTAATTTCAATTTGCATGACATTGTATATGCTAAACATGTACTTGAAATTTCAAAGTATACTACCGTATTACCTCTAATTTAACGGACACCAGAAAAATAATTATTTTGGTCAATGTCCGCTATAATTAGAGCACACGAAAATAGCCGGCGTTCGAAGCGTCCGATGAATTAGAACACGCTTTCACGCATGCGCATTCGGTCAAATGGACGTGCGATCGAGCAGCTGCAGAGATTAAGAAAATGAGACGGTACCTGGAGCTCCCTGTTCATGGTGTGAAAGAGAACAACTCGCCTCCTTCAGTACCACCAAAGAAGCAGCTGTCCATTGCAAATTTTGCTCGATCAGTACCACGCTAGCGCGAGCTGTCCAACGATGTCCGGATAATTAGAACAACAAAAACTCAAACTTCATTGACTGTCCGGTGTAATTAGAGGTAAAAAAATAATTCGAAATGGTGTCCGGATAATTAGAGATGTCCGTTAAATTAGAGACAATACGGTAATACATGTAGGAGACCTAATTTAATTTAAGCCACTTAAAAACGGAATTGTGTACATTTTCTACCTGTGACTGCCATGTGTGTGATACACACCCCTACACTACTAGACTAGACTAGACTCCCCATACACTAATTAGCCTAGCTTCCTCTTGATGCAGCTGTACTCATCAGAGTAGGGAAGTGGGTGGGCTAGGGTGGGCTGGTGAGTGCCCTGAGGAAGCTAATGTTGATAACAGAATGCCATGTGCAAGACTTCGTTGAAACCACCCTATAATTCCAGGAATACCGTACGGCGGGTAATTTTCGTGGGGTGCTAATTTTCGTTATTTTCGTGGTTGACTTGGCAGTCACGAAATTTTCCCACCCACGAAAATTAATGCCTACGGTGATATGGTACTACGTATGCGAGTCCATGATGATGGGCGTGGCCACAAACATGGTGGCAGCGCGGCCAACACTTTCCAGTGTTAGCAAGCAACAGTAGCCACTGTCATCCATGCAGCTGATAGCGTCTTCGACACTAATATTCTTCTATCTCATGCCTTTTGTCCAAGTCTCTGTAGGTATGGCTTAGTAACAAAGAAGATCGCGAGTGCGTGTATCGATTACATCATCGCCTATGCAGCAGTGCCACACCCCTAGACTGGTTGCTGTCACGAAATTTAAAACCACGAAAATTAATTTTGAGGGCCTTTTTGGACTTTCCACAAAATTAGACCCCACGAAAATTACCCGCCATACGGTATATAAGTGTTTTGAAGCTTAACCCTAGCCCTCTAACCATACTCCCTAATACAAGGTACATACCTCAACTATATGCAAGAATCTGATACTTTTGTGTGTACTCATAATAAACCATTGTATGTGTAACAAGCTCTTGCGTGTATGTACATGGAGCATACCCCAAGCGTGTGCATCAGCTTATAATAATTTATTATGTCAGGAATACTTACACATGTCATGTCATTGTACATGTAGCTTAGGTAGGTGTGGCTGATGTGTTCACTGAGCTGGAAGATCACGAGTAGTGTGCTATGATTATTCTCTCTCTCTCTCTCTCACCACACCATACATCACACATACACATGCAGGTATTTCATGGTTGGCTCAACACTGGTACTGCTGTCCACATTCATGTACAGTCGTCCATCACCACCCCCAGTACTGCCCTCCAGTTCTCCCACAAAACTAAAGCAGTCATATAGCTAATACTCTCCTTCTGCACCTGTGGTTTTCATGTGTTAGTATAATATTATTATTATTATCTTTCTTTTACATGCAACTCATAATAATTATTACAACACATTAATTTTTAATTTCAGAAGTGTATTATAGATATAGCTAGCTGGGGTTGGAGTGGTAATGGTCGTCAAAGTACTTCTCTAAATATCCGCATTGGTGAAAAGTTTTTTCCTGTGAGCCAACAGGGCCAAGATCGAGACAATGGCTGAGGAAACTACCATTCGAGTTGGCAATCGTGTCTGCCTCAAGGAAAAGGGATGGAACGGAATAGTGAGGTACGTATACGTACGTAGTAACTGCATGTTTTGATATAGCTAGCTCGTATTATGACAGCAAAGTTTGAATAGAAACACTCTTTCCTTGGGACTGGTACGTCGATGTGCTTGTGATCAGATGCCTTCTTCCCTATTAAAAGAAAAATTATCAGTAGAGAAAAAAAGGGAACAAAATTTAATAGCAATACACCAGAACTCTACAGGTATTCTGGGGATATCCTGATTGAAAGAGGTGCCCTGATTTCAGTGGTAGTTTGAGCACTTCAAATAATATATTGGAGCTGCATGGTATGAGACGTCCTTATTTCAGGGGTTTCCTTGTGGAGGGGTTCCACTGTGACACCCTTTGTAATTGTATATTCCCAGGTATGTTGGTTCTACGATGTTTGCGCCTGGGAAGTGGGTTGGTGTGGAGCTGGACGAGGCTCTCGGGAAGAACAACGGAGTGGTCCAGGGCAAGACCTACTTCAACTGCCGAGACAACCATGGCATCTTTGTCCGACAACAACAGCTCCAGGTATGTATGATACAGGATAGTGTATGTACGTCATTAGTTGAGGCATGTGACCGGTACTATACCGACTGAGGGAGTCCTGGGTCATGGCCAACTTTAATGATAGCAAGCTCTTGTCATTTCCACAATGTGTAGTAATGTGTGGTGTATGTGTATGCACATGTATACTGTACGTATTTGTGATAGTGTGTGTGAGTGAATGACAGTGAGAGTGATGGAGCAATCAGGTACACATGTACATGACGCTGTGATATAATAATATTTTTTATTATGTACCCATAGGTGTTGGCTGGCAACAAGAGCCCCGGAGTGTCTCGTATCCCCGGTCCCTCTGGTATCCCGGCGCCGGGCTCCTCCCAGCTGCGTCGACCTTCGGGCGGTGCTTCATCCTCCACCTCCCCCAAACTGAGGCAGTCTAAGCAAGCCAGCAAGTCTAGCGGCCGCTCCCCTCCCTCCCAGAGGGGTGAGAAGGTCTCCTCCATCCCCACTGCCTCTGCCGGCAAAGGAGGAACACGTGCACAGCAGCCAGCAGCTAAAGAACCAGTCCAGGTAAGGGAAGGAGGGAGGACTCAATCATAAATATTGTACTTACATTGTAGCTATTCAATGAGAACCTCCCTCGTACTATGGCACTTACATGTAGCAATAATTAGCCTGTTGGGGGAGAAAAGTGTACCAATATCTGCATGCAGTACCAATATGAAACTATCTACATGTAGCCTTGAGATGGTGGCACAACCTCCATTGCATGTTCATATAGAGAAACCTTGTAGTATTTTTATGCTATGGTATTATTGGACAGATCCTCTGTTATTTCTTGTGAATAGTGTCCCAGTACCTTTCCCAACCTTCTCCCAGGTCCCTGAGGTGACCTTAGCCCCTGTTAGCGAGCAGCCCATCCAAGGTCCTCCCTCGGATGAGGTTACTGACCTGAGACAGAGGCTGGCCATCCTGCAGCAGAAGAGAGCTGATGACAAGGCACGCATCAAGGAGCTCGAAAAGTATAAAGCTCAGCTAATGCAGGTGAGCTGTGTGTGTGTGTAAGAGAGAGTGAGAGAGGGAGAGAGAGGGGGAGGGAGTACTATGTACAAATGCACTAGTCGACCATTACCAATTACGGGTGATAATTGTGACGACCATTACCCTCTTTACCTGTGCGGTGCAGATGGTGGAGTACAAGCACAAGTGGTCCGAGTCCCAGGCTGACTTGCAGCAGCAGCTCAAGCAGGCAAAGAAGGTAAGAAAGAATGCACTACTGGGTAGCTGCTAGCCACAGGCATCTTCCAGTGATGAACTCTGACCTTCCAGGAAGCTCGGGAGCACCAGCTGGAGAGGGAGAAGGTGGAGGAAGAGATGAGAGAGCTATCCGATGCTGTCGAGATGGCAACACTGGACAAGGAAATGGCGGAAGAAAAGGTAAGTTGGCAAGAGAAATACCGTAGCGTAATTTGAGTGATACAAACTAGAACTACGGAGGCACACGTAGAGGTCGCTAGCTGATTATAATTATACACTGAGTTACGGGTTCAATATTGGCTTTTAACAACAATAATAGCAATAAAAGTAAAAGCATAGTATCAGTAGAAATGGCACAACCTTGCTAATAACACAAATAGCACTCATAATTTATTTCCCCCTCGCTCCTTCCCTCCTCCTAGTCTGAGACGCTCCAAGCGGAAGCTGAGGCTCTCAAGGAGAAGGTGGAGGAGCTGACCCTTGACCTTGAGATCATCAAGCAGGAGATCAGTGAGACTGGAGTGGAAGGAGCGGCCGCCAATGCTCAGTACAAACAGCTGGAGCAACAGAACAACAGACTCAAGGAGGCACTAGTCAGGTGGGCTCTACCTCTCTCTCTCTCTCACATACATGTACATATTATGTGCTCACTTGTATGCACTCTGAAACACAAGTATGTGTCTCTGGGTGCTTAAATGTAACTCACATTTGGCCACATGGATACTTATGGGAGTGGGTGGGGATGCTATGGTACATGGATATTATAGACTAAGTATAAGAAAATTATCCCAGAAATAGACTTCATTCTTGTAATCAGAAGCTGCAGCTACATGTAGTTTATACTATATCATACCACCTTTGCTTCCCCCCCCCCCCCCCCCCCCACCCCAGGCTGCGAGATATCTCGGCAGAGGATAAGGTAGAGCACCAGAGAGTGAAGAAGGACTTTGAGAAGAATGCATCCGAACTCAATCTGATCAAGGAGCAGAAAGAGAAGCTGGCACATGAGCTACAGGTGAGTAGGGTCAAGTGGGTGTGGCCAAACTGATTGCACGTACGCACACACACACATCGACAAACTATATGTACCACTTTTTGACCTTTTCTTGACTGATCGACTGATAGGAAGCAGAGGCCATTATTGATGAGCTGAAGGAGCAGGTTGACGATGCTCTGGGAGCAGAGGAGATGGTGGAGAAACTGACCGACCAGAACCTTGAGCTGGAGGAGAAGATTGAGCAGCTGAACGAGACGGTGGCTGACCTTGAAGCTCTGAGGGACCTCAGCGAAGAACAGGAGGAACTGAGGATGGAGGTGGAGCATGACCTCAGGGAGGAACTGGACATGAGCCTCAATGGAGTGAGACAGGTGAGGTCTCTCCTCCCTACCCCCTCCCCCCTCTCTCTGCTCTCAATTTAATGAGTGTGTGTACTTTCTGAGATAGAAAGAGGAGTTGGTTTATATGTGTACATTTCTACCTTACTTTGTTGCAACTGGAGCTGCTATTTAGAATACTGAGTGCACTCCGTGTTACATAAATAACTTACACCTTCAGTGTATATTATATATGTAGCTGCAATGTCAACGCCACTGTTCTCCCCCTCCCTGCAGGCTGAGCGTAAGCTTGAGGCCACCCAGGAGACCATCATAGACCAGCAGCAGACCATTGAGAAGTTCCGTGATCTGGTCCGCCACCTGCAGGATGACATCACTGAGCTGAGGGAGAGGGGAGAGAAGTCGGCAGGGGGTGGGGCCGATAGCATGGCCCAGTCACAGACAATGATGAACCTCAACGTGCAGCTCAAGTCCACCATGAAGGCGCACGCCAGGGTGAGGGAGCTAGGCCACTCAATTCATGAAACGTTGGATAAGTTTGTCTCCCTCAACCAGTCCTCTAGCCAATGCCTTCTTTCCCTATTAAACACTACAATGTACATGTGTAGCTTTTTGTGACTGGAGGGGCTCGTTTACATGGTTACAAGTCTAGGGATCAAAGCCCAATGTCTACTCAGGCATGTGAAAATTATTGTGTGTCTATGCAATTGTCTCTCTTACTTATCCGTGCTTCTGTCAGTAAAGGTGTTTCTCTCTCCTCCTCAGACGATAGACTTTGAGCTTCGTAAGCTTGATGCCCAGCAGGCTGCCGAGCACATCAACCTGCTCAAGTCATTCATGCCAAACACATTCCTCATCAGCGGAGGTGAGCCTGTCACATCACCATCACGTTATTCACAACGTATCACATGACCATCGCATCATTCACTAGTACTAGCTGTTCCGTACTGTTTCAAGGATACACTTGAATATGATTTTTTAACGTTACTGTACCATTTTTTAGAGTAATTAACAATCTTGAGTGTGTATTTAATGGCAGTTAGACAGCATTTTCTTGATTACTTCCAAGGAATTACATGTACATGTATGTCACATTAGATTTCCTAATTATTAAAAGAACTGTTGTATATATCATGTAATATGTTTTTTACACTTACACGTACATGTATGTCTTGGCGTATCAGGTGACTATGATGCCCTTCTTGTCTTGATGCTTCTCCCTCGGCTGCTATTCAAGGCTGAGCTGATCGTGGACCAGCTGAAGCAGCAGCACAAGGTGGACGATGCCCTTGGTTCCCTCGGTTCTGTCTCCCCGTCCCAGACAGACCAGCTCACCTTTGCCTGCCTGCTCATCTACAAACTCTCCTCCCTACAGATGCTCATCAACCGGGCTAACTGGTCAGTCCTCTGTGGTAAAACAGTAGTGTGTGAATTTGGGAAGGGAGGAGGTGGGGGAGAGAGGGGGAAGTGAGTGTGTGTGTGATGTAGTATTGTATAAGGGTGGGAATGATGTCTGTCCGCTGTCCTCACTGTACATGTACATGTACATCTCTACATATTGTACTCTCACTCCCCATTGATCTGATCCTATACTCTAAAGAGAGAGAGAGAGAGAGATTTTTTGACAAAATAGTCCAACTCAATCATGACGGCAGAGAAGGGAGTTTAGATCGTTTCTTCATCAAAATTTCATGCACCTAGTATTCTTGAAGAGTGTGATGTGCAGCTGTACCGTCAGATGGGCGGAGTCAGAGATGATCTCACCATTCACGAGAAAGCTCTTGATGTACTCATTGAGTTTCTCAAGAGGGAGCAGGTGAGTATGAAAATCCATCTTCCTGGTGCCTCGTCCTGATGAAGTTCTCTCTCCTTTACAGCTTGATGAAAGTGTTCCTCTGCATGGAATTGACAAGGCCATTGGCCACTTTGAGGTATTGTATTAATATACATATAGCAATCAATTCTACATGTACCCGTAACCATATACAAGTCTGGAAGATTATCATCATAAAGATAATTGATGGCAGCTACGAAACGTATGTACATGTACACAATTATTTGTATCCTTTGATTATCAGAACCTGCTGGAGGGTCGTCTTCGCTATGAGGGCAGTGTCCATGGCTACTCTGGCCAGCTATTGGATCAGACCAGGACCCTCATGGCTGGGTGTGACTTCATCTCTCTCCAGCTGCTCAGGCTCAGGGCTCTAGCTCCAGTAAGATACGTACATGTACCTACTTGTACTTCGTGTACATGTATGTGGTGTCACTGTGTATGTGTGGATGTGCATGTATGCGTGCATGGGTGAATGGGGTGTATGTGTTAAAAGATGCACATGCATGCATATACATGTACATGTACATGTACATAATACCTACATGTACATGTAGGTAACATTTTCTTGATTTTGATTTTAGGAGGGCAGTCAATTTGTGACTCAGACTAAGGAGCTGGATAGCTTCAACAATGACCTCAGGCAGGCCTGCAGAAAGGTAGGTTCACATCAATAATAAAATTGCTCCTTCACCATTGAAGTGAGTTTGATCATTAATTTTGGTGCTTGTGTAGATCCGTCGTAAGGTGCCCCCCGTTGAGTCCCAGAGGGCCCTCCAGTACGACAGCACTGTGCTCCAGTCACTGGCCACGGTTGTGAGGAGACAGCTGCTCATCAGTGAGACATTCAAGGCGCTGCAGCTAAAGGCCAGCCAGAGGGCTAACAGTCTTGCAGGTGTGTCGAGTAGGATCAGTACCAGAGTAGCTAAACTATAGTGCACATGACGTGTATCATGTATTATCACTTTTCCCCACTTGAAACCTTCCTTCTCTCTCTCCTCCCTCCTCCCTCCCTGCAGAAGGTGAGAAGATGACGAGTGGTGAATTGGAGGAGTTTGTTCATCAAGTGGTGAGCAGTGGTACCCTGTTGGAGTTTGGTTCTTCCCAGCAGCAGCAGCAGCCTCGAGAGCTCCTTCGCTCCACCATGACCTCCAACTCCACTGCCCTGGACCAGTTCCTCACTGCTCTGGGAGAGGGACAGTATGACACTACTGCACCCAAGTCTAAGGTTAGTGGTCAATGTCTGACCTTTTTAGCTTGATTCCAGTGCTGACACAAAAGTTTAGGAAGTATGCATTTCTTATAGGGTGTACATCTGCACATATATATACATGTACATGTATGTCTACCACCCCTACACAATGTAGTTCTCAAAGCTAAGGCACCCGAGTTATGCCTTTTGCTGGGATTACATTGTAGGTTTCCCTGAGCAGGCAATACACCCTAGATTTGAGATTGGTAACACATATAGAAACTGACATTATATGTACATGTATATGTACATGCACATGTGCATTAGGATGCGCTATTTTTATCTGTTCATAACTTTCCCACTATCACTATGCATTGTGGTGCTCTGTGTGATAATCCTTCCTCCCTTGTTCCTACTCAGCCCGAGCGTCCTGCTAGTGTGAGGGCCCGTGCTGTCAAGTCGGAGCTGAGCGATGTGGAGGGACTTGGCTTCAAGCTGGAGGAGAGGCAGAAGGACATCCTCGAGCTAAAGAGATCACTCAAAATGAAGGTACGAACAATGTACATGTAGTATTGTTATGATACCTCACAAAATGTTGGTTGTTGTTCGTTTCCTGAAGACGGAGGGCTTTACTAGGCGTGTGATTATGTGCAGACGCATGTTACAGTAGGGAATCTCAACGATAATGATGCTACATGTACATGTAAATGTGTTTATACTATATTATGTACATGTACATATAATTATTTTTTTAGTACGCATGGAGATATTGTTATGTATATAGGCAAGTTACATGTATAACCACCTATACTGTACGGATATGCTACGCGCAGTATAATAATAATAATATTATGTTTACCACCTGCATGTACCTATAGCAGTGAAGTTGCTAGGCCTTTTTTAAAGGGAATAGAATTCTCTCTTCAAAGGGATCTGATAACCCTTTGCACAGTATATACCTTGAAACAACCAATCTTCATTCCCTTATCATTAATTTTTGCCTGCCTGTTGCCTGCTCTGCAGGCCGGTGAGCTGAGTGAGGCTGGAGTGAAGATTGGTATGCTGGAGAAGAAGGTGGAGTCAGCCGATGTGGAGACGGCCCGACAGGTGGCCAGGGAGAGGGAGGAGACAGAGAGGATTAGGGACATCATGGAGGAACAAGAAAGGTGGGTCAAGATAGGGTAGGTACAAGAGGGTGGGTCAAACTAGGATAGGTACAGGAGGGGGTCAAGATAGGGTAGGTACAGGAGGGTGGGTCAAGCCAATAGAGAACTAAGAGTAAGGTGATCAGGGAGAGTGGTGCAGTATCGCTCTTAGAAAGTCATTTTACATTTTAGATGTCCCTTGATGTTTAACCACAGCACCTCTCTATAAATTTTATTCGAGTGCCTTGCCTGAAGAATAATTACCGTATTTCTTCTAAAAATCCAGCCCTTCTAATTATTCGGCACCCTTTACCGAATGATTGAATATAGTCTCTAATTTTTCGGCAAAGGTCGTCATGCGTATATGCTATAAACAGGAATGGAATGCGCACGCAGACAGAATGTTGAATATTAACCTCTAAAAATTCGGCGAAGCTAAAGCAATATTATTATTTTCATGCCAAATTTTTAGAAGAAATACGGTAACAAGCAAATCAAAGTACCTGGGCCTCTTTCCTCAAAAATTGATTTTTAGTTCAATCATTGTAATCAGTGTCAGTTTAAGTTTAATTATTTTTCTTTCCCTTGGATATGACAAAAACTATAGGAAATTCAACAAGACGATAGAGATTCTTCAGGGAGACATCGAGGCCCTGGAGACAGACAAGAGTGAGATGGAGAAGAAGCTGGATCAGCAGGCCAGGAAGAGCATGATGCCCGACATCGCTGGTCGTCGCTATGGTAGCAGGGGGAGTCCCTTTGGCAGCCCATTCGGGAGTCCGTTCATTTCTCGCCGAGTCAGCGGTGGTGTGGCGTCGGGGGCTGGTGATGGTACAGCAGAGGGAGGTGAGGCGGCTCCAGTCTCTGGTGATCAGCTACAGGCAGCTCTCCAGAACCCTCTCCTACTAGCCAGGGTGAGAGAGATGGTGTTATTGTACAGCGTGTTGTCAGATAGCCAGACAAAACTAAAAGTTAATAGAGAGATGTACAATGTGTCTCAATTATGACACATATTTGCTCATCATGTATATAAGCTGTAGGTTTACAGTTCTAGTTTTGATTTTGTTCTTTCGTATACTTTCAGGTTGAGTCTCTGAGAAAGGCGCTTGGCTTTTCTCAGGATGAAAATTTGAAGCTCAAAGCACAAATTGCAAAGGTAGTGTGTAAGCCTGTCCATAAACCAACGAGTTTTACATGCACATGTCTTTGTGTTATTACAGGCTCAGTTGAGCTCCCTACCACCACTGAGGGTGCCCAAGAGGCTGGTGGTCAAGAGGAGGAGTGATGAGCAGCAACAGGAAGAGAAGGAGAAGGAAGGAGTGCAGAGTGAAAACCAGACTGATCAGGAGAAGAGTGTCCTCAAACGAATAGCTGCACTCATCGAAGTACTACCTCTCTCTCTCTCTCTCTCTCTCTCTCTCTCTCTCTCTCTCTCTCTCTCTCTCTCTCTCTCCTTTCCTCCCTCATTCCCTGTATCCCTATTAATTTTATCGTCCCTCTTTCATCAGGAACTCAAGGGTATGTCTCTTCCCAAAGTGATTGTAACAAATGGTCCAGCGACTGAAGGAGTTTCTTCTTCTCCACGAGAGCAGCTCTCCAATCAAATAGCCCACATCTCACAGCTGCAGCGCAAAACTGTGCAGGTACGTGTGCATGTGGATAATGTTCTTGTTTTTCAATTGTCTATCTACTTGAATATTACATGTACTTGGTTTCCATAATAATATTACCGTACCCTCGCGAAAGAGGGCCCATGGGCGGTGCACCTTACATTGGGCCAAAATTGGGGGATGGGCCGATATTCGAGGTATCAGCATCGCGTTTATACTCGAAAGAGCGCCCAGGTAAGTTACCCACGCTAGCTTCATAATTTGAGTAGTAGCAGCGGCTACAGCCATATTCAAGCATGGTTACCAATCCAGAGCAAGGGCGGTCCGATACTACACAGTGTATCGTTGAGTGCAGCCGTATTCAGTGGGCGTGGCTACTATCGCTAGCCGTGTACGATCGTTTATTTGTGCTGAAACGTGGCATAATTATAGTTAGCCAGGCTTAGTTTTACGGGTGTTTAGCACGTTACTTATCGATCTTACATAGATTACGAAGTACAGTCCAACCATTTCATGTATTTGAGCTGCGCTTTCAAGGGCAGCTACGCATGGGCGCATATTCGAGTAAACACTAGACCTTAGCAGGAAATTGAGCCCAAAGTGGGGGGTGGGCCGACATTCCGTAGTGGGCCCTCTTTCGCGAGGGTACGGTAATAAGCTTTGCATTAATTTGATTTCATTTTCCAGCTGAAGCAAGACGTTGACAGGTTATTGGCGAGCCAGTACCCTGGGGGTGTGGTCTCCACCAAGATCACCTCCTTCACATCTCCACAGTTCTCAAAGGTACACTTACCAAGATCAAGATACTCCATTTTCCCAAAACTGTACACTAGCCTCATTCCCAGGCCACTCCCAACTTTTCATGTTACTGTCATGCTAATGAATGGGAGGATTATGAAATAACTGAATCTGAAAAGTTTGATACCACATTCCTACAAGGAATGCTATTCTCTCCCCATCCACACTACACATCCTCCATGAAGTTTAAGTGTTGACAATTCAGTGATTATCTTGATGGGAAAATTGTGCTGAACGATAATTATTAGATCATACTATGTAGGCCAATAATTGAAAAAGAGCTACTCTGATGTTGTGCACTGTTGCTTTGGTAATAACTGTCACTTTCCCTGTATTTCTTTTCCCCAGGCTGTGAGTGAGAGTTCTGGTTCTGCTGTGCTGGCCGCTCGGCTGAGACTGCCGGTATCAACTACAGGTGGTGGGTGTGGCTCCACACAGCGAGTTGTGCTAAGCCCCGCCCAGTTTTCAGCACTTCATTCAGCCATCATCACCTGATTGAACTGTAATAAAAATTTTAAAATTATTAGCATTAAAGTGATTATGGACAATCTTGGTTTGTTGAGATTGTAATAAATAATTGATGATCATGAATAATTATCATTAGTAAACACCAATGGCTTATGGACTCCTAAAGGAGAAGAGGACATGTAACTAGGTACCTGGCCTGGCAAAATCACCTTTGGGATCTAAGCCCTTGCAAATCCACAGTAGGTAGTACAATCTCATGATGCTATAAACTAAGGACGCTAGAGATTAGAAGTTCCCAAGTGCAAGTTAAGATTAACATACTGGAAATACGAGTTAATCTCGATCCAATTGAGGCATTGGGCTCATTTTTTTGGGAATGCATGTATAATAATAATAATATTATGTAGCTGAACTTTTTATGAGGGGATTTTTGGCAAAAGTTATCATGGCTAAAGGTCTATAGTACTGGCACCCTCAAAATTCGGAGAAAATAATACGGCATTGATGCTTGCAATAGTAATATATACTGTTTCTTGATAATATTATACACAGTAGTGATTTTGTATTTTGACCTTGCCGTATTATGAGGTTGCAACACCTTGTACTAGTACAACATTGTAGTACTAATACTAGACAAACTGCATAAGTGCTTCATGTATTACTCACATGACATTGTGACATTAGCTTCTTTCATATATAGGCTACTGCTACGTATAATATAAAAGTGAAACTCTTATGTGATGATTGAATAATTCGTGCGTATAGTTTGTTTTACCGCTGCATACATGACATTGTAAGATATCTAATCTACAGATTTAGAAGGTTGAATAATTATTTATTACTAGGATGAGGATGGTTTTCACTGTCTTGTCATGGCTAGCCTTCTGCCACTGCATACATATAGCTCATGGAGGGCTCATCTATGTTACTCCCACCAGCCAAGTAGGTCAGCTAGCCAGATGCAGCTGTCCCCCAACCAGCAGTCAAGATGGAGCTCTCCGCTGCCTCACTGTTGAGGAGATGTGGGGGAATGGGTCAACGTCTGAAGGAGGCTGGATGCCTGTCAGTGACACTACTCTCATCTTTCTACCAGGAAGGCACGTCGTGAATTTCAGTCGTTTGATTGAGTTTAGAGACATTAGCAACATCACACTAAAGGCAGCAGAGCCTGTGATAGCCAATAATGCCAAACAAAGTGCGGAGATTTATTGTTCCAAGCCTGCTGGATTTTATTTCTTGAATGTATCTCAATTGACCATCTCGCACTTGGTGTTCACCAAGTGTGGCATTGATATATAGCGTTGGTGGGGACCTCATTAACAATACTTTTAGGATTTATGCAAACTCTTTCTTCCTCTTTGATTCCCTTGAGAGAATGGCCCTTACAGTGGCTAGCGTTACTGATCTCATCATTTCCAGTGTTACTGTGCAAAACAGTACCGGGTATGGACTGCTGATAATCAACTTATTTGGAAACTCCATTATTGAGAATTCCAGATTCGTTTTCAACAATTATTACACCTATTCATCACCACAGTGCAACAGCACAATGTCATATAAGATAACCAATCGCTATTTCATTTGTGGTGGAGCAAACATTGCAATTGATTTTGTGGATCCACCGCAATGCATCAATCAGGACAACCCTCCCGTTTATTCCCTAAATATCACCTCCACGGTAACAGCCGATGGTGTTAATCTCACCCCCTTTGCCATAGGTAGTGGTATCATTGTAGTCATGTCCCAAACTGCGTACGGTGTGCATGTCTACATGAATAATGTGACCAGCATCAATAACGCAGCTCATTTGGGGGCAAATTTAGCACTTCGAATGTACAATGTTGTTGACAATTCTTCTGTGTCCATTGCAAACAGCTTCAGTGGGTACAGCAATCCTTTATTCCGCCCTTCTGTGCTCACCATCCTCTCTGGAACTCAATTTATTGGTGGAGGTCTTTTCTTTAATTATGGTAAGAGAATCCCCTCTGGTTTCAGACCCTCATGTAAACCTAAACGAGAACACAGTTATGCCAACCTGCTGACCATCACCAATACAGAGTTTGTGGGAAATAATGCAGTATTAGGTGGAGCTATGAACATTGACTTCAGTCAAACTGACGCTAATGTTGGTGTAGCTGCTCTGATATCCGTTAAGAATTGCTCCTTCAGGAACAATATCGGTAGCCCTGGATCTGCTCTGTACATCAACCAGCTGCAACCTGTACAGAGTGTAGTACTGGCTCAATTTCTCTTCGAAAATTGTACCTTTAGAAACAATACATATCCACTTACGGAAATCCCCAATTCCTTTCAGCAATTTGAGCTGGATCTACTTAATGCAGTTCAGCTCATCTCTGTTCAGTACTCCTCATTCATTGACTGCTCATTTGAAGACAATGTTGGCTCAGCCTTGTATGGCTATGCCTCTCTGCTTCGTTTCAGTGGGAGCATTAAGTTTGTGCGAAACTCTGGTATCAATGGTGGAGGTATGTCCCTCCATGGCTCCTCTATCATGCTCCTCACTCCAAACACGACAGTCACATTCCTCAATAATTCCGCCCACTTCCGAGGAGGAGGGATGTTCATTTCCAGTCTGAACTATCGATCCTCACTGCTCTGCTTCTGGCAACTTGAATCATCCACAGTCAGCAATCAAACTCTTAGTGGTCCCGAGCTGGTTCTGCCTATAAATCGGAAAACTAGTAAGATCAATGTTGCTAAACAACTGAATATTCAAATCATATTCAGTGGCAATAGAGCTTCCAGTGCTGGGAATGCCATCTATGGAGGTGTAATTGATCGCTGCTTCTTTCTTCCGACTGTTGATGCTGTTATTGATCAAACCTCACATAGGATATTTGATCAAATGTTTACTTTTCAAGATGCAAGGAACGATACATCTTTGGTTTCTTCCCGTCCCGATCGTCTCTGTATCTGTAATCATTCACAACCAGTGTGCAATGCTAGTAATCCCAATATCACTCTTTTTCCTGGACAAAAGTATGAAGTCTATGTCATTGCAATTGGTCAACGAAACGGAACTTCACCAGGTGTTGTTCTTGGAACATTTATTCGTGATCGCTCAAAGGGAGAATCTGCGGCTCTACAGCCATCTGAGACTGCTCAGCAGGTGGGACGAAACTGCACTAAACTCAGCTACACTATCCTCTCCACACAACTGAACACTGAGCTGCAGTTACTGCTGGCTCTGGAGAACTCAAATATACAGAAAAATCCAACTGTCGTGACGATTCGCCTTCTCCCCTGCCCTCCAGGGTTCATCCTTTCCAGTGACCCCACAAGCTGCCAGTGCCACCCCTCTCTAGTGGCACGCATAGTGACTTGTGATATCACCACCGAGATGGTGCACAGGGTCCCTCCCATGTGGTTCAGCAGGAACTTAAATGATCCCGAAGATAACTTGCTCTTGCTGTTTTATTATTATCGCCCCTTAGATTATTGCATTCCAAGTGAGGTGGATGTTAACCTCTCCCAGGCTGACACACTCTGTGCATTCAATCGAGGTGGTATCATCTGTGGTGGATGTCAGTCCGGCTTCAGCCTGACACTGGGGACCAATGAGTGTGAGGTGTGCACCAACAGCTATCTAGCTCTCTTAATCCCTTTTGCCATAATGGGACTTCTATTGATCATACTCCTTCTGCTACTAAACTCGCTGACTGTCTCTGTTGGTGCCATCAATGGCCTCATCTTCTATGCCAACATCCTTCAGGTCAACAAGGGCATCTTCTTTCCTCCTGGTCACAATAATCCCATGACCACCTTTATAGCCTGGCTGAACCTTGACCTGGGGATTAAGACTTGCTTCTACGATGGTATGGACCAGTATGCAAAGACATTGCTTCAGTTTACATTTCCTGTATACCTTTGGGCACTTATAGGAATAGTCATACTGCTGGGTCATTATCTATCCTCGGTAGCTAAGCTGCTGGGAGAGAAAGCCGTACCAGTCCTCGCCACGATATTCTTGTTGTCTGTGGGCAAGCTCCAACGAGCCATTATCACTGGGATCTCCTTTGCCACAATAGAGTACTCTGACGGCAGCCACACTGCGTTATGGTTTGACGATGCCAACATTGAGTACTTAAAAGGGAAGCATGTCTATCTCTTTGTTCTCAGTCTTGCGACACAGCTGTTTATCTTGCTACCCTTTTACTTTGCTTTGCTATTTGTGACATGTCTCCAGGCTGTATCTGCTCACAGACCCTTCCACTGGGTGAATCGTAGTAAGCCTTTCCTTGATGCCTTTGTGGGTCCTTACAAAGATAAATGTCGTTATTGGACTGGATTTTTACTATTCTCTCGTGGAATTTTGTTCATTATTATCTTTGTTTTGGATCCAACATTATCTCTTCTGCTGATCTGTGCAAGCATGCAGCTGCTGTCTGTATTCACTTGGGTTGGTGGGGGTGTCTACAAACAATGGCCACTAAATGCTCTGGAATTCTCCTTCTTTGCCAACCTGGGCATCTTGTCAGCTGCCACACTGTTTGTACAGTACATTGGAGGTCGCCAAGAAGGTGCCATTTATACATCAACTACTATAGCCTTCCTGGAGTTTGTTGGTATTGTGATATTTGCTGTCTTTCAACACCTAAACTTGTACTTTAATTGGAACATCAGCCTCGACTCAATAAAAGGGAAGCTTTCTCAGTTAGTTCCTGCCTCAAGGAGGAGGGCACTGACGGACAGCATTGAGAATGTAGATGAGAAGATAAAGTTATCTTCTTCGGGGGACTACTCCAAGTTTTTAGCGGAGTCCACTGAGTTGGAGGTGGTTATCAATCGTGAAGATAGTGAATCTCTGGAAGGCACATGCAGCATCAGTGTCGAGTTGAGAGAACCACTACTGGACTATACTGATTTTTGAGTGTGATCATTGTCATAAAAATTTGTAGATAAGGCCGAACCAAAAAAATTATTTGTTTCTCGGGCATATTTTTCCTTTAATCGATGAGGGGATAAGGCTTTTTTTTTAATTGGATTTCTTTTTTTTTTTCAAACATTGAATGTACATAGAAAGTTCCGGAAAAGACATACACATTAAGAGTTAACTACAAAAGAGTCTGATATAAACACAATTCAGTCATTAAGTTATGCTCAGTTTCCTGGCAATAGTACACTGTGTTTGGCAAGCACAGTGTACACAGATATCCTCAAAACACTCACTCGAGTAGTATGGTACTACTGGGTTATTACAAGTTAAGTTCAACCTAATACTCTGGTGAAACTGCAGCTGCAGAGGATGGAGGGATGGGTGGCCAAGGATAATCACGCGCCAATTATAGTACTTACATGTGGCTATGATGATCTTTACCGGACAAAATGTACACCAAGCCCCATGCGGGGTGGAAAATCCGATGCGGGCGGGCCTGAGAAACAATTAGTATGGCCTAATAGCAGTGTGGGTGTTGAGCCCCGCCCGCGTTCAGCTTGCGCTTGCCGTTGAACAGCCTCGCCCACCGCTTCATGGTTGCATGGGGAGGCTGCTAATAAACATGATCGTTTATTAATATCAATCATTGATGGGATTTGGCAACCAGACTAAGCATACGTTAATGTATTATCATAATACATTCTCGAACACGCCCTCATAATAATTATGAGGGCGTGTTCGAGAACAAAAATGATGGCTGAACTGGAACGACAGCAGAGGCAGTGTCTACGTGCACTGCAGAATAATCGCCAACTGACACGTTTTATCGTGCAAGGAAGAGCCACTGGAAAACAGCTGGGTACTGGCTCCTATGGATCAGTGGAAGAGGTAAAAATTAATTAAATATGTACATGTATGAATATTTTGAGTTATTGAGCATCGAAGTAACTATTTTCTGATCATTCAATAGGTTGAAGTGAATGGTATGGTATGTGCTGGAAAGAAGATTCATGATGTTCTCATTGATGCTACTAATGCTGGAGTAGAAAATGTTGCTGCCAAGTACGTGCAGGAGTGCCAGCTGATGTCTGATCTTCGTCACCCCAACATCACGCTGTTCCTGGGTGTGTGTTTCCTCCCCAACTGCCAACTCCCTGTGCTGCTGATGGAGAGACTGGATGGGAATCTCGATGATCTACTGGAGACAGTCCCCAATATCCCTCTAGCGTTGAAGAGATCCATTCTGGAGGATGTGTCCAGGGGCCTTCTCTACCTGCACAAACACATTCCTCAAATCATCCACAGGGATCTGACTGCAAAGAATGTGCTGCTGACCTCCTATTTTGTGGCTAAGATCACTGATCTGGGCAACTCTCGCATTGTGAACCTACAGCCTGGCCAGCTAGCTAGGACGCTGTCTCGATTACCAGGGACACTGGTCTATATGCCTCCCGAGGCTCATTTATCATCGTCTCGCTATGGCCCCAGCCTTGACGTCTTCTCTTTTGGTCATCTGGCTCTCTTTACTCTCACACAGGTAGAGCATCAATCATTCTAGTACGGGGAAGGGAGTGGGGATGGGCTATATATATATGCCATTATATACTAGTGTGCCACGGATAGCCTTTAACAATTATTTTCTACATGAACAGGTGTTTCCTGGTGAACTCTTGGAACATAACTACCCTGACCCCAACAATCCTAAGCAGCTGTTGGCTCGTTCAGAAGTGGATCGTCGAGGAAATTACTTTGAGCATCTAGAGAGAGAGCTACACAGGGGGAGCGCAGGATACCCTTTGGTGGGTGTGGTGAGACAGTGTCTGGAGAATATCCCAGTAGAGAGGCCCACAGCTGAGCAGCTGGTGAGAGTGTTGGAGGGACTAAAGGGAGATGTAGAAGGGTCATGTGGAGAGATGATTACCATGGATGCTGCAAGGCAGGTAAAAATGGCTATCATTTTAAAGAAGAGCCTGGACAATGTTGGCAAGCTATTAGCAAATGAGGAGGAAATACAGCAACTACAACAACAGCTGGAGGTATTTTTTCATTCTACAGTGTTTATACTAAACTGACTTGTTTTGATTACAGGAAGCTGATGAACGACATGAAGCAGAGCTACGACAAAAAAATGAAATTATTCACCAAAAGGATATTCAAATGAACCAATCGCAGGTGTGCTGTGATCATTAGAGTACTGTAGCTATAATATTATTCCCGGTATCCTTGTCTTGATAGACTGATATTGGCCGACTACAAGCAGAATTCGAGCAGAGAGAACAGCAGCACAGCAGAGCAATCCAGCAGCTCAATGCTCAACTGAGGGAGAAGGATGACAGATTCAGGCAGAGAGAGGAAGAGTTTCAGATCCAGCTACGACAGAAGGATGAGGAGATTCAGCAAAGAAATGCCGATAACAGCAGACTTCAGAGAGAAATAAGAAGGTTGCAGGTTAGTGTTTATATACTCAGAAGTTTTCTGTACACTTTATTATTATACTTTTATACTCATATATTATAGCAGATATCAACGCAGCATTCTGCTATTACAAATAGGCCAATAATAAAGGTGTGTTTACTAAGGTGCTTTAAAATGTAGCATTAACGATTAATTTTATAGACACAACTGTCAGAATTGAATCACCCACTGATGCTGAAATGGAGGCAAGGGAAAGACTTGCCTTTTGAAATATATGCATATCCAAGAGTGGTGGTATTCAAGGAGAAGGTGTACATTGGAGGAGGGGATGCATCATCAAATAGCAAGGAGCAAACGATGATCGTCTATAATCCTAAACAGGACTCCTATGATACACTACCTCCGTATGCATATCGGTGGTTCTCCATGGCAGTTGTCAACAACCAACTGGTACTGGTCGGTGGGCGGGATATACAAACAGATAAGGTGACCAATAAACTGGGAGTGTGGAACGAACAGTCAAAAAAATGGACTTACCCCTTACCACCAATGACCACAGCTTGCGACTTACCCTCAGTAGTTACCCCCAACAACAGGTGGCTGGTGGTGATGGGGGGTTTTAGTGAAACTCGTCTCTCAAGAGTTGAGATCCTGGACACTGATTCAACACAATGGTACCATGCTGCGACACTACCTCAGCCACTTTCTCGTGCACTACCAGCTACCATAGGTAACATGTGTTATCTCGTGGGTGGCTATGCTGTGGGAGGTTCATCCAAAAAAGTGTTTGGTGTGTGTTTAGATGACCTCATCTCTCAAGCAGTTTCCCAACCAGCTAGTGCTCCACCCACACAATCACCGTGGCTATCACTACCTGATACACCACTAGACAATTCCACTGCCCTAGCCTTCAATGGAGCTCTACTAGCAATTGGAGGGGATTTGGGGAGAACAGCCATTTACCATTATCAACTTAGCAGCAGGAGCTGGGTCAAAGCTGGGGAGCTGCCTATTGAACGATCAGCTTGTACCTGTACAGTTCTCCCCGGTGGAGACTTATATGTAGCTGGTGGTGCTGGAACTGGGAAACAAGTGGACATAGCATCAGTGCAAGTACAGCAGCAGTGATGTGTATACGTATGTATTATTATCATGTATGTTTGTAGAGACTTTTTATAGAGTAGAAGTTTCCGTTTTAGCACATTGATCTTAACAATTATTTAAATTTCAGTAGGAGTCCTTCCTCTGTGCTCATGTTCAATGTAATGATGTTTTATAATGGTCATTGTACAGTCGATTTTTGCGAATTGCAATGTCTCGAATAGAGGAACTTTGGATACCTGGGGGCAGAGGTGAGATAGTAGCTGTTACTCTACTACAGAGCTGTTTTATGACTTGACGACCCTTTACAACATTGTGCTTGAGCATGCGCAGACGCATCAGTAGAGTGGGTGTGGTCAATAAACCACAGGCATGCTGAACACGCCGACAATGACAGACATTCTTGCGCGTGCGCATGAGTGCTTTTCAAACGATGCTATCTCTGAATACTAATGGTGCAAAACTATTAATTTTAGGCCACTCCAAATTAATTCATTGTTTCTCATCCCCCCTGAGCCAAAAAACTGATGCGGGCGGGCGGCTGGAAATGGTCGTTTAATCACAAGTTTGATGGGAAATGGTCGTCAAAACCATAAGTTCAGCAGTCTAAAAAATCGAGGCGGTATACTTTTGTATTGTGCTGGTGCTGGTGGAAATACATGCGGGCGGAAATTAAGGGGGGATGAGAAACAACTAATTGATTTGGAGTGGCCTTAATGATCTCATGCACTGTGCCACATGAATAGGTATTCTGTGATGCTTGGGCAGTAATTTTAAGCATCAAGCAATGAGTTTTGAGCATGTCGCATGCCATGGATGGAATATTACACTTTTGTAGTCTCAGAATCTCTTCATCTTTGTACAGTATACGTTAGCTAACGGTTCTGCAGTCCAATGCACTTTCTCTTGTTATGTGCTAGCTATTAGTGACATTCTGTAGCTATTAAATTTGTTATGGAAGCCGAGAAGGCCAATTTCCACACCCTCAAGTTGCTGGCCCGTTTGTTGTTCTCACCAAAGATAACATTATCCGTTTATACATCTACTAGTAGCTAATGGATACACTTTCACCACTGCTATTGTAAGCTAATGCCAGTTGGATTGTTTATCTTTAACATGTTCAATTAATCTTGGTACAAGATCTAAACAATAAACAAGAAAGATCATTTGATACAGCAGTTAATATGCATGGTTGCCATTAATTAATGTCCGTTTGAAGCAAGTTCAATTATTGTGTGAGGAGAGGAGAGAGCTAGGAATTATAACTATGATAATCACTATTATGATCCTTGAGTGGACTGCATGCTCTATCTTTTCTTCAATTGATGTTTATAAATGCAGTACATGTATATTATGATTGTATTAATTTTGAGAGTGTGCATACACTGCACTTTGTGATTGTGGTTCAGCTGCTAGGAGCCCCTTAATTAATAATTATTATAAGCGGATAAGCTAGCTAAGAGTCAAAAATGGAACTAGTAGATCTAGATGATATGTATTTGGCATAGCAGTGCTATTAACTTTGAACAACGGCCGCATTAATAGGCCTAGGGTATTCAGAAACACGAGGCCCTACCCTTGAACTAAGCTTACAATGTCATAGCAAAGTTATTTTCTTCATGTTTGTGTCACTGTGTATGCACTTTTGTTTGCAAACTTCTGCTGTTTGAGTGGGCAAGTTGACTGTAGCATTATACTTTCTATATAGGTATGCACGGATAGAAAACAAAACACTGAATCTGATGTCAGTGAGCGTGTGTATTGTTTGTAGATTGACAATAATATTATTATTCTAATAGACTAAGTATATTGAAAAAAAAAAAGCACTACATTTACACAGGATGAAACTTCGGGCTCAACTTGCAATGAGTGTGCAATGTGTAATTTTATATAATTATAAATCTATACTGAATGTCACACAGGCTATAGAGCTAAGGAATAATGTATACCGGTAATTTACATTGATACATCTCCACATTTCTCATCATGGGTACGGTAGCTATACCGTATAGCACTTGTAGCTATTTATTCCCTACAGTGAGTAGTCCAGCTATAATTATATAGGTAATTTGAATAATATGAATATGAAATCATCTAAAAAGTGCCAGAAGTATCGATCTAATTTTGCCTGTACTTAGAATTTTAACTGGATTTGTTCAACTGTTGTGTGTGTGCCATAATAATAACTTGTATATTAAAATTTCCAGGCTGCTGAACAGTAAGCAAAGTTCTGATTCTGCTGTGCTGGTTGAGATGATAATGTAAATTGTTTTGACGTACTGGTGTTATTTTAAGGTAATGCTAATGATCACCACACATACCAGATAAGTACTATTTTATGTGGACTGAAGTTGTAACGCGATGAATATCATTATCGATTAATTTGATCGGTTGACTCCAGTGAGAAAAACTCTCAGCGATTGTGAGGTAAACTATAGCATATAATATCATATACAGGCCCAACTACGTAGGAGATCTAGCTTATAAAAACCCTATTATACCGGACTGTCGATTATACACGTATCTTATTTTTTAGGATGACGATATCGATCGCGAGAGAAGTGGTCTTTGTTCTAGTTCTACTGACCTTCTGCAGCTACGCAGCTCAAGGAGGGCTCATCTACGTCACTCCATATGGAGATCGAGCCAGCTGTCCCTCGGATATCGGCGATGGAGCACGCTGCCTCACTATGGACGAAATGTGGGGAGAAACTTCAGGATCATCAAGAGGCTGGGTGCCTGTCAGTGACACTACTCTCATCTTTCTACCAGGAAGGCATGTCGTAAATTTCAGTCGTTTGATTGAGTTTAGAGACATTAGCAACATCACACTAAAGGCAGCAGAGCCTGTGATAGCCAATAATGCCAAACAAAGTGCGGAGATTTACTGTTCCAAGCCTGCTGGATTTTATTTCTTGAATGTATCTCAATTGACCATCTCGCACTTGGTGTTCATCAAGTGTGGCATTGATAGCGTTGGTGGGGACCTCATTAACAATACTTTTAGGATTTATGCAAACTCTTTCTTCCTCTTTGATTCCCTTGAGAGAATGGCCCTTACAGTGGCTAGTGTTACTGATCTCATCATTTCCAGTGTTACGGTGCAAAACAGTACCGGGTATGGACTGCTGATAATCAACTTATTTGGAAACTCCATTATTGAGAATTCCAAGTTTGTTTTTAACAATTATTATACAACATTGTGCAATGGCATATTTGATTCAGCCGATAGCTTCTATATCTGTGCGGGTGCAAACATTGCAATTGGTTTTGTGGATCCACCGCAATGCATTGACCAGGACAACCCTCCCATTTATTCTCTAAATATCACCTCCACAGTAACAGCCGATGGTATTAATCTCACCCCCTTTGCCATAGGAAGTGGTATAGTCATAGTCATGTCCCAGACTGCATACGGAATGCATGTCTATATGGATCATGTGACAAGTGTTAATAATGTGGCTCGCAATGGAGCAAACCTGGCATTTCTGATCTATGGTGTTGTCGACAATTCTTCCGTGTCCATTGCAAACAGCTTCAGTGGGTACAGCAATCCTCTATTCCGTCCGTCAGTGCTCACCATCCTCTCTGGAACTCAATTTGTTGGTGGGGGCTTTCTCTTCAACTATGGTGGGAGACTCCCCTCTGGTTTCAGACCCTCATGCACACCTAAACGAGAACACTATCATGCTGACCTACTGACCATCACAGATACAGAGTTTGTGGGAAATAATGCGATACTAGGTGGAGCTATGAACATTGATTTCCGTCAAAGTAATGCTGATGTTGGTGTAGTTGCTCTGATATCCGTTAAGAATTGCTCTTTCAGGGACAATATCGGTAGCCCTGGATCTGCTCTGTACATCAACCAGCTGCAACCTGTACAGAGTGTAGTACTGGCTCAATTTCTCTTCGAAAATTGTACCTTTAGAAACAATACATATCCACTTACGGAAATCCCCAATTCCTTTCAGCAATTTGAGCTGGATCTACTTAATGCAGTTCAGCTCATCTCTGTTCAGTACTCCTCATTCATTGACTGCTCATTTGAAGACAATGTTGGCTCAGCCTTGTATGGCTATGCCTCTCTGCTTCGTTTCAGTGGGAGCATTAAGTTTGTGCGAAACTCTGGTATCAATGGTGGAGGTATGTCCCTCCATGGCTCCTCTATCATGCTCCTCACTCCAAACACGACAGTCACATTCCTCAATAATTCCGCCCACTTCCGAGGAGGAGGGATGTTCATTTCCAGCGAAAACTACCGTACCTCACTGCTCTGCTTCTGGCAACTTAAATCGTCTGAAGTAAGCAATCAAACTGTTGATCCTGAACTGGTTCTACCTATAAATCGAACTACTGATGATCTTAATGTTGCTGAGGAATTGAATATTCAGGTTATGTTCAGTGGCAATAGAGCATCTAGTGCTGGAAATGCCATTTATGGAGGTGTGGTTGATCGCTGCTTTTTTCTCCCGACCACAAACATCATCATTGCTCGACGTTCTAGTCGGATATTTGACCAAATATTTACATTTCAAGGTTCAGAGAATGATACATCTTTGATTTCTTCTGATCCTAGTCGTATCTGCATCTGTAACCACTCAAAGCCAATGTGTGAAGCTAGTAATCCTAATGTTACTCTCTTCCCTGGACAAATGTATGAAATCTATGCTTTAGCAGTTGGTCAACGAAATGGATATTCACCAGGTGTTGTGTTTGGGGGATTTCTTCGTAATCGTTCAAAGGGAATTGAACCTGCGGCTCTACAGCCCTCTGAGACTGCTCAGCAGGTGGGACAAAACTGCACTAAACTCAGCTACACCATCCTCTCCACACAGCTGAACACTGAGCTGCAGTTACTGCTGGCTCTGGAGAACTCAAATGTACAGAGAAATCCAACAATCGTGACGATTCACCTTCTCCCCTGCCCTCCAGGGTTCATCCTTTCCAGTGACCCTCCAAGCTGCCAGTGCCACCCCTCTCTCGCAAAGCGTGCGATAACTTGTGATATCACCACTGAAACTGTGCGCAGGACCCCTCCCAGGTGGTTCAGTATGGACTTTGATGATCCCGAGCATAACTCTCTCCTTGCATATGACTACTGCCCCTTTGATTATTGCATTCCAGATGAAGTAGACGCAAACCTCTCCCAGGCTGACACACTCTGTGCATTCAATCGAGGTGGTATCATCTGTGGTGGATGTCAGTCCGGCTTCAGCCTGACACTGGGGACCAATGAGTGTGATGTGTGCACCAACAGCTATCTAGCTCTCTTAATCCCATTTGCCATAATGGGACTTCTATTGATCATACTCCTTCTGCTACTAAACTCGCTGACCGTCTCTGTTGGTGCCATCAATGGCCTCATCTTCTATGCCAACATCCTTCAGGTCAACAAGGGCATCTTCTTTCCTCCTGGTCACAATAATCCCATGACCACCTTTATAGCCTGGCTCAACCTTGATCTGGGTATTAAAACTTGCTTCTATGATGGTATGGACGAGTACACCAAAACGTATCTCCAGTTTGCCTTCCCTGTATATCTTTGGATACTGATTGGAATTATCATTTTACTAGGCCACTATCTATCCTCGGTAGCCAAATTGTTGGGAGATAAAGCTGTACCCGTCCTAGCCACAGTTTTCTTGCTGTCTGTAGCCAAGCTCCTGCGAACCATCATCATCGGTCTCTCCTATGCCACCTTAGAACACTCTGACGGCCGCCAAACTATAGTGTGGTATTATGACGCAAACATCGAGTACTTGAAGGGAAAGCACATCTATCTCTTCATCCTCAGCCTTGCAGCACTTCTGTTTATCATGCTGCCGTTTATTTTTGGTTTGCTATTTGTGACGTGTCTCCAGGCGCTCTCTGCTCACAGGCTGTTCCACTGGGTGAATCGCAGTAAGCCCCTGATTGATGCTTACGTTGGCCCCTACAAAGACAAGCATCGCTACTGGACTGGATTCCTTCTCTTTACTCGTGGTATTATTTTGATTATTCTCACAGTTGTGGATCCAAGAGTCACCCTGCTAGTCATCACTGTGAGCATGCAGCTGCTGTCTGTATTCACTTGGGTTGGTGGGGGTGTCTACAAACAATGGCCACTCAATGCTCTGGAATTCTCCTTCTTTGCCAACCTGGGCATCTTGTCAGCTGCCACGCTGTTTGTACAGTACAATGGAGGTCACCAAGAGGGTGCCATTTATACATCAACCACTATAGCTTTTCTGGAGTTTGTTGGTATTGTAACGTACGCTGTCATTTTACAACTGAACTCTTACTTCAAGCAGAAGATGTGCAGCCTCGACTCAATAAAAGAGAAGCTTTCTCAGTTAGTTCCTGCCTCAAGGAAGAGAGCATTAACAGACAGCAGTGAGAACTTGGATGAGAAGATGATGAACGTGTCCCCTTCAAGAAAGTTCTTTTTGGCGGAGTCCACTGATTTGGAGGTGGTCATGAATCGTGGGGACAGCAACTCCTTGGAGGGTTCATGCACTGTCACTATGGAGCTGAGAGAACCATTACTAGAATCAGGACACCATACTGTGTGAATTATAATATTGTATTTATTAACAGTACATTGCCACTCCAAATGATGCGGGTGGGTGGCTGGAAATGGTCGTTTCATCACAAGTTTGATGGGAAATGGTCGTCAAAACCATAAGTTCGGAAATCAGGTGTTCGTACTGTGCAGGTGCTGATACATGCGCAAGGGGGGATGAGAAACAACTAATAGATTTGGCCTATAAGATGAACCCCATTGATGCGTGGGTGTAGGAGGTGAGCCCCACCTTGCTTGTGTACTCTGAACCATGCAGCAAAAGATACAATGTTATGCCTCAATAATTGCACGAGGCTTTGCATAGCAATCACCTTTGTGCATAATTTGAGGTTCTTGCAATTAAACGTACTAAGCACGTGACCAGGTATCATAAACAGTGGTAAACTTTAAAAGTTCAACTTTGAAGTTCAGCTAGTATATGAAGTTAAAGTAGCTACTGAGAAGTTTTACTTTAATTTCCTGTAGGGTTCTTGACGAAATATCCGAAGTATTAGGAGAACGATCATCTGTTACAGCAGAAGATGTTGAGCAATTACATTACATATTTTGGATCGAATTTTGCTACTATACTATATATGTTCACTGTACGTTTAATAGCGAGGAGTCAACCCAATCCTCTGAAGTGAAGGCTGATGATTTACATCACCCTAGTAATCTGGTGCAATAGGATTGACTCAGTGGTACAATAATAATATGGCATTGAGGCAGCAAATTTAATGATTATTTAATATCTACTGTTCAGCTGTTTACAGTACATTAATTATATTATTACTTTTATGGGCTATGGATGAGACTGAATAATAACAGCCAGCAATAGATTTGCATATGTACCATGTTGCAATTGTGAACACTGAATTGGACTCAATGGCAATCAACACGCATACACACATTGAACTGTAAGATGAACGCACAAACAATAGACAGATACAATGTATATAAAGTATAGGTGATGTGCAAACAAAGAGACTTGTTGCAGAGGGCACTTAGAACAATAGATCCAGGTGTGAACGGATTGTTACGACGCAAATGCGATCTAACGCAAATGCGATCTATCAACACTTAGAAAATTCGACAGGGAAAAAAAAAGGAAGAAGTCGAAGTGTACGGCAAGATTCGAACCCGCTCCATTCCGTCCCATACATAAGAGCCCAACCACTCGGCCACCACCGTTGTTGCTGCCGACAGCCGTTATTTCAACTATTTTATAGACAAACCCTACACAACCCAGCCCCTCCCACACTAACCCTGCTAATCATTCACAACCCAGCTCCAGACCTCCCAGCCCCTCCAGTCCACGTATACGCAAACCCTAGAGACTAACCCCGCTAACCATTCGCAACCCATCCCCAGACCTCCCAGCCCCTCCCACACTAACCATTCGCAAGCCATCCCCTGACCTCCCAGCCCCTCCCATCCATATCGTCCGGCGATCGCGGCGGCGTACGTACCTACCGGCGTATCGCGAACGGGTCGGGATCGCATTTGCGTCGTAACACGCATCAAGTAAAAATCAAAATTTCGTGACACTTCGATAAATTATATGGGAAATGGTCTAAATAACAATAAAACCGTTATGATCTGACATTCTAATTATTGACGCTAACGAATAGGGTCTTACCTCTTGCAGAGGTTGGTTAGTGCACAGAGGGAGCACTGAAGTGTTCCATGGCTACAGTATATTGATCTCTCCCTTCCTCCCCCCCAGGTAGTTGGCCACTGTTGTCAGTGCCGGGAGCTCAACAACCAGGCCAGGGCTAGGGAGGACTTTGGTTCATTCTGTATGTCTCAGTTCCTTTGATGACATCATTATTATGTAATAATAATGATATTATAATTATTATGATTATGAGTACATTTACAGTAATAATATTGTGATTCCAGTGATGACAGTGATTACAGTCGGATAGCAGTGTTTTCAGTGATGCCAGTGTTTCCAGTGATTACAGTGATGATAGTGGTATTTAGATCCTACTTGTAACAAATACTGTGATCTGATTGGTTAAACTGAAGTATCTATCCTTCATAGAAAATCATGTAAGCTCTGCAGAAAATCATGTAAAATTTCTTGCCTATGGTTAGGGTTGTTGCTATTCAGCAGTTTATGTGTCTAGATTTTGGGCATTGTTGCTAGGATCTAAACATGTTAGACACTGCTTAGTCGGTTTCTACGTGATTTAGAAGACCTCAGGGCTCAGTAGAACCCTCGCTTCGCTCGGGATTCTACACAGAGCCTTTCGGTCTTCTAAATCACGTAGAAACCTCCTAAACAGTGTCTAACTATTATATAGCAGTGTTTCCAGTGATGACAGTGATTACAGTGATGACAGTGACAGCAGTGTTTCCAGTGATGACAGTGATGCCAGTGTTTCTTGGTGTTTCCAGTGATTACAGTGATGGCAGTGTTTACAGTGAAGACAGTGATTACAGTGATGACAGTGATAGCAGTGTTTCCGGTGATTACAGTACTAGTGATGGCAGTGAATACATGATGACAGTGATAGTAGTGTTTCCAGTGATGCCAGTGTTTCTGGGTGTTTCGAGTGATATGGCAGTGTTTCCAGTGAAGACAATGATGGCAGTGATTATAGTGACGACAGTGATTACAGTGGTGGCAGTGTTTCCAGTGATTACCACAATGGCAGTGTTTGTTTTTAATGATGGCAGCGTTTCCAGTGATGGGAGTGTTTCCAGTTGACTACAGTGATGGCAGCGTTTCCAGCGTTGCCATTAATAATAAATAGTATTTCCAGTGATGCTAGTGTTTAAATTGAAGCCAGTATTTCTAGTGATGGCAGTGTTGCAGTGATAGAAATTAATGTTTGAGTGGTGATAATATAGTGCTTCACAGTGATGGCAATGACACATGGCAATCATACTTAATACAATTATTTTGCTGCTAGATATTAGTTCGAAATTTGAAGCCCAATAGGAAACACTGCCATCACTGTCATCGATATCACTGCTAACATTGGCATCACTATCATCACTAAAAACACTCCCATCACTATCATCACTGGAATACTGCCATCACTGTAATCACTGGAAACACTGCCATCACTGGAAACACTGACATCACCAGAAACACCGTGGCATCACTGTCATCCGTATCTATGTCATGATCATCACTGGAAACACTGGCATCACTGGAAACACTGCCATCATTGGAAGCACTCATCACTATCATCACCAGAAACTCTGTACTATAATAATTATTCACAAGAAAGGGGACAAAAATAACCCTAACAATTACAGAGGAATCACTCTACTCCCAGTACTAAGCAAGATATTCACAGCAATTATCCGAGACAGACTATAATATTTTATTATAATTGAAGCCAACGGTAAATTAAATGAAGCTCAATTTGGCTTCAGAGGTGGAAGAAGGACAACAGATCCAATTTTTATACTCTCAACAGCAATACAGGCTTTTAAAAGAGACGCAAACCGCTATATGCTTGCTTCGTAGACTTTGCCAAGCTTTTGACTCAGATAAACACAATCTACTCTGGAACAAACTCGCAGATAATTAAGGGAGTCAGTACTAAGATCTTAAACTTACTCCAATCCATGTATGGAAAAGCCTCCTGCCGAGTCACAGCAAATAACACTCTCTTGTCTTCCTTCCCATGCCGAAAAGGAGTGAAACAAGGTTGCAACCTAAGTCCTCTACTTTTTAGCCTGTACATCAGTGACTTGGAATCTTACCTTGAAACAAACATTGCAGGAAAGGTAGCATTGGAAAACCTGAAAATCCAGTTGCTGTTGTTTGCAGACGATCTAGTGCTGCTAGCAGACTCTGAACAAGGGCTATAACACTCCATGAACAGGTTAGATGAGTTTTGCAGCACATGGGACATGAAAATGAACATACAGAAAACGAATGTAGTAATATTCAACAAATCCAGGAATCATGCAGTCAACGCCCTTTTTCAAAATAGGTGAAGATACAATCAAGTACAACTCCAACTATAAATACCTTGGGATAACTCTAAGAGAAAATGGCTCCAATAAGTTAGCCATTACCACATTGGCTAATCAAACCAGTAAGACCCTTTTTGCACTAATGCGGGGAGCCTCCAAACTGCATGTCATTTCCAAAACCAAGCCTACTTTGTCACTTGTTCGATACCCTTGTCAAGCCGGTTGCATGCGGAGTATGGCAGCGAAATCTGGGGACATGCACATGCTGAAGAACTGGAGATCATACATATAGAAAATTCTGCAAGTTTGCACTAGGTCTTCCAAGAACCACAACAAATCTGGCATGCTATGGCGAACTGGGTGACGGTCGATATCCTCTCGTGATAAGATGAAAAGTGCAAATGATCAAGTTTTGGCTGAGAGTCCACAGCGACTGGACCGTCTCACCCGTGACTAGTGAAAGATGCTTGCAGTCTGCCCACAAAGAGCTCACTCCCATGGGCAAACTTCATCAAACAAATCCTGGACAGTACAGGCTTCTCCTATATCTGGTTGAACCCAGCTAGCTATTGTGGACCCCCAACAGATATGTACGGAACTAGCAGAGAGACTCACAGACCAGTACAAATAAAATTGGCAATCCGAACTCAGAGAGACAACAGGGAAGCTAAGAACCTACAAACTAATCAAAAAAGAATTCAAAAACGAGAGCTATCTAGAACTACCACCACATATGAGAGTACCCGTCGCAAGACTAAGAACAAGCACACATGCCCTTAGGATCGAAATTGGTAGATATAACCTGCCAACACCAATCCCAGCTGAGGAACGCTACTGTTGGTTCTGCCAAAACAGCCTAGTGGAAGATGAATGTCATTTCCTTTTTGACTGTAACCTGTATGACACAATGCAAGAGAAAAGTGCACTTCTGAATTATTCCTCACTCCTCAACCCCACCTTCCCCCACCTAAACAACGGGGATAAATGGAGATTCATCTCTGAGTCAGCAGCAACTGATACGCATCTAACATACATTTTTAGCAAATATGTGTCATGTGCTTTTGAACATCGCAGAAGTATTGTTTCATCACTATAAATAGCTAATTGTACTATGACATTGTGACTAATGGGCTTCCTGGCCTTTATTGTCATTAAAATTATTATTATTATTATTATTATTATTAAATTATGGCCAATAATTATGCGTAATAATGATGTCATCAAAGGAACCGATACATACAGGACTTTACTCTCTACAGAGCAATGCTCAGAAACACCCGCAAGTCAGAGGAGAGATTCCAAGACAAGTCACACATCGTCTTCCTACTGCAAGAGCCTGACCTTTGCTATCTCGTGGTGAATATCTGGGGAGGTCAGAGTTCACTGAGCACGGTGAGGGACGTGTTTAAACTGACTCTGTCTCGCTGGGAGAAGAAGGAGCACTGGTCACCATGGAACTGCATGCATACTGCAAGGATGAGGCTTAAGGCACACTCCCAGACATGGTTGAGCAAATGAAGGGTAAAGTACAGGAGCTGCCCCTTCCCAGACCAAAGGAGAGGGAGATCATGGCTAGAGTTAGAACTGACACTCACGAATAAAACTCCTTAGAGCAACAACAGCAGCAGATAGTGGCAGCGTGACAGGAAGATGTGTACATATACCGTATACATAGAAAGTTTCAGTTAGAAAATTTCTCTGGAAATTTTCGCTAGGAGAAAATTTTGCTACCTGCTCTCATTGGCAAAAATGTTTATCAATCTTTATGCTGTGGTAAGGATTGCATAGATGATATTATAGCGAAAAATTTTTCCACAAACTTTTTCTGTAATACAAAAGGTAGCTGGGTTTGGCGAATTTTTCACGTATACGGGTATCTAAATATTTTCACACAATCATAATAAATATAAACTATTGCTTGCTTCTGTATTTTTATTGCGCTCCATCCCTCATCCCTTGTCTCTTTCTGCCACGATCCCAGCTCGCTGGCTTTGTGGAAGCTGCTAGTCAGAGAGAACCCACCAAATCCAAAGCCTTTCTTCTTCCCTCTGCCGCTGCGGTGTGACATAGCTACTGAATCATTTTTGCTTCTCCTCAATGTCTCTAGAAGTTCCCTCCTGTCCTTCCTTCCTGAGAGCATTGATCAGACTCCTCCATGTTGGCTCTCCACTGGCCACCATGACATAGTCCTCTCTCCTCAGCCAGGCAGCCGCTGTCTCTGAAGGAACATCCTTCATCTTGTCCAGAGTATCGTAAGCGAGGCCGAGAGCTCCACCCACATAGCGGATCTGACGGTCATCCAATTTTCGGAGGTAGCTAGCAACTTTGTAGTGAGCACTGAGATCTGCACATATACCATACATGCATCACATGTTCCTAATCCTAACCATCAACCACGTACAAATTCTTTTGGTTTCAACTCACCAAGTTTTGTATCCAGGCCACTGGCCATGGTGGATGGACCAGCCTCGAATTTACTTCGCTTCTTGCGAGGGGGACCAGGTTCTGCACGATGAAGGAAGTACTGATGCAATTGATGCATGATAGAGTAGTTTATGTTATATTTGAGCTATACCAGCAAAGGATAAATATCCAGATGTCTGTGGAGCTTGAGAATCAGGATCTATTATTAATAAGCACATAAAATTAATGCACCCATCACTAGCTAGCTCCTTGTTACCATTAACAGGTAGCTCTAGAGTAAAAAAGTTGTATGGCCGTCTTGCCCCTTGCAAGAGAACTCGATGACTAAGGATAGGAATCTTCTTTCTCCTTCCAGAGACCTCGGCCTTCAGCTGGCAGCATGGAGTCAACTTGCCCTCTCTAAAGTTGTCCACCTGCTTCTTGGTCACCTGAGGTTTGAGATAGTAAGGGAAGTTATTGCTACGCTTGAGTGGATGCCTTACCACAGGTGAAATCAGTGGTGTGATCTTCCAGCCCTTGATTATGGTGCCCTCTTCTGGAATATCTACAGTAATGCTGTCTTCTTCAAACTCCACAAGGTGTTCAACACCAAGAACAGCTCCTTTCTTCTCATACCAATCTCTAACCACCTGTAAAAGAACACTACATCCTCAACATGAAGATTTTAATCATTAAATCTTACAGTGAGATGTGCATCAATATTCCAGGTAACTACGTAATGAATTTTGCAAGGATTAGGTTGTCCAAGATAGAAGAGTTGTGAACAGTATTCCCTATCCTCTGACTCCTCTTGTGTTACTCCCACCCCAGAGAAACTGTTCAGTTCAATGACTCCATAGGAGCTGTGGCTGGTGAAGTTACCCCCCGGCAGCTGTTTGAAGGTGTAGGGGAGCTGTTTCTGACTGCAAACAGCTCGAACAAAGCTTAATTCAAGATTAGTAACATTCTCTGACTTAGCACAGTGCTGAATTTCCACTATGATTGGTTTAGTGAACTTGCAAACATGTTCACAGCGCAGCCAGAAGATGGCACTGACCAGATGGGAGTTCTCAGAGAACTCATACTGGCCAGCTAGAGAGGCCTTGATGTTGACAGTGCACTGCTCCATGCCTGCCGGCAGACAGCCCTTAGGAATGTTGAGCCTCAGGCCATAGCCAGGCCATATAATTTGCTTACCATGAGAAGAGTAGACTACCACAGTCATTTCTCCACACACTTCTATACCACGCAAGTTCCAGGTGGCTGTGGACATGTAGCTAGCTCCACAAACTATTGCAGTGATAGAATGAGATGACATACCAGTAGTGGGTTGAGCAGACGTTGTCTTAGCTTTGGTCATTGGGACAGCTTCTTCCTTGATCTCCCTCTTCACTGAAACTCCTTCAAGAGTAAGTGATTTCTCTTTGGCCTCTATCTTCACGCCAGGAAGGAGAGCAACTGGCTTCTCCTCGTGCAAGAACAGTTTAGTGTCTCTCTGATCATCTTTTATGAGCATACACACATAATATTTATACACATACATCGAAAAAGCAAGCAGAGGCTATTATTGGTACAATAGACAATCATACAGTGTACCTTCCTTCTTCACCCTCTTCATTGAAAGGAGAGCTTCTTCAAGAGTCAGTGGTTCCTCTTTGAACTCTGTCTTCACACCAGAAAGGAGAGCAAATGGCTTCTCTTCATGTACAAACAGTTTAGTGTCTCTCTGGTCATCTTCTACAAGAACACACATACATTATGCGTACATACACACCAAACAAGCAAGCAGCTGCAGAGGCTATTGTTGCTACAATATTAATGGATATACCTTCCGTAAAAAGTATATGCTCGAGATTATCAATCCTCTGCTGTTGTGTAGTCATTTGCTGCTTCAACTGAAAAATCATATCATCTCTCAACTGTATCTGCTCATCCACTTCTTCATCTCCTAGAACACAGTACACACGCACATGCAATGAGAGTAGCTACAGCTGACACTATCCCCCCAGCTCACTTTGTTTTCCTCTAGTAGGGGAGAGCTCCTCTGTTGCTCTGACAGTGAGGTTAATAGATGTACCTTCCTCCTTGATTGGTGTTTGTGATAGTTCATTAATTATATGCTCAAGATCGGCAATCCTCTGCTGTTGTGTAGTCATTTGCTGCTTCAACTGAAAAATTACGTCATCTCTCAACCGTATCTGCTCATCCACTTGTTTACCTCCTAGAATACAGCACACACACATGCAATGAGAGTAGCTACAGCTGACACTATCCCCCCTGCTCACCTTGTTTTCTTTTAGTAGGGGAGAGCTCCTCTGTTGATCCAGCACTGAGGTAATTCTCCATCCTCTGAGCTAGCTCATCCTGGTGGAGGAGACGAACAATCAGGAGAAGACTTCGCCATGATGGAGATAACCATACTACGGCACTTATCCAATAGCTTAATACTCCATTCAGATCAAGGTTCATGGTCATTAATACTGGCAGACCGGTACCAAGGATATTCTGAATGTGGCGAGTGTAGTCACTCAGTGTTGTCATCACTGGGATACCAGCAGTTGATTCCAGTAAAGACACAGCTCTCAGGGTAAATGAACTTTCTGGATCAAAAGGCGTTACTGCAATGTGAATGAGGTTAATCACAATCTTATTTCTTATACAAGCATAATAATATGAGCATGTATAACCATGGGGGGTGAAGTATTACAAGCGCTCACTCGCCCATGTACCAGGTCAATATAGCAGCACTTACCTGGGACATTATAATTAATTACCCCGCGCGCATGCGCAAGGGGTAATGTGATCGGTTTTGTCTGTCGTCTGTCTGTCGTCTGTCTGTCTGTCGTTAGCACAAAAATCGCCAGATCTGGAGATCTAGGCATCTGAGCTACTCGTAAATATAACTTACCCGTCGATGTCATCGAAAAACTGGCTTCATTATGCTTCGAATCGTTTGGCAAGGTCTATGAGCGTCGCAAATACTGTATTTTGTTGACCACGCCTATCAACACTACCCACCATGTGCTTTCTGCTCATGCGCACAACCTGGCACAATATATAGGTAAAGGTCGGCAACACCCTACAGGTGGCATGCATATAGCTAGCTAGCCAAAGAGTTCGAGATCGACGCTGCAGCGCGCGGGGTATGTGCTCTATAGAGCTCTAGTTATATTATGGGCTACCTAATATTATAATGTGTAGGTAGCACTATGGCTATAAGATAATCTTACATGTGAGTCTAGATTGGAATGCTGTCCCTTTACTCACAATCATCAACTCATTGGAGGGGAGAGGCACAGCACAGAGATGGAAATTAATTGGTATCAATGAGATAGGAGTATCTCCCATGTGTACCCAGGACTGGGTGAGGGAGGAGTAGGCATAGAGAGATCGAGTGGAGGTGGTATCAGTTTCTCCTCCAACTACAACAAGCCTGTTTCCAAATACAGCTGGACAACAACATCCACTAGGAGCATCGGTCAGTCTCTTCCACGGAGATGACGGCTGTGAGGTCTCACTGGGTTGACAGCTGGCTAGGAGCGAGTCCAGGGAGGCAGAAAAAACATAGGTCTTTGGCAGTGGTTCATGCAGCATTCTTCCCATCAGATACAAGTGACCATTGAAGACTGTGGACTTTACAGAATCCAGCCTCTGAGGTGGATGTTGTGTGCTTGCCCAGTGATGACCATTGTACACATAAATTTTGTTGCCATCAGTAATCACCAGGAGATGGTCTCCATGACTCATAGCAGATGCATAAGTGCATAGTGTTGGTATAGGAGGAAGAGTTTCCTGCCACTGACCATCTTCACTCAATGTCCACAGTTTATTAGTGGGTTCTCCAATAACATACTCACCAACATACTTCATCCCTCCGACTAGTACCAGCTGGGACTGGTAGATGGTGAGGCCAAATGAACAGACTGGAGTATCCAGTGTAGTCCATTCATCAGTAGCTGGGGTGTAGATATAGAGCCTGGACCAATCTCTTCTACTTCCTGATGTCCATCCTCCCCCCATATAGACCTTGTCCTTCAGCCACACTGCATGGGCATTACCAATATTCACAGGTAGTCCCCTACATTCCCTCCACTCCAGTGAAGCTAAAGGGTGGAGGATATCAACCTGGACAACACAATCATCATTAAAATCACATGGCTAGTGCGAGTTACAAAACGTACAGCTCTATCCATGCTCTGCTCCCCTTCAAAGATAGCGTGATAATACAAGAGCTCTGTAGAGCACTTTACCAGTAGTAAAAGAGTGGGTGTGGTCGATAAACCACAGGCATGCTGAACAGGAAATGCACGGTGAACGATTCGAAGCACGTAGTATCACGTGCTCAATATTTTTCCTTGAAGCTTGCACCATTGTATTCAGCATAGGCAGAGCTACATGTATCTATCTATCTATGCTATCTAATTATCTATGAAGAATTCTGGAGGTCCCTTTTCTCAGAGCAAGTCACATAAAATTAATGATGCAGGGTTTCATCTAACGACAAAAATTTGGGGTGGAAGCGCGATAAATGAGTGGGCGTATTTAGCACACAAAGTTCCTTGAGACGTATTTTAGGAGAATTCCTCCAGATTGTTTCGGGTAATTTTTGATCAACCACAAATACTAGTGATTTGATTTGATGACTTGTTGTGATATTATGATGCTAATTTAATTAAAGTCAAATTTTTAGGGGGGGGGAAGCTATAGGGAGTTTGGAGGGGAAGCTTCCCCCCCCCCCCCACTGGATGAAACCCTGATATGCATGCATGCATGCCGTACTTAGGCTCTTAATTGGAAGGAGTGTCACACTCTGAGTCATTGTGCATGTTGGATATCCCTTAACTACTAATTATTTATGGCAGATACTGGTATTAGATAGCTCAGCACTGGTAATTACCCCGCGCGCATGCGCAAGGGGTAAGCTCTGTCGTCGTTTGTCGTTATCGTCGGCACGAAAATCGGCAGATCTCGCGTTCTAGGCATCTGTGCGAGCTGTAAGCAGAGTAGGGTTGGCATATTTCGGACAGCTAAGAAAAGACAGCGTTATATCACAGGCAAACGAGCAGCACTAGATCGCGAGTATGCAACCACAGATGTTGATGCGTGGGTGTAGGTGGTGAGCCCCACCCTTGGGCGTGTACCCTCAACTCAGGGTGCGCGTTTGTTAGAGTGAATCTGTGAGGGCGATGGCTGTTGAGTCAGCTAGCAAAGACCTCGTATTCAGCTTCCCAGAGTGGCAGGTGGGTTATTGTATATCTAGAACGAAAGGGAACAGTATAATCAGCGTGCAACCCCCTGTCTCTCTCTTTCTCTGCAGGTGAACACTTTCTCTGTGGACTGTACTGGTAGGAGAGCAGTCTTAGCTGTGTAAGTGCTAGTATAGGCTTAGCCATTTCTCTTTTGGGGAGTGTAACATCTCCAGGCTTCTCCCATTTTTTTTAAGTATGATGTGCTATATTAAAATAATTAATTATAGATATGTGAGTGGGATTGGAAATAGGTGGTTAGTGCTATAAAGTTACCACTGGTACGGCTGTATACAATCGGTGGACTGGACTACTGGACTGATAGATTTTCATTCGAAAATACACGGAGATGCTCCATGTTACCCAAAGTACCACTGTGGTTGATTAGCATGCTGGGTAACACGATCTTCGAAGCTTCTAGCCTACACTGCTGATTAGCATGCTGGGTAACACGATCTTCGAAGCTTCTAGCCTACACTGCTAGAGCGCCGACTATTCAATAAGTGTGACGATCTTTACCATGTTATGTTCAGAGGTATGGACTGGAGGTGGGGGAACAAAAACGAGGACAGACTGCAGTACTACCATAGATGGCATGCATGCATAAGGTTCAGATTATCACAATAAAAAAGATGTCTTCTAAATACCCCTGCATGGCCCAGTACCTATCACTCAGGAAATTACGTACTAGGGTCTATATCTGTATCTAAGCCACCTAGCCTAAGCTACACCAGATAGGCGTCAGTGTATTGGATTGTGATACCTAGATTCTCTGTCACATTATCTACCAATACACATAATAAGCTACACATATGATAGGATAGCTGCTCAAATAAGGTAGCTTGCCCAAAGTTTCAAGTCTGTGCCAGGGCCACCCAGCATACTGCACGAAGTTGAGGGAGGAGGGAGATCTGGTGACAAGGCTGATACAGCTACTGGTACCAGCAAATAAACCGTTTCAGTTGAGGCTGAAGCCACTAAACGTACAATAACTTGAAACTCAGTCTCATTTTTGCCTGTGCTTTGAGCCACGATAGTGGGCGTGGTTGATAGGTGGGGGCAGTAAAACCAAGACATTTCTACAGTTGGAGCTATTTCCCTCCATTGCACCTCATTATAGAGCCTCTAAATGTGCGTTTTAAATGAAAATTTATCAGTCCAGTAGTCCAGTCCACTAGTCCAGTCCACCAGTCCAGTCCACCGATTGTATACAGCCCACTGGTACTATGACATTTTGACTTCATAATATTTGCAGTCAGAAATGGATGGCAGTGGTGAGTTTGGAGACTGACCAGGATTCAGAAGGGTTCAGTGAACCGACAGCACTGAGAAAGCTAGCCAGGCAGAACAAGTATGAGATCAAGGCAGTGGCATGGTGTCCACACCCTGCAAGACAGTCACTACTGGCCTCTGCTGTGAGTAGCTGCTCTCTCTCTCTCCCCCCCCCCCCTCTCTCTTTCTCTCTCTCTCTCTCCCTCCCTCTCTGTACACTTCCAGTATTGATGTACTATACACTGTTGTTGGTGTATACAGTGCCAGCAGAAGGTTGAGATATGGGATGTGAAGGCTGAGCGTCACCCTCAACTGCTCTCCATCAAAGCCCACACCAGGCCTGTCAGGTGAGTGAGTGAGTGCATACTCATCATCAAGAGCTTATAGACTCCTATAAGCCCTTGTCGTTGTGCATTGTGCTCTCAGGATGTGTATGTACCTCATAAATGATTATATGTTACATTGTGTGATGTACATGTAGTGATGTTGGCTGGTCCATTGTCAATCCTCATCTCCTGGCATCGTGTGCAACTGATTCATTTGTTCAAATCTGGGACACCAGGTCAGTTTGTCCGTCGGTAGCAACTGAATGATTTTGCTCAAGTCTACAATTACATGTACTTCTTGTTGTGTGCATTTATTTACATGTACTACACCTATAGAGACACCAAAAGACCTAAAACCTCCTTCAAAGCTGTCGGTGAGTTATCCAGAAAGTATTCATTTATTTTGTAGTACGTTTCATCAATACCTACATGCACATGTATTTACCAGTTATTAATACTCGCTCCTTGTTAATGTTGTCAGTGATAACTTAGCTGTACTCGGTATTCATCCCTTTAGCTGGTGCCTCTCTGGTGCAGTGGAACAGACTGAATGAGAATATCATTGCCTCGGCTCATGATTCAGATATCAGGATTTGGGACTTAAGGGTAGGATAATATTATTGTCTTAACTGTGCATCAGTAATGATTTGTTCTCGGCTGGCCATGTGTTCTGTTACTAACGCACAGAGGCATGTAGTTCCCCCAGGCTCCAGGGGAATGGTATTGCATGTTCTTTCTGGGAATATTTGTGACCTCGTCTGGCGATGTTTGAGTGAATCCATGCTAATGGCTGTTTGTGGCTAGCACATTATTAGCCCCACCCACCTTACCAATGCATACCCTTGATTGCTGCTGATTAGCTAACTATGTTATTATGCTGTACATGTACATGTACACACAACTGTATTATCTACATGTACATTGTTATGTTGAGATATTTTGTACTCGCTCGTATGACAGAAACCGACGACGGCCTCAGGGTACATCTCGGCCCACATGTCTCGTATCCATGACCTGGACTGGAGCTACTTCTACGAGAAGCAGCTGACGACGTGCAGCCATGATGCCTCCATCAAGTTCTGGGACATCAGTTCCCCCAAGGAGCCCATGAGCACCATCAAGGCCGGCTCACAACCACTCTGGAGGGCAAGGAACTATGTGAGGAGAAATATCTATTGTATTCCATGTGATAAAGTTATATTATGTTCATTAATTTTTAAGAGTAAGCCCCTATCAAAATTTAATATGACCATTAACATCTTGCATAATTTGCACAAAAGTTGAATGTTACACTCGTAGTTGCTACCTTGATTAGACAATTTTTATGCTCTTGATATTATTAAGTAAGCTATTCTGAATTGGAGTTTTACATGTATCTACATATATAATGATGCATAAGCTTCCTCTCCCCTCTAGAGTAACACAATAATCATGCACATTCACATAATGACTGATGTGATGTATTTTGTGCAATTACACTCCCTCCTTCAGCCTGTGGGTCATGCTGTGGCGATGGTTTTGGTTCCAGCCATGCACAGTGGTGATGCTCGAGTGTTCCTCTGGGGGAGGAGCAATGTTGCCTCGCCTCTCCACATCTTCACAGGTCACTCGGAAACAGTGCTCGAGGTGCAGTGGAGGAGATACAAAGGAGGTAAGCTACGCATAATACATGTATGTACATGTACATGTACCTCGCCCTCCCCCAATATTTCCAACATCGTAAGAATGGCACTTGCAGGCTGTCATATAGCCTATTGTACATGGTCTTACTCTGTAATTGGAGCACTTGTCTGCTTGGGTCTCCACCAATGCTGTGCTACAGTATGTTATTGACTTCCATTTGCTCCCCACCCCCCTCCCTCCCAACACACATGCAGTCTGTGATTTGGTGACCTGGTCCAAGGACAAGACTCTGCGGATCTGGGGCATCAATGAGGAGCTGCGCCATAGCCTTGGGGGCGAGGCCAGCGAGCAGATCACCATACCAGAGGCCATGTCCCAGCAGGGCTCTGACCAATCAATCTCTCTCAGCATGAGCCTCGAGGGAGAGGCAGTGGAGTCATCCATTACACCCTCCCTGGCGGAGGACTCCCTCCAGATGTCCATCCGCTCGCTGAAAGAGGGAGGACCATCTCAGAGCTCTCTCTCTGCCTCACCGACAAAATCTGTCTCCTCGATGCTTCAGAGTGACTCACTGAGCTCCCTGACTAAGTCACTGCAGTCTGCCTCCCTGTACAAGGGACACACTTTAGAAAAGGAGTTCAAACTGCTCAATCTAGACAGCATACCAAATCTAGAATTGGAGAGGGTAAGTACCAGTGTTTATGTGCTTGAAAAAATGCTAGAGATTAGTGCCTATGTGTACTGTAGTATCCCCAGTAGGTGCCTATGGGTACTATATAACTCACAATTTTGGCCTGCATGGGCACTTACCCAGGATATAAATTGAATACACACATACACATATGCATGTACATATACCTATATACACACTTATTTACTCACACATATACACTGTACCAATACTCACTCGATCATTGACACACAGCAAGAGGCATCTCAGCGCAGCTGCACAGTGAAGGTAGAGCAGGGTGGCCATCTTGTTCGAGTGGGCATCACCTTTCCCGAACATTACCCCAACGGAGCTGCTCCTTCCTTCATCTTCGACAAGAGCACAACTATTGACATGTCTGTCCAGCAGGACCTGAACAGGGTCAGTGGATCTATGACCAGTACTACGGTGTACTGTAGATGATATGTATAATAAATGGTGCTAACTGTTGCTGTACATACATGTATAATAGGTCATTACTGAGACTGCTAACATGTATGTGAAGCAGAATATGCCTTGTCTTGAGCACTGCCTGAAGAAGCTGTCCAAAGGGTTAGAGTCATTTATGGTAAGGTTACCAAAATTTAATGCAATATTCTTGGCCAAAGGAATGTAATGTATCATGATCAAAATTAATAATAAAAACATAAATGATTACAGTGGAACCCCTCTATACCGACACCCTTGGGACCCAGTACAAGTGGCCGGATTAATGAGGTGTTCTCTCTTCTAGCTGGGGTTATTGTAGTATGGTGGGTGTGGCTTACTGCTATAGTTGATGATGTAATGTGACCCGTGACCTCACAAGTGAAGCACATGGAAGCTACACCGTGACAGAGATCAGCACACTTGTAGCACGTGCTGTAACTACATGTAGCTTTTAGTTCTTGCTATTTGTTAATTTCACAAGCAGGTCTACGATTTTTTTGCCAAAGTGTGGTTCTCTTGCCTAATACTGTGTTATCACACACGTACTGGCTAGTCCAGCTTGTTCCTGGCTATTTATGCTTAAAAATGGGAACCCCCTTCCTTTTGACAACTAGAGTTCTCTTGAGCACAAAACCCTTGGCACGTTGCATGGCATTAGCTACACGTTTCAGTATTGCACACAGAAAGGGGGTAAAAGGCTGGGGGTGAGGCTATATACTATGGTATAACATTAAGGGCTGGGGACAAGGCTATTTTTATACTTGCACAGCAGTGTTATTCAAGGTTCAACGATTCACAGCAACAATAACCCTGGTATGTTGTATTGAACTCTGCACTGTGGTGCCGGCATCAACTTGATCAAGTCAACTTCCCTCATAGTAGCCTCCGATTCTTGGGGACATTAGCTAGCTTCTTCAAAACATCTTGAAGCAAAATCTTGGAGCAAGACTGAAGTACAGTGAGCAGTAATGCATATATATCCAATATTATCACTGCAAATTGCTCACTTGGGTGCAAGCACTGCATGGCCATACATGCATGCATACAAGCCGTGTGAAGTTAGCTAGCCAGAGAGTCAAAGGGTACCACAAGAAGGCACATGGCATACAGCTAAACATGCATACTGTTGAGCTAAGTGAGGAAGGCGGCGTCTATATATAAATAGAACGTTGTGAGTCGTGCACTACATATGGTATGTACGTATTATTAACCCTTCAGCACATACGGTTGTTGACGCCACCTTCCTCACTGTAAAGTCGTGCTGCCGCTAAAGTAAAGAAGAGAATCAGCAAATTAAATGATGCCAAAACTGGCGAATAAAGCGTTTTCGGTGAAATCCACACAAATCATGTGTTTGGAACACCATAAGGAACCTTATAACCGCACTTTGTACTCGTAAACGAGGTATAATATAGCGGCTAGCTTGGTAACAGACAGACACACACACACAGAACGCATGCGCCGAGAGTTAATAATTATTGTATACATGAAATTAACAATGGACTCTACTCAACTGATACAATGACGTACATGTATTATACACCTGTAATTGAATAGCAAGTTTCCACTTATCCAAGAAAAGTAATTCTGCTACCTGATATTTTCTTTGATCTGTCAATGAGTAGTGCCCCATGGTACATGCATGTATGTGTTTTGGTGATGTGACAGTGGCTTCGGTGGGAAATACCAAGAGTATAAATTGGACATACTCTAACCATTTGTGGTTGTGTACAGGTAGGACAGATTGGGCACCCAACAAATCCAATTAGTCAGGGTAGGGTGTGCACTTCACATAGTGTAAACAGCTGTCCTTCAAATATTATACCACTTTTACTGTACCAAGAGCTTATAGAAGTAAGGCCCAGCTGCCAACTACAGTATGCAACATTTAATACTATAGATGGCATAATCTTTCCCCCTGCTTTTATTAGCCTAATTGCCTTACTTTATAATTATATTGATTGAAGCCTCGGACTGCATGTACATGTAACTGTTGCTGATACATGTAAACATCTGGAAGTTTGGTTTAAAACTTATATAGAATAGTAGTCTTGTCCATAGCCGTAGGCCACTTTGATCCTGCATGTAATACTGAAAACGTACACAATGTACATGTAGGAGTCATCTGGGATGAAGCTACAGAATAGTGATTACTGACAGTGTACATGTACATTGAGGTTCATGTATTGTACATTATCAGGAGCCTCCTGACATTATTATATTACATCATCTATGCACAAAAACTATTTTGCATACAGGATTCTGTTCATTACATAATAAGTATCAACAACAAAAATACAAACATGCATAATTGTATTGTAGCACACAGATAGATATAGGTCATCGTTTATATCTTCAGTGTAATAGTTTGGCTATTGCATTGGCTTGGCATTTGTCAGGATCACATACCCATGCTTCTTCGAATGGACATTTCTGGCCCCATGCATGGAACAGGAGATAGTGGCAGTAAGCGAACTCGAGGTCCTCCTGTGACATATTTTCTGCCTTCGTCTGCTTGATGTGTTGGTCAAGCTCCTGATGACTGTTGAACTCGTTAATGGCATCTTGACGATCTCTAGCTATCACTAGGTCAGCATGTTCCTTGAGTCTTCCTCGAAATGCTTTTTCAGGATCGATGATTCCCAGGACAGTGAGCATATTTAGTACAAAGTGTTGGCAGTTGTTGGTGAATACGCCATAGGTCATCTTCAAATTATACCGCACAACTACCTCTACCAATGCATCGATAAGGTGCTCCTTTTCATATGTGATGTCTTTGATCATCTCAAAACTGCTAGCAACTGTTTCTTGATCCACTCCCTCATATTGAAGTGGAATGCTTGGAAGCTGGCTATCAAAAGAGGTCTCATGAAGATTTGCAAAAAGCACTGCTCTATTATCTTCATGGACAGCTTTTATCTGGCGTGGGATAACTAGGCTATTTGGGCGCCACTCTACAAGAACATCACCAATCAAAACTGATGCATGAAATGGACCAAACGTGAAGCTACTTACAAACTTGTGAACAAAGCTAGCGATATTCTGCACAAAAGTAGTATCATTCAGCTCGTGTAGTATCAGTTTTACTTCAAGGGTCCGGATATGTTCAGCCATCCTTTGTACTCTGTCTGTTCTTGTACCCTTGTTTGGAAAGCCCTTTGGAAAGGTGTCATGCTCCTCGTCAATAGCTCTTCTAGCAGATTCTGTCTGGCTTAAAAGGTGAGAAAAGAATTCTTGTTTCGTCTTTTCTTTGTCAATCAATTTTTCAGCAAGGTCTGTAAGCTGGTTGATTCCTTCACTGCCATAGGCTTTGATAAGCTTTTCCTTCACTGTCCTTAGCTCACTTGACCCATATTTCACCTCCTCTGTGTGTTGATTTACTCTCCGTGGATACTTTATTTTTGCCTTGACAGAGTTCCCCATGCTCTTTTCTCTATAGCCCTGCACTCTAGGGACACTAATCCTTGTCACCACAATCTCATGGATATTGTGACCAAACTATGTAAGGAGTAGACCAATCAAATTTCAGCTATGATAGTGAATAATATTATTCATGGAGTCACATGACTATACTTTGATATGGGAGTGTCAGCTTGATGAATATGTAGCTACATGTACTACACCAATGCTATGCTATCTGTTTGTTACGATAAAATATCTACCATTTCTCATTCCTATACTGAACATTCTTTTATTGTCACCTATAGGAGGTGTTTGCTGTTTAAATCCTATATTGCAGTGTATGTATAATTTTGGATACAGCGTTTCTGCTGTACCAGAATACCGTAGAAACTGGTTGTTAAGCGTTGCTCGCTGTTAAGTGCATACTTTTTATTAAGCGCATAGTTTAGTGCGAGCCTTACCACTCTTTGTTAGGCGCATATGGCCAGCAAGCCACCTGAACGACAAGCGATCGGTTACATGAGCCCAGAAAGAAGGCTAGAAGTAGGCTGGAGAAGAAAACGTCAAGAATTACGCTCTCTGGTCGCTTCTTGGCCACTGTTGTAGGCTCTTTGCCACGCCCCACCCACCATGTTTTAGTTAAGTGCATGCTTCCTGTTAAGCGCATACTTTTTGTTAAGCGCATATTTTCTTGCTGCCGCGTGTTATAAGCGCATGCGCTTAACAACCAGTTTCTACGGTACCTTTTTCTATTCCAAGTGGTGAACTTGCATTACACATTACAATGTATGCCAATTAGAGTCGTCCCCAGCCTCCAACCAAGCAACCTGATTTTGACATCTCCTTTGGTCTCCTTGACGATGAACATATACCCTTCCCAAGGACAAGTGGAGCAAGATTCTCAGTCAATGGTACTACATTATTATGTGCATGCATGTACATGTAGCCAGCTGTGTAACTTTTATTATCTAGGTCATTTGGTCTGTTTCTATTCTCCAACCTCAAGTGAAGTAGGAAAGAAACCAAGGTAAGTAGGTTTACTTGTACTATGATGAAGCCATACTTCAAAGGAAAAACAGCTAGTATAAACCACATAATATGGTACATATGAAATACACCCTAGCTGTATAATAAAGTATGGTGGAAAACACTCCCAAATGTCTGATTTGTGGCACCATGGTACAAGTCAGCTGTACTATGGTGTATAGGTTGTACCCTTCGTGTGGTATAATATCCATACAACTTAGAAAACCATAGTGCAGCTATATACATGTATTACTTGTATACCGTAGTTAATTGAATACAACGCATGATCCAATTTAACGCAATAAATTAGCATTAAATTTTTTATGAAGTCTCATAACGTTTATATATGGAGTGATTGACGACCTTTACCAGAAAAACGCGCTTTTTTCGAAATTGAAATTATTTTTTTTCCATGCGTAGTATTAGATTAAGTACGGTAAGCATATAGTAGCCGGTAAGATGTACATGTAATATGACTAAATCGTGTTAATTTGTATGTAATTCCTATATTATGTATGTACAGGTCCCTGGATAAAATGAATGCTTACAAGAGCTCTCACATTCGTTCAGCAGTGCTGCGGGGTCAGTCTCGCTGGAGCGGCTACCTCTCCACCTCCCTGCCCAAGAGAGGCTCCACTGGTGCTAACCTCGACAACATGGCCACAGCTTCTCTCTTCAGTGCTGGGGACAAGTCCTCCAGCCCCTTCACCTGCCCTGTGGACATCCACGACGCCATACCTCTGCTACCCATTGACCTTGGCCTGGCTAAGGCTTACAGGTATGCATAGGTATGCATTCCCCCATACCTTTGCGAGTATTTATTAGTAACCTAAAACCCTAGGAATATGCATATACATGTATTAGTGCAGTATGTGTATGCAAATTTGGCTATGATATTTAGGATCTGGCATCTATACGCCTTTTCATGTACGCTTGTTTGCACATAGTAGGCCATTATGCATATTCCATTCAAGGTAAATGACCTCAAAGTATTTCTGTGTATGCACTTTAGCCCCTCAAAAGGTTTCTGACAGCGTCACTGGTGCTACTACATGTACATGTATGTATATCTGTTATACATGCACAGCATATCTAGTTCAGACATCAAGGAGCTATGTACAGTGAATGCTTCAGCTGCCTGTCAGTTTGGGCGTCTAGACCTGGTCCAGGTGTGGTCCGTAGCTGCCCTGGTGGCGGACATTGACATAGAGGTACCCCCCAGCCCCGACGATGGCATACCATGGCCACAGCACCCTTTTGGAAGAGGACTCATACAATCGCTGTGAGTGCTCCTATAATAGTATATGCACATGTACCATACAAGCTGGCAGCCCTAATTCTCAAGGCTAGGCACCTACATGTAAGTGGCCTTGCCTTTTATTGGAATTTGAGCAGGCAATGGGATGGTTGGTTGCCCCTTTGGTTTGGGATTGGTAGTAGAAGGTGAACCTACTGAATGTTCATGTTGTGTATACATGTATGTTGGAGGTTTTCTTACATCATACATGTATGTTCTTCCTGGGTATAAGAGACATGCAGTATCACATTGCCAAATCTATACTCTCATCTCAGATTTGATCACTATGCTAAGCTTCACGACGTCCAAACTCTCGCCATGTTGGGCTGCATCTTTCAAGAGCACTGCCTGCAATTTGACCAAAAGCCTAAGAAGCACATCAACAACAACTCCCATACCAGCAACTGCAGCAACAGCTTAGCCACTGCCATCAGTAAATCTCTGGTGAACAGTGGGTCCCCACCTAAGAAATACCACGGGCAGGCCCCTCCTACTACTCCAACCACCTCCCTACCACCATACCCCTCCCCTCATGGCCACACCTCCCAGGAGCGGTCCCCATGGACTGTGAGTAGCAGTGTACCCATCACATCCCCCATATCCGGGTCGTGGCAGGAGGTCAGTGAGAGTGACCTTACGTTCCCCACTGAGGGAGAAGACCCACTAGTGGAGGAGCAGACCATACACGAGTCAAAGTGCAGGTGAGCAAATTAATGATAATTCAAAAATTAATATAGAATTCGATTTTGTTCACTCTCCACGGGTAGCTACCATTAATGCCCCTGGGGGAAAAGTTGAGTAAACTCAACAACAAATCACACCAAGGCTTATGGTGTACATTGTACTTATGGTGTAGTGGTATATTTTAATTGTGCCTTTTCCATTTTGCACCTGTGTTCTAAGTGAGCTGCAATCCACTGTTCATTTCTAGACAGTTGCATTTTATTTGACGATTGTAGGTTGCTTGATCCGTTGCTGAGTCGGCAGTGTGATGAGTATCGGAGAGTGTATGCCGACATCCTCTATGCCTGGGACCTGCTGGACAAGAGGTCAGAGGTGCTCAAGTACCAAGTTGGTAAATTGACTCATCTGAACGGCCAAGTCAAGCTGCGCAGTATCTGTCACCAGTGTGGACAGTTGGTGAAGGGACCTTCCTGTAAGGAGTCACACTGCTTCTCCTTCACATGCTCCATTTGCAACCTCTCAGTAAGAGGTGAGTGCTGGGAAAACTGCTATAGCAGTCATGCCATAGGTACTGATTGTTGTATGCTGCCTAGCGTAATAATATAGTATGCATGTTCGTAGTATAACAGAAACATGCATGTGACACAAAAGCTTCAGCAGATGCCTTGCAAGTCAACAGAACTATCTAATATTGCACAATATTTTGTTTGTAGAAATAGAGGCTACATGTACTGTTGATTTTAATCCTCTCAGTATGCTTGAGCACACTGACTTGCATGTGGTGCTATGTGTAAATTAGATAGCCTGACATATTTCTCTCAGCTGTCACCCCATCTTGTATAATTATATAGGGAGCTCTACATTCTGCCTGAGCTGTGGCCATGGAGGCCATGCCAAGCACATGATGGAGTGGTTCTCCAAGTACTCCATGTGTCCAGCTGGCTGTGACTGTTTCTGCCTAGAGTCTAGTGGCTGGACTTGATCATACTCTCTCTCTCTTGTGGTATACAGTTTGTATGTATCTAGCTAATTATTATGTACAGCAATAATGATGTAAGTTGGGCTCATGAGAAATGTGACAATCCTTGCCTACGTTTCGCTTGAGCATGCGCGGTTGAAGTAGCACATGGATGTGTACGTGATCAAATGGCATGGCCAATTAGAAGAAGAATTTTCTAGTACTCATGACCATTATCAAGCACCTAAATGTAAGCTATAGATTTTCAAGTTACTAACTGTGATACTTACAACTCAGTATGATGCCTTAGCTAGAGTCTATATAGATCTCCAGATCTGGCGATTTTGAGTATATAGACGATAACAAGCGATTATACTGTACCCTTTGTGTAATGCTCATTAATTTTCATACAGTCAAATTTAGCAAATCATATTATCATAACTGTTTCCTTTGTCGCAATGCATTGGCGCTGCACGTGCAACAATAAACACTGAGATAACTCAGAAAGAGTATTAAATATAGTGAAGGTGTATGGATAAGATAACTGCCACTTTAGTACACAGTCATATAGGATATCTGTCAATAGCCAAGTAAGCGTCGTGAAGAATATAGTCATTACTAGCAGATATTGCTTTGAACTTGTTATTTTTATTAAGATAGCTTAAAGTTCTCGTATTGCTATTAAAAATCCAGTTGTTAAGATATAAGGTACTGCAATGGTGGAGTTTCTCAAAATCTTAGTTTTCTTGTATATCTGTTATAACAGAGTTGGAGGTAAATCCTCAGGCGTAATGTCAAATTTACGGTATAGTAATCTATTTAATAGTGACTCGGACCAGCAACACTTCAATTATAGTGATCAGCTATTTTGTGTAAAGCAAGAGATACAGTGTAGCCACAACTGTAGCCAAGTAATCTGTTCTGAAAATGGTCCAGTCATCCCTCTTGGCTGTTGTGCAACTTACAATGATTCAGAAGATAAACAGTTAGTGTCCTTCACTTTATGTCCCAACTTCTTGGCTCTGAAAAGCTACCGGCGTGTAGCAGCAATGCCTGGCCACATCCTGCTTCCAAGAAATCTCAGTCACCTCAATGATTACATGTGTGGTCCACTCAATAGAAAAGGTATTGTGTGCAGTGAGTGTGCTAATGGCTTTGGGCCCTCAGTGACCTCACTGGGCTACCAGTGTGCCAACTGCACAGATGTCTGGTATGGGGTGCCACTGTTTCTATTTCTTGGATTCGTCCCAATCACAGTCTTCTATCTGATTATCTTAGTTTTTCACATTAGCATCATCTCTGCTCCAATGCCTTGCTTTATCATGTATGCCCAAGTCATAACAGTAATGCTTAATTTGATCAGTCATGGTGATTACTTGGCAAGGGAATTAATTTTTAGTGCTGAAAGTGGAAAAGTGAGAACTGAAATGAAGATTATTCACACATTCTATGGCATTTTCAACCTAGATTTCTTCCATCTATTAATCCCTCCAATTTGCATCTCTCCTAAGCTGAAATCTATGCATTTAGCTTGCTTTGACTACATATTAACCCTCTACCCACTCCTCTTGATTCTTCTGACTTGGATCTGTGTTAGTCTCCATGATCGTAACTTCAGACCTCTAGTGTGGCTGTGGAGGCCATTCCATGGATGTTTTGTTCGGCTTCGAAAAGGCTGGGATACAAAGAGTGATATTATTGACGTTTTCACTACATTTTTTCTGTTGACGTACAGTAAGCACTTGTATCAGTCTTTATTGATGCAGTCTACCCAAATGGTAGTCAAGTACAATGTATCTGGGTCCTTTATGAGTAACTCTCATATGACATTTGTTGATCTCAGTGTGACGAGCGGAAACAAGTATTTTCTCCTTTTCACTGTTCCAGCTGCATTGATTTCGTACACTTTCATAGTTTTCCCACCATTATTGCTAGCATTGTACCCAGTTAAAACATTTCGTTTATTCCTATCCAAGTGTCGTCTAAACTTTATTGCTCTAAATGTATTTGTAGAGAAAGTCAATGGCTGCTACAGGAATGGCTTAGATGGAGGACGAGACATGAGATGCTTTTCTAGCCTCTACTTTTTCATACGTATTGTGTTATATTTCGCTGGATTTTTATCCAAAAAGTTATCAAATAGCATATGGTCCATGAAGGCAATCTGGTTCTCTTCAGGAACCATTTTCTTCATTGCTGCATTGACTATCGGAGTTGCTCAACCATATCAGAAAGTGCACATGTACTATGTGGACACATTTCTGTTAGCAAACCTTGCCTTAATGTGCTATATAGTCCTTGGACTGTCAGATCTCCCGAGAATTGTCACTGCAGAAGTTCTCCTTTTCACTCCTATGTTGGCATTTGTGGTAATAATTATACTGAAGAAGCTACAGCCAGCCGGATACTACCTTAAGAAGCTATTATTCCAAGGCAGTAGAATACAGCTTGTGCTCCGAAGAGTTATTTCTCCCATTGACTCTGAAGAGCAACAGCCACTCATTCAACCAACTTAATTCTATGAGGATTGCAATGTGTGCATACATTTATTGCTGATTTTTGTAGAGACCATTAATTTTGCAATGGCATAATAGTTAGGTCTACTGCAGGGGTATAATAATAATATTATTAATATTCATGAAGAGCTACAATTGATCATTATAAACTGCGATAGGCAACTGTTGTTTTATTGTCAATGCGTATGTGATTACTATTATTATAATATTAACACTCAGAGACCAAAACTCACAGAACTGTACTGTGATAAATATCAATATTGGCTGCGCTTTGGTCTAACTTACTCCTCTAAGCAAACAAAAATTAAATTATTGAGTCAGAGGTTGCTGAAACTGATTTTCTGAGTCAATCTTTTCTCTTCTCTTGCTCAAAATCACCGATAATTCGTCAGCTTCTTCTTGTGAATGGTGCTCCCTTTGTGGTATACATATGTTACCCTGAGCGGCTTGAGCTCTACGTGGATGAACTATCCTCCTGTCATGATGGAAATCTTGGGCTTTATTTTGTTTACTTGGCACACCTGATTCTGAACTGTGGCGTAGCCTTGTTTGAATGTTCAAGTCAGATTTAGGTAACTTTGGCACTCCACCGTTTGTAGGGGGTGATTCAGAACTAGTGCGTTCTTCATGTGTCTCTTTAGTAGATTCCACTACATTACGGTGCTGATTTTGAACACTTAAAGTAACATTTTGGGTTGAAGTCACTTCCATTGGTTGATTCTGATATATGCTTGACTTACTTTTGATGTGAGTTTGTGTCATAGATCTGTGCAAATCACTGACCACTGGTTTGTTCAAATCCGTGCTAAGTCTATTCTTTTCTGGATGTGAAGCTGAGTCGCTGTATTGATCTTCATCGGCGAGTGAACTCTCTGTCACTGAGCTGACGTCGCTGAAATTACTCAGTGCACTATCTCTTTTTGAAGCATCAACAGGGTGAGGGGTAAGGAGATAATGTCTTCTGTTTACTACCGATTGAAACTTTTCATGTTTCCCTTGCTCATGAATCAAGTCATTGATTCGACTCAGTGTTTGCTGTGCTCCAGAGATACCCACAGCCAATTCAGTTCTGCAACTGGCCTCAATTAACACAGCTGCGTCTCGCAGGTGTGGAATTATTCGTTTTAGACGCTGTTTCTCGGCCTCCTCTTGTTGAAGTTGATCTTGTAGGATTTCGAGTTGACCTTCTATCTTAATCCTTGCTTCTAGCTTCCGCTGATAATCTGTTAATTGATCCTTGAGTTCAGAATTTTGTTTGTGTATTTTTCTTATTTTTTTCTTCAGTTCTTTACATAATGTGCATGACACACCGGCTATATTTCCCTGGGGCGTCTATACATTGATGACATGCTGTGAACTATTTGAGTATTCATAGCACTTAATTAGTTATCTTACTCTTGGTCGAAGGTCTGGGTCCGAGAGGCTGATTTTTGACAAACGATCACGGGAAGTGGTATTAAAACCTATTCATAAAAGCATAATAATTATTAGCTTAAGGACTATTGTAGTTAATCAACTTCTATGGTAATTCTATACTTCCCCACCATTTCCTATATATAGAAACAATATAATATTATGTACACACTGTCCATAATCAGATTTTATAGCTATACAGAACTCACCACCACGTAAGGTTGCTTCATGGTAGGACTTTTGAATATGTTCACCTAGGTACTTTGCTGCTTCAATCTCCCATAAAATCCCACAAAATTTCTTGAGAAATCCAGCCTGCCTCCTTCTTAAACACTCCAGTAGATAGTCACTCATATCAGCCATAGTTGACCTTCCACTCCTCTTCATGGTCTTGTATTCATCGTGCTCCTTTGGTGTTAGTAGATTTCGAGTGAGCATTACCGGTGCAACATCATCAGCAGGTAGGTTGTTAGTCAGGTATTCAGAACAGTCACTCAGTACTCGCTCTTCCAGTTGTTTGTCTGGTAACATTTCCTGTACATGCAATGATATTATTTTACGTATACGATGATTTCTGGGGGTACGTGCTATACTTAATTATTAATTTTGAAGAAGATGATCTGAGGCATTGATTGTACATGTGCCTCAATTGGAGATACAGCTAGTACCTGGTGTCTATAACCTGGTATGTTGACAAGCCACATTCAGTGCTATGCTCAACCTGCATATCCAGGCTATAATGTAGGACTTCACTGACTGTAAATGTTATGTTGATTATTTCATCATGTAGCTACATGTATTTTAGGTGTCCACATGGTATATTTTGAAACACACAGGAACACCTAGCTAAGCTATAATATACTTACCAGACTATCATTGTTAGTTGGCTGTTTCCTGGGTATAGCAGGATCATGATGTGATCTTATTGGTCCATCTATCTCATTTGAATGAGAGCTTCGTCTCCTCCTGGGCCAGCGTTTTCCCAATGCAGCCATGTTCAATCATTCAACCAATTTCAGGGAAAAAGCTCTTTGCATGCATGGTGTGTACACTATATAATGTACGTTATCTTAAGCCACTGCCAAACTCGGATATTTGAGTGGGAGGAATAGTGTTTTTACATTGTTGAAATTCCTTTCCTGGATATTTCCATGCGTGGGTAATCATGAGAAATTGTTGTAATAAGATCCATATTGAATACATGACACTTGTTATATCTGATATAGCTGTGCAACTATATAGTATATATACAATAATAATTGGTCCATCTATAAACCTCGTCGCAAAGTGTAGGCGGAGGCTTTTAAAAAGTTTAATATATAGTGACATAGCCTAGATCATGTACCAATTCTGAAAAGAATAGTATCAGAACCTGTTCAGGTCCAGGGTATGTAGCTAATTCAATAATCACCTGAAACTTGCATAAGTCTTCAAGATTGTTGATGGCCTCTGCTATTTCCCTGAGGATATCTTCATCACACAACCCTCCCACTCCAGTAGGCTTGCAAGATCAGACACTCTACTATGTCCGTTTGCTCGAACAAACTATTATTTTCACTCCTCGATCAGAGCATGGAATTTGCTGAATGAAGATCAGGTCACAATGCAGACTTATAATTTCAGGTCTTTCAAAAGTAGCATTTCAATGCCTCATAATTAATTTGTGTGTCTGCTTTTCTCTTTCGCTTTATTATATCTTTACATAGTTTTCGGGTGCATATACTTGATAAGTTGTTTTAACTATCTATGTATCCACTGCATATCTATGTGTTGCATAGAAAAAAAAAACTGCACAGGCCTAATGAACTACGTAACTGTAGCTTACTAACTTGTTTTAAACATCTTCAATGTACTATCTGAATATTTTATGTTTGGATGCAAGCAATTGTATGCTTGTATGTTTCCCTGCTTACATGTACATGTACTACTACATGGACACGTTTCTGTTGGCAAGCCTTGCCTTAATGTACCATGTAATCCTTGGACTGTCAGATCTCCCAAGAATTGTCATTACGTGAGCTCTCTTTTTCACTCCTATGTTAGCATTAAATTTTGTGGTGATAATTACACTAAAGAAGTATGCCCCGCAGGACAATCCTTATTATTATTCAATGGCTGCTATAGAATATTTTAGTGTGTGCTAGGAAAAGTTATTTCTCCCATTGACTCTGAAGAGCAACAGCCACTCATTCAACCAACTTGATGATTGCAATGTGTTCGTATACTAGACCAACGTGCTGATTCTTGTAGAGCCCATTAATTTTGCAATGGCACAATATTTATGAAGAGCTACAACTGATCATTGTAAACTGAGATAGATAAATGTTTATGCTGTTCTTTTATCGTCAATGTGCGTGTAGATATTATATAATTATATTAACACTCAGAGACCAAAACTCACAGATTCTAAACTGTACTGTGGCAAAATTGGCTAATTTAAATCTAGCTATCACTCCTCTAAACAACCAAAAATTAATTTTTGATAAAATTATTTACTTCGGTAAATCAGAGGTTGCTGAAACGCTATTTTTATGAGTCAATCTTTTCTCGTCTCCTTCTCAAAATCTCAGATAATTCATCAGGTTCTTCCTGAAAATGGTGCTCTCTTTGTAGTGCACGTATATTGCACTGAGTGGCTTGAACTCTGCGTGGATGAATAGTCTTCCTATCATGAAGGAAGCCTTGGACTTTAATTGGCACGCCTGATTCTGAACTGTTGCTTAGTCTTGTTTGAATGTCCAAGTCAGATTTGGTTTGAATAGGTGTCTTTGGTACCATAAATTTTGTAGAGGATGATTCAGAATTAGTATGTTTTTCATGTGTCCCTTTAGTGGATTCCACTACATTACAATACTGATTTTGACTAGAAGTAATGTTTTGGGTTGAAGTCACTTCCATTGGTTCATTCTGATTTACACTTGACTTGTTTTTGATCTGACTTTGTGTCACAGATATGTGCAAGTCACTAACCACTGGTTTGTTTAAGTCAGTGCTAAGTTTAGTTTTTTCTGGATGTGAAGCTGAGTCGCTGTATCGATCTTCATCGGTAAATGAACTTTCTGTCACTCACTGAATGTGCTCAGTGCACTCTCCCTTTTTGAAGCATCAACAGGGTGAGGGGTAAGGAGATAATGTCTTCTGTTTACTGCCGTTGGAAACTTTTTGTGTTTCCCTTGCTCATGAATCAAGTCATTGATTCGACTCAGTGTTTGCTGTGCTCCAGAGGTACCCACGGCCAATTCAGTTCTGCAACTGGCTTCAATTAATGCGATTGCTTCTCGCAGGCGTGGAATTATTTGCTTTAGATTCTGTTTCTCAGCCTCCTCTTGCTGAAGTTGATCTTGTAGGATTTCGAGTTGACCTTCTATCTTTGTCTTTGCCTCTAATTGCCGCTGATAGTTTGTTAATTGATCACTGAGTTCGGAATTTTGTTTGTGCATTTTTCTCATTCTTTTCTTCAATTCTTTACATAGTGTGCATGACATAGCTATATTTCCCTGGGGCGTCTATACAATAATAGTTAACATACTTACATGAACTATAGCTATTCAAGTATTCATAGCACTTAGCTATATCTTACTCTTGATCGAAGGTCTGGATCAGAGAGGCTCATTTTTGATAAACGATCACGGGAAGTGGTATTGAAGCCTGCATGTTCATAAAAGCATGCATAATTATAGGACTACTGTAATCAACTTTTGTGTACACTATAAAATACTTGCCCACCATTTCCTAGAGGTACATACATAATTATAGCTACAGAACTCACCACCACATAAGGTTGCTTCACGGTAGGACTTTTGAATATGTTCACCTAGGTACTTTGCTGCTTCAATCTCCCATAAAATCCCACAAAATTTCTTGAGAAATCCAGCCTGCCTCCTTCTTAAGCACTCCAGTAGATAGTCACTCATATCAGCCATAGTTGACCTTCCACTCCTCTTCATGGTCTTGTATTCATCGTACTCCTTTGGTGTTAGTAGATTTCGAGTCAGCATTACCGGTGCAACATCATCGGCAGGTAGGTTGTTAGTCAGGTATTCAGAACAGTCACTCAGTACTCGTTCTTCCAGTTGTTTGTCTGGTGACATACTATCCTGTGTAATGATATTTGAGGTATGATGATTTCTGGAGTTGCGTCCTACGCTTGAAGAAGTCATGCAGTCTGACTAGTGCCTTGGAGTCATCTATCTGATATCGATCTACAATCTGATAATATTATATTTAGGCGTCACATGCAGGCTATAGATCATGTGCATGCTCTATATATCAGGGCTATGAATTCAAGAGAACTTCACTAACAGTTTGATTTAGCCATGCTGTGTAGACCAGCTAATCACTTTCATTATCATGGTATTTAGGTGTCCAAATTGAACAGGAACACCTCACTACTTACCAGATTATCATTGTTTCTTGGCTGTTTCTTGGGTATAGCACAACCTAGATGTGATTTTATTGGTCCATCTGTCTCATTTGTATCAGAGCTCCAGCCTTTTCCCAATGCAGCCATGTCCAATATTTGACCAGTTCTAGGGAGAAAGAGCTCTTCCGAAGGGTGTGCAAACTAGTTCGCAGTTTTCAAGCCACTGTCAAACTCATGAAGATATTTGAGTATAATATAATAATATATTATTATGAAGAAATTTCATTTCCTGGATCATACTATGCATTGGTATTATCTCAGTTTCACAATCAGCTTGAGAGATTTTTCCATCTAAGGAACTGATATGTACAGTTATTGTATGTGCATAGCTCATAGTTATCATCACTATCAGTGTAAGGAGAAACAAACAATGCATCATTATTACTGGAGCAAACCTTATAGTAACTTCTGCTGAAACTAAAAATGAATACATTCAGCGTAAACAAGACTACGTACGTTTACTCAGGAACAAGAAAAGACTTAGTGAGAATTTACAGTGAGTACATGATATTGTACGTATGTACACAGATCTAGGAACTGACAATATTTAAAGTCAAAACAATAATGTATGCACGTGTGCTAGCTAGCCAACTATAAAATTATCTGCCTGGTGAGTCATTTTCGTCACATGCATGATACCAGTAGCTAGTTGTAATAATAATACATGATCACTTAATAATCAAGTATTAAAAATGAAATTGAAGGATGAAGTAGGCCGGATGGCTGAGCCAAAAAATACACAAATAAAATTTGTAGGGATAATCATGTCTTAGACTAGCTACTATAATGCATTATTTATGCTTGCTTTTCTCGAGTATCATGCACCTATTGATGTTAACACATTGGTGCTGTAATCCCCTATAGCTAATATGGCTCGTAGGGGGGATAATCAACCTTGATTGTTACATTACTGCCCTGTTGGTTTATTTATGCACCCCATATTATATCAGTGAGCATGTGACGACCTTACCAGAAAATCAGGCGAATATTGAAATTGTAAGAATAAACACGGTAGCTACTTAGAAAGCAAGCAATGCCATATGATAAGGATGTCGACAATTTGCTATTTTTTGCACAGTTGGTTCAGGCATACCTGATTGTTTCCATGGATGTGTGGGGGCTTGATAGATAGGTATTTTGGCATAGATCATGAAATCAATACGAAAATTTTTTAATCTTTTTGTAACATTATCAGGAGTACATTACGGTACAAGGAGTGTGCAACACAACCAGTAGTAGTACAAAATCTCTTTCCAGATTTGACATCACAACCACCCTTGTACATGGGAAAAGGTACCGTAAGTTGCAACCACCAAGTTACATTCTGTATAGCTGCAGCTGCAGCTAGTTACTGATATAGGACAGTGCAGACACAACATTTATGGCTTCATGGTTTTAGTGGTTGTGTTAATGATATTCTGTGATGTCAAATCTGGAAAGAGATGTTTGTACTACTACTATGTGTATTGCATACTCCTTGTAATGTACTCCTGATATTATATAATAATATTGTGGCATATCTGGGCCATCCCTACTTATAGAGACTATACCGATTGACTCTATGATACGATAATTAGCTACTAACTTGGAGATTATACCTATTAACTGCTGGTCACTATTAGGTTGAGCTACTTTCTTGGCGGTTCCCTTCCTCGAATTCTTTTGAAAACCTCCCTAAAATCTTCCTGGTCTGATGATGGTAATCCTTCCTTCCCATACTTGAATATTTTGGTTGGCTTCAGACTTTTACTGCCTCCTTGAGGGGACAATGATAAACTGGGAGAGGCAGTATTTGATTTCACTGTAGATGGTGTGCTGGGGCTTCTAGTAGGTTGCATGCCAGCAGTGCCATCAGAGACGATTGTGTCCCCTTGAATGTACATTACTGACGCATGTGCACCCATTGGTAGGACTGTGCCTGTGCAAGTGTACACTGGCTTTGATGCAGTACCACACACTGCTGGCTGACTATCACGTTCACTATTGGTTTCAGTTTTTGTGGGACAATTGTCACTATTGTCCGGCTCTGACAACTCTGGTCCAATCCCTATGAGTTCCGACACTTGTAGGGGTCTTGTGATATCGGAGGATGTATCACTCTCAATGGCTGTTGGAGGATTACTTACGTTTTCTCTAAAGTGCTTTAGTGCTGAATCCGAACTGCCTCGCTGATGGTTGGCTGGTGATTTCTCATGATCTGCAGCTGAAGTGCTGCTATGACCTTTAGCAGATTCTTTCTTTCTTGGATGGTGTTTAGGAGGACGTTCAAGTGTAGACTGATTTGAGCTTGATTCACTGGTTCCAGTGAAGATATCGTCCACTTCGACATCCTGGCTGAGAGCCATGTTCACCAGAGCGCTAGACTGAGGTAGGGTTTCTGCTTTACAATCAATCCATTTTGAAACATTATCCACTTGATTCTTCATCTCACTGAGCAAGCGTTGAAGATTGTCATTATTTTCTCTCTCCAGCTGCTGAATAGCTTTTCGAAGCCTCTTGATCTCCCTGTCTTTAGCTCGTAACTGTATTCTTGTTTTATTCTCCATCTTTTTGTATTCGCTTATCCAATAAGTGTTGTCCTTGGACTAAATAAAGCAAGTAAGAGAATAGTGTTTATTATTAAGTAAGTAAAATATTATTAAATTTACTACCTTCTTTGTCCGATCAGTACGTGCTGGAGATTTGAGGGCAGGCTGTTGCTGCATTGTATACCGCATTTTCTCTGCAATTTGAGAGTATTTTCATGATCTACAAAATTAATCCTAGAGGAAATCACCCAAGTGCTTTATGTGGTAGGTACAACCAGGTACCCGGTAATAGATACCAATCACACAAAGCATATAGCCACTACAATTGCTTATGTATGGTCCAAGTACTAGGAATAGTATGACGTTTAAATGTTACATTTAAGCGAGGTTAACTTCGGAGGCCTAGGAATGAGCATGCGCAGCATGCGTGGTTACATCATCAGGTAGCAGCATGCATTGAGCATGCGCAGTACAAAAGGCGGGGCGCCGGCCCGCGCAAGATCGACCCCTATAAGACAGTGCTGTGCAAGATAACAGTCAGAAACTAGAGCACATACCCCGCGCGCGCTGCAACGTTGATGTCAGAGCGCATATATCTGAGCTCGCAGCCTGTTGACGACCTTTACCGACATATTGTGTCAGGTTGTGCGCATGAGCAGAGAGCACATAGTGGGTTAGTGTACATAGGCGTGGCCAACAAAACGCAGTATTTGCAACGCTCGTGGGCCTTGCCAAACGATTCGAAGCATACTGAAGCCAGTTTTTCGGCGATATTTACGGATACGTTGCATTTATGAGTCGCTCAGATGCCTAGATCTCCAGATCTGGCGATTTTTGTGCTAACGACAGACGACAGACGATAGACAAAACCGATCACATTACCCCTTGCGCATGCGCGCGGGGTAATTAAAGAAGAGCAAACGAAGCAGCAATGGAGCAGACCGGGGGACCAGCGCCACCACCGCTCGTCAGTGACAGGCCGGGCACGTCGGCAGCAACGTTGACCCACCCACCCGTCCACAAACTTTAAATCAAGTCTCCGTTGGTTCAATACCAACGTGATCAGTGCTCCTGGGGGAAGGCCAAATGGTGGCATTAGCATGCCACCAGAAAAGGTAATGTCCCAACCCCCGCAAGAGGGTGGGGCATTACCGTGCTTCCCCCAAGCACTTTCGCCAAACTACTCAGATTAGATCTGAGGTTCTAGGGGACATCAATAAAGAGTGTAGAGGAGGGCCGTCAAGAAGTTAAATAATATTGTAGGGCTTGAACTTTGGTCCTTATCTAGCTCTAGAGATTGGGGTTGAAGCCTTCCATCATGTGGGCCCATAGTTAATGAAGTTTTGATTAGCTGCTCGTAAATTGCGAATATTTCGTGTCTAAAATATTTCATGCGATAAATTTTCACGTTAAATAATTTTCGGACAAACGACCCTGTACCGCATTATCGTTAATATTGCGCACGTATTTCGTGCGTTTAATCTTCGCACAATCCAGGCTGTCCGAAAATATTTTAACAACGAAATATTTGCGATTTACGGTATCTCACTAGAACAAGCTTGGTAATGGATTTTTTTGTCCCCCCACCCTCCACCACTAAGCCAAAAATCCCTTCCTCCTCATATTTAGCTATCAAGTATGGCCAGTAGTTATCCATCTATGGCTAGGCTATCTAGCTATTAATTTGGCTGGTAATGAATCTTTGATACTAACACTTGTTTTTTTTTGCATGGGTATTTCTGTGTTGCTGGGACGGAGTGCATGGGGAGGGTGCTCCCGGACCCTCCCCCAGGTGGTGGTATGTAATCCTTAAATAGTGACAAGTTAATTCATGGTGCTAATTAATTTATACCTTCTATTTTGTCAGCGATATAACTAGAAGGTGGAATTTGTCTCAAAATAGTGCAGAGTCTCCTTAGAAAGCCAGGCTTTCCTTTCCTAAGACACTCCAAAAGGTACTCGCTTCTCTCCACTTCAGGCTGATTACTAGCCTTCATCATCTTGTATTGATCCCTCTGACCATCCGTTATTAGGTCATCTTGATGCATGTAGGTAAGAACATCATCTGGCGGTAGATTGCGGGCAATATCGTAGTAAAGGTCAGATAAGACTAGTTCTTCTAGAGTTTTTTCTTCGAAGTCATTGACCTACATTGTTGACAAGAATATGCGTGGGCCAGAGTATAACATGCATCCTATATCGAGTATTGCACAAGACTCATGACCTAACTTGATTATGTGCCATGGAAAGTAGCTAACATGCGGTGTATCCATGGAGGAAGGGGTTAGCCCACTACACCCAGTGCCTCCCCCTGATAAATCCGATCATTGCTATGGGTAGTCTATATTATGGTTTTCTGTATTTCATGTTCAATCACTAGCAGCTCCAAAAGCAACTACCATAATATTATAGGTTTTACTATCCAGACTCTCTATAGCCTCCAGCTAGGATTGCATTTAGCCTGACAGTATATATATGCATGCATTTATCACAGTGATCATTTTGCATACATGTACCATACCACACTCACTTTGGTCTTAGATGTTTCTTTGGTAGGTTGTGGCAGACTAGTCCTGTAACTTTGTTGTGGTACTGAAGCTTGCTGAGCCATGTCAAACTCATATTAACACATACAGATTGTATTCCCCCTAGCTATGCTACAGTAATTTCATTGGGTATTGTGTACCAATAATGCATGTGGGAGTCACATGCTTTTGTGGGATCAGCACTGATTATCAATCGTTATTCATAGGCCCTGGGTTGGTCCCATGTAATAGTCATGGGAGATGACATTCATATTCATTATTCATTAATTATGCATGGTAGCTATAGATGCTGTGATCATCCCACACTTTTATGGTCCCTCAGTTACCTCGTTGGGCTATATATAGACCAGTGCATGTGCCAACACACAATTGCCTGGAATGGCGTGTCACTATTTCTGTCTTGAGTTTGTCCCAATTAATCACAGTCTTCTATCTGATCATCTTTATTATTAATGGCAACATCTCTGCTCCAATGCCTTGCTTCATCATGTATGCATGCCCAAATCATAGCTTGCTTTGAGTACACATTGACCCTCTACCCACTCCTCTTAATTCTTCTGACTTGGATCTGTGTTAGTCTCCATGATCGTAACTTCAGACCTCTAGTGTGGCTGTGGAGGCCATTCCATGGATGTTTTGTTTGGCTTCAAAGAGGCTGGGATACAAAGAGTTCACTGTTTTAGCTGCATTAATTTCATCCTATCCAAGTGTCGTCTAAACTTTATTGCCCTGTATATATAATAGAGAAGTCAATGGCTGTTATAGGAATGGCTTAGTTGGGGGACGAGGCATGAGGAGGTTCTCTTGCCTCTACTTTATTATGTATTGTGTTGTATTTCACTGAATTTTATCCAAAGAGTTATCAATAGCATAAATGATTTTATAAAGGCAATCTGGTACCAGTTTCTTCATTGCCGCTTTGACTACAGTAACTTTAGTTGCTCAAACATGAGAAAGAATGCATGTATATACTATGTGGACACGCTTTGGCAAACCTTGCCTTAATGTGCAGCTTCTGAATCCTTGGACTGTCACTGAGGATCTCCCAAGAATTATCATTACAAGAGCTAGTTCTTCTATTCACTTCTGTGTTAGTATTATCATGATGATAATTCTGTTAACTAGGCTACAACTTGCTGGACAAAACATCAAAATGATTTGTTCAAAGGCTCTAGAATATTATTATGTTTTATCTTTTCTGTTGAATCTGAAGAGCATCAGCCACTAATAATTTAACCCTGATCAGCTTTCTGAGCATGATCGTGTATACTAAGACTAAGACTGGCATAATGATTAAACTTGTCTTGATGACCCTAAATATAGCTGCTGTATGTCATCTGCAAACATAGATGTTCCGTTACTATTATTAAGAAATGAGACACTCCAGCATGGAATTCTGTGACTTGGTGGTTCATCTCCAGTAAACAGTAATTTTACTTTTCTTTCATCACACACAAAGATGCTTTGCTGATTAGTGGCCTATGTATGACAATTATTGTACAGAATTGTAGGTGTCATTTTGGTGGAGCGGGAGGTGGCAGATGGCACAAGTACCCACCAGAGCAAGTCCCTGATTCGGAACAATATTATGTTGGTATCGTCTTACACATATCAGATGTTATAATGATGGAATATGGGTATTATTTTCTCCCTGTCCTGGCCTGCTTTAATATCTGGTGCTAGCTGTACCGGGTACCTCTATAGTTCAATACCTGTATGTGCATCCTTTATAGTGTACCATTGCTGTATATCTATACTATAGAGAGAGTTTACAAACCTTATCATTCCCAAACTTTTTCTGTTGTCAATGCTGGGCATTACATCAACTGTGTATGTACGCCAGTTATAATAATTATTATTATGCATTCTATACTGTAGCTACTGCATACACAGCTACAGGAAGATCATATTATTTTTATGGTGAAGCAGGCCAATTATTATCAGTAAATTAAAACTTAAGTCAGTGGTTTCTTGATGTGAAAGTCTTCTAATGAGATAATCAAAGAATGGCTTTATTACTGCTACTACTGATTATTCCAGCAGGTTAGGGCATGATTATTTCTATGCGTATAAGGAATTATATTACGTGCATAATAATATTCTAGAAGGACATAATCATCAACATCTACTTCCATTTGGAAATTCTATTGGTGACCATGTAGTGCAAAGAGTTGATGATGGCTTTTCTGATCCACTGATATTAGACCAATCTTTCGTCTTTTTTGGAAGGAGCTATAATCAGGTTATTGTAAGTGCATTGATTTGAGATTTTCAGGTGCACTAGCTATAATATAGATATTAATATGATTTCTAATAGATAAATACAAATGGAATCGTCTCATTCAATGAAGGTTTTCGTGCCTATACTCCATCAAAATTTCCATGTGGCAACAGATATGACCATTTCCCGTCTGATTGCAATATTCCTGCTTTGATTGCCCCTTTCTGGCATGATTTTAATCTTCATGAAGGAGGAAATATCTACTATCGTCAAACATCAGATGCTTATGTTATTCAGTCACTTCACACCATGTTACTCAACAACACTTCATCTTTGAATAGCATTATCATAACTAACATCATCATTGCAACGTGGGACAGAGTTCCCCCTTTTGGACGTCTAAGTAGGCTAAGCTACCCAGTCCATAATACGCTACAAGTGGTATTGGCTGGAGATGGAACCAGTGTATCATATGTAGTCTTTATTTATGATGATATTCAATGGGGTGAAGGTGCACAGATTGGATTTAATGCTGGTGATGGCATTGTATATTTTACAATACCTGGAGCTCTATCATCTGCAACACTGAATATTAGTCAGATGTCAAATGTTGGATCACCAGGACTGTTTATCTACAAGGTTGATGGTAAGTTATCAGCAGCGACATTTTAAGTTATAGTCTTATTACTCATAGCTTATACCCGTGGTAATATGAATTACTAGCTAATAGATAGCTATGCACTAGATTAATGGACTTCCTACTTGTATAGGAAACCAGTTAGCATAGGGAATAATTTGCTTCACCTTTCATGAATTCTGCACTATCCTCGGCCTCTACCAAATAAATAATATTATGATAAGCATGTAGGAAAGCTTCTGGTGTAATATTAGTGATAAATATTACTATTATGAAGCTATAGAATTAAGGGTATATAAATTAATGCATATTTATTTAATGCCCCATATTTAATAATGTGCGACTTTATGATCATAGCTACTGATAGCATTTTTATGTGACGACTGCATCAACTCTGCATGCGTGTTTCAATATTGATGTTGGTGATATTCTGTGTATACGGTATATAGGTATTGAATGCAATGACACAGAAAATGCAGGGGTTGATAACGAATACAATTGTACCCTTTATCAACACAGCTGCCCTGAAGATAGTTTTCACACGGATATCTGTGGTAGAGTTGAATTATCTTCTAGCTATAGTATGGCATAATATTAAATTTTATTACTGCACAGGCTCTATTAAGCTAAGAGTTGAATCTGAACTGTCATCTGATTCGGTTCTTGACACAAAATATAATGCATCCATATTTATAACAGTCACCGAACGGCTTGGCATTACCAATTTTAAGGATATAAATCTCATTTTGTCAGCTCAAGAAAAAACATTACTGGGATGTGAAGTTGGTACGTAAGTTGCAGGTGTGTATTAGCTATGTTGGGAATTAAGACTAGAGTTGGCTATATATTATAATAATAATAATATTATGATTGCATGCTGTGGTAGTCTAGATGATAATAGTTATTCTCTAGAGTATATAATCATTATCGAAAACTGATAATGTATACAGGCATATAAGATTATTGGGTATATTATTACGTCCCATAGGCGGCGGAACCGGGGGGGGCAGGGGGGGCAGTTGCCCCCCCACTTTCAGAGAAGGGGGGGCATTGCCCCCAAAATCCAGGGCCTAATGACGTCACAAATCAGCCAGACTTATCTCTTTTCATGATAGATACACCAAGATACAGTCAAAAGCTGCCTAGAATAGCCTCAAAGGTCGATCATTGTGCCAATTTTCCATCCTTTCTTTCTTCTAGACAGCAATAGCACCATCACAATCCACGAGTTACCTTTAAACTTCAATTAAGTGGGCGTGGTCCAAAAATTTCGCGCGCGCTTCGCGCGCAATGAATGATTATCTGCCCCCCCAAATAGAACCTCCTTCCGCCGCCTATGCGTCCAGAGTCCCAATTCGCAAAAAAGAATTCGGCCTCGCGATGAGGTAATTATGATGAATAATGATGAAACCTATGATGAAATTATGATGAAATTAGGGTGAAAACTACTTCAAAATGTTAATTTTCTTAATGGAGCGCATCATGGAACATACTACTAATTATTGTGTGTGTGTGTGTGTGCACTGTGTGTGTGTGTGTGTGTGTGTGTGTGTGTGTGTGTGTATGTGTGTGTGTGTGTGTGTGTGTGTGTGCATTTTCTGGCTCCACCATTGAAATAAACCTTTTGGGGAGAGCAGAAGCTAGTGGGAAAGCTATACATTTGTCTGGCAAGCTATATAGACCCTACCCTCTTCTTGCAGGCTGGAAGGAGAAGGGTCTAGCAAGGGTCATTTTAAATTACTAGTCAGATTTCTGACTAGTGGTCAGCTGAACTAATTACAGAATTCTGGTGTGGTTTGTGTGGGTGGAGGGGCGCTTAATAAATGTAAACTTGGCTTTCAGGTGTTTCTCTAGGACAGCTGTGATTCTTGAAGGTGACCTTTGCTAGACCCTTCTCCTTTGCTCCCCTGTAAGAAGAGAGGAGGGTCTAGCAGATCTCCAGACTAATGCATGATAGCATTGAAGCTACAGCAATAGGTTCCCCACAATATAGGCCAGCAAGTCATAATTGTGATGGAGATCCTCCAGATGAGTTGAGGGCACATTCACAGTCCATACAGCTGGCCTGTTGAATTGGCTTTAGCTAAATAGTTATGCAGATGAGATGTGTATGTACCTAAAACAACAACTACTACCCATGCTGAATAGGAAAGATGTTGTTTTGTTGGAAGTTACTAAGCAACAAAGTACATTAGAGTAGTGTTCAAGAGGTTTGTAAAACTGGTTGTTGAGAGCACAGGTCATACAGTCTAGCCACTGTCCAATTAGGAGTGTAGAGTTGCATAGACTTTGGTTAACTTCCAACAAAATAGTTACTAGACCTTAAGCTCGCATGACAGGGTGTTGAGATCCAGAATTCGAACCTAGCGTAGAAGAGATCGTGGACTATCCGATGATATCCTTATGGCGTTTCTCTCAGTTCGCTTTCTCTAGCGAGCGCGCTTTCAGGGCAGGGGGATTTCCCTATTCAGTCGAGCACATGGCAGGTGAAGGTCAACCGGCTCAAGCCGCGCGCCCCGATATTGTACGCGTATGCGGAGCATGCGCAGTTTGTCAATGTGTCCTGGTTCGAATTTATGGCGGTGTATTCATGAGGGACTCTCTCTAAGTTTTTCATTATTACATCCCGAGTCCCAATTCGCAAAAAAGAATTCGGCCGCGCGATGAGTAATTGATGATGAAATGATGACGAAATTGAAATGACGAAACTTATGACGAAATTTATGATGTAATTGCTGTGAACACTGCTTCAAAATGTTTAGCTCGCACGACAGGGTGTTGGGACCTAGAACTAGAACCTAGCGTAGAAGAGATCATGGACTATCGATGATATATGGCGATTCTCTCAGTTCGCTTTCTTTGGCGAGATCGTTCACTAAGGGGATTTCCCGATTTCCCCATTCACTCTCACAGGTTTCTATATTTAGGGTCCTTAGTACAGCTATATAGCTACAATTAAGGCTATTAATAGCCACTAAAGAAGAGCTGCTGTGTGTATGTGCGATCGCCATGCCTGTCAAGAAAGTTCCTTGCATGCCAGAGCTGCGGAGCTGAGAATCACCCAAACAGCCGTACCTGCCCTTCTTGTGGCAACCGTGGCTTGCAAGCGAAAGAGAGGTACTGAGGTAGGCCTCGTGGGGGAGTAGGGGATAAGAGCCGGGGTGTTAAGCCTGTCGAGGTCAACCGTCCTGAGGATGAAACTGTACGCCCTCAACGTTCAATACAGCCTCCAGTAGGTTGTAGTAGTGCTGATCCTCTCAGGTCAGTGACTGTAGTATCTAATGATCGTAGCCTTGTCTTAAATAGTCTTTGTCAACAGTCACTAGTGCGTAAGAGAGGCAGGCCCGCCAAGACTACTAGTACTAAGCCCTGCCCCAGTTGTGGAGAGCAAAACAGTCTCCTGAATAGCGTTTGTGATCACTGTCAACAGTCCCTGATGTGTAAGAGAGGCAGGCCCGAATGATTACAGTAATAAGCCCTGCCCCATTTCCCTGTTCAGTCTAGCACATATGGCAGATGTCCGGGTCAACCGACTCAAGCCGCCACCCCAATATACACGTATACGGACAGGGCCGCCGGAACCGGTCAGGCTGGTCAGGCCAAAACCGGACCACTTTTTTCAATGCTTAGTTGGGTAATGGTCGTTTATTTTATTTATCGCATGGTAAAGATCGTCAGATAATAAATCGCGCATGCTTGATAGCGCAAATTAGCACACCAACTCATCTTCAAATGAGCTTCCTAAGGTATTTGTATATTTTGGTCCTAGTTCAACAGTCTTTAAAGCTTAATATAAGTGGAGAGATTATTTAGATCATGAGGCTGCCTTCTGCTATCAAAAATTCTCTGTTTCACTGAATCTTAATTGGGATTTAGGCCATACAAAGAAGTCTAAATATTGACCAGTGAAAGTGGTCTCAAAAGCCATCAGAAGCAATTTCTGAGGTTGTAAATTACAAAATTTTCCTGGGGGAGCATGCCCCCAGACCCCCCTAGTTTTGCGTGCTTACGCACGCATTTGCTCCATGTTCTGACTAAAAGCTGGCCGGACCACATGTAAATTGCTTCCTCCGGGCCTGACGGAGCATGCGCAGTTTGTCAATATGTCCAAGTTCGAATTATGGCGGCGTACAGTAAGCGCGGTGCAATACTTATGAGGGACTCGGGATGTAGCTAGTCTCTAAGCTGTTCATTATTACGTCCAGAGTCCCAATTCGCAAAAAAGAATTCGGCCTCGCGATGAGGTAATTATGATGAAATTACGATGAAATGATGATGAAACCTATGATGAAACCTATGATGAAACCTATGATGTAATTGCTGTGAAACTGTTTCAAAATGTTTAGCGCGCATGAAAGGTTGTTGGGACCCAGAATTCGAACCTAGCGTAGAAGAGATCGTGGACTATCCGATGATATCCTTATGGCGTTTCTCTCAGTTCGCTTTCTCTAGCGAGCTCGCTTTCAGGGCAGGGGGATTTCCCTATTCAGTCGAGCACATGGCAGGTGAAGGTCAACCGGCTCAAGCCGCGCGCCCCAATATTGTACGGCGCGTATACGGAGCATGCGCAGTTTGTCGATGTGTCCTAGTTCGAATTTATGGCGGCGTATTCGTGAGGGACTCTGGACGTAGTCTCTAGGTTGTTCATTACGTCCAGAGTCCCAATTAACAAATCGATTCGGCCTCGCGATGAGGTAATTATGATGAATAATGATGAAACCTATGATGAAATTATGATGTAATTGCTGTGAAACAGTTTCAAAATGTTTAGCGCTCATGAAAGGTTGTTGGGACCCAGAATTCGAACCTAGCGTAGAAGAGATCGTGGACTATCCGATGATATCCTTTTGGCGTTTCTCTCAGTTCGCTTTCTCTAGCGAGTTCGCTTTCAGGGCAGGGGGATTTCCCTATTCAGTCGAGCACATGGCAGCGCAGGTGACGGTCAACCGGCTCAAGCCGCGCGCCCCAATATTGTACGTGTATACGGAGCATGCGCAGTTTGTCGATGTGTCCTAGTTCGAATTTATGGCGGCGTATTCGTGAGGGACTCTGGACGTAGTCTCTAAGTTGTTCATTATGCACTCAGTAGCAATTTACTTTTTTGCGGATGAGAAAATTCAGAGCCTCGATGGAGCCCTCCTGGGACTTGAAATTCAGTGAAGTATATAGAGTATCTTGCGTGTGTATCCAGCGAATACCTTACAAGCAGCATGTTGCCTTCTCTGACGAGCAGCGACGGCCGAACTTCACGCGTTCTCTAGGCTGACGTAATCCCGTGGATATATATAGATAGCCCTGCGCTATATATAGCACGCACCATGAGCTCGAGCAGCGTACCGCCAGACCAGTCTAGCTGTACTGCGCTGTTGAGTCCTCAGCTTGCGTTGAAATTTTCACTATCGAGGTCCAGAGACACTCTCAGATTCCCAATGATCCGAGGCCAGTCTGCGACTGAGGCGCCGGCATCGTACTGTACAGTGAAGTGAACCCACTATATTGACGACCTTTACCACCCACACCATTTCAACTATGCAGTTACTGAGTGCATGGTCAAGTGTTCATAATATAGCTAATCAATTGTGCATGCACATAATATAGTCCTAGTTATACTGTATAGTATACTACCTATAACATGGCAACAATAAACAGACAGGTAGCTATAGCTATATAATATATCCGGATCATGGCAAAGCTATAATTATATATAGTCATGCACTTATATCTCAATTTTGTGGCACATTAATATAAATTTTTTGCTATATTATTATAATAATAATTATGCAACTATCGTTATATATCCTGATTCACCCTTGTATCCTAGGTAACAGGGGTGTTATAACTAAAATATTGACCTCCCCCAGGCAATTATAATCCCCTGTGAACACCATAGTGCACTGCACTAAAAATATGCCAGCCAACGACTTCTACCAGATAAATGCAACCACTAAGAAACTGACCAATCAGGATATATATCAGATGTCGCATGGTAGGCACGTGTATTATGGATTATAAAGCCCCTCCCCCTCGGGCTGCGCCCTCGGGGTCATGGGCTTTATAATCCATAATACACTCCCTACCATGCAATATCTATTACATATAATATAATTTCATGCATGCAATTATTGCTCAAAAAGTGAGCCCCGGCCCCTTCCCCCAACTCCCCACATCAGCTATCTATACACCCTTGGTATAGAGGCAGTAGTCTAAGCTCTCTATATTATTATATACCCACGGGTGTCACGGTGACATTGCATACATGCACACTGTATATACATAAATAGGTAGTAATATAATAGTGTGTATATTATATGCACCTTCATAAAATTAATTCTATCCTATCTTCTGCCATGTATAATGTCTCATCTTGGAAAACATCAAGGAAATATTAGCTAGTATGCTCATGACATTTATATAGCCATATAAAAAATTGGCCATGGCATGCATGTATTATGCACAGAAATAACTCAGTCTGATGGTCTTGGCCTGAGTATGCCCCTTCCGAAGTTCATAACCATCTCAAGAAATGATACAATGGCTGAACTAAATCTGAGTATTACTAGGACTGATCCATCACCCACAACCCTACTACTAAAGATTGAATCTACATCAAAACAAGCCTGCTTTGAAAATGGAAGTGATATCAAAATTATGCTTTTTGGTGAGTTTAAAAAAGCCACATGCATGCAGTATACGATATTTTCCCTTATTACATGTGTTATACCTTGAAAATCATGCAGGAGCAACTCAAACACGCTTTCAGTTGAAGCTTCATATACTAAAAAATTCATCATCAGCACGCTGTAAAAACGAGATGGTGAATATCACCAAAAAAGATTAGTGAAAACCTTGCCACAATGGTCACTGAAAATTGAGAGGTGAAGGGTCACCACCTTTTATGATCACTACTTTTTATTAGTGATGCTCACTACTTTGTATTAGTGATATTTATCAAGTTTTATTAGTGATATTATGTTCACGTTTTCTACATCGTATAAATTACTGTAGTGACATCAATAATTATTTGATAATGTTCAATAAATGCAGTTAATAATATTATAAATATTATATGCACAATAAAAATGTCACAATAATAGTGTTACAGTAGTATAATTATAGTATACAAGCCAGCTCCAAGAGAGAGAAACAGTTAATAATAACTTCTATATACCTCCATAATAATTTAAATGTATTAAATAGCAGTTGCATACGTTTAACCGCTGCTAAGCTTAGCAATTATTGCCAACAGTCTGGTCTTCTTAGTAGGCTTGTTGCGATTCAGAAAAACAACTTCAAAGAAGCTGTACAGATTCTTGCATCCTAGCTTCTGTGTAATGCAAGTTGTATGCATAAAAGGCACCTAGCAGGATCAACGGCAATTCTTTGGATTGGAGAGTGGTAATGGTCTTCTTTTCCACCACCAGGATTACTTCCTTAATTGTATCCAATGTTCCCCTCACAACAATACAGAGCTGAGCTGTTGGTACTCCTTGGACTGCATCTTTTGACACTATCTCCCTCCTGCATGTGCAATACTGACTAGTGGTAAACACCGCAAGTAATAAAAAAATTAACTGTAGCAACACCAGCCCACATCTACTGTAGTACAAATTGCTGAACAGTTACTGTAAAACAGTAATAGTAGCGCCCGCTTACAACTCACGTCAAGTTCTTAACAATATAATTCAACAACTTGCAACAATCCAGCATACATGTATACACTTTATTTATATACTTGATGCAGCACAAATTAGGTAAACCTTGGTACACGATGATATAACTCAAAGGAGGTGAAATGACACAGGTTGAGTTGAATGGGGTCACCAACCCAAGGGAAAAATCGTATGACATTATGAGTACAGAAAAAGGAATATCAACGTTATAGGAATGATTGCAGAAAAGGAATAAAGTTGTACACAAATCACGTAACTAATTTACATACATGTAGCATATATTATTACACAAATCACGTAACTATTTTATATAGCACAGGGGCCTAATGTGATCCTCCCAATGGAATGGACGATCTGCTGCTGCTGTCTTCAGCATAGAAAGCATGCAGGGTGCGGTTAAACCGCTAGATGAGCCCGTCTGACTGGGGGTAATACAGTGTGGTCCTTGTTTTTGTGATCCCCAGCAGTTTGCAGACCTCAGCCATGCAGCAGCTGTGATTCAAACTGCTTTCCCTAGTCACTATGTAGCTGCTCAGGCAATGAAAATCTGAAGAAGAACTCATTAGTTAGGACGCGAGCAACAGTTGACGCTTCTTGATTGGGAATAGCTAGCATATGCTTCCATGTAACGAGTAAAATAATCTCCCACTACCAGAATATGTGTATTTCTCTTGTCTGATTCTGAGAATGGGCCCATAATGTCCACAGCAACCATCTGCATCGGACTTCCAACTTGCACACTTTGGAGTGGGGCTCTATTCTCGCCTAGGCCAGACACTCATATGGTGACAGGTGTTTCCGGCCCTCCTCAACCTCCTCCTTCTTCAAGTCGCCTATTTTTTGTACGTGATACTCATATGCACACATGTTTTCTCGTTGATACAGGTTAACTAAAAACACGAGTGTGAATTTGTAATAGAATGGTGTACATGTACAATGTATATACAGCATATATAGCCCAGGCATGAGAATGCCCAGTAGAATAATATTATTTCACGTTTTGTTCATAGAGCTACCTGGGTATATTATAACTAACAATATGTTTCCTTTTGTCAGCCCCAACAGATTTCTGCTAAGGCAGTCACACCTCAGGGTATATTTTCTACCACTAGAGAGGTATGTATGTACTGTACTTTTGCACATACTTCTTGATATAACTGAGTAGAGCCTCATTACTACGTTACTAAACACTTGAATGGTCTTACTTCTTATTGAGCATGGACGTAGTAAGCATCAAACAACTTCATTTAGAATGTTTCGGTCCTTGGACCTTCTTCAGCTACTGACACACTAAACAACACACTAAATGGATACAGATTAAATACTAACCAAGTGTGAAACTGGGAAATGAATGGTGTGAAGGGGTGGTGGAATGAGATACGAGATTGTTAAAATTAGGTGTAAATGAAAGGTGAATAAAAAATAAAATGAGGGGGGGTGCAAATAAAAGTAAAAGGAACTAGGGTGGAGGCAGGGGCGTAGCTAGCCCATGAACATTGGTGTGGCTGAAGTGGGGGTTGATGCTTAATTATGTATACAGTCAAGATTTAGGAGCTGATATTTTAATAGCATTATTTGCACAAGCTCAAAATATGTAATAATCTTATGAAGATTGGTGTAGCGAGAGCCACACTCTGCCATACCCTGGCTACGCCACTGGTGGAGGGATCCAGTTCGCGTCAATAAATGCTCCGTTGTCCAAGTTAAGGTTGCCAGTGTGTGCCTTGATTGACAGACCTTCCTTTATCTTGCGCTTTGTCCACTGTTCTTCCCTGCATACGACCTCTGATCATTTCATGTGATTTTGTGCTTTGTTTCAGCTAGCTACATGTACTGCAAGTCCATTGCTACTGTCAGCATTCCTGACCACTCGTTTGTGTTCTGTTATTCTCTGTTTTAGCGTTCTGCCAGTCTCACCCACATACATTCTTCCACTAAGCAGACAATATGGGGATTCTCAGAGTAGTTGTAATTCATCAAATTTTGGAATAATACTCCTCACATTGTAATATAGTATTTTTAATCCATTTAAAGAAAATGTAGTGTTTAGTGCATGGGGGGTTGGTAGAGCTGGAGCCCTTCAAGGTTGTGACAGACTAGTCCTGTAACTTTGTTGTGGTACTGAAGCTTGCTGAGCCATGTCAAACTCATAACATAATACAGATTGTATTCCCCTTAGCTATGGTATAATCAATTTCATTGGGTATTGTGTACTAATAATGCATGACATTGTGGGAGTCACATGCTTTTGTGGGATCAGCATATTGATTATCAACTATTATTCATAAGACCATATCCTACTTCAATCAGATCTCGACGCGTTGTCCCTGTGGAGTACTAACTGGAAATTAATGTTCAATGAGACAAAATGCTCTTTGCCATCTATCACCTCTCGTGCTTTTTTTATATACTTATTTCTGTAGCTACAATGCATACAGCAGACATACAAAAATTAGCAAAGATGCTAATTCAAAGTGTATGCCTAAACAATTATATCACTAATATTAATAATTACTAGTGTAACTGTTACTAATAGTTTGGTGCAGCTTGTGGTATTGTATTAACTTTTTGTTTATTCCACTGTGCTAGTGTTCTTGGAAAAAATGAAGCCTGATATGATGCTGTGTTTGCTCTTGGTATCATGAGAGTATTCAGCTGACTTGATGCTCTAGTATAGTATGGATGTTGATGTGATATAATTGGAGCGTCGGGGAAGTGAGTTTGCTGTCTAACAATCTTCGAAAGATGGCTCATGCTGGCTTGTGTCCGCCTACTGCTTAGTGTTGGTATGCGTGCACTTTCCAATAATTTTTCATAGTCTGAATTCCAAGCTTTTAAACATATTCTAAGTGTAAGCTTCTGTACATTCTCAATATTTTCAATTTCTCCTTTGTAAAAGGGATTCCATACTGGAGACGCATACTCCAAGTGAGGCCTGATGGTAGTCAAATATAGTTTCAGAAGAGTGTTTTGGTTGCAGTGTTTATATAAACTCCTATACATCATTCCCCAATTAGTTTCCTTGCCTTCTTACACAAAGCTGTAATGTGCGGTCGCCAAGAGAGAGTATTTATTATTATTACCCCTAAATACTTGTAGCTCTCAACCTGCATGGACCAGCTCTGTAGAGTTTAGATATAGTTGAGGAGGAGATAAGGAGTTGGACCTTTTTCTTGAGATTATAACATCATACGACATTTGTCTTCGTTAAAGTTACGATGTTTATAGTTAAAGAAAGAAGTGATGGCACTGATATCTTCCTGTAACACTGCATAGTCATTTGTTGATGTAATTATACGGTATACAGCGATGTCATCAGCAAACATATTAATTTCGCTGCCAGATGAGATGGTTGTAATGACATTATTGATGTACATAATAAATAGCAAGGGACCAAGAATACTGCCTTGTGGTACACCTGATACAACTGGTAATTTGTTGGATACTTCACCTTCAACTGCTACAACCTGATGTCTGTCAGACAGGTAGTCCTTAAACCATCTAATTAGATATGGATTTAGATTGATTTCTTCCATTTGCTGGAGAAGGGGAAGGTGTGGTACTTTGTCAAAGGCCTTACTGACATCAAAAAATATGACACAAACTTCTCTTCCTTGATCCAGCGCTTGTGACCAATCATCTATTATTTTGATTAGAGCAGATATCGTAGAGCGTGACTCCATAAATCCCCATTGTCTTGGCGATATTGGGGCATATGTTGTAAGATGATCCAGTACTACCTTTTTGACATGCTTTTCTATAATTTTTGATGCGATGGGTAGTATAGATATTGGTCTATATCCAGCAGTCTTATTCTTGTCTTTACCAGGCTTTGGGATTGGGGTTATTCTAGCCAATTTCCATTCATACGGCACTTGCCCAGTTGAGAGTGAGAGATTGATAAGTTTTGAAAGTGGAAGCGCAATGCTGCAGGCTGTCTGTTTCAACACACTTGCTGACACACCATCACATCCAGTAGATTTACTTGTATCAAGGGTGATTAATAGATCGTACACTGATTCTTCTGTAGAGAGTAGTTGCTTCGGGCATTCATTAGGTGGTAGGCTCATTTCAAATGCATCTGGAAACTCGATCAGGGATGGAAAAGTATAATTGAAGCATCTATGAAAGAAGCTATTGAGGGCATTAGCCTTACCAGTGTTTGACTTAATGGTGGCATTATTTTCGTCTTGTAAGGAAGGTATAGAGGAGGATTTTCTGTTCAGAATTCTCATCGTCCTCCAAAATTGCTTGGTATCAGCATTATTAAGTTCATCAAAGAAGCGTTGTTTGCTTTCACGTAATAATGTGACTACCTTATTACGCATTGCTGTGTACCGCATACGGTCAATAGCCAAATTATTTGCTTCTCCAGATCATAACGATACCTTCACAGAGTATATCATCAATGGACTCCCTGTCTCCCCATGTAACCAACAAAAAGACCTTGGTATACTTATATCACCTGATTTGTCATGGTCCAAGCAGGCCTAGTATTTTATAGGCTTTGAATGTCCTTCTAGAATATTGTTATGTACAAAATATTGTAATGAATGCCTTATACGTGGCATGGAAATAATCATGCCCTAACCTGCTGGAATAATTAGTAGTAGCAGTAATAAAGCCATTCTTTGATTATATCATTTACTATCATTAGAAGACTTTAACATCAAGAAACCACTAACTTAAGTTTATGTGCAGTAGCTACAGTATAAAGTCAAGATAAAAAGATAGCTATAGTATCATGCAATTATTATACAGGTCTAGTTGATGTTACAGTAATGCCCAGCATTAACAATAGAAAATGTAGGGAATGATAAGGTTTGCAAACTGTGTCATGGTACACTGAAGGATGCAAAGACTGATACATGTACAAGGCTGTAGGTAAAGTGGATGAAAACTTCAATAACATCATACTTTGTATCTCAGCCCCTTCAAAGCCGAACAAACATCTACATCCATGGAATGGCCTCCATAGCCACACTAGAGGTCTAAAGTTACGAACATGGAGATTCAAGTCAGAAAAATTTGAGAGGAGTGCGTAGAGCGTCAATGTGTAGTCTAACTAAAAGCAAGCTATGATTTGCGCATGCATACATGCATGATGAAGCAAGGCCGCCATTGGAGCAGAGATGATGCTGATCAGATCGAAGACTGTGATTGAGACATACTCAAATAGAAATAGTGGCACCCCATACCAGGCATCTGTGCAGTAACTGTTGGCACACTGCATGGTTTACATTATAGCCCAACGAGGTAGCTGAGGGACTATAAAAGTGTAGGATGATCACAGCATCTATAGCTACGTACCATGCATAATTAATGAATAATGAATATGAATAACATCTCTCGTGATTATTATGTGATTGTGGAGAATGGATTGGCCGGAGGCATTTGGTGTCATCAGCAAAAAGGAATGTTTTGGAGTGGTTTATTGAACATGATTATACATGTACAAGAGAAATAGGAAGGGACTCCAAGAATACTTACCTTGAGGAACTCCTGAGACTACAGATAGAGTGGAGGATTTTCAGTTGTTGATGCTTACATGTTGGTATCTGTTGGCTAGGTATTCTCTGAACCATTTCCACAAGCTACCCACAATGCTGGCCTTCCACAGCTTCATCAAAAGCTCTTGGTGTGGTACACTATCAAATGCTTCTTGAAATCTAGATAGACAACATCACATTGGGAACAGTTATAATCATTGAGAGCACTGAGGATTGCTTACAATATAGCAGCTTTTTTTCTTTCAAATTAATGTAGCTAGCTTGTCAGTGAGTATAATAATATAATTATATTATACACCGTGTGTAGCTATAACGATAGAGTGCAATACATGCACATACAGTAACACTACATGATACATAATACACACTACCTACAGCAATAGCACCCAATTTTTACTCCCGTCTTAGCAGCATGCGCTAGTTCCATGCATAGTGCATACCTATCACACCATACTTGGTTGGTGGGCAACTGTGCGAGCATGCACACTGCCTACTAAGTGATTATATCCAACAGAACACAATACACAACCTACTGTTCACAAGGCTACAACGAAAAATGAGAAGTTCCTGGGGTGGGCCCTAAGAAAAAGAGACATTTATTTAGAGTGTATGGCCGGCACACTCATGGGAAAAAACCTCTCAGAAAAACCTCTTTTGAGGAAAATGGAGAGGAAAAAAGCAGATCAAGACTGGCACCCCACTAAAGGAAGGTTCAGTTAATGTTCTGGATAGGGTAGGTAGTGCTCCACATGTGCAAGTTCAGGGCGGGTAGGTAGCTAGTGCTTCTTCTCTGTGGTATAATATATGCCTGTAGGGTCTTCTGCGAGTCCTTCATCAGTCCCGAGAATGGTTCCTCCTGATACAGAGACCTCCAGCAAGAGACTCGGGCCGGCCAGTATCCTGGATGCTCTTTCAATCCTGTAATAAAGGGCTCAGCGAAACATATTATTTTGCTTAGAGATGTAGCTAGGCAGTGTAAGTTGCCAAGAGTGACTGCCTTACTGGAACACACCTTTAAATACTAGTAGCTACTCACAACATGCCACACAGTATACTGCACAATTAACTTCATGGCTCCAGCAGCCTCGCCGATTGCTGCTAGACGTGCTACCTACCAGCACACTGATTAGCTTGTAAACATACACACCTGTTATGCAGCAGACAGCCCTGACTACGTGCACAGGGCAGACTCACCGACGGGAGCTTATTTTCTGTCTAATTCATTGCCTCAATCGAAAGCTATAACTGTATAATAATCTATACACAAGGGATATTCAGTAGCTATAATATTATTGTGTAAGTAAACTATAGCCGCATTGCATAACATTATAGCATCAGCTTCTCTAAACTCAAAGCAAAAATCATGACTAATAATAAATGTATGTAGCTACCATGCACTATAGTGATAATTATGCCATAGTATGTGCGTATTTATGATTACAAATCATGTACATATAAGGAAGTGTCTCCCTGTGAGTATATACAAATAAGTGTCAGTGTTTCATACTAAGATACGAGTCATGTATAGCTAGCTAGCTAAAATATAATCAGAAAGGGAGACAGCATTCTTGACACAGCAGCTATAGTATACAAAGTGAAGTAAGACTTATAATATAGTTGCAGTATTAAATCATAGACCTCAGTCATTTATAAGCTTCTAGAAAAGATCAATATAGCTATAGCTACTTCAGATTGTTTATATAGAAAGCATCTTCTCCTCCCAAGATGGCATCTAGGACAGTATCTTTAACAGCTCCGCATTTTCATTCAAACAAAAAGCCACCTATCCTTCCTCCTACCAGTACCTCTTCATCCAGAGGTGTACCACCACCTATTCCTAAAAAACAACCTAAGTCTTCAAACTACTACCATGTTAGTGGAAAAATGAGGTCAGTCTCATCACCCAGTCACGTGGCAGCATTGTGTTCAGTAGTGGACCCCAAACCTGCTGTCGTTGGAGGTGGTGGATCAGATGGTTGCTGTCAGGATCCAGATAAGGTATGAAGTAGTTATTAGCATGCACGTAACACTACTAATGATACGAGGGCAGTGAAGTCAGATGACTGGCTCAACTGCATGCAGTCAGCAGTCAGGGTTCTATCTGGTTTGGGGTGGAAGGGGGCGTGGCATTTTCACACACAGTCCCCCCCTCCAAACCATTAATATTGGTCAGACACTATATAGCTGTTTAGGAGGTTTATGTGTGATTTAGAAGACTGAAGGACTCCATAATATAGAATCCCAAGCGAAGCGAGGGTTCTATGAGAGCCCTGAGATCTTCTAAATCACATAGAAACCGACTAAACAGTGTATCACAAGTTTAGATCATAATATTATAGCTTTGTATTGCTAGAGCCAGAGGGCAAAACTTCTAGGTGACTATGAAGGTGACTATGAGATATAGATACCTATCAGAAGCCAATCAAATTGCAGTATTTGTATATGTTGCAGCTATGATCTAATAGGTATTTGTGGGTTTATGTATACTCTTTGACATAATTCAGAAGAATGCTATTTACGTGTATTTCAAATAGTATAAATTAATATGTTCCCCACCTCCTCCCTCTCTCTTTTTTGTCTTGCTACTCTTCTTTGGGGGAGAAGCTGGGTGCTTTGGGGGGGAAGCTTCCCCCCTGCCCCCCCCCTATGGATAGAACCCTGGCAGTGGCTGCTGTAGCTATAATATTATTATACGGTATAATACATAATATTATTATGATGCCGTTATGATCAGTGGAAAAGTTGATGTAAGTGAAAGTGTTGCATGATATTCACTAGTCAAAACAACTCCCTTATTCCTCTATTCCGGGGAGAAATAGACTTTAAAACCTATGGCCAGAGCTTTTTTGCCATTACTCTCTCCTTGTATCAACAACGAAAATGATGAAGAAAACATGTATCCCTTTGGGAATTAGGACTGTTGCAAAACAACCAAGATAGGAAAGGATAATTATTGCAATCATTATGTTTTGTGAACTAGACGTCAGTGGCAACCGGTGAGGTGTTTTCTCTGGCTGAGTTTGTTTCTCTCTTCAAGCACTCTCTCCCACTTCGCATTAGAGTCAAAGAAGGTTTCTGTGGAAAAGAGGAGAGGTACTGAGTAGCTATAGTTGTATTCATGCATAATTATAGTACTTACGGTAACAACACACATTTATTTTGCCCATACATAATTTTATTAATTGTATACAGATCTGTCATTTCAGCAGGAGATCTATACAATTTCCATTTCATCAAGAATGAGACGGTGCTCTCAATTGAGGATGAGGGAGGAAAATCTTTCTCCATCCCCCTTAACTCCTCCGTCAAGTTTGGCATAGTCCACGTTAGTCGAAGCAGCGATAAGGCCGCATCACTCGGACCACTTACTTACAAAACGATTGGAAATCTAGCTTCATGCTGTGCTCCTCCTTTTGTTGTTAGAGCTTTGCAGAGCTTTAGCAGTAGTGGAACAGCATCATCTGTCGAAGCAGAAGAAGTGTTGATAATCAAGGAGGTGATTCGCACACCCTACCATAAGCTCTATGTCAAAGCATTTAGCCTGCACACGTGTAAGTGAAGCTATAATGTAAATTCATATAAAGTCGGTGTGCACATAATGCAAGAGCATTTCCTATTACAGATTGGTCAACTGATTAATAATTGTTATGTACATTGTCACCAAGTTAAACATAATGCTTATTGTTATGTAGATAAGCAAAAGATCCTCTATGAAGATTGCATGCATGTGGAGGATGTTTTCTGACTGATCCCAGTGGTATTCAACTCTATACCGCGGAAATTATTGAACATCTGAAAGATTACTTACCTTTGAAAGCCACTCTGTTTCTTGATTCTGGGGAGTTAAATGGCCCACTACCTAATCTAACATCAGAAGTGGTTACCCTCAAGCACACTGATGTTGAATCTTTCGTTATTGCAACAACATGCTGGGACGAGAATGATGCCATACCAGACATAGATAGTGATCATGGTGATTTAGTTCCCGTCGCTATACCAACCGATTTGAAGATATCTGTCACCTTACTTGGAGATCAGTCAGAAAATGAATCACTTTATGAAGATACAAGACAAATTTATGAGACTTTTGATCCATCTAAGGTATACTCTGTGACACCTTCAGACAGTTCTGAAATTTATACGGCTTTAAAGTATTCCGTTAGAAGCGGGCATGAGTATCAAGGTTTAGACATCATAAAGCCAAATAAAATTTACAGCGAGCTTGAGGGTAGTCACTCCTCAACCAACAGCACAGCAAGGTGTCAAATGGTAAATTAATTGCAATTGTCATTGTTTCATACTGCATGCATACGTACATATGTATAGATAACCATACGTACGGCCACATTGCATGCATCTCTCAGGCTCAAACTCTCCAACAAAGCCCATTACCAAAATTGTCCACGTCACACATCAGTGGACAAAATGAGGTAAGCACTCAGTCATAGCCATGGAATCTTGATTTCACTGTTTTTCCAATAATATACTCCACTGATAATCACTCATACATGAAGTCAAAGCTGGAGAATGATGTTGAAGAATTAAAGGCTCAACTCAAGCATGCTTGGTCAGCAATTCATGACCTAGCAGCCAAGTGTGAAGGACTTCAAAAGGAAGTTACACAACTAAAACAAAACACTACAACAGGGAAAACAGCAAAAAGGCGGGTTGAATAAAAGTGTGCGTAACTCAAATTCAAAACATTTAAGGGGACTATCTCTGCATGTACATTCATACTAGCTGCATTATCTGCACCAGTTTGTATTATACTGTGAATCATGGATCATGTAATTAAAATTATAATATGAAATGCTGGCTCAAATCTTGAGAACGTTTATAGATGTGGTAGCTGTGTGTGGGCATAATTATATTATTATGCATGATCATCAACTGAGCTTCCTCTGCCCAGCTGCAGCTCCTCCTGTACATACATAATGTACATCTACATACGTGCAGATCCATGCAGGATCTTCCGCAAACTTTAAATCTCACACCATACTTGAAGATATTTTGTGATGAGGGAATAGACGGTCAGCTTTTTTCCGAGTGTGGTGAGCACATTTTACATGAACTGAGTATATCTAGAGCCACTCGAGCACAGCTAATGAAAATAATCAGCGGTAGTCTGTCTGCAGTAGATATTCTCGAAGGTGGAACTCAAGCAAAACACTAGCATTATTATTAAATTTTGAGACCATGCTGGTACATGCAAATCGAGTGTACATAAGAATTGCTATTCAATTTGTATAGCTTATACACAGTCATGTTTATTTCATCACCTGCATGTCACATGCTATAATAATATTCGGCAACTTTTAACTTCAAATCACGAATAATCTTAGCCACACAATCAAGTAGAGTGAAATGATATACCAGGTAGTTACTATGGTAAGTAATAGACAGTCAAAGTTGCTATCAGAAAATCTGGCAACGAGCTAAAAACATAATGGGCAATGTTTCAGAAGTAGTTAACATTGTGGCTAACTAAAAATAATGGTGCATAATAAAAAAAATGCAAGTGCAATGATTATAGATGTTACAAAATAAATTATTAATCTTCACATTTGAAATCATTAAATTTTGTAAGAACGGAGGATATCAGTTGAAAACTGGGTCTCTTTTCTGGCTCTATCTGCCAACAAGCTTTCATAACTCGCGCCACAATGGAAGGATAGGCTGGAGGGATAGAGAGACGATGACCGGAATGAAGCTGAAAAGAAATTTGATCCATGCCAAATTCAGCGTAAGGTAATTTTCTTGGGTAGTACATCTCCCACAATAGCACACCAAAACTCCACACATCAGAGGCTGGAGAGAACTTTCTGTGACGCAAGCTCTCAGGGGCCATCCACCGTATTGGTAAAGGTGTGTCGGAGTCTGTCTTGGATTGATAAATGGAGTCATCCTTGGGAATCTCACGAAGCAGACCAAAGTCGGCAACTTTACACGTCCTTTGGTCATCAACCATTACATTTCGAGCAGCTAAATCCTGAATACAACAATGTTACAGTAGTGTACCAGTATGTATAATTATGATTTTTGTAAATCATCTAGTACACTGGCTACAGTAATTATTCATGCTTACTCTGTGGACTAAGCCTTTTTCTGTGATATAATGCATACCCATAGCAACATTGATCATGTACTTAATCAGCTGATCCACAGAGTGTTCATTATTCTGTTTTGTAGTGAAAAGTGTGTATACATTATATCAGTAATAATGTAATACTAGTAATTTATCACAACTCACTATCAAATACTTCTTCAGATCACCATTAGGAAAATACTGCAGTACCAGCCAAGGAACGTCTATAGTATGATGATTGCATGTAATAATTATTGTTATGCTAATAATGATTCTATAATAGCTAGTGACTTGACTACCTTCATCCACAATACCATAAAGATGGATAATATTTGGATGCATCAAATCCATGGTGATCCTCATTTCATGGAGGAAATCATTCGTCTCCTGGTCTGATTCATATTTCTTAATTTTCTTCACTGCCACAGTCATCTCAGACACATCTTGAGCATACGTTGCCTTATAGATCTTCCCAAACTGGCCTGCAATCCACAATAGGATAATATTACTAGCGCAAGGGTAAGTTTACAGAATGATGTTATACCCTCTCCAATCTCCTCCAGATGTTGTATGGCAGCTCGCTGAATGAATAATGTACTCTGCTGAGTCAGAGATGAAAAGCTAACATCCTTCGGTAATGGACTATGAATTGGTGTGGGAACAACACCTATAATAAATAGCTATATTAATGATCATTGATAGAGTACAAAATCACAAATTAAAGAGCTATAATTATACATGCAGTTACTATGCAAAAAGTAAGGGCCTTATAATTACATATTAGATCCCTACATGATCATGGCATCTACATGATAATATTGTATTATATTCAATGATATTATTGTATTACTTCTAGTGTTTTAATAATGTTTGTGATAACTGACTTGCTCTGGCCCACTCTGGTCTTTCTACTGGTGTGTCCTGGCTGTCCCCTGTAATCAATCTGCGATCAGGATATAAAATATGATGCATTTGTCACTCAAAGTAACAATTAAAACTTACAGTAGAGTGTGTGAGACTTCTTTTAATTCGTTGAAATTTTCTGTTATAAAGGCAATATACGTATACAATGCTAGTGATAGAACTTTCCCGTCCAAAATTAATGGCATTATGCTATCAACTTACTTTGTTGTAGAGGAGTATTTGAATCATCATTTGATTCTTGATTGATTATTAGTACTTTTGGAATTGAAAATTTTTTCTCCTGTTCTATACTCTCAGCTGGCTCTCCCATTGCAAGTGATGTTGGGGCTTCTTCATGACATGACTGCTCTTGGTTGTGCTGCATCTGTTGGGAAGCATCATATCGGCCCTTACGTAGGGGAAGACTTAGCGATGAGTATTCAGCTAGAGATTTACGAGCGGACAGTACTAAGGGTTCCCGGATTTCTTGCTCCAGTGGGGAATTTAAAGTGGTATAATGCTCCATATTACTAGTCTCTTGCTCCAAAGTAGAGTGTGTTGCATCCAAGGGCTGGGTGCTAGTGTGGTGTTTCAATTTATTATAGTCCATTGAGAATCGTTTTTGTAGTTTCATCTGGGAACCTGCCGGATGGAGTTCTCTTGCAAAACTCCTTGTTCTTGCTTTATATTCACCTTCCACTTGATATGATTTGCTGGATACAGGGGCATCAATGCAGTAATACTCTGACTCCATATCAGTATATGAAGTAGAACCAGCAACATTCATTTGGTCACCACTAACTGATGTGATTCGCTTCATCTCAATTTTATCTCCGTGAATCCCTGGTGCTACACTCAGCTGAGCTGGATCTGAGTATCCATAGGCTTCATTGTGATGCATGTCAGGGCTGTCTGGATGCTCGCCACTACTACTGATTTTCTGTTGCCTATCACGTTGTTTACTGGGAGAGGCGAGTCGTGTTATTGCCCTGATCCAGTTGTCACATTCACCCTGAAAGATTCGATTTGTCAGTTATCATATGAGGCATTTGCTTATCACTTTACACAAACCTTTGACGGTGCTATCAGCTTCATGGCTGGGTCTTCTTTTCCTTCGAAGAAAATTTCAAAGGAAAATTCAGAGCCACTCTCACTAGTCTTGACCTCAGCAACATTAGCAAGGCTCAGCTCGCCTTTTACTTTCTGTGTAGAACACTAAATTAAATAGCTAAGGTTGTAAAGTAGCCATGCATATTACAAACCTCTTCATAGTAAACCAATCTAGGACCTGTATCAGATGCACTAACTTTGAAGGTGTACTCTCTTTTGGTTATTTTCTTACTAGCGAACTTGCTGCTTCCTTTGTCATGTCGACTCAATTTCAAATTGCCAGGAACACCTATCTATATTGTTATAATTAGCTATCAGTATTAATATAAGCCCCTTTCGAATGAATGGGCTTGGTTTAAGTAATTTGGGGCCAATCCAGTTAATTTTGGTGTGTCAGTCTACCTTTATCTGTGAAACCACAGTCCCATGTTAAATACACACTGAATTTGAAAATGTAAACGGGGCTATAGAGTACTAATTTTCAATGCTGATATATAGCTAGACCAGTATGAAGTGTTAAAATTTAATCCGATATTTATAATAATAATATGTACTCTTTTAATGATAAAAATTATCATATTATAGCTAAATTGTTGACTGCATGTTAATTGGCTTAGCTAATAACTACAACATACTGCATGTCCATCAAGCCATGGAGGGACAACTAAGGGGAAGGGAGGGGTGGATATAGCAACCCCTTCACTTCTTTATTCGTTAATAATTTTAGTGGACTAGTCCCTGAAATCCATCATTCATTATAATATACACTTACTTCAATTTTCTCAGCTTTGTCGATGGAAGCTGAGCGATTTGGGGAACGATCAATCAATCTTGATGGCCCTCTTTCCCTTAAGCTTCCTCTGCTCAATACACTTTTGTTGCTGTGGAGATCACTTTCAATCATCTTAACCAGGTCTAGTCTGGTAGCACAGCGGTGTTTAAGATAAATATCTTGGGACAGTGATTTAAACATTTCGTTGAGACTTGCAAGTGCCTCTATTGCATTTGGTCTTTCATTAGGGACATTGCTTAGACACTGTTTAATCATTTGTGTCAATAGATGGTCTCGTCCTATGATTTGATGCAAAGATTCAATATATACTTCACGCCTTTCTAATTCACTTCGTGCGTACAGCTTTCTGGATGTGTTATCTTGAATGTATGTAGCTGGTAAGAGCCTTCCCGGAAATTCTTCAGTAGCAGCATAAAGGGCCAAAACACCAAAAGAAAACATATCAATCATGAAATCATACTTAGCCTGTGATTGTATTGCTTCTGGTGGCATGTAAACTGCTGCTCCTGGGGCAGTAGTCATTGTCTGCGCTACAGTCTGGGAATCAATAATAAGTGCATTCCCCAAATCCGTAATCTTGGCCTGCAATTCAAGAGTTAGAAGGATGTTTCGTGATGTGAGATCTCGATGAATGATTTGTGGATCATGGCTGTGAAGATAAACTAGACCCTTTGCAGTATCACTAAGAATCGATACCTTAAGCGAGAAAGGAAGATTTTCCTTTTTCCTCTTAATATCTATGAGAAGATTTTCGAGGCTCATGGCAAGACGTTCCATCACAAGTGTTGGATAGGAGCAATTTGGAAACATATGCAAACCAAGAAACTGGACAATGTTGGGATGTCGAATACTTGCCATGATTTGACATTCTTTTTCGAAACGAATTTTAACTTTGTCAACCCCTTCAGTCCAAGGATCAAGCAATGATTTATGCAGCTGTTTAGCCGCACATAGTGTGCCCTGCACATATAGCTCATCTACGACTCCAAATGATCCATTTCCAAGTCGCTTACAGGCGTCTGTCTTCTTTACATCTTTTAGCTTATAGCAATTGAATACTGACTTCTGAAATTGAACACCACCTGAAGTGTCTCCACTTTCTGCCATTATGTTAATGACTGCTAATCATCAAGGTAGATGCTACACCAGAAGAAAATCAGGCAATAATGTTGTGTAGATTGAATGGATTGACTGCTTAAGTATAGAGAAGTGTCCAATGAGGTTCACTTCTGCTGCCCTGGATTAACTATGATAATGTTTTCTCAAGATTTATAAGAATAGTATGGTATCATAGTTGATATTGGATGTGTTAGTTTTGTATTTTGATGCTTCTTTTTCAAGTGATAATTTGTTTAAGATTTCTGCTAAGAGTACATTCATTACTGATCAAATATCACCAGAATAAGGCATCAATATCCTTAGGAGAGCATTGTGTTTTAGTAATGCATTATCCACTACAATGGCTTGTGCAACATTAGAAACTGCACAAAACTAGAATTTTGTGTTTTATTATGACAAGGTGGGACTTGTATTTCTTCATCTGGCTTGATTTCTTCACTGAATTCAGGAGTGATTGATAGTTACATATTGTGCAATGTGTAGGGTTTAGGTGTTTGTGAAGTATCCCATAGTGCTCTTAATACGTATACGTGATACCTATTATGCTGGTCCTTGCTTGGAGATTCATCCTCATAAGGAGCATCATGGAGGGTAGCCTTACTTGCCAATTTAGTGACTATTATATAGCAAGCTGCAAAGCAACCAGATAGTCACATAGATAGCATGTCCTTTTATCCCTGGTTTGACTTTCAGTTATCCATCTAGCTACAAATGTGTTCATGATCTTTGTCATCCAGCTTGCTCAAAATTATCTCTACACATTGTGTAGCTATATCCAACAGGTGATACAAATTCCTGGCTACAAGGTGGAGACTGCATCCCACGACCTCATCCCAAACTGTGACAGCTGACTCATCATAAATTATTATGGCTTCATCTCACAGCAGTTGAGGTTGTCTCCAGGCTCAAATTCTATCTGCCATAGCTGGTTCTCACATGAGGGGGTCTGGGGTCAGGAACCTTGAGAGAATGAATGATAATTAAGAGCAGAGCTGCAGCTGTCAAGGTAAAGACTATGTTGTGTGTGTTCCTGAATCATGAGCTAGCTACAGTGTGTGTACCATGGTATATGTGTCTGTGTGTGCATGTATTGAGGTGGAATATACATGTGGATTTTGTGAATTTTCTTCATATCTGATTAACTGTTACTCATTTTCATAGATTCCTGAAAGCAAGAAGGGAAAGCACTAGCTATCTACTGATTACAGAAATACTGGAGGGCATCTTAACGGTACGGCCGGTTTCTGAGAAGGACACTTTTTTTACGACCCTTGCAGGAAGTATATCTAACGCTGTAGAGTGGCGAGGATCGTCAAGTGAGGGTCACTACCCTAATTCTATGACCCTCAGTGCTGGCCCTACCATAGATCTACGGTTCTACCGTTGTTTTGTAGAGTGAGGGTTGCCACGAGGGTCACCACCCACATTCTACGACCCTCAGCGCTGGTTCTACCGTTGTTACAAGGGTCACCGTTTGATCCTCCACCAAGTTTGATTGGAATTGGCTGTCACAGTCAGTTTAGCTACTGAGACCGAGGATTATCGGTCACCACCCTCATTCTACAACATGCACTCTGCGTTGGTTCAGTACAGTTGCAGTACAGTACTGTAGAGTGAGTGTTGTCAAACAAGGGTCACAACGTACCTCGTTACACGACCCTCGGCACCAAACTTGCAATGGCGGGCTTCAAGTCTAATTCTTTATAAAGCACACCCTGATGAGCTTAGTTTAGCCATTGGTCCCACCAACGCCAAGGGTACTGACCCTTTTTGGATGACCCTCACTCTACAGACAACCGTAGCTACAATTGCAACCAGTAGCCAAGAATCATAGAACGAGGGTGGTGACCCTTGTTTGCCAGGACACTTGTTTTACAGTACAACAGTAGAACCAGTACCAAGCGTCATAGAACAAGAGTGGTGACTCTCGTTAGACAATCCTCGCCACTCTACAGCATTTTAATTCCAACAAAGGTCGCACAATTGTCAAAAAAGTATCTAAGTTCCAAGTCTAGTATGAGCATCTAACTCACCCCTACTGTGAGTTCTCTACCCTTATGCTTGATAGACTTATACATGTACGAAATTGCAGTATGTGATTTGCAAAAACCATTGCTATACTATAAATAGAACCATGATGTATGATATCACACATAATTATTCATTGCATGATATAGCTAAGAATTGTCATTACCTGCAAGGGGTCACAAGTAATCGGTCGTGTCGTTATTATCGTTGTTGTCGTTAGCACAAAAATCGCCATATCTCGAGATATTGACGTCTAAGCGACTCGTAATCACAATGAATCAATCGAATTCGGCGAAAAACTGGCTTCAGTATGCATCAAATCAAGGGATACGGTCCACGAGCGTCACAAATAGTAACTTTTTGTTGGCCACCATAACCACGTCTATCGGCAGTGCCCATCAATGCATATGCATACCAATTGTACTTTCTGCTCATGCGCACAACTAAGTGGCCAAGCGTATGACTGGTAAAGATCGTCGATGTTCTAAATAATGCTGAAGCCGTATGGAACCAATCATAATGTAAGATAGCTATACTACTATTGTTAGCTATAACAAATATAGATAGAAATATCAAATTCTAGTCTGGGCTAGGTCTGGGTACAGAGAGTGCTTTCTCAAGTGTCACAGTACAACTAAGCAGCATTTCCATCATTTCTCTGAGGTTCACAAAAGGTCTGGGTGCAGAGAGCGCTTTTCTCGAGTGTCACCGGAACCCCCAGTGCATGCAACTAAGCAATTTTTCCATCATTTCTCTGAAGTTCACAAATAGCCATGCACCGAAAATAAATCTATAGATTGCGCAATGTGCGCGCTGGGTATGTGCTCTATAGAGCTCTAGTTATTTCAGGTATTACTATCATGGTCGTGCTTGCGTAGCTACATTCAGCTGATACTTTCATGACAGGAGAGGCCACTCTGAGAGGACTGGTGCTCCAGGTGGGTGTAAATAGTAATAATACCAGGAAATTGAATTTAGCAGCTTGGTGATCTGTCTTTTATGAAAGGTGCACTTTCCAACCACCTCTGCACATGCTACATATGTTACTATGTAGTAACATATGTAGCAAGTGCAGAGGTGGTTGGAAAGTGCACCTTTCAGTCAAGTTCCAATTGCTATGCTACAGATAATATTATATCTAGAAATGCTAAATTGAACCTTACAGTGCTAGTAGATCTACACAAATTAAAATACACAACTCTAGTTATCACTGAGTTGAACTCTGCAAATTAAGTTTTTTCCTTCGCTCTGCAAGCTTTAGTTGGAGTTCATCATCCTCTTGTAAGTACAGCTGAGATTGCTGTGGACTAAGTGTTTCCCTGAATCTATCACCATGTCTGAAACTTTGGCTTCGACCTAGTTTGATAGGATTCTCTGAAATGCCTGATACAGAGTGATGACGTGTTGCTTTCCTTGGGTGAGTATTTGAGCGCTGCTTGATGCTCGGATCACTTGATTTCTGTCGAATATATCCTTGTGGCACTTCCTTCATGGATTTTATTACATCCTGTGACTTGCTTGGAGTCACTATGTGGTTTGATTTGCCTTCTTCATTTGCAGTTATCCCTGTTGATATCTGATTTGCAGGCTCTTCTTCTACGCTTCCTACTGTCCTTTTGTCGGAGATCTTTGGTCTGTGCTTGCTTGTGACCAGAGGTTCAGATTTACTGATAACTTCTGAGCTTGTCTTATTCTGGAGATGAGATTGTGAGATTGAGGTTTGAACTGTGGCACCAGTTTCATCAGCTTTAGTGTTGCCACTACTTCTACTTGTTTCTTCTTCGGCTGCATAGCTGTCTGCTACAGAACTTGTATCACTGAACATACTCAGTATGCTGTCCCGAGAAGCTTCAGATGGAGGAATACGGATATTTCTTCGCCTCATTACTGTGGGGGTTTTATTTTGTTCGGTCATTAAGTTGCCAATCCGTTTTAGTGCTTGCTGCATACCAACGGGTTCCATTCCTCGATTACCTCTCTCAATGAGTGTGATTGCCTCTTGCAACTTTGGGATAGCACCCATTAAATTTTACCTTTCTATTTCTTGTTGCTTCACCTGGTCAAGTAGAGTTTCAAAGTAGGCTTCGATTTTAGTTTTTGCCTCTTGCAATTGGCGGTAGTCCCTATCAAGCTCTATTACTTGCTCTCTGAGTTCAGCATTAAATTTTTCTAATTGTCGGTTCCGTTTCCTTAGTTTCTTACAAGCTACACATGCTTGAGTGGTGCTACCCTGCGGAGTCTGTCATAGTAAATCAAATATAATTGAAGATTAATGATGTAGCTTGGATGTAAGTATGTATACATCATCTACATGTATATTCAGCTAGCATGGATGACTATTACTAGCCAGCATAGCTAGTCACTAATAGCTACTTTCAGAGTGCACTATAGTTGGCTCATTGTAGACAATTGCTTATGATCATTGGAAGCCTGGGATGACTCAGCTGCATTTTACAATACTCTGTCCATTTATGGAAGATAGATAATTGGAATTAAAATGTGTACCCTTAGGTTATATGGCACAGAGCCATCAACTGAGCACCAACATACACCCTTTTGGGGGTCAGGTGGCAGGAAGATAGGCCAAAAATCGTCAAGTCTATTTATGATAGCTCAGTTTGTTATACAAGCACTGCATGGTAAACCAGCTAGCTATAAAATAATAATAATGTTAGACTACTTTATGAAGCTATGGTACCATGACATCTTTCTTTCTTGCTTGATCTGCTGTCTTCTTTGAGTCAAAGGCATCATCAGTCTCAGAAGAGCTGAGGATAGAATCATTACTGGCATGTGCTGAACTCAGTTTTCTCCCAGCAGCAGCTTCACTTGCTCGCCTTGGTCGGAGCTTTCTGGTGATAGCCTCCATGGTACAGTGATACAGCAGCTATATAAGATCTAGATGGCCCTTATTCTAGTTCAACCACGTCATTCATCAACTTATATTTAGAATGCAGTGTGCAATGTGTACATATATAGCAACACATTGTTGGAATTCCTGTAGTTATAATGATGTATGCAAACAATGTCTTTTATAATAAGCTCAGAAAGTCCCAAGCAAAGCCGTAGTATGCATACCGCTCTATACATTGATATAGAGACAATGGGGCTTATACCCTCAGATAGCTAGGATGCTAAGCAATGATAGGAGATGCCATGGTACCAAATAAATAGTCATGTATTATGTTCTGGCAATTATATAATAATTAGCTATAGGTATATATAAGATCGGAATGTGGAGAGAAATGAAAAATGGCATGCACTTGGTTTACCGCAGTGTGTGCTGACCATGCTATCAATCCCACTAATAATTCCCCACCACATAAGGAATGTAGCTCCTTTTTAGATGCACAGTGTACGTACAATGTCATGTGTTATGATATCTCAGCAGTATAGAGTGCCAGTCAAATGTATTAAGAGATACTATACTTGGTTACCTATTGAAAACAGGGTTTCCTTTAAATTTCTTGGCAAATAATCAGCTACATTAAGTGCTTAAACTATAAGCATATTGTATAATGGGAAACTTCGAGCTTAGAAAGCCTTCACAGAATGCAAAATCAATCAGGGGCGGATCCAGGGGAGGGAACAGGGGGCCAGTTCCCTCCTCCCTTTAGTTCCCATTCAACAAAATTGATCCGTAGTCTTCAATATTAAATTTTTGTAGTGTACACTACTAGTTTGAATTCTCTAGTTCTTTCATAAAGCATACCAAGTTCTGCTCAGAAAATCAAAATTTTGTCGAAATGGAGCATTTTACTGCCTGAAAGCAAGCGATCGTGGCAAATAGGAGGCATGGTTTATCGATTTTGGGGGTGTGGCCTAAAATTTTGCGCACGCGCTTCGCACGCATCTTCATTGTGCTACCCCTTCCTCAAAATCTGGATCCACCCCTGTCAATCATATACTACGATGCCTAAAACTTCAAAAAAAATCTTTCATGGATGACATTAACAGTATGCATCCTACAATGGGCTCAGGCTAAATTTGTGGATATGTGTTATGCAATAATACTGATTCGGATAAGTAGGGTGTGGTATCCCTAAAGGTGTGCATGGTCAAATAATAATGCTATATTCCATATTATTCCATTCCACATTTCATTTTGTAGCTTACAGTTCTAATTGCATGATCGTGAGCTCTCCGAACCTTCATTCAAAGTTAGGAAGAGCCACCAGAAATGCAAGATGCCTAGCTACTAGGGGGATTGTGGAACCATAATCAGCTTTTTTATGAGATTTCATAACAAGAACTCATATAATAATATTTTACAATAATTATTATTTGTGTCATTAATGAGCAAAGACTAAAGTTAGTGAAGGTAAACACTCTACATGTACAGCAGTATATAAGTTACTGTACTTTGAGGCTACAAAATTCACAATTATAATGATAGTACAGATATGAATCATCATTTTTCTACAGCTTCACAGCTTGCTTCAATTCTTTTTCTTCTCTGTGCAAGCCTGGATTGAAGTTCATCACCTTGTAAGTATGCCTGAGATCCTTTTACTGTTGGGTTAGTTAGTTTTCTCCCTCTTATTAAGCTGTGACTTAAATCTTCATGTATAGGTTTGGTAGAATTCTCAGTAGCCCCTGATACAGAATGGTGACGTGTTTTCCTCGCAGAAGCTGAACGAGTTTTGTTCCAATCACTTTCTGGGGTAGAATCACAACGAATGGGCTTGTGAGGTTGTTCTTTTGTAATAATGTCTTCTTGTGACTGGAAAGGGGTACGTTCTCTATCAGCTTGAGGATTAGGTATTTCAGTGTGTCTGTCCACAGCTGGAGTCATTATGGGTTTGTCCTTCTGTGTATTAGCGATGGGTACAGATTTATCTGAATCGTTCATATGATGGGTAATAGCAGGAATGGAGTTGGTGTCACTTGCAGTAGCATTTTGTCGAGCTGTTTCCTCTTCTCCAGCAACTGAACTTGTGTCACTAAATAAACTCAGCATACTGTACCCAAATGAGCTATGGAATTTCCTCCTTGGGACATCAGGCCTGACTTGCTCATGCATTAAATCGCTCATCCTTTTAAGTGTCTGTTGTACTCCAGAAGGTTCAATAGCTTTATTACGGCTTTCAATCAGTGTGATCACCTCCTGGAGTTTTGGCACAATAAACGTACTGGACAGATTTTGCCTTTCCCTTTCTTCTCTCTGTAGCTGGTCTTGAAGCATTTCAAGTTGTGTTTCGATCTTTATTTTGGCATTGTACAAAAGATAATATTCCTTATCAAGGTCTATCAATTGTTCTTTCAGTTGTCGATTCTGTTTCCTTAGCACTTTGCATGCTACACATGGCTGACTAACACCCCCTTGTGGGGCAGCCTACAAGTGGAGAATGATAATATTGAAGGATTAGGGATTAATTTTAACATTGCTCATCACTACAGACTAAATCTTGTAGCAAACAACTACAGAGAATAATATAAAACATGTGCTGCCATGAATAAGGCTAACCAGCACATACAATTGACTGCCATTTGCAATTCACTCCAAATGGCTAAGATATCCTCCATCTCCCACTTGCATATCCCCCTACTTCAGCCTCTATAGCTGACCTTCATAGAGATATCTGTGTCTGAGCAACTCATTTTGGAGAGTCGATCCCTGGAACCTGGATTGAAACCTGTATCATGTACATGTATTTGACCAAGATATTAGCTCAGTTTTCAGCTTTGGGCATGCAAACGAATTTATAAGGTGCTCTACAGCTCATTCTGTCATGCATGCGGGATAAACCCAGGGACCATCTAAAATAATACAGTGCATGCACTGCATGTTACGACGCAAATGCGATCTATCAACACTTAGAAAAATTCGACAGGGAAAAAAAAATCAAAGTGTACGGCAAGATTTGAACCCGCTCTATTCCGTCCCATACATAAGAGCCCAACCACTCGGCCACCACCGTTGTCGCTGCTGGCAGCAATTATTTCAACTATTTTGTAGACAAACCCTACACAACCCAGCCCCTCCGACATTAACCCTGCTAACCATTCACAACCCAGCCCCAGACCTCCCAGCCCCTCCAGTCCACGTATACGCAAACCCTAGAAACTAACCCTGCTAATCATTCGCAATCCATCCCCAGACCTCCCAGCCCCTCCCACACTAACCCTGCTAACCATTCGCAACCCATCCTCTGACCTCCCAGCCCCTCCCATCCATATCGTCCAGCGATCGCGGCGGCGTACGTCCCGGTGTATCACGAACGGGTCGGGATCGCATTTGCGTCGTTACACTGCATGCATGATCTATGCATAGTACCTTGGTAGCCCAAGTCCAGTGCTTCAGTGGAAGTACATGCATTATGATTGTTTATAATATGTGCTAGACTAAGTGTGATTAGCCATTCAATCACTACAATAAACAATAAGCTGGTAGTAACTTGTTGACATTTGATATATATGGAGTATTATAAAGGGGCAATACAGGAGGTCCAGAAAGAGTCCCAGGTTATGAAAACTTCACTTCTGTAATGTAGACGCTTGAATCACTTGTTTTGAGATAATCATAGAGGCTGGTTATTGTTTCTTGTTTATCAAGTTAGAAATTTGGGAGAGAGATATGCATGTTGTGTTCTGATCCCAAAGGACATGTTATTAATCTGTGTGTCCCCTTAGCTTCTCTCCCATTTCTCTCTCTTTCTGATTGTCTCCTCCACCTCCCCCCTCTCTGTTCTCTAGATCACGTACATGCTACTCACCTCCTTGTGAAACTGCAGCATTATACGCTCCCTGAATGTGGTCTCCAAGATAATTAGCAGGCTGTATCTCCCATAATATGTTACAGAAAGTCCCCAGAAAGCCAGCGTGTCTCTTTCGCAGGCACTCCAACAAATAATAGCTCAAATCTATCGTCGATCTAAAGCTCCTCTTCAACGCCCTGTACTCATCATGTTCCTTGCAAGTGAGCAAATTTGAAGAGAGCATCTTGGGAGCTACATCATCAGCTGGTAGGTTTTCAGCCAAGTATTCAGAACATTCAATTAGGATTCTTTCTTCTAGTTGCTTATCAGGAGGCATATCCTGCAATCCAGGAGTACATAGCCATGCAGTTATCATTACGCCTTAGCAGCCTAGTACTGTATTCATGATCAATTTGATAAAAAAAATGCCGAATTATCTATAGAGACTATCATGGCAATATTAATGCCATTGAACACAGCCATATTATTTCTCTTGCAGTATGAAATCCAGTATGTAGCTACGGTATTGTACCTTTTATTACTTGCTATACCTTGGTCATATCCTTGTTGCCTTCCCTCTTCTTTGGCTGAAGGGGACTATCTATTTCAGATGAACTGGTACGCACAACTTCATCGACATGAATTGGCCTTCTTCTACCTCCATCAGCAGATGCACGCCTTGAACGTAGAAAATTCATTGTTTAATGCAGTATAGCCAGTGGCTCTCTATATAGGTAGGCCTATTTCAATCTCAATTGGACTAGTACTTGTTCACCTTCTGACTAAACCATAGATGACCTTTGACTTCTCTTATCTATGTTATTATAGTGCAGAATATAATATTGTATCAGTCAGCACATTGTTGGAATTCTTTGCATTATCTATTATGAATAATAGTTGATTGTGTACACAATGTAATAGTAGAAAGTTACATAGTACTACACTACCGCCTAGACACTAATTTAAATTATTAAGAGTCATGTAAGGCCATAGGTTGAGTCTAATTAATTGATTCGGAGCTGGACAATTGAGTTTGAAATTGTATTCCTTACACGCAAATTCTGTTGTATGGATCATTAATTATTGCAGATTCATGCAGTAATCACTTGGAAGGACATAATTCATATCATGGCACTATCAAGTACGCTGAAGCTCACCATCAGAATACAGTACTAGTGTGATAACTGTTGTGGAGATGACCAAGTCATTTCCCATGCATGATTTTATACGATTTAGCTTAATTGGAGGAATGTAGCAGTGACATGCACTAGTTTGGCATGTACCTCATGATACTAGTATTTGAATTCACAAGATATGGATGCAAATTAAAATTAAAATTTAGGTACAACTCTAATGTTTTCAGTAATAATATTGTATAAGCAAAGATGGAATCATCAGGCACGTAATATTATGTATCATCAGGCATGTAATATTATATTATAGACTAGTTACTGAGCTAGAAAGTCCCTTCCTTGAATCTTTCTGAATACAGCAATGAGATCAGCCATTGGTCCTTGCTCTTGTTGGGCCGTTACTTCATTTCCATACTTGAAGTTTGGTTGAGTGGGGGGATCTTGAATGGATGACTTGGGACTGGTAGTGTTGGACTTCACAGTTGATGGTGTGTGAACATCATCAGCATCTGCTGCTGATTCAACATTATTAGCATCATCATTGGTGTCAGTTGCCATGGCAGTGGACAATGAACTCTCCGTACTAACAAAAGGAGCACTCATGCTGCGTGTGCGTGCACGGTGAGATGTGGTTGCTAATGTTGACCTCCAGTCGTTCAAGTCATTTGTTGCCAGATTATGGCTGACACTTTCACCAGGTGCATCGGTCCCTGCTACTGATGGCTCAATTATACTGTCATCAAGGGAATCTGGCTGATTGAGCATAGCTTCTGACTCTTTTAAAAGTTTGGTGATGTTTGACAATGTCATGTCACTCTCCACAGACAGGGGAGGAATAAAACTCTTAGCTAGCACGCTATGAAAATCTGGATCACCTCCCACGTAGTTTCTCCCTTTAACAGGCGTTGTTGGTGTGGCAACTTGGCTACTCTCACAGCTGGAAGGTGGGCAAGTGCTCGATGGTAGGTAACTCTCATATGATTCCCTCCTTCGATGATGGCGCTCCAGAGTGGACTGATTTGAACTCGTATCACTGATACTCAGTTGTGATTCATGTGAGCTGTAGAGATCTCCATACTTTTCATCTCGGCTGAGGGCTATCCTCAGCAATGAGCTGGAGTGAGGTGATAGAGCAGCCTTAGATTTGAGGTCAATCCACTTTGTAACGTTTTCCACCTGGGATCTCATCTCACTAAAGAGTTGTTCAAGATGGTCGCTATTATCTTTTTGTAGGTGTCGAACAACTTTTCTTAGTCTCTTGATTTCTCTATCTTTAGTTTGGAGTTGCATTCTTGTTTTCATTTCCAGCTTTCTGTATTCAATCTTCCATTGTACATCTGATTTAATCTATTCAAGTCATGTATTTTAAATAATATTACAAGATCCAAATGCTTGTCAATGATTTTACCTTGCTTACACTTTCAGGGCGCTGTGGTTTAAGTATCAGTGGCTTTGATGACATCTCTTTTACCTTATCTATGTGATCAAACAATTCAGCCATTAATTTTATGTCAATCTCTCTGATACTATGTATATAATACCTTGAATTTTATCTGCAATGTAGCTTGATGGTGGCAGCGTTTTCAGAATGGTGCACAGCTTCTGTAGAAATCCAGGCTCCCCTTTTCTGAGGCAATCAACAAGGTACTCACTCTTCTCCACATCAGGCAAATGGTTTGCTTTCATCATCCTGTAGTGGTCCCTCTGTCCCAACGTTAGGAGCTTACGTTCATCCATTAGGATGGCTATGTCATCTGCTGGTAAATTACGAACTATATCGTAGTAGAGTTCATCCAAAACCAAGTCCTCGATGGTCTGGTCATGTACAGTCTGTGACAGAATAAGGCCTAGGAGTAACCATCATGGTGCATACATGACATCTTAATCTCTAGACCTTACAGTTTCACATAATAATTGATATATACTATAGTCGTGATAAAATTTAATACCCGATAGTTTTGTAATTGATTACCTTTGTTTGCTTGATTGCTCCATTTCTTCGCTGTACTGACTTGATAAGCGAATGAGGTTTTGGAGGTGGTTGAGGCTTCACAGAGGCACCAGCAGACATTCTCACACACAAGATTAAGAGATTTCTGGCTACACACTGCTGTGGCCTAGCTATTCACAATGAAGATTTATAGTATCATTCGTGGATGCCACCCAAGTTGCTAATTGGTGTGTATATGCAGATTCATGGGTGGAATGTAAACTGAGATACCTGATATGAGTACATTTCCTGGTGTGCGTTAACTGTAACAGTAAAGGGGCTTACCCTGGTGCACTCCCATATCTTAGCTCAATGTAACATGATACCCTGTACCTCTGATTAATGAAGTGTAACACAATTTTGCTGATACTTCATGCCATGGTATTTCAATACCGTTATACTATAATTATTATTATGCTGATACTTCATCAAAATTAAAATGCAGGATGATGTAATTTGAAAGTGCTAGTAAGCAATTATTCTCCTAATGCTATTATGACAGATGATCTATACTGTGCTCTGAATGCACTTATTATTGTGCCACTCATGTTGCTGGTTTATCGTCATTGTACCATGTTGTGTTCTTCGACTGGCTCTCTGTACTTCTTTCAAACTCTCCTTCAGAAGTGAAGACACTTACCTCACTAAGAACACTCTCTCTTAGAGAAGCAACTTGAGGCAGTGCCCACAAAGCTTTCTTCTGCATTGTCATGTCTTGTCCTAATACGTCATTCATTTTCTTGAGGGAGACCTGAGCTCCAGAAATCCCTCCTGTCGCTTGAGTGATGGCCTCTTGCATTGGAGGAAGCAGGGTCATTAGTTTATTGATTTCTGCCAGTCCCCTCTGCAACTGTTCCTGAGCCACTTCAGCGAGAGGCTTGAAGGGGAGGAGTGTTGTCTGGTTAAGCAATTGTTGATCTTTAAGATGTCTTCTCTGTCTCTCAAGCTTCTTTATTTGGTGTTCTAAAACTTTGCATCTTGTACATTCTTGAACATGATATGTATCCTACATAATCATACTTATAACTACAATAATAACGTTGTGTCTATGGTATGTAGTGGTATGTATTTTATGTGTATTATGTATTATTGATTTGTGCAATCATCCTATATTACGTGGTTTTGTGTGTACTTAGATATTACTTTGTGTTCGCGTATTTGGAATTCTATGTGCATATAAATATCTCTGTACCTGGGTATTAAAATCAGTTCTTTGTCTCTAACTGAGCTATTGCGTGCGAGTGCAAACCAGTACATGGTGTCAGAGCCGGGATTGAACTCACCGAGCTAATGGCAGCATCCTACCGAATTCCCGCTGTCGAAAAATTCGATTTCGCCAAACCCGAGGAGTGGCCACGCTGGATCAAGCGCTTCGAGAGGTTTAGGCAGGCCTCCGATCTTGCGACGAAATCGGAGGAAGTTCAAGTAAGCACACTCGTGTACTCGCTCGGTGACAAAGCAGAAGACATCCTCACCTCGTTCAACTTAAAGGAGGACGAGCTAAAGGAGTACGCGACAGTAAAAGGGAAATTCGAGAGCTACTTCGTGAAGAGACGCAACACGATCTACGAGCGAGCAAGATTCAATAGCCGCTCACAGGGAGAGAACGAAAGTGTGGACGAGTTTATCGCCGATCTATATCGCCTCGCAGAGAACTGTGGATACGGCACACTGCACGACGAGCTGGTGAGAGATCGAATTGTGGTAGGCATCAAAGATGGCAAACTATCAGAGAAGCTTCAGCTGGAAGCGGGCCTTACCCTAGACAGCTGCATTACAAAGGTGCGGCAGAGCGAATCCGTACGGAAGCAGCAAGGCGTTGTCAGGGGAGATCGAGATGATAAGATAGCCATCCAAGCGGTGAAAACACACAAACAGAGGAAAACCACAGGGTCAGCACCAAAACCTCACAGCTGCAGCAGGTGTGGAAGGTCACCTCCCCATGGCAGACAGCAGTGTCCAGCTAATCAAGCAACATGCCACAGATGCCACAAGAAGGGACACTTCAAACACTGTTGCAAAACTAAAGTGGGTGTCAAGGAGGTCAAACAGGATTGTGATACCAGTGACAGTGAGGAATTTCTGGGCACAGTCAATGCTGACACAGTGAGCACTAACAAGCCATGGATGGCTGTGGTGCAACTCAACAACAGAGCCCTAGAGTTTAAAGTCGACACAGGGGCCGATGTTACTGTGATCCCGGAGAGTGTGTATCACCCAGAGGAAGACAGCAAATTGGAAGCAGCTTCGATTCCTCTAAACGGACCGACAGGGGAACCTTTGGAGGTGTGTGGTCGATTCAAAGCATGCCTAACTAAGAACGGAGTGGAGAGCCAGCAGGAGATTTATGTTGTCCGAAACCTAAGCCGAGCGCTGTTAGGAAGACCTGCAATACAAGCTCTCAATGTAGCAGTACTAATCGAGCCAGTCCAAGGAGACAACGTCGTGGAGCAGTTTCCGAAACTGTTCAGAGGTCTGGGAAAGCTAAAGGACAGCTACAGGATCAAATTACGTGAAGGAGCCACACCGTTTGCCCTCACAACCCCACGACGTGTGCCGATTCCCCTCCTGCCGAAAGTGAAACAGGAACTCAACCCGAACACGACAGTCGATTGAAGATCGTCCTCACTCGTCTCAGTAAAGCTGGACTAACCCTTGGGCGAGAGAAATGTGAAATTAACAAAAAGAGCGTCAAGTTTCTGGGTCAGCTAGTAGACGAATCGGGAGTCAGGCCAGATCCGGAAAAGGTCAGAGCCATTCAGCAGATGAAGACTCCAATGACAGTGAGTGAGCTAAGGCGGTTTCTTGGAATGGTAAACCAGCAGAGCAAGTTTTCGCCACACCTCGCTGATCAAACGAAACCCCTCAGAGACCTACTGAGTAAGAAGAACCAATGGAGTTGGGGACACGACCAGCAGCAAGCGTTTGAGCGACTCAAGACAACATTGAGCTCTAGCGAGGTTTTGGCCCTCTACAATGCCGAAAACGAAACGATTCTCTCTGCAGATGCTTCATCATATGGTCTAGGAGCAGTTCTCAGGCAGACTCAACCTGACGGAAGCCTCCGGCCGATAGCCTATGTGTCAAGAGCTCTTACGGAGACGGAACAGCGCTATGCGCAAATCGAGAAAGAGGCGCTAGCAGCGACATGGGCTTGCGAGCGATTCCAGGACTACCTATTGGGAACTCAATTCAAGATAGAGACCGATCACAAGCCGTTAGTACCTCTCCTCTCATCTAAGCCCCTCGATTCAGTTCCAGTGCGAGTGCAACGATTCAGACTTCGTTTGATGAGATTCAGCTTCACGATCGCTCATGTGCCGGGAAAAGAATTGAACACTGCTGACACGCTTTCCCGAGCACCAGTCACCGAACAGGACGAAAGCAATTTGAGTAACGAAACGAAGGAGTACGTGCACGCAATCGTCAACAACTTACCGGCATCGGAAGAGCGTTTGAAAGCCATCCGAGAACAGCAAGATCAAGATCAGGTGTGCAAACAGCTAAAAAGCTACTGCCTGGAAGGAAAAGCAGAGTGGAAAGGTCCCTTAAAGCCATACTACCAGGTCCGATCAGAGTTAACGGTAGCGGAAGGACTACTTATGAGAGGGAGCCGAATGGTGATCCCAACCTCCATGAGAGCAGAGATTTTAGACAGAATCCATAGCGGACATCAAGGAATGACGAAGTGCCGACAGAGAGCGAAAGATTCGGTATGGTGGCCTGGGATCAGAAAGGATATTGACGAGAAAGTGTCGAAATGTGCTATTTGTTGCAAAATGCAAATTCAGCATCCGGAACCATTGATACCATCTCCTTTTCCGCAAAGACCGTGGCAACGAGTTGGAACGGATTTGTTTGAGTGGAAGAAGACTGAATATCTTTTAGTAGTCGATTATTATTCGAGATTCATCGAAGTTGCCAAACTCACGTCAACCACCGCAGCGAGTGTCATATCTCATCTCAAATCCATCTTTGCACGTCACGGGATACCGGAAGTAGTAGTCTCGGACAATGGCCCCCAATACTCTTCGGCAGCTTTTCAAGACTTCTCTAAAGAGTACGAATTTAGTCATGTGACTAGTAGCCCCAAGTACCCTCAAGCCAACGGTGAAGCAGAGAGGGCAGTAAAAACAACAAAACTACTCTTGGAAAAGAACGCTGATCCGTACCTGGCAATGTTAGCCTATCGCTCAACCCCTCTTGAGAACGGGCATAGTCCATCACAACTGCTAATGGGAAGAAGACTGCGAACAACTCTACCTATTGCTCCCGAGCAGTTGAAACCCTCCGTGCCGAAGGAGAAGGTGGTTAGAGAAAAGGAGAGAAAGTTTAAGAAAAGAAATAAGAGAAACTTTGACAGTCGCCACAAAGCGAGAGAATTACAGCCACTACAACCAGGAGACACAGTGTGGATTCCTGAGAACAAATCGAACGGAACAATTATTGAACAGTCCAATCCAAGATCTTACACTGTACGAGTCGAAAATGGAACTATTCGTAGAAATAGACGTGATCTCATTGTCTTGCCAGATCCTCAAGAATCTGATAGTACTGAGGAACAGAACACGGAAAGAGAAAGCCAAGAACAGGTGCTAAACAACAATGGAGAACCTGACACTGCCCCTACTGAGAATGGAACTCGAAAGACTAGAAGTGGCAGAGTGTCAAAACCACCTGTGAGACTTGAACAGAACTGGACTTAAAGAGGGAGATGTAGTGGTATGTATTTTATGTGTATTATGTATTATTGATTTGTGCAATCATCCTATATTACGTGGTTTTGTGTGTACTTAGATATTACTTTGTGTTCGCGTATTTGGAATTCTATGTGCATATAAATATCTCTGTACCTGGGTATTAAAATCAGTTCTTTGTCTCTAACTGAGCTATTGCGTGCGAGTGCAAACCAGTACATGGTACACGTACCTTTGTGGAACGAAGATCAGGATCAGAGATGGAGAGGCTTATTTTGGATGTACGATTACAAGCAGTGGGTGTACAACCTAAAGAAAGTATTCAGGATATCATTGAGGTCAGATAAGGAGATTCAATTAGCCATGCCACAAGTGAAATAAAATTTAATGATAGCAGCTACAAAATAGCACCAAATTTACACCTACAACTTCTTATATTATATGCACATCTTGGATGTTAATAACATAATTTTGTTAATACTTGCCTTTTTGAAGAGCTGCTCTTTTGTAAGCTTCAATGATATCATCAGCTAAGTAGCTTGCCTGTTCAATTTCTCTCAGTATTTCACAAAATTGTGTCAAGAATCCTGCCTTCCTCCTCCCTAGGCACAGCAGGAGGTACTCACTCTTGGTGGAATCAGATGAGTGTGATCGTTTCATGCTCATGTATTCCTCATGCTCCTTGACTGTGAGTAGACCTCTACTATTCATCTCCATAGAAACATCATCTGGGGGGAGGTTGTTAGATAGGTGCACAAAGCAGGCTTGCAAGACTTTAACTTCCATTTCTTTATCTGGAGGCATTTCCTGAATAATGGATTATCAAGCTTAATACATTAATGAGCTGTCCATTATTATTATAGACATCATAAAGTTTCATAACACCCCATAACTATTAATTATTATTACTTACCATAAAGTATCTTTTTTGATTAACACTGTTTACTCTTCCAGCTGAGCTTGAGATTGCAGAAATTGGCCCGTCTGTCTGCAAAGCAGTGACAGGTTTGGTTATCAAAACCTGATTTGGGTCTCGTTTGATACTTCTAGTTCTCTTCTTCTTGAGTGTTGCCATGCCAAATTCCTCTATCACTAGACTAAGTTTAGCTCGATACACTTTAGTGCTTAAACTTACGGTGGCCCAGAAGGTCACTCGAGATTGAACATTGGCCTTTCGATTGTGCTAAGAGATTGCACATTGGCGATTCGAACCTCGAATCTCCAATCTCCAATCTCTTAGGACACCGTGCTAAGAGATTGCACATTGGCGATTCGAATCTCGAATCTCCAATCTCCAATCTCTTAGGACACCGTGCTGAAAGACTGCATATTGGCGATTCGAATCTCAAATTTCCAAAGTGACACCTTTTTAAAGAAAATACACATTGATAGCCTCGTCCCCAGGCCTCCAAGAGAGCCTGGGGACGTCGTAGATGAGGCTAGCACATTCGAATCTCGAATCTCCAATCTCTTAGGACACGTGCTAAGAGATTGCACATTGGCGATTCGAACCTCGAATCTCCAATCTCCAATCTCTTAGGACATCATGCTAAGAGATTGCACATTGGCGATTCGAACCTCAAATCTCCAATCTCTTAGGACACGGTGCTAAGAGATTGCACATTGGCGATTCGAACCTCAAATCTCCAATCTCTTAGGACACCATGCTAAGAGATTGCACATTGGCGATTCGAACCTCGAATCTCCAATCTCTTAGGACACCTTTTCTAAGAGAATACACATTGCAAGCCTCGTTCCCAGGCCTCCGAGAGAGCCTGGGGACTACGTAGATGAGGCTAGCATATTGCGAACCTCGAATCTCCAATCTCTTAGGACACTGTGCTAAGAGATTGCACGTTGGCGATTCGAACCTTGAACCTCTAATCTCTTAGGACACCGTGCTAAGAGATTGCACATTGGCAATTAGCTTACTATTATACGCAGGCTGGCGCGTGCATGCCATCCGCCATGGCGCCACTTGTGGCAAGGGGTGTGGCCATTATCGAATGTGCGTGGACCGTTTCCTTATGCCAGAATTATGGCTGCTAACTTATGGTGGAATAGCACAGGCTACGTGCTAGTCTCGTGTATATTAAACTCCTTTTCCTGCTCTGGATGGAATACAACCAGAGAATCACGTGCGCGCATGCGCGATTAAAGACCGTGTGATGAGGGAAATCCCCAGCCGCGCCTACCTAGCTCGAATCGCCAATGTGCAATCTCTTAGCACGGTGTCATAAGAGATTGGAAATTCGAGGTTCGAATCTCCAATGTGCAATCTCTTAGCACGGTGTCCTAAGAGATTGGAGATTGGAGATTCGAGGTTCGAATCGCCAATGTGCAATCTCTTAGCACGGTGTCCTAAGAGATTGGAGATTGGAGATTCGAAGTTCGAATCGCCAATGTGCAATCGCTTAGCACGGTGTCCTAAGAGATTGGAGATTGGAGATTCGAGGTTCGAATCGCCAATGTGCAATCTCTTAGCACAATCGAAAGGCCAATGTTCAATCTCGAGTGACCTTCTGGGCCACCGTTTAAACTTAAACTTTAGCATGGAACCACAGTTTTATTTATAAAGGAATGTGATATCTCATGATGTCTTGTGACAGTGTGTAATGATTGAGGTGTAATCCCTTCTACCTTATTGGTGGAGATAATATTACCAGTGCATTTATTCATTAATGACCCAAAGTAAACTTAGTTAACAAGGGTCATGCTTCTGCATTCATATGGCAGTCACATTCCTCTTTGTGTCACCGATTAAGTTAGCCCAATTGCACTGCTCCTTATATATATTATCTGATCGATTGGATTCTAATAATACAGATGAAACAATTCTTGCTTGGTGCAAAAGATGTCATTCATAGAATAGACAGATCCTGCATTGAGGAGCTATTAATATTGAGTAACTCTCTTGAAAAGTGAATACTGCAAAGTTAATGAGGCCAAAAATTGACATCAATGTGCAATTATTATTGATTTTTCATAACTATGATATTTTCAATGATCCATCTCATAATAATATTATATCTATACAATGTCATAATACTAATGTGAGGGACTTAACAGAGGACTACATGCAAGGTGTGTGTGTATAATAATATTATAGTCTATGACCACTCAGTATTAAATTTTTTACGCATGTGTAAAGAACGTCCCAGCCCGGACCTTGAATAAGCATTTTCTTCGCCATAACTTTTACCCTTTGACTCCTTATGCTTCCTTGTGCCACTCAGGTGGTCATACCCATTATCTGATTGAGAAACAGGCCTACCCAGATGACATTGTGTGGAAGTATTTGTAGCTGGGTGTCGTTGAATTTTGGACATTCCACGATGATCAGATTCTGGAACTCCAATGCTACAGGAGTGTTGATGGGAATCATGTGTAGGGTATGTGGCTGTGATGCTAGCAACTAGTTCGTGCAGTTCCTTCGAGGTTTGCTGACTTAGCAAAGATAGTTGCTCTAATTCCATATCCATTTCACCATCACTCACTTCTGTGCTGAGCCGTGAGCTAGCCTGGGTTTCTATACTTATCTGCCGAATATGTTGATACCCAGAATAACCATTCTGTCCTACTAATTCTTCAGGATCAGTATGTTCTTGTGGCTCAGGAGGATTGCCAAAGGAGTGGAAGAACTGTTCCATGTGGTGAAAGTTAGCACTCAGTCCATTTCTTGCTACACTTGTGCATTCAATCAGCGTAGTTGCTTGCTGTAGCATTGGAACTAAATTCCTCAACTGACTCTCCTTTTCTTCCATCAGCTCCAGCTGTTTCTTGGAGCTCTGAAGGAGATTCTGGCTGAAAGCATTTGTCTGTCGAAGTTGTTGGTTCTCTTTCTTCAGCCCCTCGAGTTGTACTTGGAGCCATCTTTGCATCCTCCTCAATCGCTTGTTTTCATGCTTTAAACTCTTGCACTTTGAACATCTGCTTCGAGGTTCATCTTCCTGTTGAATACATGTGATTATCAACTTAGTAGGTAATAAGAACCAAATTTCGTACCTTTTGAAGCAAATCGTTAGCTGATTGGCTTATCCATTTGGATCCAGGGAGACTCAGTGAAGTCACTGCATAGGAAAACCTTAAGATGACATCTAAGGATGCTATCACCTCATCCCCATGCACAACTATTCTCTGTTTATTATAGGTATGAGGCTAGACTCAGTGAATACTCATACCTCCTTCTTTGGTAATTTTCATGTACTGCTTATCCAAGTATTCAGCAATGTGCTCAGCACCAGTGATACCATTTAATATTTCACAGAACTTCCTGAGATAGCCCTCTTTTCTCTTGATTAGGCAACTGGTCAAGTGTTCACTCTTGTTGGCAGTTGTTGTATGCATCTCCTTCAGTCGTTTGTAGTGCTCATACTCCTCATCGGTGAGTAGGCCCTCTTGGTACAGTGGAGGAGCTAGGTCATCAGCAGGGAGGTAGCTCCTGAGATAGTGGTTGTTGGACTTTATAACAGACTCCTCTAAACTCCTATCTGGAACAATCCACTACAGCAATTGATTATTATCAGTGAAAGAGATAATAATTATGTAGCTAGCTATAGTAGCTGTTGTAATGGCAGTTGTATTTACCGACTGACGATTTGGTCTCCTGACTGATGGCCTTTGATGCTGCTTCTGTTCACTCATGGTTCTATATGCTCTAAGATCAGTCTTTGATCAATACTAACTCCGTCTTCTATGCACCCAACTGGAGTTAGAAACCTTATTTTATAGCCTAACATTAATGGAATGCACACAGTTTCATGTGCTACCCTTGTTTGGCAGTGTACACATATCATGTCCAAATTTGCAATGATCTGACTCGTGCTGTATCTTAGTTAGTGTCACCTTCCGTTGTTAAATTAATGAGCCTTGGCCACAAATTAGAACCTCTCCTTATTCTCTGAGCTACTGTTGCATGGGAAAATTCCCTTCTCAAGACACACGATTATCGTGTATGCTATACAAGTCTTCAAAGTTTAAATTTAATGATACTTCCAATAATAATAGTTATAGAGTTTACAAGGAAGAAAAAAAAAACAGCTACAATGACTTGAACTTGGTATGTAACTGATGGAGGACTAAAACTCCACCCACTTACTATGCATGCAAGCTAGTGAATCAATCTTCAGATTTGTTCTGGGCAAACCAGTGGGATAGTGGTGATACATCAAATGGGCGCTTCGTCCACTTGCCGCTAAAATTTTCTTTTATCCCATTAATGAAGAAGTTAAACTCGCGGCATTTCAGGATGGGAAATTCATGTTTTGATTTGGGCCAATATCCAAGAGCGCCCCAACTTTTGCCACAGTTACTACAGTGCACTTTGTTGAATTTCTTTATGGTTGAGCCATCAAATTCACATACTGGCATTCCGGGGTTTCTATGTTCATGAATTTCATAGCAGAATTCATCTCCGGGAACGACGTGGTGATCCGTTTTATCAATAACGTATAGATCAGAACCACAACACGCCTTCTGCTTGCAGCTTTTACACTTTAGTACAACATTTCGAGCTGGATGGGTGCTCATGCGCTGCTTTTGAGCTTCTCTCTGTCTTTTCACATTTTCTACTATTTCAAACTGCTTGGTGGCTAAGCGGTCTGCAAATTGATCATAGTATGATGGTAGGAAATGTTGAACAACTCGTTCCGTCAGAACCAATTGCTCGTCATTCAGTATATCCTTGTAGTGCTTTTGGGGGTCGTCAGATATGATTGTGATAATCTCGCTGTCGTCAGCTCTCGCTCGACCTTGCATTTGAGCTTTCGATTTGGCACTGGAAATATGCAGACGCATGACTAAGTTACATTGCTTGATATCCAGTCCTTCTTCTGCAACAGATGTCGCAACTAGAAGGTTGTATTTTCCTGAGTGAAAATTTGATATGACTGCCTTTTGCTCAGCATCAGACATTGATGGACCAGTTTCTTCTGGCCTTTTATGCCCAAGAAGCATGTGCGACCTCACTCCAATTGCTTGAGCAAATTTCGATTCTGAAATCCATTCGCTAATCACCTTGGCTTGTTCTCGTGTTCGAATGAAAATAATTCCTTCCGACTTCGGTTTTTTTTTAAATCTCTTTTCCAATATCTCCTTTGCCTTGTCCAAAATTGGATTTTCACAGATCGGTAACTGTGCAAGATCAGATTCCAGCTTAGTAAGCATTTCTTTGAGTTCCTTATCGTGGTCTGATATCACTTTGTCTGGAATGTCGAGGTCATCATATACTTTGAGGGGAGTAGTTGCAAGAGTGTAAGGAAGATCCATATATGCCATGAGCGTCTGACATAGGCACTCCAATACTCGAACGGTACTGATCTTGTCTTTGTCGCTAGGATTATCACTTTCTTCAAGTGTAGTTTTCATTTTCTTCACCTCTTGCTCGTATGCCTGTGACCAGCGCAGAAATTTGCTATCAAAAGTGAGAAATGATTCACACACTTCCATATCAGCTACGACACGCCGTATGAATTGCTCCCTTTGTTCACTCTGTTTGACGGTTGCCTCACGATACTCTGACTTTGGCACCACTCTGTTTAATTCTTCAACGTTTTCCTTCACAAATTTGATCCCACTGGTTGCATCCACTTGTGCGCAGAGACTGATAAGCTTATCTACCTCTTTTAGTGGATTGAGGCCTGGATTTTTCCCTACCCCTGGTGTAGCAGTCAAGCCCACAATCTGTGGTAGTTGATTTCCCTGCATTTTTTGGTCGATTTTTTGCTCGAGATAAGCATGCATGACTTGAGCGTAGTTGCTACCTTTGTCAGTATTGTGGCACTCGTCCAAGACAAGGAGAGAAATGTCTCCAATGCCCAGATTCCCTTTCTTTAATCCATCAACTAGCTTACCGGCTGTGCAAACTATAATATCAGAGCGATGCAAAGCATCACTGACGGACGGCAGCTCCTTGCTTTGTTGCGAATCTTCTTCACAATCATTCCCCCTACTACACTCCACCCGAGCTCCTGGAATGTACTCTTTGAGCCGTTTTGTTTGTTGATCTGCCAGGAGTCTTGTTTTCACTACCATAACTACCTTTGGCCCCAGGCCTTTTTGCTCTCGAGGATTCCGTATCAGATGATCGGATATCACCAGAGCTGCCATTAGAGTCTTTCCGCTGTTAGTTGGAGCAAAAATGATGTAGTTTTCTCCATCAATTCCTGGCTTCGCTAGCTCATGCTGATAGCTACGAACCCTTTGACCTTGTTTCATTTGAATCATAAATTTGTCACATGCAGGTACATTCGAAGAATTTGTAGCATCAGTGGCTACTTCCATCAATGACTGTTGCTGTTGAAGCAGACTGTAGCTGGTGCTCGAACTCTGCGAGTAGGATTCTGATTCCATTGACAATTGAAGATTTGTCGTCTTATTTTTCTCTATGATTAATAAAATATTATAGATTCAGGTAAATTGATTAATACTTATCACTACCTGATAGATAATCTTGAATTGAAGAAACTGCAGACTCCAATTTGAGCTTATGTAGAGCGCTGAGCAGCGTTTGCCAACTTGCGGTTGTCTTGTAGTGCTTTAGCCAAAGCTTTAACACCTCAAATGTAGCCTTTTGGCTATCAGATTTCCACTTTTCCTTAATCTTCTCTAGCTCTTCTGAAGTGTTTTCTTCATCATCCAATCCCAGTTCATCGGCCAATTCTTCCCATTTATCTTGCACATGGCTGCGGACATGCATTCTCAATTCCTTTGGTGTAGGTCTGTCATCACACTTTTCTGTAAGCAAAGCCACAATAAATTCATTAGATTTACCATTTATTAATATCAGATTGTTACCTGATACACTCTCGGGCTGAATACAAAATTTAATATTTTGAGAACCACCGGATGGAACTTCATTGCTCTCACTGCTTTCACTCTCATATTCTCGTGTGATATATTCACCTGCATTATAAGTGTGCACATCAACCAATACTTTCCAGATAGTATACAATCCATTCAACGGTATCTTAAAATACCTGACTGATGGATCTCTGCCGCGGCTTCAGGTAAGCTATTATTTTCCAGCTTATTTTTTAGTCTTGACACTAGACGACCGTGGCCTCCAACACAGTTCAGTGCCTCAGCTAACCTCTTCCATGAGCAATCACTGGGCTTTGAGTTGCTTAACCAGAAATCAATCATCTCAATTTTTTGGCGCTCAAGATCCTTGTACTCTTGTTCAATCTGGCGAATTTTGGACGGTGGAATATGAAGGTGCACTCCCAAAGTGCCTATGTTATTGACATCCTTGAGTTGCAGCAATGCATTCGGCACATTCAGTGGTGGCAGCTCATTGCAGTTGAATTCGTCAATTTCTAGATAGAGAATAAAATAATTTAATCATAAATTCCGGGGCATAACTCCAAATTAGAAACCACCACGGCAGGAAATAAGCATTTTCGGAAGGTTTAAAGTAGAATGCGCGGCCCCTCTCGGCCACCGTATTAGTCTTAGTCTAGATTTACAGATATTTCAATGCTCGGATAGAGAATAATTATGGAGAACAACTTACTTGTTGCCATCTTGATGTTTAAGTCATGACTCAGCAATAATTCAGGGGGCGGAGCAGATTTTACCGCGCATGCGTAACTCATTGCACGTGACGAGCTCGACGCGCTGATCCAATGGATCGAGAGTTATCAGTGATCAATGACAAAATACAGCTATTCATTATTAAATAATTTTTATAGAATAAAAATAATTTTCCGATGATGGTGAACAGTTATGATCTATGGTATAACTGTCATGATGCGAGCTATTAATTAATCGAGTGAAGATTTAAAATTAAGTGAGCATTCAGATCCTTAATAATAACATAGCTATAGCATATCTAGTATTGTTTCCAAGCTTCCTAGTCTTTGGATGGGGCTCATACCAGCTCAGGTGATTCATATTATTATAGAGGAAGGAGACAACCATTACATTAGTGACTTGCCACATGACATGGGCTGCCTCCCTTGCTGAAGAGTATCATATTATGCTCCTGATGATATTAAGCCAGTTTTCTTTGCAACTAGTTAGCTGTTCATGCATACTAATTACTTGCTTTACTACCGTATTATTATATAAGAACAATAATTATCAAAGTAACCCAACCCTAAACTGGGAGCTATATACATGTATAATTAATATAATTTTGCTTGGTTGCATTACTCAGAAATTAAAACTGGGCCCACAAAAATTATTATATATAGTTGCAGTCCTAGACCTGACATCAATTGCAATCTAAGTGGTGATAGTTATACCCTTCCTGAGAAATCTAGTAATATTATTCAGGAGTCACTACTAGATTGATCATGATGCCAGACAGGTATACATGTATATGCACAATATCGATATTATCATAACCATGCTTCTGTATGATCTGACCATAAGCCCACACCAACCCAGTGGCCTTCTGGATCACAATAATAATAATATGGTGTCCCTCTAACCATGGCATCACAACATAAAAATAACATAATTATAATGTGATCAAAACGTGACACACTACAACATAAACTTGAGCTAATGTGTGACAACAGAGTCAGGAAATGCTGGATTCAGTTTCGTTCACATATGACTTCAATAACCTAACATGGCAGAGGAAATTAGCATAGTTAGCATGCTTGCACGTATCAATGCCTAGCAACCACCAAAAAATTAATATTAAATTTCTTAGTCTATTTATAGAATCGAATACCCTTACAATAATATTATTACTGGGTATGCAATGAATCTCTACAGTATATTATTGTAGTATGGAGTAGGGAAAGCCCAGCGGAGTCTACATGACTAAAGGTGAAACTTACACTTTGCTCCATCAGCACTGGCTCCACACATCTCTCAATGGTGCTTGCTATCACTTGCTCCAGCATCACTCTGACCAACCTGTGGTGTTATAATATACAGTCGAGCCTCTGATAACGGACCCTCCGAGAAGCGGACAACCTCTCTACAGCGGACAAGTGCCGTGTTACCGATTGAATTTAGCATAGTTGTAGTACATTACCAACCTCCGAGAAGCCGACGCTTCTCGATTCCGGACAGCAGACAAGATCCAAGCTCCCAATGTGACTTTTCAATGCAAAACTGCCTCTAAATAGCGGACATCCGGAAACTATGCCCTTAAATTAACGATGACACGCCCACCTTTGTCGCAATCTAGGCGGTCGCGATATTATGCTGCATGCGCAATAATAATATTAGCCTTGAATCCAGATAACGATTTTGGAGTAGCCAGTACTTCAGAACCAAAAAAATTCAGCTTGTGCTATGTTGATACTGAAAACAGAACATACCAACCACTTGATTATCATCTCTACTGCTCTTATTATGCATTTCAGTGCATTTACTAACTTGTTAAGGATAATACAATCAAAATGGGTTGAAAAATCATGAACCTCCGAGATAGGGACAACCTCCGAGCAAAGGACAAGAGGCCCGTTCCCAAAGTGTCCTTTGTTCGGAGGCTCAACTGTAATCGCAGTGCTATTGTTTATTCACACAGTATGCCTTACTGTTCATCGGAGACAAATCTCCAGAGGTAGATTTGGAGGTAGTGGGCATCCACTTGCATCTGCTGCAAGCCAAACTTGCTGAATGTTCTCAATCGCACACATTCAAGTAGTGCCTACATCAGAATATTATTATTGGCATATTGATAGTGCAAGTATACGTACATGTAATGGTCTCGTACACTGTAGTGTACATACACTTTGCTCAAAAGTATTACTGTACTTAATCTAATACAACGTATGGAAAAAATAAGTTCAATTTTGAAAAACGCATGTTTTCCTGGTAAAGGTCGTCAATCACTCATACATAAAATTAATATTATGAGAATGCTAATTTCTTACATGTAGTATTCGATTAACTACAGTATGCTTGTTTATTCTTTATACACCCCTTCAATACCCCCCCCCCCCCCCCCATGTCCCACTCTCAGTAGTCTCGTCCCCAGACCCCACCCTCGAGGAGGAAAAGGGTCTGGTGAACTTGGACATGCCCGCAACCGGCAGTAAAGCAAACCTTGAATCTGATTGGTCGGCGAAATTGAATAGGTATACAGACGGTATAGCGATGTTGCATTCCTGCGGTAAGCTTGTCATATGACTGAGCCAAAGCTACGATCTCATTGGCACATAGAAATTCCTCAGCATAGGCCCAAGGATTCTGCGATCACATGCAAACGCAGCTATAGCAACCAATCAGAACCAAGCTTTGCATGGCCTTGTCGGCACATATGCGCATGCGCTGTAGAACGAGAACTGAAGATTCAGCCCAAGTTCACCAGACCCTTTTCCTCCTTTTGGGGGTGGGGTCTGGGGACGAGACTACATTCTCAGATATTCGGTGTTGATAAAGTGAAAAGTTGGAATAGGCATAGGGAGGGACAAGGCTGCTATCCCCCTTTTAGCTTTGTCCCTCCCTTTCTGTGGCAAATTAAATACACTATAACTCCTCTCTTTTCACAGGAGTCACTGAGTGACACAGACACACACACTTACCTTGAGAAATATCTTGACGATTCCTGTGACTATGGAGAGCTTGGAGAACTCAACTTTACTGAAGATCTCTATTCTTTCATAGAACAGTTTTTGTATATTACTAAGCAGACTGCTGTCCATACTGAAATAATAATAGTAATAAAATGTAATGATGAAGCGTGCATTGCCTTATCTGACTCACTGTGAGGTGTAGTTGTAGCCTCTGCCGTGGGTCAGACTGTATGTGTAAGTCCGGCTTCCCTCTATACAAAAAATGAAGCTAATAGTTAGCTCAGGGTGACCATTATTTACAGGTACATTTCCCTATGATTTTGGTTCAAAGCCAATAACCTAACTTGATCAAGCATGATAAAGCTGTGAACTGACCTGATCCCTGATCCTTCTTAGCCCCATCCTCGTAGAGTGTTCCCACCTGTTTGTCGATGACTGTCACTTCCTCAACGACTCTTTTCATGACAGAGCGAATGTTTCTTGGCTCTATCGTATTGAGCCAATCTCGAGTCTCAACACTCTTACGGATCATCTACAGTGAGAAAGATGGAGAACAGCCCAAGTAAGCATGAAATAAGCAACAGTAGAATAATAATTATTGTCATCGCAAAGGAAGCACATACATGTACAATGCAAAGTTTAGTACCTGTGAGATCACTTGGCCTTGCACTTTAACATAGTGGTTCAGCAGCATCTACAGGATAAGAAGGAAGAATGAGTCATGGTCCCCCTCAATCTCTCTCACTCTCTCTCTCCCTCCCTCCCTCCTCTCTCCTATCTCGTCTCTCTTCCACAAACCTGTGCAATTCCTTTAGCTCTGACAAGCACCTCTCCAGTGGGTGTGGCTACTATTTGTCCCTCGTCAGTGGGTGGGAACTTCTCATCTCCATAGCTGACTAGGTAGCTGATGGTTGATCTCTCCATGTCATGGACCAGCTTGGAGAGGATCAGTATGAGAGGCGGGGGGTAGGGGGAAGAGGAACTAGACTCCCCACTAGCCTCTGCAAAACCCTGAACAAGGTGAATATTCAATATCAACGCAGTAAGCACACACTCTCATTTAAGCCCCCCATGCAATACTACATTGCCATTGATTATTCTTCAATAATTGGATATGCAGCAGCCGTGCGCAATCTATATATATTATAGATCTACTTTTGTGTGTATGAAAAATACTGAGTAGAAGTGCTGCTTGGTTGTATTATAATATAATAGGGCTCCCGATGATGATCATTGTTATCCGCCAAAAACCACTGACTCTCTCTCTGCACCGGATCTAGACTAGGCAGATATATACAATGTATACATGTAGGTATCTTATATTCCGATTCAATAGGGCTTTGCATTCCAGTGTGCAGATAGCTAGCAGGCAAATATATTGTCCACTAGCATTATTGACTACCTTTACCAGTTCATAATACGCATGAGCAAAACACACAAGGCCTGCATGCATAATGCATTGAGTGCGCACTGTCGATAGACCTATGTGGTTACGAATGCTAACAAAAAGGCACTATTTGTGACGTTCGTGGACCATGTCCCTCGATTCAAAGCACACTGAAGCCCGTTTTTCGCCAAATACGACTGATTTATTGTGCTTACGAGTCACTTAGGTGCCTAGGCATCGAGAGATAGTGATTTTTGTGCTAACGACAACAACAATGATAACAACGACACAACCGACTACTTTACCCCTTGTGCATGCACACGGGGTAATTAGCCACCTGCTCATTCCTATGGAGGGGGTAAACATCCATTTCCTCCACCCCTACTCCCTCATAAATAAAAGCCCTGGATATGAGCTATAGAGAGAGGTGGAAACACACACAAATACAAAGCCACATCCCACCCAGACAGCAAACAAACAACCTTAGAAGTACTAAGTATACATGTATTCTGGCAGTACATGTACATTGTACCGTTGTACCTCACAGGTATCCAGGACAAAGTTGATGAAGGTCATGACGATGCCACTCCTCACGTTGGTCACACAGAACTCCCGGCGGAACTCGTTTCGCATCGAGAAGGACACCGTTGAAGCTATGAACTCTTTGACCTTTGTGAGTGAGGCCTCCAGCCCGCTCTTGATAGAGGCATAGAGGGTGGAGCAGTGTTCGTTCAACGAGGGCCTCTGGATGGGAGAAGAGGCTCCGGTCATCTTACTGGTCACCAGGCTGTGACGAACACTCATCAGGGAATCTGGACAACGAGAGAAACATAAACACATCATATTGGACATACATACATGTACATTTTAATTTCTTTATTCCCTCCTTTCTTACCCACCCACCCCCCCCCCCCTCTCTCCCTCTCCCTCGCTCTTACACTCAGTAACTCACCTGAGAAGCTCTGCTGCAGTCTCTGTGCATGGCACTCAGTGTGTGCTCTGGTTATGTCTGTCACCAGTGAACTGCTCTTTCTGCAAGCGAAGAGAGAAATATAATACTTCACCGTACACACACTCTTCAGTGCTAAGCACGTGATACTACATTGTACTTAGCCATACGTATGTAAGTACACCAAACAGTTTCACAGCAATTGAGATTGGAACACATAATCAATGATTCATGTGCATTTACTAAGACTCTTACTTTGTGCTGTGATCACCATTCATCTACATGTAGCTTACCTGCTGAGTCCAGCTGATGGCAGTAGCTTGTCCATGGCCTGTAGCTTTCCGCTGATCTTGTCCAGAGCTCTGACTAGTGTGACACTCTCCAGGAGACATGCCTCTCTTCTCAGCCGCTCCTGTACACTACTGAAGCAGCTGCTCATCAGTGCATCCACAAACTCGGTCAACGTCTGCTGTGCCAGCTCAGCAACTTCCTGGTCACCTGATTTGCTGTGAGAAAATGACTAATAATTTTTTCTTTGTCTCTCTCCATCACCCACACCCCCCCCCCCCTTCTCTTCCTCTCTTACATGTACATGCACACACACTCTTTTCTTGCACACCTACAATATACATGTATGTGTACCTTGTTAGATGCCTTCTGATGAACATATCATAGCACGATTGAATGACCAGGCTCACATTGGCCAGGAACCCACTGCACACCAGGTTCACATAGTCCTGCACATCCTGAAGAAGGTATAATATGTGTTGTCAGGTTCCAGTAGCCATGCTACCTTACTAACCCATACTACAGTCCGGCTGAACTCCATTAATCATATAAAAAACACAACCAACTACATTTCTATGTGCTAATAATTATTTAATTGAATATTCAGTATCCCTTGAAATGACATGGACTAAATCTGCAATGTGCTTACCATTAGTTCTTCAGTCCCGTCTGTTGGCTGTGGGATAGAGAGGTAGACAACACAATCAACAATCACCGCCAAAAGAACAATATGAAATTATCATTAAATTATAATAATAATATTATGTACTAAGAGTCAAATAGGGACTTGTGCCAGTGCTGGAGCGACTAACTTTAGCCAAGTCCATAACAACGAATGGATGTGATTATTTTTGTACCATTACACATGTACATGTATAATACTATCTTATGATTACACTTACCTTCTCTGCTCTCCTCACATTGTCCAAGTCCTTCTCCAGTTGTCTACGAGATCTGTAGCAACAAGTACAAAAGGAGCTACTACATACTTTTAAAATAATTTCGGTATAGGATACTAGTCTTCATTATAAGTTGCTCACGCTGTCCAATAAGATAGTCTACTACTGTAAGAGCTGTTCGAATGCATACTGTCATTTAGCATATGCAATGCCACATTCTCATGCAGCTCTCAAGTAGCATGTCTGTAAATTATCCTTCATCAATCAAGGACATTTTCTATTCAGCTACTAGGCATCTGGTCGATAGTTCCTGAACCACCAATACACTACACACTTGCACACATGAGAGTGACTAACGTGGCTAGGAACTGCTGACACAGCTGATGAGGTGGCTCGTTTAGCTCCAGCAGCAGGTCGACCGTCTCCGCCACCACCGTGGTGCTGGACTGGGGGTCGTCCAGCCGCGCCTTGAGGGCACACTTCAGCTTCGTCACAATCTCAGCGCAGTCTCTCTGTATGCCATGGAAGGAGGGCATGTGCTGGTACTGCTCCAGCACACGGTGGGCCTTGGAGTACGTCCTGCAGTGAGGTGTACGTAAAACTATTTGTTAAGGACAAGTATAATAACTCAATATGGCTATACCGATATAATGTGTTTTTAAGCAATAATTAATTTACCTTACAGCTTGTCCATAGAAACCCATCTCAATGCACTTCTTTAATCTTGTCGGTAATTCAAACAAGAATTGAAGCTGCAGTGTTTAATGTTCACAGATCAGAGAGAAAACATGAGTTATGAGAGCAAGAGTGAGAGAGGGAGGGAGAGAGAAGGCAGGAATTGGAGAGAGAGGGGGGAAATGAAGAAATGAGAGGGGGGGGGGGAGTGACCTTCTTCAGTAGGTGGTGCACACCACACAACTTTGATATCTCTTTCTTTCTGTCGGCCAGTGCCCTGTTGATACTGGTGCTGGAGGAAGTGATCTCATCAACCTTTGAACCAAGGTGGCTCATGTCGTCCTCAAGCCGCTGAAAATCATCCTTCATCTGGAGGTGATGAGGGATTCAGGAGAGAGTATAGTTCACACACAACATGAAGTAGGTAGGCATGGGACAAGGATGGTATACGTACAGTACATCACCACGAACATCACTCAGGCCCCGAGTCAAACACAATCATATCAGTCTTTAATCAACAGTACATAACCAGGGGTTCCCTACACACCAGCCAAATTAGCCATTAATTTTGCTGCTGTATCCCACTTTTGGCTACTAGTCCCTCCAATCCGCTTGAAACCAATACCGATCACATAGGCGGCGGAAGCATATTGAATGTGAGGGGGCCAAGATGTAGATGATCCGCGCGCAAAATTTTTAAGCCACGCCCACTAATTAGCGGTAACGCGTCCGTGAAAATGGAGAAACAACGATGGACAACAGGCAAAAAAAGTCGATTTCAAGGAAAGCAGCAATGAAACTAGCATGTTTTTGATTCAGAAATGATAAAAGGCTATTGCAGACCGGTAAAATTGACAAGCATTTTGCTTAGTGCAAGGCAAAAGTGGGTGTGTCAATCTTGAAAAAGTGGGGGGGCCATGGCCCCTCCGGCCCCCCCGCTTCCGCCGCCTATGGATCAGTAATGTCTATAGAGGGATGGCTACAAGATTTTGTAAGTTTCGGCAACAACCCCTGACAACCAACCTCTCTGATGGTCTCCGATGCCTTGATGAACTTAGAGTGGTTCTCATAGACCAAGTACTGCATGTTGCTGTCCAGTTCTTGAATCTCTAAAGAAACAGTAAATGCATCACACTCATTACAACAATTTATGTCGTGAGTGCTATTCAGGCACCCGGACAGTGATACTGAAGTACATGGAAAAGCAGGAAAGAGAGAGAGGGATAGCTAGCATACCTTTCTTCATTTTCCCCTCCATGTGATAGAGTTCGTTGAGGGAGCACTCCTTCAGCACCTTCTCCATGAACATGTCTGACCTGAACTGAGCATGGTCAATGTCCATGGGGTTGGCTTTCTGCTCAGGAACCTGGTCATCCACTCCATAGTACATCCTCAGGAGACCACGCCTCCTTTTTCTCATCCTGACATCCTCCTCCGGATTTGCATCACCTGGGAGAAATAAGTCAGTTCATAGTGGACTCAATACCCAATATTAAAACAGTATATTAAACTACTCTACATAATTTAAATATGTAGCCTTGCAACTCTACTGGGGAGATTGAGGAGAGAGGAGTAAAATATTAAAAAGGGGCACTGACATGGACAAAGTGTTATAAAGGACTGGCTTTGTTTGGATCTGTGACAGATTGGCACATAAAGGCAAGAGAGTTTGTAAGCGTACTGTAGAGAGTGTGACCTACCTGACTGCGGGGACTCGCTTCTCTCTGGCTCCTTCGATCGGCGATCCACCTCTGCTTCTGCCATCTTCTATGCTCCGTTGTCACAACTTTCAGTTCGCATTCCGTGCAGAATGGAATTAAAATTTCACCATATGGGAGGAGCTAGGCATTGTGACGACCCCGTACCTAACCACGCCCGTCGAGAATCGAGCATGCGTGAATGCATGTCCTCCACCGGAAGGGAATTGACTATAAAACACCCGCCTGGACTCTGTAAACTCGCATCATAAGACCTATAGATCGAGGGGTCCGCAACAATCCGTTTTGGCGTACGAGATTTCGAAATCATACACGGATTTCCTGATTTCAGCTATGATTTCTAGCGATGGTTGATTTCCGATTTCAGACCAGATTTCCTTTCTTAGTGTTCGATTTCTGCTTTGATTTCAATGATTTCTTACTATTAAATTTTGGATTTCTAATTACTGATTTCTGGGATAATGAAAGTTTAGTATGAAAACACCGGATAGTAAGTGCATGACAAATTTAATATTTATTTACACAAAAGATCTAAAATTTTTGTGCAGCTACAGGCTATTGAAAGACAAATATTTAATATGCATGACAATGTCAAAAGTAGCTAGAGCTAATTGAAAGCACCAAACAGCCTAACGTTGCAACTCGCGATACACCATCAATCTTGGTGAAACCATTCACTGGATCCAGCCTCAGGCAATCAGCATAGATATTAAATAAAGGTGGGCGGATCCGCAACCGCAAGCGATTTCACCGGATGATTTCTAGTGATTTCTTGATTGATTTCTGTGGATTTCAGCTGATTTCCATTGATTTCTAAGCCAGATGTACGATATTTCATTCGTTGCGGACCCCTCGCTATAGATCTTGTTTGCATCTAGCCAAATGGCTAAGACCATACTAATCTTCGGTGCTTCAGGCACTACTGGGCAAGGATTGATCAAAACCATCTTAGAGAAAGGCAAGCTTGCACAAGTAAAATGGTGAACCAAATAATTATCATTTTTACTTCATGCTATAAAGCTGCTGCCAGTGTTGGAGTTTTCCAAGGATCTGCTCAGAAAACCAAAGAAAGGCTAGGAAATCCATCGCAGGAAGATTTCATTCCTGTGATAGGCAGTACACTACAGGTATAAGCTCTGCGGAGCCAGATTCACTGACACTGAATCTTGCACGATGACTACTAGCTAGCTAAAGATCAAAGGTACCTCCTAAACTACTGTCTGCATGCCCACTATACTACGGTGGCCGAGAAGGACACTGCCGCGGCGGCCCAAGCCGCGTTGGGGCCGCCCGAAAGCCGCCGTTGGCCGCCAAAGGGCCGCCCATCGGCTGCGGCTGGCCGCCGCGGCTCAGCCGCGCCCGCCAAAACTTTAAAATCGATATTCAGTTCACGAATGGTTAACTGGACAACGTTAGGTGTGGTCTAGATCATTGCGTTTACTCGGGAATTCAGCCCTCCGCGTGTTTATCAGAAAAATAATTCATGATTAATAACTAAACGCTGCGGTGGGGGTAATCGAGAGGGAAAGGTTTATGTGACGTAAACCGCCCTTTCTATATCAGTGGTGATCGTTCTCGTGCTTAGCAGCATGTTAGCAGAGATCGAAAGCGTGCGCTTAAACGCTGCGGTGGGCGTGGTCTGGTAAGTAAGTACTGCGTGCGCATGGGCAGAAAGCACACGGTTAATAGGAGTGACCAACAAACATTTTTAGCCCCTGTACCCAGTATCGATCGAATTCAAACGAGGCCGAGTCCGTTTCTTTGTTGTATTTGATCGCCGTTATAACCCACTGTGCCCAGATGCCTATGCATGATCGTGCTCTCAGTTGTATCCATGCCAATACAAGGCTAAGCATGCATAAAGTGCAGCTGTGGCCAACATAGAACCATCACTCTGCTCAGAGTTTTACAAAGAGCCCACCAGTCTAAATCACATAGAAATCTGGTCCAAAAGAGTGTCTTATTGCACAGTTGTATACATTGAAGCACTGTCCCTGTGCATTGGTGCACTGTTGTATAAATGAAGCACTACCTTGGTGGCTGAAGTTTTGTTCTACGTAATGGGGTGACCACAAGAATGCATACAATTATACATGCAGCAGTAACACATGTGCCATGGTAGATCAGCATGCACAGCTAGGTCGATACACACACACACACACACACAAAGAATCTAGTATGCATAATAAGTGCACTCGTTCTTTTTACACCAACACTTGGCAGAATAAGATCTTATCATTCTTATTCTGAATTAATTTTTGTCATTCTTATTTCAAACCCAACCAAGAACCTCAAAATTCTTAAACAGAAGAATGTAATCATTGTCTTGGTAGATCAGTGAGAAGCTTAAACGCAGCTAACGTAGTATTGGATGGTGACACACAAATACCCACACTCAGAGCTAGCGACTCCTGCAACTTGCATTGGTTCTTACGCGCTCTTGATTGAGGATAAAGAATCACATGACTGAAATAATTCTCATTGGGTATGTTTAGACCTTCACAGTGTCTGTAATACCCCCAGGCAAACTGATACTGCATGTTGCCACTATGATGTACATAAATTTGTTAGGCACTAGTTGTTTATCACATAATAATATAAATGTTCTCCTGGGTTATTATAGTTCATGCATGCATAATGATCACAATAATATACGTAGTTAGCTATTGCAATTGGCCCTTATCCTTATTTATGTAGATACAGAAGAGAATGCAGCTAAACTGCAAAAGGCAGTGGTCAATGAAGCCAAGGAGATCACTGATGTTGTCGCGAGTTTTGGACTGTGGAAGGAAGGTGGACCTCTACTTCAAAAGTCAGTAGACTTTCTTATGGAAGTGAGTCACTAGCTCAATAATACTGGAAGAGTTGGTGCATAAAATCTAATATTATGTATTTTTCTTGTAGAATGTTGGTGCAGACAAGCACTCTAAATACTTCCTTCCTCTGGTTCAGGATAAGGGTGGAACACTTTCATCAATGGTAAGCAGATTTTTGATATTATGGTAGAACGTCTGTCTATGGTAGAAGAAACTAAATGTGCCCATAAGATCTTGATCCAATGCGTACTGTAACAGAGACCCCTTTCACACTATTAATATAGTTTATTATAGGTGGTGATTGGTGCATTTGTGCATCCTTGGGACAGCTACAAGCTTGCTATAAAATTAATGTTGTATCTAACATAGAGATGGGAAGGCTTTGCTTGGAGTCATTGTCAACCCAGCGACCAAAGGACAATCTATGTCTGTGGGTGCCCAAGATTTGACGAAGTTGGCCTCGGAGGGGAAACTATAGAGGACTCTTCTCTAATCAGCAGACTATAATGTCTGTTGCATAATACCATATAGGTCGGGTTTTAATTGCGAGTATCTATTAATTGTGAATTGCAAGTTTTTGTAAGTTTCGCAATTAATAGATTCGCAAACATAAATGTGCAAGTATACTACAGTACAGTACAAAGTCGTCTATCGCAATTATTGGATTCGCAATTTGGCCTGACTTGACTACAACATAATTATTAAACTACACAATTAAAACCCGTCCTACAGTATTGTATAAAATTATCTCAGAGTATTAATAGTTGTTGCCACTTCCCTGCTCTCATTGATGAAATTTTTATCCCCAAGTATTGGCCCTGTGTTACGTAGAAGGTATGACTACTATCGATCGGGCAAAGTATGGTAATTTGGTTTACTCACATGGTATATATCAATAGGGTCTGGGAACGAGACTATGAGGATTACAATTTGCAATTAGTGTACTAATTAATTAACTCTGGACTTCCCCATATATATATAATATACCCATCCAATGGCAGTGTAGGCTACAGCTATGGTTCATGTGTGCTTTACAGCTTTACAGGTGGAGGATCGTATCTATTCGATTCCAAATGTTTTGGGATTGCATTGAAGCTACAATTACGTAATTATTGTATGGCAGCTATAATTATTACTATCATATTATACGTAGAAATTTTTGCCACCTACTCTCATTGGCGAAAACTTTTTGTCATTGCATAGAGGATATGACGACCTTTACCGCATTGACAAAAATTTTCCACAAACATTTTCTGTAATGCAAAGGTAGCTAGGCGTGGCGAAATTTTTTATGTATACGGTATCTCATTCAGTGCAGATGATTACCAGTATGCATAGAATTGAGTGCTTGATGTTCATTGAATATCTTCTAATGCCGCCAGTGCAGCCAGCCTACCAGGGGACCCCATCACACCTCCACCTGAAGAAAGGCAACAGACAGCATCATTATGTGAACTATAAGTGTGGATAAGAGGGAGAAGAAGAGAGTATCTAACTCCCATTGCCTGTAAAAGCTCGTATTTGGAAGCACAAACGCAATTATTATGACAATATACAACTTCAGTTTTGACAAGGTGTTATCACAACTGAAGTATGTCTGGTGATCTTAAACAGCTTTTAACCACTTAGCTTAGATACTCTCTTCTCCTCAGGAGGGATTACCCAAAAAGCTTGTGTTTGTACTTGTATGCTAGTGCCATGATTATCATTGACAGAAATTGCCCAACTCTAGCTTCTAACCTTCAATGGCCAGATATACATGTACAGCACCTTGTGTCTTGAGGTCAGATTATTAATTTTCTGCTGACCGACAGCCACCTCTGGTAATCAGCAATTAGGGTTTAGTTGCTAGACAACAGCTAACCAATAATACTATGTATACATAATGATTACCGTATGTGCATACACAACACAACATCATAATAATATTATGTGTTGAGGATGTAGGAAATTGGGCCAAGATCTGACTAGCTTCAATCATTACAGTAACAACTAATCATGGTAAAGCATACATATTATATTTAACCTACCCGGGTGAGCACCGCTGCCACACAGGTAGAGGCCCTTGATTCCAGCTGTTGAATAAGACGGATTGAGAGGAGTTGGTCTGACTAGGTAGAGCTGATCGAGGGACATTGAGCCGTGGAAGATGTTCCCCCCAGTGAGACCAAATACCCTCTCAAGGTCAGGTGGGGTCAGGATATCAGTTCCAACTATCAGGCTCTTGAATCCAGGGACATACTGTTCAATACAGTCAAACACCAGGTCAGCATATTGCTGACGTCTCTCATCCGACCACTCCCCCTCTGACAGATGGTAAGGGGTATACTGAGAGAAGATGGACATCACATGACATCCAGGAGGGGCCAGCGTGGGATCCAGGGAGGAGGGGAGGCACACCTCGAGCATGGGCCTGGTATCAAAAGAAGAGGAAAATCTATAAATAATTATTATTTGTGCATAGGAATTCTCATGCAGTAATCTACTGAAGCTATGACAAGTCAAGTCTGTGTTACACATGAGGCGAAAAGTTGGAATAATACCGTATAGCGGGAAATTTTCGAGGGAGAAAACTTTCACGAATTTCACGATTTTTCACCCATCCGCGAAAGTTTTCTCCACAAAATTCTAGGCATGCCCCACCCATTATGCGACCAGTTTTAACGTTCCGCGAAAGTTTTCTCCGCGAAATGCTCCTTTCCTACCAATCCGCGAAAGTTTTCTCCCTCGAAAATTTCCCGCTATACGGTAGTGTGGGCATACCTAGTTGACCACTTTCCCTGCTCTGCATCAAGGAAGGCCTGGTGGATCATGTCCGAGTGCTCTGTGTTGAGGTGAATGGTACATTGATGGTGGGGGGCAGGCCCTCCCCCTGGGGGATTGGGGGAACAGCAGAAATTAGGAAGACCACTGAGAGCAACTGAAAAGGAGAGAAGAATGAAATTCATAATTACAATATTTAATAATTATATAGCCTACCGTTGATCTTGGTCACTGGACTAGTGTAATCAATGCCTTTGATGTGCTTTTTCTGGTCTTGTGATAGAGTACTCTGAAATGAAAATATTTCGCTAATTCACGAATTTATCATTGTGGTCTGGACACTGAAATGTCTTAATTCTCAGCTCCATTTACCCCAGGAAGCAGGTCCATGAACGTAACTTTGGGAGTGGCGTTAGATAGGACGACCCCTGCTCTAACCTCTGACCCATCCTCCAGCATCACTCCACTGACAGTGTTATCACCACTCAATAGAATCTCATCTACTGGCTGCAATAAGTTATACAATACTTTACCAGGAAAAAAATTTAATTTTCCCAACTTCAGTACATGTAGCTGCTCTCACTTGCAAAACTTTCTTACATAAAGGATGTGATATCTTCGCAAAATTATAATTTGAACATAAAGTGTTCAGATACTTCACTAAAAAGTGCTACAGGACAGTTTTTTTAATCGGGTGATTTAATAATGACGTTATGCTCAATCCCATACAATATGCACATATTAATTACATCCCCAGTATAAATTTGCTTTTTTGCGGTTATTAGGTAATTATGTTGTAATTATGATGTAACCTATGTCGTCATAGCGCTAAAATTCAGAGCCTTTACAGAACACTTCTGAGACCTGAAAATCCACAGAATCATATATTAACTTACATACATATCCAGCGAATACATTAAAAGCTGAGTGCTACTTTCTCCGACAAGTAATGCCAGCCGAACTTCACGCGTTCTCTTGGCTGACGTAATCCTGTGGATAAATAAAGCTAGCCTTGCGCTATTTATAGCACGCGTCATGCCACGACCTATCTGAAGTTCGGAAGCTGTACTGTGCTGTCGAGTTCATCTCCTTTGATTGAAGCATCGAAATTCGAAGTCGAAAGTTGATCTCAGACTCCATCTCTGCGATTGAGGACCCGGCATCGATGTATGTATTGACGACCTTTACCACATGCACCATTAGAACTATGCAGCCACTGGGGATGTGGTCAAGGGTTCATAATTAAGTAAACCTTTTCTATGGTATTGAAAATCTTCCTGTGCACAAAATACTCAATAAGACAATCATAATATTATACACACTCACTGAGTCAGTGTTTATGACAGCTCCATGAGCCTCCGCTGCTCTGGCTATCGCCATGGAAACAGCTCCATTCCCTCCCTCCGGGTAACCCCAGGCATTCTTCACTCCCTCAAGCTCACCCATCACGTGATGCAACAGCACATACCTACATGTACACATAATATATACAATGTATGATGATGCGACTATTATTAAAGAATCTTAGATGATTTTTGAAATCACTAGTTCACAGCTGCATCAAGGTCTACATCGAGCCACCTTGTGGCAACTCGATAAATCCTCAGCTGCATATTATCCAATTTAGCTGAGATTGTGCCATGCAATACAATAATTCTATGCATGACTATACTCACCCACTGCCAGGTCTCTTTGGACTGTTCATTGCTCCAATGACGGCATCAGTGGCTAGGGTCGCCTTCAGGGGCTCAGACTCAAACCACCTGTCTAACACGTAATGGATCACAGAGGAAATGGACACACAATTGCAATCAGATGTCCATTCCTAGACATTGTATGATGGACTTATCTTGGAAGCAGGAGCGGTGATGAGCTCATAGAAAGCTGGCAAATCTCTACCAAGAGTGGCACCTACATAATATTATGTACATGTACACAGTGTAGTATAATTATAGAGAGATGATATTTATGAAGGTCTCGTGTAGTTTAAAAAGAATTATTATCTCACCAGTTCTTGCCAAAGCTGCAACTGATTTGAAAGCTGAAATTTTCCGTTGAAGCAAACCACTCCAAATCTTCCTTACATCAACTGGCTCAGTATCCAATAGAGGATCAATAGCATCCGCTACATAGGAGTTAATAAATGAAATGGTTGTTGCATTCACTTTTATTACTTGCATACCTATGCCACTCATCCAGTGTTCGTACTTTGCAAACGCCTATGAAATCGATATACATTATAGAGAGCTGATTAAAGGACAAGATTCAGCACATTGTCTACTTGAACGGTAAACCAACTTCTACTAATGAGTAATGGTGATAGTGGAACCTTGATTTGACGCTAATTACAAGTGGAAGGATTCACCTAGCTTCTAATAGTGCCATCATCTTCTTACCTCTGCATCCCTTCTTGAGAATTTGGCTATCTCTTTCTTGTTTTCCTTCACATTGTTTCCCAACAATAAATACTTGTCACTGTCCAACATAGGAGTGAAGGAGTTAGGATTCCGAAGGTAGATGGTCTTCAAGCCATGTTTCTGAAACAAGGAGGAAGACATCCAGTGGATCATCAGATGAAACTACCAATAATTATTTATCTCAATCCCTCAGTATATGTACATTCCGGGTACTTCAGCTAACAGTCATGTATTCATGAAAAGAATGAAACAAGATCACGGTAATGAGGCTCGCACCTTGAGTTCGAGGTCTTCGATGATCTTTGGTCTGAGCAGGCTGACCAGGTAGGATGCTCGAGAGAACTTAAATCCTGGGACAATCTCCTCAGTCACGGCAGCTCCACCCAGAACATGCCGTCTCTCCAACACAGCCACACTCTTGCCAGCCTTGGCTAGATAGGCTGCCTACATTCACAAGTACATAATCCTCGTTTCTCTATGCAACAAATTATATTTAATATGCCCCCCCCCCCCCCCCCCCCCCCCCCCCCCCGTCCTAGCTCTTTTCATCAGGGCATACAAAAGGCTGTGACATGATATCATGCTTTGCGTAGGCCAACAAGAGACCTACCGTAGTCTGGCGTATTACCTGCTGGCATGCATGCAAACTTACAGCCACGAGTCCATTATGGCCACCTCCAATCACTACTGCGTCAAATTTTCTCCCATGCAAAGTAGAGCACAGTCTCCGAGGACTTCTCAGCATGGTGCATGCAAGACCAGCGTGCATATGACGAGCCACACCCGGAGGGTGGGGTCTGGGGCCGGGGACCCAGCCCAGATGCGCTTTATCTCGAACAGTCCCTACACCTGGAGTTTCCTATGTCTGTGCGTCTGTCACCAGTTTTCCAGCTTTTTAGACAATCCAATCTTCACTGGGATGTGATCAGGCCAAGTCTCTCTGTCAGGTATCTATCCAGAACGTGCATTGCTGGTAGCTCTGACTACAGGAGGGGAGCAGGTCATTCCAAACTGAAGGACAGTCCCACAGCTAAGCTGGAGCGCTCCTTCCAGCTACTAGGAGTCAACAAACATGACTGCACTGTGGAGCGGATCAGAAAGGCTTACATTGACCTAGTGAAGATATACCACCCTGACTCTAGGACACCTCATGCCAGTGCTGAAAAATTTACTGAGGTATACATATGTCTACTAGCTGCAGCTGCAAAGATACCCACTTATTGATCTTTAAATATTTCCCTCCCAATAGATCAGAGAAGCCTACAAGAAGTGCATGAGTTATGCGAAAAATGTGGCCATGTCTCGTGAGATCTATGCTGCCATGGAGGAGGAGCTAGCGGACATTGACCAAAGGCTTGGCTTCACCAAGCAAAGAAGGCTACCTCACCGTCAATACCTCACCTATGACGTTGGGCCAGGCACCTACTCCCAGAGGCAAAAAGCCTACGCGCAGCATAGACTCTACGAAGCAATAGATAATGTGTATGAAAAACAGTTTGAGAAGGCTCTACGGAATCCCGATGCAAAGGAGGTGGCGGAATACAAGGGAAAGACTAAGAAGTTTAAGCCAAAAATTACACAGACATTGGAGAGAATTGCACATGAGAAGATTCGTGACTCTATTGGGAGAGGGGAGTTTAAGAACCTGAGAGGAATGGGGAAACCCCTGAGTCGGGAACACGACAACCCTGTGATCGATGATATGCAACAGAAATTAAACAGATTGCTAAGTAATGCTGGATTTGCTCCAGAGTGGATCTCTCTAGACAAAGAGATTCGTCAGAGTATTGAGAATGTAAAGAAGCGTCTGAGCACTTGCTGGTCCAAGTGTGGTCCTCACCCCATGATTCCAGAGAGAGAGAAAGAGTGGGAGCAGGAGCTGGATGAACTCTCTCAAACAGTCAAGACCGTCAATAGGAAGATCAATAATCTCAACCTGATTGTGCCGTCTCTATCAGCTCAGAGAACTCATGTTCGTCTGGAACTTCTGGTATCTAAAGTGACTGCAGAACCACCTTCTGGTTTGAAAGACTCGAAGCTTGAAGGTGCTTCAACTTCTGAAGAGAGAAGTTTTGGAGTAAGTGATTCTGCAAGCAATACCAATGAACTACATGTAGATCAACCGACAAACAGTGCTAACTTTATTAGCAGCATTATGAGAACATTTGATGTATGGTTAAAGTTATGGCAAAGAAGAAAATGAGCATTGATGGATCTTGTTATTGTACATTACTGCAACTACCAGCCCCGCCCCTCATATTTTGCATGACATCATTTGTAAATGCGCTTTATTTGGAATGGTGAGGATTATGTTAGGACGCTCTCTCCTTGTACACAATTTACCCAGACTTCGGCTGAGTACAGCCAGACGATGTCTAACAGCTGCTTTTAGTGTCAGGCGTCTTTCCAGATCATATGGTAGGAGTGATTCTGATGACAGGAGGGGAGTGGGTCATTCCAAGTTGAATTCGAAGGAGAGCCCCACAGCTAACTGCGGCTGGAGCTGGAGCGCTCCTTCCAGCTACTAGGAGTCAACAAACATGACTGCACTGTGGAGCAGATCAGGAAAGCTTACACTGACCTAGTGAAGAGATACCACCCTGACTCAAGAACACCTCATGCCAGTGCTGAAAAATCTGCCGAGGTCTGTCATAATACAATATGTACATGTGTAATATTTGTAGTTCCTATACTATGTACATGTACTATACATGTGCTCGTATACCACTCTACTGCCATTTTGGTCGATCCAATATTGCCCTAGCCTTACGGGCCAGCTGCTCCTTCACGAGAGGAAAAATCTTATCATGGGGTGCAGTGGCATATGGTACCACCTTGTGCTATAATCATGTTGCATGTCGAGTATTCGGGCACGCTGAGTAGTCTGGCCAGAAAAAAGAAAAAAACGTCAAGGTTTACCACACTGATCAGAATTGAATTGCTGGCCACACCTTGTACTACTTGCCTACACGTACGTACATGTAGCTCTGCAACACAGACCGAAATTCACCAGACTTGTTACGGGGCTGCCCCGTGAGACTAATTTTTCGTCTAGCCAAAGATGTCATGTTTATTATGCATGCATTGTACGTACATGTACATTGTACATACATGTATGTATATTTGAGTAAGTGCCACCTTAATTACCCACAGTATTTCTCCAACTTTACAGATAAGAGAGGCATTCAAACACTGCATGAGTCATATCAAGAAGGTGGCAGGTGCTGGGGAAAGCTCTGCTGTGTTGGAGCAAGAGCTGAGAGAGATTGACCAGAGTCTGGGCCTTATCGGGAGGGAACATCGGATACCTGAAGACATCTTCCTCACTCAGGACTACTTCCAAAGACAAGTGACCTACGCTCAGGAGAGAATTAGCCAGAGAAAGGCCGAGTTTAGGGGACTGGGAAAGTCAATACAGATGGAGAGAGACAGTCCAATTCTTGATGATGTGCAGGAGAAACTGAACAACATGATGGGGAACGCTGGATTTGCTCCAGAGTGGATCTCTCTAGACAAAGAGATTCGTCAGAGTATTGAGAATGTGAAGAAGCGTCTGAGCACTTGCTGGTCCAAGTGTGGCCCTCACCCCATGACTCCAGAGAGAAAGAAAGAGTGGGAGCAGGAGCTGGAAGAACTCTCTCAAACAGTCAAGACCATCAATAAGAAGATCGCGAGTTTGAATCTGATCGTCCCAACTCTGTCTGCTCAGCGAATGCACGTCCGCCTGGAACTACTCGTGTCTAGAGTGACAGCCACAGCACCTCCCAGTGTGAAGGACTCCTAGCATAATGATAATCCATCGACTGAGCAATGAAACACAATCATAGTGAAACCGCCAGACTCTTGGTGAAAGCGAACATGGTACGAATGTACATGTGATCGAATATGCTACGAAACAGCAGCTAGTGAACAGTAGTCTACTTAAAATTTCTTGGAGACATTAAGTGTATGGTTTGATGTTCTTTTTAGCATACGGCCATCGTGTGTATAATCATTGATTGTGTGTATATTCAGTGAACTGACCAGCCCCGCCCACAAGTCGTGTTATTGTGTCGGGGCTACCTCACGCGATAAATTGTAAATCTAACTCAAACTTGGTTGGTGCTTTTTGGACTATTTTCCGGCTAGCTGGAGTGCCCATGACTAACAGAGAGGGCCGCCCGCCATTGTGGTACTCGGACTCGCTGAAGAATCATGGTCCACAGTCTCAGAGTGTGCCACCGACCTTCGACTTGGCCAAGTTCGTTGACAGGTATCACAACCTACTGGAGTTGCTCTATCCACTGAGTCTGGCCGGCAACGCCTGTCTCTACATATTCAGGTATGAAATATATCGCCTTCTCATGGTGGGTGTGTGTGTGTGTGTGTGTGTGTGTGTGTGTGTGTGTGTGTGTGTGTGTGTGTGTGTGTGTGTGTGTGTGTGTGTGTGTGTGTGTGTGTGTGTGTGTGTGTGTGTGTGTGTGTGTGTGTGTGTGTGTGTGTGTGTGTGTGTGTGTGTGTGTGTGTGTGTGTGTGTGTGTGTGGTATACTACTGGAACCACCATGAAAGTAACACCCCCCAAAAATAGTCTATTACGACTGGTCTTGTGTGATAAGGCCTACATAAAGATGCGTACAAAACTCAGGCCAATAGGCAGAGGACCCCTCATTCTACGGTCATCAATAGAATGGTCATAATTTGCCAGGGCCAACCACCATACTTCCACGTCCAAGTGATTTTTTTTCTGTGTGCATCCCCGTTTGGTTTGGGACCTGGAACTACCTTTGATTTGTTCATAAGTTGCCCTGTGGGTTTCCACATAATTTATATGTAGGTTGTAGGCTTGACCATTTTGAGATCAGTTTATACGAGAATACATGGTTTATATTATTATTCTATGTACAGATGGCAGAACTACCTGCTCACACTTGTTGTGCTTGTCATCCTCTCCATCTTATTCTATAATCCCAGTAAGTGTCAAGTCATTTCATATACATGTTGATTGTGTGTTACATTAGTTAGCGTCTAGTGTCGTATCGGATGCATACACACATTTGAAAGGAGATCGGAGGAGTCAAAAAGAGGCTCTGGGGCCATACCCCCCCCCCCCCCCCCCCGAGAGGGTCACCAGAGGAGGGAACCAAGGGGAGGTTCTATTAGTGGTGGGGGCCATGCCTTCCTCCCTCCCACTCGCCCCCTCACTCCATCCCATCATCTTATTCATCATTTCTCTTTTCTTACAGAATTACTTTTATGCTTCTCAATCTTCATGTCCATTATACTGATGGCAGTTGGTAAATACTATAGTCAGACAAAGGCTCTTTCTCGGCTCAAGATGAGAATACCACCAAAAACAGAACTGCTCGACCAAGATGCACAGCACTTTGTGAGTTCATTGATTAATTAATTGCATGTGCAATAGCGAACCTCTCTATTATAAACGGCATTAATACACTCTCTACAATCACTCGTTACTATGTAGCCATTGACATAGGGCAACCCCAATAGCTACATGTACTGACATATAACAATCAACACAATCAAATCAGATCTCAGCCTCAAGAGGTAGTGTGACAAACAGTAACAAATAGGTACAAATCCCTATGTACTGTACACATGACGATCCAGTTATAAATGCTCTGCGGACTTGTACATGTACTTGGCCACCTCAGTAGTAGATTCTGGCCCAAGGGTGACCATTACAAGGTGTTTGGTGGAGGCCAACCTCCCCTCGACCTCGTGGGAGATTAGCACTTGAAGGTAGAAGAGTAAGCTGTGTATTCATGTAGTTTAGCTGAGTCAGTCCTGTACTGTGCATGTGTAGTGGGTGTGCAAGTAGGTGTGTCTACACTATATTCATTGCTAATTACAGTTGCCAGTACCTGGGTATATTTCTGATCGGTATTCAAGTTTAATGCTTGTGCGAAATGCTTTTAACATGAAAGGGCTGTGTTTTTTTGCCAGAGCTGTGAGGTGACCATATCCCCTATTGCAATCATTAGCACAGGAGAAGAATTAGCGGATAACCAATGAGGGGTAGGTAGTGATTTCTCCTGTTGAAAATTTCTGGCTTTATGATGCACCGTAAAAAATGCATCCACTCAGCAGTTTATATCCCAACACTTGGCTGAGATTCTAAGGCTCTCAGCGGCAGAATAATGCTAAGAATAGTACATGTAGTCATAGCTAATTGACAATTTGAGCTGTAAATCATGTATGTATGTATCACGTTTACATTTATTCCTCTGTGGTGTCTTATCATGCAGAAGAATCTGCAGAAAGAGCAGAAGAAGTCTCGCAAAACATTACTTGAGTTTAGATTAATGTGAGGCACAAGACTTAGTGACTTGCCTACATGTACTTCAAGCCTCATGTTTTTTTTCTCTTGCAGTATTCATAAGATCGACAAATTCATCGTTAAAGTTTCAAATTTTTTAGAATACTTTTACAAGTAAGCCCTCCCCCTCCCCCTTCTCCTTCCCCTAATGAATTGGCGGTCCATGTATGCTTTATCCGTTTGTTTATACTAATAGTATTATCCTGTGGAAATCTACTGAGGTTTCTTTGTGGTAAGCAAATATTATTGTAGTATTATCACAATATTTTGTGTCATTAAATTTTGTATACCGATAGCGCAATCAGTTGTACACTGAGCTTATTACCGGGTATTTATCCATCTGCATGTTGTATGAAAAGGTAACCTCTTCAACGCTAAAGAGCTGGGAGGATCTCAGTATGAGGCTAGCTGTGTGTACATGTACATGTACATGTATGTATACCTAATCTAGCTACGAGCATCTCGAATACGTCCTAGTTCTCAAGGCTAGGTACTTTTTTGACTGTGTGCCTTTGCTTAGTTGGATACATTATGTGACCAAGAGCTCTTGGTGTAATTTTTTGGGGTGGAGATTTTGTATAAGATAATCCTATGAAATGTTTTGTGTAGGGTATGTTTCCACAGTAGATATTGTTTATGAGTTCTATTGTGCAGTGTAACAGTGTTGCTGTGTATTGGATTTATTCTGGTGTGCACAGTCTACATAAGAGCCATCAGTGCTTGTGTTCCACTCGTAGTGCTCTGTTTCAATGGATACTTTTTTAGACGTAAGTTTATATGCTGCCCTGTACGTTATTGGATCTTCACGTTTATCCTCTTCTAATTCACCACCTTGATACAATTAAGTTCATCACATGCATGTACATGTATAATTGGTGGGTGAGGTTCAAGCATCATGTCACTATGTTTGCTACATTGTATCTACGTATACATGTACATTTGTATATAGTTTATAAGTTCAATGCTTGTGCAGGAATTGTTGACTTCCTCAAGAGTTTGGGTCGTTTCATCTTCAACTTATTTCGTTGGAGGCAGCGAAAGAGAGCTGCCACTGGGAACCCAGCCGCGGCTAAACCAGCCTCAACTGAGACTGAAGGGGCGGAGTCTGATGAAGGAAGGACTTCTAGGTCATCAAATGATAGTCAAAATGCTGCGGCATCTGGCAGTGGGGTAAGAGAGATAGTGTACACAAGTGCTAGCCATAATAACTTCTGCTCGCTCCCTCCCTCCCTCTCTCTTCTTCTCTCTTTCTCCGTCTTTCCCTCCCTCCCTCCCTCCCTCAACCCTCTCTTCACCCTTCTCTCTATTTTGAGATTGATTCACCCCCTGCTATCCACTAAACCAGACAAGCACATGTATGCTTGCATATAAAAACCCTATTCCCATTCTAACCTTCCATTCCACCTTAGGAGGCCCCTCCTGCTGAGTCCACTACTCCGACCAGTGACCCAGAGGACACTACCAGGTTGAGGACTGAGAGTATTCGTCCTGTGGGAGCATCAGCTAGTGGAGGGGCCAGTTTAACAGCCAGTGGAACCAGTACAGGAGGTGCAGTGTCTTCACCTCCTGCAAAAGGTAAGTCCTTCTCTCTTTCTTCCCCTCTCCCCCCCCCCCTCTCTCTCTCGGGTATGTGTGTGTGTGTGTGTGCATGAATGAGTATTGTTTGTACTGTATCTAACTACTATAAGGGGAAAAAATCTTTGCTGCTAGAGTTGACCAATTTAAAGGGTTTCCACTACAAGTGTGCTTGCCTATAAGTTTGTAATTTTCAATAATATTTTTGCACACACTCACACCATTTAGTTGTAGAGTTTTGTTCAAAATGCAATGTGTCATTTGCAAAATTACTGAAGAGAAAGGTATGATTTGTGTATGTTTACATACATAGCAGAGTAATAATAATTGTTGTATTTCACTGCAGCATGACTGCAGCTCCTGCGGCCAAAGCTTTTGTGGATCATGTACTGTCAAGGTCAAAAGAGCACTACTAGGAGCAACATGTAAGTTTATTCGTAACTTTCCACAGTGCTGACACAAACTATTATACACACGCTAAGTCATATGCAAACACAATGTCATAGTAGTTTCATTACAGAATTAGGGAACGGCATCTATCTGTCACTATGTAAACTGAAAGCCTAAACGTTGTGACTTGTAGTATAACTGAATTAAGCACTTGAGAGCCACTGCCTATTTTTTCCTTTCCACTGGACAACTGACTTGCAAAGTACTCATCTAATAGCCTTTACTTTGCCTGTAAAAACTGAGGTCACTTAAAATAATTAATGCCATACATGTACATACACACATGCGTGTGCAAACACACACGCATGTACATCGAAGTGGCTCTTGCCTTTGCAGGGATTAGGTTTGCCTGAGCAGGCACTGGGGTGGTTGTATAACCTATAATAATACAAGTGTAAAAACAATTGAATAAAATTGAAGGATGAAGTAGGGATGGCGCGCAATGCCAAAAAGTACACAAACAAGATTTTTAGGGATAAGAGATAATCACAACCACTATACATCCCTACGCTTGCTTTTCTTGATTACAGACCAACTTATTCAAGACATGCTATCCTTGGAGTGTTCTTGACTTGCATGTGGGAGAAATTCATGTTCTCCCTGTCAGTAATTTTGTATTATTATTGATTCATGCTATATACGCAAAAAGCAAGCGTAGGGATGTATAGTGGTTGTGATTATCTCTTATCCCTAAAAATCTTGTTTGTGTACTTTTTGGCATTGCGCGCCATCCCTACTTCATCCTTCAATTTTATTCAATTGTTTTTACACTTGTTTCTGTTCTTTTTTATTGCATGAGTGCAACTATAATATTATTATACAGTAAGTATAGATGGGAGGTGCCGAAGTTCGCGCGTGCGCGTAAAAGTAGTAGCCACGCCCCTCGTTAACTCGCCTAGGCGATAAAGCTGTTTCAGGCAGCCAAGTAGCGATGAGACTCTAGTACCAGTGTAGCTATTATTGATTTATCGACTCTAGTATGGCCTCAAGTCTCCATAACCGGGCGCAGTACTCTGAGCGCTGCACGCGCTAGCCTCTAGCTAGGTTCGCTTTATCGCGCTCGCGCTCGCACTGGCCTAGCTCGTGCGGGAGAGCCTGGCGCTTAGCTATGGCTAGGCTAAGCTAGCTTGGTTCGAGGCGCTAGCTAGCTGGCTTGCTAGCAAGTTGCTAGCGGCGGTAGCGCGCGCCGCTGACTACAGTCACGATTTCACCATGGCAACGCATTAAGAGCATGCGCATTATATGACAAAAATGGCGTATCGGACACACCCTGTCTTTAATGCGCCCCATTATGTGACTGTAGAGATAACGCAAAACTAGCGTGCCACTGCACTGCGCGCTACAAAATAGAGTGGATTTATATGAGAACTAAGGTGAGAGGTCCAGAGAGTCTTGAGCTAGCCCTGGAAATGACAAAGAAAGAAAGATTGATAAATGGCTATTTTTTTTTAACATCTGGTTCTGGCATATACAATTGAGTTGATGGATGATCTTGGTCTTGTTAGATAGATAATTTGCTGTAGATTCTGATTTTGACACTTAGAAATTTCACAAAGTTACCTGTTTTGAGATATTTGGATTTTTGTAATGTATTACATAATATATGGAGTATCCGTGCCATCCCTACTTATAGAGTCTACCGACTCTATGATTATTATTATTCTGAATTTTTATGACATTGTACACTATGTTGTGGTCTCACATTACACCACCACCCTGCAGCTCCGGCAGCATTTGAAGAGTCAGTTAGAGTATGCATGGACTGTAAGGCTGTACTAGACAACTATGCTGAGAACGCAAGGATTTCAAACTCAATGGCTAGCACTAGTACTCCAACATAGCTGGTATTGTGGAGTGGTGTGAGCATTAAATTTTCAAGTAGTATGTGTATGTGTGTTCAAAGTTTGTTTGATATTTAATTTTGTGAGAATATCAGTTTTCATTTGTATACACCCATAGATTATAATAATTATATCACCAGGTACAACATGACTGTATTAATAACTTGGATGATATTAAACTATGTACAGCTAGTGCCCTCAAATGAACTTGGTAGCCATTGCAATGATCTTAGAGTATTTTCCCTCTTTTCTCCTGATAGCAGACGGCAGTGGGCCAAAGATACGAGTCCCAACTGGTTCAAACTTCTCATTGAGCAGGATGACATTATTTGAGTCGTAGCGAGGCAGCCACTTGCTCGGCCTCCTGTTGCTGACCAAGAGGGCATTGTGCACCTTGCCACGATGGGCAATCTTTATGATATCACCAAATTTTGCCACTCTGTTGTTCCTGGGCAGCTTGATGCAGTAAGGCTGGTCCAGTCTTGTCACCTTTTTGGCATTCTCGCTGTTGTCCACTATCTTCAGCTTTGTGAGGAGGATTACGGTCCGACTGGCTTGCCAGTGCAGGGGTGGGTGGAGGTTGGCAGGTGGTGAGAGAGAGTTCCAGGAAGGGAGAGAGGGATTGCCGCAGCGCAAGAGACGGGAAGACGATAGGAGGTAGCGACTGATGTGATTCTGCATCTAGTATATCTCAGTAAATAAGTTTTTCGATTTGGTGCGCACCCTACTTTAACGACCCTGTACCATAGCAGATTAATGATAATAATATTGCGCATGCTCAGCTTTGATAGACATTGCATGCACATTATTGTACATCATTAAAATTGCAGCATGATAAATAAAGAATACAGAATACATACAGTATAAATAATTTGTTTATCAGGACGTTAAATTTTGGAAAAAAATTCCATCACAGCATACTGGAGTAGGCTCTGATGATATCAGTGATAGGGGCTCTGCAGATTGGACACTTGAGCCCCTGTCCCTTCAGCTCCAGCCCGCAGGCCATGCAGACACACATGTGACCACAGCGATACACAACAGAGTCTATGACACCATCAGAACAGATGACACAATGTCCAGCCTCAACCACTCGTGCACCATCTGTTTGATTGGTCAATGAGCTCACTGATGTATCAGCTTGCCCTGCAAAATAATAATGTATTATAACAATAATTATTGTGTTTTCAGGCATGCTTACAAGGATCCCTCATTTTGGATAACAGATCAATTACTGTTTTAGTCTCTGAGTCAAAAGGGAAAATTTGAACTTACTGAGAGTGGGAATGGGACATGTGTGTAGTGATGCTGCAGTTGTGTTTCCCAGCCCAGGACCAGGAGAGGCCTTCAGCACTGCGGCTTGAGGAGGAGAGGCCAGGAACATGGAGAGAGCTGCAGCCACTTCCTGCCTGATGGATCGCTGGATGTCCATCTGCAAGTCAAAGCTCACACGCATCATCTGCTTCAGCTCTGCAAGTTGGCTCTTCATCTCTTGCATCTCACGGTGCATTTCACCGTTTGAAGCTCCTCCTTCAGCCCTGCATAATAACAATCACAGCATGCTAATCTCCACGGAGCTTCTTCAAACACAAACCTGTAGCCTTCTGCGCTTGACCGTCCACTATGGCGGTGATTTAGCGACTGAAGGAAATCTTCTCCAGTTTGACCATCACCTACACGGTCAGCCCTTTCCTAGATGCAATAATAGGAAACTGTTACTGACATTAAAAGCATAATATATCATAATCTGGTAGTATTAATCTAGACCATGATGATGTGTGACAGCTTGTATTATTATACCTGAATATGAAGCTCTAATACTCCCCTGAACTCCCCAGAGAGAGCTGACGTTACCAGCTGCTGGTGGACTAGATTACTGACTTCCGATACAATTTCCTCTCTGGCTCCTTGATCGAGACTATTCAGTGCTGGACTCTGTCGAAGATGATCAAGGATACGAGCCTGGTTTCTCCTAGGCATTGGATAGTTGCCATCCATTGGAGGTCGAGAGTGGCGAACTCTTCTGTGATACGAAGCTCCTCTAGACCTAGCTCCACTTCTGACAGCGGCCATCACCCTGCCTGCTGCCCCAGCTACCTCGGCTCTTTGCTGAGCTGATGGAGGAGGACAAGCGCGTCTTCTTCTAGGCCTTCTCCCTTGCTGCTGTCCCTCTTGGATGACTCTTTCTAGTTCTGCCTGTACTGGACTCTGGAGCATCCCTGAGACCACATGGCGCTCAAAAAGACCACGGATTTCAAGTTGGATGCTTTCTGGCATGAGATTCTGTGTATTTTGCCGAGATTCTGCTGCTTGGGCTCGTGAATCAAATTCTTTAATACGATTATGAGCGAGGCTTGTTGCTTGAGCATTTATATCAGTATTTGGGGCTTGCTTGCACTTAGTTAGCAGAACCTGCTCCAGGTGCTGTTTGCTGGAGAATTCAGAGACAGGGCGTTGATGGTGCTTTAGCTTGCGTAGTTCAAACATCTCTTCGCTGCCAAAAAATGATGTATAATAATATAATATGCAATGACAAATTTGTCATAAACTTGGTCTAGTATGATAAGAATCCTGCTGTAGCATGCTGATTGACAAACATTATCTCATCCTCAGTAATACCAGCTGACCTTTTGAGCTTGGATAGCAGTTTCTTCACGATAGCCTCCTCCTGAGGGGCAGATCCTGCGCAAGCCGGCGCTGCTACTGGCACTAGATCTGCTGCACACAAATCCATATCATCCCCTCCACTAGGTACTGAGCTAGAACACTCCGTGACATACGATGTATCAGAGCAAGACGCATTCTCACTACTAGAATATTTGTGGTCAATGGCCTCCATGATCGAGTCCACAATAATCTATTTTTTCCTTTGACGGTAATTCCGTGAGCTCTGTTCACTTTGGATAAAACAGCCACAAATACCGCCAAATAAATAGCACTCCTCCAGCTTCTTGGCCTGTGCAGCCCAGGCGCAGCTCAGGGTGACCACGCTTTCCTATGTCACGCTGAATATTTTTAGCAACATAACACATTACGTCATGAATACGCCTCGTGCGCATGCGCAAACTTGATGATCAAGCAGGAGAAAATATACACAGCTGCATTCCATTGTGAATCATGACCGAGCTAAATGAACTATTTGAGCAAATCTTTCACGAAGAGCTGAAGTTTAAGGCAAGAACTGACAAACTAAAGCAACGTGAGTGCCAGAAATCTGACTATCACTGCACATGAATATATACACACACTCATCCTCCCTAAGTTTACCACGACCATGATTTGATAAAATTTAATAATTGCAGTGGCAGAAAGCATAGAGCAGGGAAAGATAGAAATAGTTCGCACCAGAGAGGAACGTGCTACCAAACAGGGGGAGCTAGCTGTGAAGAGCAACAAGGTAGCTGAGCTGGAGGTGGAGCTCAAACTGCTCTCAATCAGAAAGGGAATCCTTCAAGAACAAAAAGACTCACTTACCCAGAAAAAACAAGACCTTACGGAGAAATTGGTGAGCTTAAACACTAACTATCTGATATGCACTCAGCTCTGTGTTGATGTTTACTATAGGGTGCATTCCAATTAGAATACCCCAGCATTGTGCACTATTAGAATTTCGTCCAGTGACATATGGGGGGAAACTCACAAGCGAGTATATCAATCAAAGCTTACAGAGGCCTTGCACATGTTTACCATAGAATCTCTGGATCATTTCTGTGGATGGTCAAATACCATGAATGCTTAAAAGTTTGGGGGTGGGGATGGGGAGATGGGGGGATGGGGGGATGGGGGGGGGGGGGGGGGTAGGGAAGGACTCCTCCGAATAGCTTCCCCTCCACTGGATGAAACCCGGCTTATTAGTAGTTTGGCAGCTACCCAAGCTACACTGAGGATCCTAAGCTTGCACTTGAATGGCAGGCTGAAAAGAGGAAACGAAGTGAAGAAGAACACCAAGACGTCAAAACCAAGTTGATCGAGTTTGGCCGCAATTATGACCTCCATGGTTCAGGGTTCAAGCGCAGGCAGGAAGAGAGAAGGAAAAAGATAGATCTCTTGCAAGATGAAGAGGTGCTCCTCAAGACAGGTAGCTATAGGAATTATAGGTGTGTTAGGGAAACAATTTTTTTTTTGGTTTGAAATTTTCTAGAGTTGGCGGAAATGGATGTGCAGAAAGAGGAAGTGCGGAGGCTCGAAAAGGAGCTCTCTGAAGCTGAAGAAGTCCTTGAAAAAGAGAAAACTAAATCAAAAGGTAGACTATAACTTGAAGGGTGAATTAATGATACTGATTGCTCTAATAGAACTGAACAAGACACTTTTGGAGCAGGAAGCCGAGATAGAGAGGCTAACAGAGGAATGCAGTTCAATGAGCCAGAAATTATCCAAGGACCCTGAATTCATCAGGTTCGTTGATACTGTGTATGCAATCTCAAACCAGGCTGTCCACCTGACACAAGAATTTTAGTTCTTCTCTGCATGTGAATTAAACTTGTGAAGGAAGGACCTGGTTTGCGGGTAGAATATTCTATAGAGTAATGTTTGAAGATGCATATTTTAAACACCATTCCACCAAACTATAATAATATTATAGGCTTCAAAAGGAGTTGGAGTCTTGTAAGGCATGCCCAGAAGAAGCTGAATTAAAAGCAGCCAAACAGCAGCTGAAAGAACTCCAACAGCAATGCTATCATCACCAAATGAGACAACAACTAAATCGTCAAAAGAGCAGCACCCAGAATAAATCAGTTGATTCTAGCAGACGGCCTGGGCACTATAACCCTTACACCTGCCAGTATGTACCAGCACCCAAGCCAAACTCACTTGTAGGAGAGTCTTGGGGTTCAAGGTCCATCGCTGATACTCAACAGCAGAGAGGTGCACAAGAAAAGGAACCCGAAGAGGACATTAAGCTTGTCGATGATGAGTGGTTAATTACGGGGGACGAGGAGATGTATTTAGACGACGAGGATGACAACTGGGACATGGAAAGTGTAAGGGATGACATTGAGGATGACATCATTTTAACTGACAGTGACTGGAGCAATTTTGATAGCCCTGGTGAGGATGTTACCTCCAGCACTTGGCAGCAAAATCATGCTGCTTCACGATTCACTGACACAGCTGTTATGTCAATACATATGCAGAGATCCAATGCACAAAACATTGCCACTTCAACATCACAATTGAAGCACACCCTCTCAAAGCCAACAGTTGCACCACAGAAGAGTCTACTTCGAGAATCTCAAGTTGTTCGCAGTCAGTCTTCTAGAGTAACTAATGTTTCAGTTACACAGGGTCCAGCATTTCAACGGCTACTAAACCAAAGAGTGGTTCCTTCAGCTACACCAGTAATGGATTCACCACAGCCTGGTAGTGTAGTCAGAAAGAGATCTGGACAATCAATTTACAAGGCACCTGGATCCAAACCAAGTGACGCCAGGTAAGTGGATATAGTATCCTTGTATTAAAATGTCATAATAATATTATTGTATCCAGCATACCCAAGAAAGCCAAGAAGGTTCGATTTCATCATTAAGAAATATAGGTACAACATGAGATATAAACACAATAATAACGTATTATACTAATCTAAAAATCCAAGAAGATTGTGTTGCTAAGAAATATGTAAAAAATATCTCAATATCAAATCAGATGATGTATGGTGTATATATGTACACACAAGGGCTCGATAAGCCCTTGTACACATTAATTATATAGTGTGCATTATCTAGAAGTTGGTGTTGAGTTCTTCCCAGAGCTGGTCGAATTCCTGCTGAGAGAGGGCCTTCTGTGGTGCCTGGGGTTGGGTCTGGGCTGGAGTCTGAGCTGCTGCTGCTTGACGTCCAAATACAGCAGACTGCTGCTGACCGCCCATAGCTACCCCACTGCCCTTGTTGTGCAGGTCTCCCGTACATAGTGGACTTTCCATATCCTCCACTACCTGGCTGTCCATAGTCACCATACTACTGCCCACCATCTCCATACTGTTGCCGATATACTGTTTGGTACTTATAATATGGCCATGAAGATCCAGCTGGGCATCATCAAGATTCAATCTGCTCTAATGACAAGAGCTCCTGTAGCTCAGTGGTATAAGAGCATATGCGCATCCAACTGGAGGATCTGGGTTTGATTCCCAGCTACATCTCACCCTCACCTTAATAATAATATTAAGGCTGATGTTGCTGACCTTCCCAGCTTTTTGGGCTGAGCCTTCATTCAATCTCTTGCAATAATTGTCTGCCACGATGTGAGCGGAGTTCACATGTACCTATCCATAATATATGATTTACCTGTGCTGAACTAAAAGACACAAGCATACATAACACTCTGTATCAGTTTGTTGTCCATACTCCCAAGCTATTGGATTTCAATGGGTGTGGAGGACAATCTGATAAAAATCCTAGGCAGAATCTGATGAGAGAGTGATGCATATCAAAGATATAATATTATTAAGATCCCTCAATCATCATGTTCTGGCTTGGGGGGGGGGGGGGGGGGGGGTGGGCATTGCATTTCTTTTGGATGCGGGGGTAGTGACGCCACTCCCCCTGGTATTATGGACCTCAAGCCTTCAGCATTAGGATTGAGGTGCCTCCTGCCGCACCGGGATTGTGTTTGTATTAGAACTCCTCTTGTCCCCATGCACCTGGTGAGGGTGGAGGTCCGGCAGACAGCTCACTGCTCAGGGGCTTCCATCAACACTCAATTAACTATGGTCATGTACCAGCAGGCTCAGTCATGGTAGTGTTATCCCATAACCCATGTAATACCAAAGGGAGAAAACATTCAGTTTGCACAATGTCATGGTAATAAGTAGTTGCCATATACAGGGGTAGATCCAGAACTGTTAAAGGCGCCCTTTTACATGAGTGGTCAGAATTGTATCGGATAAAGTAATCTTGACTCCAGCCAGCTTCCTCTGTATATTTTGTACTATATCTGAGCACATAAATGCATGATTGATAATTAAATTTACAGAAACTTACAGCCTACCTATAGCTACAGGAACAAAATAATATTATGACTTGTGCTCCAAGTCATAACTATCTACGAGTTTTTACACTGCATGTAAAAGATGTGATATACACTATAATTATAATATTATCACTATCAATCGATTCACAATCGATTTGATTCCGGCCATTGCATGTTCATTTACTACAATTATTCAGAGAATTCCTTGTACGTGCTTCAATAGCTAGTACTAATAATTGTAGGAAGCTATTTTCCTACTTTCAGTATACTATTATTAATTTTAACACATTATCAACAAGTCAACGGTTAGATTGATCTGTAACAATTCAAGCAAAATGCAGAGCAAGGGACTGCTTTCTTTGGTCATGTTGGTCGCCATAGGTACAGTGAGTGTGTGTACATCTGTAGCAGGACACACTGTTGAATTGGATGGTACTGATGCCATGGAAGAGCTATCATTCATAATGGCTGCTGCAGCTGGACAAGAATTCATAGCTAATGCAATGGGTCTGTAAGCTTATTAATGATAGAGTTATTATTAAATATTTATTATTTTGTACTCAGATAGTACAAAATGTATACAGAAAGCTGGCTGGAGTCAAGATCTGACTCTTTCAAAATTGGATTCCATGATGACCATATTCAAGGGAAAGGCATGGTTCAAACCTGAAGACAAATATATTCCATCCAGGACGTACCTCTTTGCTCCTAGGTGCCCCAAATTGAATACAAAAGGGCACGTCTATGTTTCTGGGAGTGGAAATCATGCAGAGGACAATATGGCGGCACAGTGTGGCCTTCCAACCGAGTTTTATTTGACCAGTGCTCCTTGTCCAGACTGTGCCATGATGCTATACAATGCATACAATAATAAACCAAAGCCGACCATACACATTGCCCGCCCATATAGGGGAAAGGGAAAAACAGGAAATGGAAATACAAAGGTAAATTTAGAATGCCTTGCTATGCTTGTGGATGATGGATTTACGATAGTTCCATGGGACTGGTGTGATTTTGCTAAAACGTATATCACCAATGATGAATGCAAGGATGCTATTAGTAAAATGACTGGTGCAGCTTTATATGATGGGAGGTACGACGAAACCAGGAAAGTTGTGAGTTTCATATACAAAAAGATGGCTGGGCTAAAGAATTACCATCGGATATGTTCTAATGCACTAAATAAGAAGAAAACAGCAGGACCAAAGAAAGGGAAAAAGGGAAAATGAAAAACGGATCAGTACTGAAAATTTCAGTTTTGGACATGTGCTAATGTATTAAAGTGGTAGTGGTAGAGGACTTTTTAATAGATTAGAAGTTGATGTGATTGTTTTGTTGTTCAAGCTACTGGCATGTATAGACATGTATTGTGGACAATAATTGCATAAACGTGACTAGAAAGTAGCTACTAAAACATTTGCATTAATAAACAACAGATCTACTCTTGGTGGAACTCATGATTATTGAACTGATAAGAATCCACGTCAATTGCTGGCTAGGGCCTACGCTGTACAATTTGCCTTGACGACCCGTTCCTGCTCGTTCTACCCGAGGGCGGGAGCTAGGGGCGTTCCCTCAATTTCTTGTCAGTTTCTTTTACAAGGACTAGGTTAGTCTATCTACACCCAAAGGTAAGACTATTACACTATATATTATAATATGTAAACGTAAGTCGAAGCAATAATCAACTTCCACCTTGTTTCTCGTTCACGTATGTATTATAGAGTTGGCCCGACAGTTCAAAGCAAGTTGGATTGCAAGTCAGCGGCAGTGCAGCCCCACCCACAAATTTGATGCACTTTACTTTTAACACTTGCACCACTAAAGCTAGACTTCAAGTTTAAAGGTAAGTTCTTTCATGTAAAAATCATCAGACATGAACTGGTTTAGGAAGCAAAGCCCTGACTCTGTCAGCTACGTATCATCTTACATTATTATTATAGGTGTACATATCAATTGGGAAGCAAGCGTCTCTTTTCAGCTGCTACTAATCTCTCCTATAATTTATCTTTATTGGACTTTCTCAACAGTGAGTCAAAATTCTAGAGATCTTCAAAGATTTTCCCTACTACTGCTGCTCTATATTATGTGTCAATCTGCACGCCAGCATTTACGTAAATAACTTTGTTTTCTGAATAAAATAATTATTAATACACACTATCTCATGGACTATTATACCTGATATACTCTTCAGTGGTTCCGGTGTACATACTATTATTAGCAGGTAACTCCTTGATCTCGAGCTCTATTGTGATTGCATACTGCTCTGAAGAAACGCTTCATAATATAGCTACCACAATCATTGGTAGACAGCAGTTAAAAATAATAATATACTTGCAACTGATTCAGAAATTGTTGAGCAGTAGGCATTAGTCTACTGAATTTTCACCAAAAATGTCAAAATCAGGAGATATTGAACCAAAGCAATCCTGTGTTCACGTTGAATCTGTGGAGTTACAACTATTCTCGGCTGTAGAACAAAATGATCGCAATCGGCTACGAGAATTAATTTTATCCAGTCACCATGATCCTAGGTCGATTAGAAATGAACGGCAGGAGACTTTACTTCACGTTGCTTGTAAACATGGCCTACTTGATATTGTCCGTTCTCTTGTTGAAGTATATCGGCTATGCCCTCTTGAAGTTGATCACGATTCCTTAACGTCTTGCCATTTAGCCTGCAAATTCAAACATCTGCACATTCTTGCTTACTTCTTTCAAATTGGGGGGTACACATATGTAGGTGCATTTCAGCCTCTTCATCTACCTCATCCAGCTGAAATGCCTGATGAATTTTCATTGCATATGTTCCAAACAGCTGCTTCATCTCAGAGTGTACCGATGACGAGGTTCACATACGCACGCATGTGCCTTAAATTTGATGAAAACACAAAATTGAGCTTGTTTCATGACTATACATTGAGTGTATTATGTAAGATATTTGAGTCCAATCTAAGAATGCAAAAGACAGATTTTAAGCACATACATTTCGCTGCTTCATGTTGTGGTGACAATCTTGACACCCTCAAACTATTTCTGGATGAATTAGTGAAACTTACCCCAATCAATAATTCACAGGAAGCGTTACTTTATGGTTTGATTCTTGAGGCTGCCTGCAGACTAAACAGGACCAATATTGTGACATATTTAACAAATACGATCGGTCTTTGCCCCAGTCAGGAACCATCTCCAGAAGCCATTGAAACATTGACGCTTAAGCCATACAATCACTGTAATTGTGTAGAATATGCACACTCACCATTGCATGCCGCCATGCTAAGCGGTAATGAAGCGCTCATAAAGAAGCTAATTTCAAAGTCTGCAGATCTCTACCACGATTTTGTAAGCCACTTGAATACCGATCATGGTACGCTTTTGCATTTTGCATGTGTTTCTGGCAAGTTAGAGTTAGTGAAACTCGCTATAGGACAGCTTCAGTGTGACATAAATGCCCAGAATAAGCATGGAAACACACCGCTACATGTGGCCTGCGAGTGGGGATGGTTAGACATTGTGCAATTGTTGGTTGCAAGTGGATGTAATGTTGATATTTACAATAATTGCGGCCACACTCCACTGACCTTGGCTATCAAGCATAACCGAATGGAAATCTTCATTTTCCTATTTTCCAAAGACAATGTCAGCTTCAATGTTAAAACTGCTGACACTAGTGAAACTCCACTTCATTTGGCTTGCTGTTGTCATCGTCCAGATTTTGCTCTTGCCCTTCTGAATGATCAGCAGTATACTTGCTCACTAGATGCTGTTGACAAGTTTGGAGACACACCATTGTTCAATGCTTGTCGGCTAGGAAGCATTGAAATTGTACAAAAATTAGTCGCACAATCTGGATGTACACGATTAATGGTGAATCATATCACCAAAGAAACACCAGCTCACATAGCCTGTCGAAATGATCAACTTGACATTCTTAAATTATTGCTAGCTGAGGGAATCAGTGTACCACTGAATGACTTGCATAACCTTGGAAGAACAATGCTCAGTATTGCTTGCTACCATGAGTCTCAAGCAATTATTGACTTTCTGATTGAAAACAAAGAAATCAGTGGAGGTATAAGCCATGATGGTGCTTCTTATTCATATCAAAATTTAATATACATTGCCTGCAGACGTGGAAGCATCGAGATAGTGAAAAAGTTGCTCAAGTCTGGAGTTTGTAAGAGCACTGACACTGACAAAAATAGAAATACAATTCTTCATCAGATGTGCCTACGTCAGCAGATTAACCCAGAAATGATAGAAATGTTAAGTGAGGAGATAGAAGCTAATCAAATGCTCGAAAGAAAGAATGCCTTTGGATTCACTCCACTTGACTTTATTATTGAACGTGACGGGGTTCAAATACTACATTGCTTGTCAAAGTATTTGAATCTTGATAGGTTGAACAAATTACTTCATTCCATTGATGTGCACTGTAACACTCCATTGCATTTAGCCTTTAAACGGCCAAGGTCATTAATCTTAAAGTACTTATTAAACAATAAAGAATTGACAGAAGGAGTGTCAAAAGCGCTGTGCATACAGAATGACGAGAAGGAAAGTCCTTTGCACCTTTCATGTACAATAGAGTACATCCAGTTGTTGCTAAAATGCCCCCATTTATCACACGAATGCATCAGCAAGGCAGTGGCTTTGCAGGATGAAAAAGGTAATAATGCTTTTCATTATCTGATTAATGAAGTCGTTGAGAATCTAAGTTTGTTTGTAATCACTACCTCTTCGTTTAAAACCTTCTTGGAACACTTCCAATACACGGAAATTGTTTCAGTACTCTGTATAAAGAATAAAGGTGGACATACCCCTCTTCATCTTTTGATAACACGTGCTAGCTCAGGAATGAGCAGGGACCAAGAATTGGTGAGAAAAATTCTTTTATGTTTAGCAGACTGTCCACTGACAGCGGAGCAAATTAAAAATATTTGTTCTGAAAGTAACAGGGGAGAAACACTCCTTCATGCTGCAGCTCGTTGCACTTTTATGAATGCAGTTAAGTTACTTGTTGAACGAAAGATGTGTGACCCAACAGCTGTTGACCGTAAGGGTCAGACTGCTCTTCATTATACATGCATGAGTGATCCTGATCAAATAATATGTGACACGGTATACCTCTTATGTGAACAAGGCTGTAGTGCTCACACATTGGACGGGCGTGGACTTTCTCCAGTGTACTACCTTTTAAAACACAAAAACATAACATTAATTCAAGGACTAATCTCCAGAGGCTTCTGCAATCCAAAGGAAGCCGTTATGTCTCTACAGATTGGCAAGAAGGTTTCTACTGATCAAAAATATATTAGTAGCTATGTTATGCATCCTCCAGTCAACCCAATAACCATTGAACTTCCTCTGCTTCACTCCATGTACCATACCGGCTGGTGCTCAATGGATGACTTACTTGCTTTCATTGCTGAGCATAAATACTCTTTGAAGCTTCGTGATTCATTCGGTAACTCTATTGTTCACTTTCGGCCTGATATTTTGTTCAGAAGTGATGGACTAGAATTTTCTGATTGTGACTTGAATATACAGAATGAAGAGGGTAACACTCCACTTCACCTTGCTTGTTTTAAATCGGATCATGTTATGATTAAAGAACTAATTGAGAGTGGAAAGTGTGGAAAGGCAATATCCATTAAAAACAAGTATGGACATACTCCACTCTATTACTTGTCAAACAGAGAATTAATCAATCTCCTAGTTATGAATGGAGCTGATCCAAAGGATGTACCAGATACTAGAAGAGTTAAGCACTTAACTGACATATTTAACGCAGTAAAAGCCAAACATCCTCTGAATCTCACAGTAACAGCTCTTGTTCTTGGCAACTCCATGGCAGGAAAAACAACCTTGCTCAAGTCATTAACTAAAACCTACAGCTGGGATCAACTGAATCAACCATCAATTGGACAATTTGATGGAAAATGTGAACGTACTGCTGGTATTGAGATATCTGAATTTAGAGTGGTGAAGGAACGTTCACTACGTGTTCTTTTTTATGACTTCGCTGGGCATCCAGAGTTTCACAGTACTCACTCGATTCTCTTGCAAAATCGAATATCATTTTCAGAATTCCAGGAGGATTCTCCTATTTTATTTGTTATTGTTGTGGATATCACAGCCCCAGATAAGCTGAAACAATTGATCTATTGGACAAAATTCATTCAAAACTGTCAGATCTCTTGCATTTCTGGACGAAAGCCGGAAGTTATTGTTATTGGCAGTCATGTTGACAAGTATTCAAGCTCAAAAGACTTGCACAGGAAAATGAAGCATTCACTAAACCAAACTATGGAACGAATGTCTGACTCTATTAACCTCGTTGAATATCCTATTCTCCTTAATTGCTGTGAGGCGGATGATGAGCTGCAGAAAGTGGAAATGTTGCTGATAATGAGTACTGATAAACTGGAGAAATATTCCGATTTGGATAATCGATGCCATCTAATCTTCTCTCACCTCTATGAACATTATCCCGACAAGCCGGTGAAATTTTCTGAATTTTTAGAAAAGCTTGGAAAGTGGAAGCTCACAAGAAGTACGGTAATAGAGCTGCTCACAACTATGCATCATATGCAGCACATCCTCCTGATTGGTCTGGAAAGTGAGTCACATGATTTTTGGATATTAACACCCAAAGCACAGAGCTTGATATTCCATGAAGTGCATGGGTTACTGTTTGCCGGCAAAGACTTTGAAACTCGTAGTTATCCTTCAATTGAATCAAACGTTGGTGTACTATCATCCAAGGAAATCAAAGCGATGTTCCCTAATATTGAATATGAAATGCTTCAGCAGTTTCTTGTTTACTCAGAATTTTGTAAAAAGATTGAAGATAGACAAGTACTCGAGCTGATAGAGAATGGAGCAACAAATTCGACAGGAGAACAGAAAGCAGGTCTTTCTACTCGTGGAGATCCACAATTTGCAATGAAAATTAATACAAGTGTTCATGATGGCTCATGTGACGTTGTTGACTATTTCTTTTTCCCAGGAATGGTAAATGAAACAAGAGAAAAACGAAAGTTACAATGGAAACATGATGATAAATACAGCTTTTGTTCAGGATGGTCCTTAGAATGCACACAAGATAACTTTTTTAATACATTATTTCTCCAAGTGCTTCTTCTACAGTTGACGTTTCAGTTTGCAGCCACCAGCATGCCAAATATTATTTTACATAGAAGGTGTATCGTTTGGAAGAATGGTGTTTGTTGGAGTGCTTCAGGAGTTGAAGTGCTTGTTGAAGTGACAAATCAAAATCAAACGGTGATTGTTCTTGTTCGTTGCTTCAAAGACACAGAGCTAGAAGCTGTTAGGTTACGCTCAGCTGTACTGAAAGAAGTGCATAAAGCAAAAGCCAAACATTCCTCAGCAACGAAAGCAAATGAATATGTAATGTGTAATCCGAGTTTAGATGAAAGAGGATTGTTAAACGAACCTGTCAAGAAGGTAGCAGTGAAAGACATTGCTACTGCCGTAATCAAAGGTGTGAAGTATGTTCAGGATGATTTATTTCAGTACCATCTCATCAATCAAGATTTGCTCTGCTTTGAGCCATACACCGGAATTGATGAAACAACACTACGATCATTATTTGACCCTGATGAAGCTAGTAAAAATGTTCCAGATGATATCCTCTCCAGTTTGTTCAATGAAAGTGAACTAGATACTCAACCGAGAAATATCAAACAGTTCAAAGAGATGATCGGGAAGTTAAATAGTCCAATTTTGTATGAGCATCTTCGTGATTTGTTTGATGAGTTTAGCATCTTTCACGGGAGAGTTCCTAAGGTTAGTTCAGTCCATGCATGTATAATTATAGTATGTTGAGAAATTAAATTTATCCATATGTGATTTATTGTACAGGAACTTGAGTGTAGCTAACCAAAGATTTAATATCATGCACTTTACACAATAAAATTAACCTTAATGTAAAACATACTGAACCATATTCTTGCGCAATAGAAAACCTTGTCATGACAGAGAATCTGATATAGTATTATTAGCTACTACTTCATGCTAGCTGCTACTCTGAAGTATATATAATATATCTTGTACTTCATTGATATACTATTCATTAATCAGCTGGAGGAGGAGGGAAGGGACCGGTAACCGTATAGCTGTAAAATCTATACACCTATATATACTCTGAAAGTTAGCATGTGTAAGGCCTCTCTAGCCAATTGATTATTCATTTGATTCTAATGATTTCGAAAGCTTAAAAAAACTAGCATAGACAGATATAGTGTACTTCGATTTTATATGTCAAGAGCCCTGCAGCTGCTGCACCCAACTGTTGCATATTTGGCATTTAGAAACCAGGGCCCAGAGATATAGATAAATGCACACTTGGAAGACAGTGTTCCATTACTCTTTCTAAGGGTGCATGGCCACAAGCCAGAGTTCTAAGTTTAATAATTGCAACTGCAGATAAGCAAAGAGGCAAAGCGGCTGAGATTGCCCTTTATTTATCCTTCCTTTTAGTCCCCTTCCAATGCATGATAATTATGTATGCACGAGTTAAAGCAGCTAAAAATAATTAATAATTCCAACAGCATTGTTATCATCACCAAATGAGACAACACCTGAATCGATAAAGAAAAACACCCAGAATAAATCCTGAATTAATTATTGTTAGTCTGGGTGCCGCAGCCCCTTCAAGGCACCTGGATCCAAACCAATTGCAAGTAAATGCAATTAGTGGGTAATTGTATATGGGCGTAGACACGATTTGCAATGTGGGAGGGGGGGGGTGGGGGGCTTGATGATCATTGCATGCGAAGTGCACGAAAATTTTCTGCCCTAGCTGTTATTAAAAATGTCATAAAAATTCACTTTTTAGGAGAAATTATCATCAATGCAGTAGTGCAAAATTCTGATAAAAGTCAATAGAGCCTGAAAATCGGGGGGGGGGGGGGGGGGGGGGGGGGGGGGGCTCAGCCCTCCCTGCTGTCTACACCCATATTATAATAGCTAATCAGGTATCCATGCAAGAAAGCCAAGAAGGTTCGATTTCATCAGGAAATACAGATACATTATAAACACAATACTAACAATATTAAGTTTAGTAAATAGGATACAAAAACAAACCCAAGAAAATTTTATATATAATAACAATAATGTGTTGCTAAACAATATCAAATCAGGTGATGCATGGCATATGTATACAGAGTATCATAATAATTATAGCTAGTGCTATGGGTAATACATTGTCTAGAAGTTGGTGTTGAGTTCTTCCCAGAGCTGGTCGAATTCCTGCTGAGAGAGGGCCTTCTGTGGTGCCTGGGGTTGGGTCTGGGCTGGAGCCTGAGCTGCTGCTGCTTGACGTCCAAATGCAGCAGACTGCTGCTGACCGCCCATACCCCACTGCCCTTGCTGTGCAGGTCTCCCGTACATAGTGGACTTTCCATATCCTCCACCAGCTGGCTGTACAAATCCCCCTCCATACCCACCAAACTGCTGCCCACCACCACCGTACTGCTGCCCACCGCCGCCTCCATACTGTTGCCCATCGCCGCCTCCAAACTGTTGCCCACCACCGCCTCCAAACTGTTGCCCACCACCGCCTCCAAACTGTTGCCCACCACCGCCTCCAAACTGTTGCCCAGTGCCACCACCACCAAACTGTTGCCCACCACCGCCACCTAACTGTTGCCCACCACCACCAAACTGTTGTCCACCACCAGCGCCCCATGGGTTGCTGCTCTGCATGCCCATATTACCCAATGTCTGCGCTGCTCCACCACCTCCCCATGGATCAACGCCAGTAGCTGCTGTACTGGCTGTCTTTGAGAAGAAGTCATTGTTCAGTTCAAGATCCATGATATTGCTCAAGTCTGGAGCAGGCTTTTTGGGACTTAATGCTTCAACATCCAGAAGTGGTCCGTCCAACTGAATGAGAGCGCTGTCTCGAGTATCCAGGGTGTCGTCGTAGGAGAATCGATTGGTTGATTGAGCAGAAGCTTGCTGCTGTGCTGCTGCTGGACTGGTTTGCTGCTCTCCCTGTTTCTGTTGAGGCTCAAATGGTGAGGTGGGTGGGGCACCACCTGTTGGTGAATCAATGGAAGGCATATTCATAGCCTTGTAGTCAATAAATGCTTTCACTAATGCTTTGAATCCACTCAAAAAAGAACACATACAGGGATAACTAAAATCATTTGGGAGGGTGTAGTTACCAGGACAGTGTGGGGAATCCTATATCAACACATTGAGTGCTTGAAGGTTATATTACCTTTTGGAGGTTTCTGAACTTTTGCGTAGAGAGCAGCAATGTCTTCTTCCCCTTGTCCTGCCAGTGAGTAATTATTGGCCACATCTTGTTCAGTTAGTTTGGCTTCTCGGTTAGGCTGTGCTTGTTGCTCTATAGGTTCTCCGATGGCGGCTCCTCCTCCCTCCATGTTCTGACTGCTACGGTACTTCCCTGGAACAGTGTCATCCGCTACCCCAGAGCGCCTGTCTGGTCGACGTGGCTGCTGCTGCTTTGGCTGTTGCTCCCTCCTAGCAGTCTCCAACCGCTCTCGGATGATCTTGATGTTGCGATTCACCACTCCAAATATCTCCTTGGAGCAGGTGGTTATGCACCTGTAGGTACCGGTACCTCCTTGAGGTGTTTTGCCGACCTCAAAGTTGAACCTTCCCGACTGCTTTCCGAAGCTCTTGAGGAACTTATAGTTCCACTTGTAGATTGGCTTTCCCGTGTTGACGTCAGCTATGGTCAGAGTAGTGGGGGCTAGGACAAGGTTGAACGATCCATGAAGATCTAGTTCATCTGTGGTCTCGTTCTCTTCCAGAGTTATTCTGTATGTTCCTGTAGAGATTTTAATACCCAGTGTTAAGTATAGCTATTATTATGCTATTTCATTTCATGCACTAACTAGAGCTCTCTAGAGCACATACTCCGCGTGTGTTGCATGTGCATCCTGCTATTTCTCGCGCACTCTAATTAATAAGTCGGTGCCAAACACAAGATCCATAACATAAACTATATGCAAATCGATTGCTTAACCCTTGTGCATGTGCACGTGTGCAGGGTATTAAGATATCACAAATACATGCACACATACGCACACCTAGACTCACACAATAGCATGTAAACTACCTACGTGTAATTACCGGATGTAATGTTTGATGCAGTGTGTGTGCTGCCCTTTGAAAATCCACCCGGTGCAGGTGAATAGCCAGCATCTTCTGTAGACTTTTGGTTGGAGCTCTGTGCTTGCGGCTTTGAAGTATCTGCCGCTGCTGAGCTAGTAGTGGTTGCACGTTTTGTCTGACTCTTGTTCATCTTGCGCTTCATACGATCTTCGTGGACAGCATCTCTAATCCCTTCCATCCACTCATCCAGTTCTGGCTGATTTTCAGCAGCAAACACATGCTGACCTGCAAAAATGTATATATCATTCGAAAGTTCAGTATAAGTGAAATTATATGTACACTCTTACCTAGCTGAGTGGTGAACTCAAACACGTAAGGATGAACTTTGTCCCCCACTGCTTGTTGAATCTTGGAGCTATCTCGCAGAGGGATGGTCCTCTTCCCGATCTGAGACTTTTCTGAAACTTCATCGACATAGTACTCTATGCGGACCACTCCCTCGTGGGAAGTAGCGAACAGGACGCACCAACGCTTAGCCCATTTCTAGCATAAAATTTGCAAAAATTTATAAATTGAAGTGGGTGGATTTTTGTAAGAGTTGGCTGCTCTTACTTTGACGATGCCCGTCACTGGGAGCTTGAGTAGGTAGCCTTTCTTCTTTATTCCAGCTTGAGACATTCTCGCAGATAGACGAGCGACTGAATCTGGAAGAAATCTCGAAGGCTGTCACTGAGCAGCCCCTCCCCCAGCTTCTATCTCGCTGCTATGAAAGGGGGCGTTGCTGGTGTGGATCTCGTGCTAGTTTGAAAGAATCATGTGACAACGCGTACGCGCACGCGCGCGCGCGCATAGTGTGTACGTACGTCACACCTACGTGGAGCCGACCTAGTACCTATGCCTAGTCAGCTGGAGTGCACAATCTTGGGTGAAGATGAAGAGATATAGTCCAGATCACCGCTCTGGATCCACGTCAAAGGTGAGAGAGAAGCCTAATGCTTGAGATCCGAAAGTTATATGTGTCCATCTACATTGGTATGCACTAACTGTGAATATATAGCGTCACAGAAGTAGAAGCCCTGACGAGGATGGTGAAGGTGATAGCTATGTCCCATATGTCCCCCTCAAGGAGAGAAGAAAAGCAGAGGTATGCACAGTTTCCAATTAGTCTGCACCACTCTTTATGGCATGGATTATGGGTAGTTTTGTTCACAAGCCTCAATCCGTGTGTGGGAAAGGGTCCAGTGACATAATTTTGAGCACTTGCTACAGTTGATTGTGTTCGTGTGTGAATTAACATGTACAATGCACCACTCATTTGCACATAAGTGTATATGTATCTGTTGCTATGCGACGGCATATTAAGTTGGGTTGGCTTACCTGAAATAGACTGCTATGCTTGAGATAATTATCAGCACAAGTATGGGCTATTCCAGATAATGAGGATACACCCCTATGGAGGAAGGTTGATTAGTATTGTAGGGTCAAGATTTAAGGTGATTTAATGAAGTATTGAGGGCATTTTTATGGATTTTAATGAGGTATTGTAGGCACCAATGTAGATAGTAATGAAGTATTGGGGGGCATGGCAGTGAATAATTAGTATTGGTGGAGTAGCTGGTCAGGGTATGGAGGAATTACTATTTATAGGGTGTAATCGAGATTATTGATTAGTTTTATAGGGTAAAATGAGCATTAGTTTTGATGGTTATTTTTGAACTTTAATTGGTATTTAGGGTAATGAAAATAAATCTCTTCCTCCATACGCCTATTATCTGGAATAGCCCTATGTTTGATGTCACGGATAGTTTATAATAATATTATTCACTGTAAACTCATATACTCAGAGAAAATCAGAACAGTCCTTAGCTGTAATAACATATCAACCGTTAGTATAGTGCGCATGCAGCACGAACTTTGAACTTACTATTGCGTAGACCACACCCCTTGATGCAGATCAACGGCATACAGCTGCTTGAACTCACCACTGCAATGGTGACGTTCTCGCTCTGCTCAAACGTCCAGAGCATGACAAAGAACAGACCTCATCTCTTGAAATGTGTGGCATTTCATTTGAGAATGCATCTCCATGGCCACCCTTGTTTATGCACACAGCTCTGAAATTCTGACCGATCGTGAGCCTTCTGAAGTTGTAGCAGAGTGCATATTATTTTATGTTCTTCTGGTAAGGACTCGGGCTATATAAGAAATATGATCTTCTGAGTATAACCAACATTACCTATTATTGTAAATTGAGTGCTGTTATTTCCAACATGCAGCTGTCCAAATTTGAGAAGTATCGGAGCCACCGTGGCTATCAGGTGGAGGCAGAGCCTGAGCAACAAACTGAAGGAGATGAGGAACAAGCGTTTGGTACAAGGTCAAAGGTCAGCCTGCTTGACCAACACAGTGAACTGAAGAAGAAAGCTGAAGGTATTACCATTGAATTGATTAATTTTCAGTCTGGAGAAAGTTCTGTTCTCTCTCTCTCTACCTTCCCTCCACACATACAGCCCATAAAGTATCAGAGTTGGAGAAGCAAAAACGCGAAGAGGAGTCAATTTTGCATAATATCCAGGAGACAAGAGCACTGATGAGCGTGGGAGAGCTGGCCAAGGGAGTGGTGTACACTGACTCCCTGAAGACGGGCTGGCGTCCACCTCGCTACATACTGGAGGCTTCTCAGGGCAGGCATGAGAGAATCCGAAAAAAGCTGCACATTCTAGTGGAAGGTGAAGATGTCCCTCCCCCAATTAAGACCTTCAGAGAGATGAAGTTCCCCAAGCCAATCCTGGATGCTCTGAAGAAGAAAGGCATCACTCACCCAACACCAATCCAGCTGCAAGGAATACCCACCGTGTATGACACTGTGATATGCACATTGCTTAAATGTCATTAGTTGAGATATTTTCCCTGCTCCTTACATCATGGTATACATGTATGTGGGGACATTTATAGGATTAACAGAATTTCACAAGCATACAATATCTTGTACCCATTTCCTAAAGAGATTGCTGCCCAATGCTCAAAACAAGTTGTCTAGGAAACAATAGCAAAAATGGCAAATGGCTAATTAAATTGGCTAGTGTATAGGGAAATCCCCGGATTGGTACTCCCTGAGTAGGTCGTCCAAACTCTACTACTACAATAGTGCTCTCTGTAGGCATAGTCGTAACTGTTACAGTAGCCCAGACGTTAATGCTACACACAGGCTGAAGATGGGAAGTCACTGGGGCCATATCTCTGGCTACCCATTTATTTTCGATTTTCGGCCAGCGAAGTGATAACATTTCGCTGCTTAATTTCCAGACTATGTAGATAAATTAATTTTATGTCATGTAAACTATTACAGTGATTATTTTTTTTTTCCTTTACAGTCTCAGTGGACGTGATATGATCGGGATAGCGTTCACTGGATCAGGCAAGACACTGGTCTTCTCTCTGCCCATTGTCATGTTCAGTTTGGAGCAGGAAAAAAAACTGCCTTTTGGTCACGGAGAAGGGCCATATGGACTCATCATATGTCCTAGTGTAAGCTTTTACCCTTTGCTTGTCTCGTGTTATCTTTAACCGTGTACAGTGGAACCCCTCTAAACACACACTGCTGGGACTAAAGATTTTGTCCTTTATAGTCAGGTGCCCCATAATAGCTCAGGGTTTAGTTGGCAACCACGCCCCTCTTGCAGTAATTGTGGCCCATTATGGTGGATGGAAGATTATTTCCCCGCGCGCATGCACAAGGGGTAAAATAATCGGTCGTGTCGTCGTTATCGTTAGCAGAAAAATCGCCATATCTCGAGATCTAGGCACCTGAGCGACTGGTAAGCACAATGAATTAGTCAAATTTGACGAAAAACGGGCTTCAGTGTGGTTCGAATCGAGGGATATGGTCCACAAGGGTCATAAAATTAGTACCTTTTTGTTAGCCTTCGTAACCATGCCTATCGACAGTGCCCACTCAATGCATTATGCATGCAGGCCTTGTGCTTTCTGCTCATGCGCATAACATGGACTGGTAAAGGTCGTCAATAATGCTAGTGGCACACGTTTGGCTGCAGCAACAAAAGCAGATCTAGATAGATTGCGCAATGTGCGCACGGGGTATGTGCTCTATAGAGCTCTAGTTGACCATGAAACTAATTGCACATGTGTATTATACAAGCTTTATTGATTTTAGCTCCTAAAGCAAAAGTAATATCTGGGCAGTGTTGCACCATGGATTGCTGATACCCATGGTGGATCTGTCTACTTATCCATTATGTGACATCATTTGCTATTGCACAGGTGGAAATGAGACCAAAATAGTATCTTGTTATGTGGAATAGCAGGGTATCCACTGATGAGGTACTACTGAGAGCCTTAGAATCTTAGGCCAGTTAGTTACCTTGCAGTATAGAAAATTCAGTGGAAGATATTTAATTCTTGCCAACACAGTAAAGGTCGCCATACCTTCTATGCAATCATTAATACGGGACAAATTTTCCAATGAGAGAGCAGGGGATGAAATTAGTGAAAATTTTCTCTTGGTAAAAATTTGGGCTATGTGATCTATAGACATACAGTCTGGACATTCCAAATAGTGTGTGTTATATTATATTACAAGTATCGGTGATTGAAGAGTATCTATTATTGTAAGCGGAGATTCCATTGTACATATGCAGAGGGAGTTGGCAAACCAGACTTATGACGTACTACTACACTTCTGCAAAGCTCTGGAGGCAGATGGTTAGTTAGTACATGAATCAAAGAATATTGTTTTTCAAACACTATATTATACTAATGATCTTCACTATTCTGTGTGATACAGGTTTTCCCTCTCAGCGCTGTTTGCTCTGTATTGGAGGCATATCTATCAAGGAACAAGCTGACAGACTGAAAAGGTGTGACACTAACTCTCTACTATACATCATGATGACTTTGATGGCCTATGCAATTATAGGGTATCATAAAAGTGCATCTGTTCCCCCCCCCCCCCCCCCCCCCACCAAAACCCTATGAATCATGAATCTGGAATGTGATAACCCACTTCAGAGTACATGTACCTGTTTATGCTAATTACTTCAAGGAACTTCAGTTCCTGGAATTACTATTAATGGAGCAGAAACCACTGCTGTAATAATCAGAATCCAAGTGCCCTGTGGGGGTGTTTGTTGTCAAAATACATGTACATAACTAGAGCTCTATAGAGCACGTACCCTGCGCGCACATTGCGCAATCTATAGGTCTGCTTTTTTGTTGTTGCTTGGTTGTTGACCCCATAAGCCCCTGGTTGTATAATATAGGGCTCTTGGTGATATCAGCCAAAACATCACTGAATCTCTCTCTGCACCAGATTTAGACTAGGCAAATATAGGTATCTTACATTCTGATTCGATGGGGCTTTGCATTCCAGTCTGCGGATAGCCACTAGCCAAGCGTGTGCCACTAGCATTATTGACGACCTTTACCAGTGCATAATTATTCAATGTTATGCGCATGAGCAGAAAGCACAAGGCCTGTATGCATAATGCATTGAGTGGGCACTGTCGATAGGCGTGGTTACGAAGGCTAACAAAAAGGCACTATTTATGACGCTCGTGGACCGTATCCCTCGATTCGAAGCACACTGAAGCCCGTTTTTTGGCAAATGCGACTAATTCATTGTGCTTACTAGTCGCTCAGGTGCCTAGACCTCCAGATATGGCGATTTTTCTGCTAACAACTACAATAACAATAACAACGACAACAAAGGCAACGACGACACGACCGATTACTTTACCCCCTTGCGCATGCGTGTGGGGTAATTATCATCAAGAGTAGGTACACTCTTGATATAATACAGGGTATATAAGCCCATGATATTGTCAATGAGAGCTAGCCACTTCCTCAGTGCACCAGAGAGTACTAAAGAGGATTCAACATTTAACTGTTGGATTTACCGCATCTGGCTGCAGATGGTCAAAGAATCTGTAATCGACTGTGTGTATGAATGTGAAATTAACACCATTAGACTGCATGCCAGCAGTATAGGTACAGTACATGCTGATCGTGGTATCTAAGTAAAGGCTTGGTTCACCTTGAATAATTATTTAGACAGCAGTAAGAGTTTGTAGAAAGCTGAATATGGCAAAAGGATCACTGACTCTGTGACTTGTGATTCAAAGCTTGGTAATGTAATACTTACTCTATGTATTAACCTCATTCTCGCAGTACTCTCTCTACAGAAAAATATTCACGAAATTATTAGTTTACTCTAATATGTGCAAGCAGAACGGAATCTTAAATAAACATGACAGTTAAGATTATTAAAGCGTGGGCAATTATGCCCTTCGATGTTTTAAGATATATATACATGTAGGTATACCATGCATTAACCTGACCACACCCTTCTGCAGCATTGGGTGCATTGCATCACCAGTACCCTTCTGTATGCTAGTGATGAATTGCTACGGAAGAGAGTGGTCAAGGTTCTATTGTGTGCATGGTGTGTGCCTGCCTAAGAAATTTCACCCCCCCTCCTCCAACAAAATTAATAATTTTGTAGGAAACCCTGAATTATTGTGTTAGGTCAGTATATATTTCTCCTACTCTACTGCAGAGGTGTTCACATTGTAGTGGCAACACCAGGCAGGTTGATGGATCTCCTTGATAAAAAGATCATGAACCTGGAGGTGTGTCGGTACCTGGTGCTGGATGAGGCTGACCGGATGATTGACCTGGGCTTTGAGGAAGACATCAGAACGATATTTTCATTTTTCAAGTCACAGAGGCAAACCTTGCTGTTCAGTGCTACCATGCCCAAGAAGATACAGAACTTTGCTAGGAGTGCTCTTGTTCGTCCAGGTTGGTAAGCCTAGGTTAATGACGAGTATTGCAATGATAGTCGAAAATTATCATGGAGAGATAATTTTCAAAGAATTTGTAAAACATTACAGATGAAAATTTTGCCAATGAAAGCAGGTCACAAACTTGGTTAAAATTTCTCCTGGCAAAAATTTCTGGCTCTATACTGTAAGACTGTATTGGTTGGGATCGATGCCACTTAAATTTAATAATGATCGATCTGAACATGCATGAAAATACACTGTCATGGTGGTTTTGCAGTACAGATATCAATATTATAACATTTGGGCAAGGGATAGGAAGTATACGCAGAAACAATGCAAGGATATTTCATATATTTTGTTTTTTTGCCAATTATGTACGTCTCGTAGTGAATGAAAGAAATATACTCTGTAGCTAATAGAGTCCTATATACCCTGCTATAGATAATTGTGAACAAGAGCCTACGTACATTTGAGCATATCTATAATAGTTTGACTCAAACTAGAATGTAACCTGTATTAGCTATAGAGCTGATAATATTGAGAAAATAGTGCATGCCAGAATGTTGGAGGGGGATGGCTATGGTAAAATATGTGTACCCCCCTTATGTGTAACAATCATTAAATTTTGCTACATCCTATCATCAACTCTATCTCATACTTTGCCATATTGTGCTGTCCATAGATATTAGTTACACCATGCAGCTTTGATTGCATGTCTAGGCATATTTTGCATTCCTAAAGAACAACTATTATAGGCTCATATCGTTTTCTCGGAAAAGTGAGCCCACTTCAAAAATAACCCCACTGTCAGCAATAATAAATACCTGACCAAGAATGCTATTCATAATCTAAATATAAGCTAGACATTGAAGCCAAGGGATCTACAGGATTTAGAATACTGAAGATACTGATATAAAATCCCGAAGGCGAAGCCTGAGGGGTTTATACATGTAAGTGTCTGAAGTATTCTAAAGACTGTAGATCCCATTGGCTGAAGTGTCTAACTTATTTAGACTCTAGCATGAGGTTGCTAAGTAACATGATGCAAGTTGTTGCCCTAGGTATCAAAAACTGGGTTTCTAAGTTGTAAGTATTCTAAGTTGTAGGCTTACTAAGTGACTTAGATACTTGATTCCAACCAATCAAATGACAGAATTTGTTACAACTAGAGTCTAAAGTCTAATATTGTACATGTAGCTGAAATATTGAAATGATGTCTCAATGGTCATGTATGATATCGCTGAGTCGGCAGTGTGACAATAGCACCACTATAGTGCCAAACTCTCGGTGCAGTAGCTAGTCTGCATGTTGCAAGTTTGCAAGCTAAGCCAAGCAACACTGGTACAGTGTACAGTAGTTGTAGAGTAACCACAAGAATGCACTAATATACAGTAACAGTACCACATGCATGCCAGGTTAGTACAAAGTAAAGCCAAGAAGCGTAGTCATGATAGTTGATATATAGCCTACTGTGAGCTGTGATGAGTCAGTTGAACTAGCTAGACCTACATACTACTAATATTGAAAGAAGCCATCGTTGTCTCTTTCATCGATTGAGAGCTCGTCAAGTAGCGAACAAGGCCATGGGGAATGTTTCCAAAACTTTTGAACGAAACGTTTTCAACAAAATCCACACAATTTATACCTTGAAAATGCCGTAAAAAGCATAGTGGCACCTTGTTTGCATCGTATAAACCAGGTATGTAGCAGCTAGCATGGTAACAGACACACACACACACACTCACACATAGAATGACTACCATACCCCTTGCACATGCGCCGAGGGTTAATCATAAGATGTTCAAATGACGATAATAATAAGTATAAGAAAACTAGAGCTCATGGAGCACATACCCCGCGTGCCATAGCAATATCATGCATCGAGCATGCGCAATAGACTCCAGAAGCTCGAGCATGCGCAATAGACTTCATAAGGTACTAGGTGGGCGTGTCCGATGTAGGCGTGATTGATACATTTGCACGATTTGTAGCTTCCCTGGGTACTGCCTAGGGTTAAGAATGAGACACAAAGTGTTTTTTCGCTGTCTTACATCATTTTATCCCATTTATTGATCCTACTTTTCGCTTAGACGTTGAGATTTGCCGATTTTTATGCTGACAGACAACAGACAACAGACGAGACGACAGATAAACCGATTGCTTTACCCCTTGCTGCGCATGCGAGCACGCGGGGTAATTAGCATTCTAGAAATATATCATGTTTTTTAGTATTAGGTATAATATGTATCATGGCTGCAGTAATTAAATATGCTGGAGTGTTGAATAGACAATAATTATATTAATATGATCAGTTAATCAAAAGTAGGAGAAGCAATGCCGTATATCTTTTTCATCTGCCTCCCAGGGGGAATTCCCTTAGTGTACATCCTGTAGGCAATGTGAGTGAGCTCTGCCTCCAGTTCATCCATCAGCTCTGCAGCACCTTCTCCACAGTTATCCCCAACAGGATGGAACAGCTCTAGCTTTGTCTTGGGGATGGCTTCATTTGCTAGGCAATACTCTGCAGCTGTTTTCAATAGAAGCTTGGCGATCTGTGCATTGTCAGCATACAGTGGTGCCATAGCTAGGCCAATTTCTGTTCCAGCATCTCTGATCACTTGCTTCACAATAGCATATCCAACAATTCTGTCACTCGTTTCATCGATAGCAGTCCATCCCAGGCTTCCTGGAACACTGATCCAGCTCGTCATGAACCTCTGGCGTGGTGTTCCAAACACAGATTGATCATATTGCAGCAACCTGTTCAAATTTTTGCTGCAAATAGGGTTTACAGAAATATCAGGCTGTGCTGCTAATTCTGCTGTTTTTGAAACTATCCTCTCCAGATCCAGCATGGCCAAGTTAGTATTCCAAGCCACTTCACCACCCAGCTTCTCATACTCAGTTTTAACATCCAGACTGACATCAGTTCCAATGGTGTAGTTTGTATTACAGGCCTCCATACCTCTGCACACGGTCCTTACTACATATCCTTGTCGTCGAAACTTCTTGGTCACGATCATTCCACCGGCGTGGTAGTGATGATCTGGATACTCAATAACAGTTACATGAGTAGCCAGTTCTCCATTGATTTCACCCAGCAATATGCTTTTGGGATCGAAGGCAAATCCACAGGGGAAGTCGTATGGTCCAACGTGCCAGCCCTCTTGGATGGCTCTGCGAGTGATAGTATCAACTTCGTTTGCAGTAGCATTTCTGAAAACCAGTTCACTTGCTGTGGCGAATGATCTTGCCATGAGCCGTAACTTGTTGGTAATTCTTAGAGCCATTGTTATGGGATGAGGAGTGAGCAGTGAAGTCTCCAAAAGTGTGACTGAATGTTGAAGATCTTGAACCCTTTAAGTAGCCTATTGCATCAACTAACCTGTGATCTTCCTTCCTGTGCAATCTTATTGTGGTTCCCTAAGCAACCTGTTGAATCATGGTGATAGTCTTGGAGTGCGTGCAGGGTACGTGCCTAGATGTGTAATTAGGGAGAATCTAATAGCTATAAGTTGGCCCCCAAAGAAATAACTTGGGAATACGCATAATAAAGGTTGCTTAGGGAACCATAATAAGATTCTCTGTAATGCACTAGGTCTTTAGAGCCATGCGCTTATGCCTACATGTACATTGTAGTAGATCAAAGTCATTAAGAACACTTTGAAGTAAAATTTGTGATAGCTGTCCACTCACTAAATTAAATATACCTACATGCATGTTGAACTAGCAACTTTTATGTGTTCAACAATACGATAGAACTACATACATGTACTTTACCCCTTGTGTATGGATGCACGGAATAAAAGTGCATTGTATAGTATCTCTTTTGGCCAACTTGCCTTATGCAAAGATACTAAGGCATGTAGTATGCACGTGATAGATCTTCAAAGGACAAGGCTTAGACTATAGCATGTAATAATTATACAAATTCAATATTGTGTCATTTCATGGTAGTCTACTATAATACATGTATATCATTGGACTGAAATGGTGGAATCACAAATTTAGCAAAAATGTGGTGTACTATGAAGGTTACTAAGATTATTTGACCACAATCTTCCTCTGACTTGGATCTCCAGGCAGTTTATATCTAACTACACCTGGAAGCTATTAAACATGGTATTAGTTATTGCATGAGCTTCTCTCTGTGCCACACTATAGGTTATTTGCACTGTAGTGGTTTAGACTCTAACCCTTGGCTGCAGATGAATTACCTGAGATTGAAGTCAGAGGAAAATGTGGTTAAATATTATATCCTGAGCCACATGTCACCTGGTTGATTAGGTCCTGTGCTCAAACAGGATGTTGTAAATGCTCGTAAAAATTTACATTATATTATATACTGTAGTACTAATCGCTATGCAGGGTATACACCACTAACCACGGTATGTAACAATTTACAAGTGAACCCCCTGCTCGTATATTTCTTAATGAACAACCACAATTGTTCAAGGCAGTCTATTTGTTAACTGTTACATGCATCCATTGCATGTGGAAACTCGTTGGAGTATAAGGACAATAACACACTACACAATTGTTCATTAAGAGTATTAATTTTATTTAATAGTTACCTGTATTTAAAGCGTTTAATTGCGTGTATTAGGCCACTCAGAATTAAATGTTTGTTTGAACTAACCCGACCGACTGTAAAATTTAAAGCATCCAATAGCTGAGTTTACTGCAGGCATATATACCGGCTCAGACTTTTACTAGGACTGTCTTAAAAATGTATTTTTAAGCTACCACACACAAGCCTCTAGACAGCTGGAATACTACAAGTTTACATAGAAACACTGACACTTGTAATTAAAATTCTTTGATTAAATTATCATCCTCCCGACCGACCGACCGACCGACCCTACTATTTTGTGGTCATGTTAGTTCAAACAAACAATTTATTCTGTGTGGCCTTACCAGTAAAATTTAATGGTACCGCGTATCTAGACAGAATATGAAATAAGGGTACACAGTGTTATGAACAGAGTGCAATGTATGTAACATGTCCTTTCCGAATACCCTATAAGTGTCCCGATTAAGTGTGGTATCCTAGTTTCAGGGGTAGTTCTGTATGATAGTTAGATGTTGGTTTTGCATATTCTACGAAGCGGCAAAGCCGCGAGTAGAATTGCAAAACCAACATCTAACTATTTTGGTAGCAGTCACTACTGACCCGTTAACCTACTAATGATCCTCTATCACCTCTAACTATCCCACAATTTGGGGTTGCAATTTATGTTGCTATGGTAACTGCTACCAAATACTTGTTTATAGCTGAGACTGTGCATGATGGTATCCTGATTATGGTAGATTCCTCATTTCAGGTAGAGGAGTTTCTTATAGTTGAGAGACCTTAACTAGAGGCATGAGATGCATGGGATTGGCATATATACCCTATATATACATGATCATCCACATGCACTCCTCTGGTATATCCGGGAATTTTCCTGTAATCATCTTGGTTGCTATGGGATGGCCAACAAGTGTTTGTGCAGATGTATGGGAGATATTAGTAGTTGGGGCGAGCCTGAGCGAGCCCCACATAGACGAGACAAACGCTCGCAATCCATATATTATGTTTATTATATATGTATGGTACGTCCGTCACGCGCGAACCGCCATAGACATTGTATAGCGCTGCGCGGTATATTTCAAAAGGCCGCATGAAAACATTTGCGTCAGCATAGTCACGTGTTTTTTTGACACATTGAATTATTTCAAAGGCCACTTTATTACGACTATACTTGTTCTTTACTACTGTTTTAGTATGAGTTCTACTAACACTCAATCTGCTGAAGCGAAGAGAGAGAAAAGGCTTCAAAGAAGGCGCGAAAGAGAGAGAGCGCATCGTGCGCCGTACAGAAGCAAGCAGAAGGCTCCAAAGGAGGACACTCTGAGCGAGATAGAGCCTGTCATCAGCTCAATAGCGCAAGGACCAGCTAAGAATACGATAAAGATAGACTAGACGTACTGCTCACTGATGACTCTGGTAAAACTTTGTATTGACTGTCGGTACTGAAGGATGGAAGGGGACTATCATGCAGCTGTAGACCTACAGGCCTACACGGCACTATGAGACTGTCTGTCATTGTTTGCTTGGATCTGTACCAGTAGTCTTCAAGATTTATCGTGCTATGGCTTTATTAAAGTTTTCGAGTAGCAGCTACTGACAGAGACTTTCAGAGGCTCAGCTCAGGCTCGCCCCAAACAGGCCCTGCATGTCACTAGTATATATATAGTTTCGCTAGTGGTATATGAGATTCGTGATGGTATTTGCCAAATATAATCACTTGCATTCGTATGAGACTGACGTACCAGTTATGGTATATACTCTATAGCAGGAAATTTTTGTGTGGTCCGAGATTATCAACTATAACCACAAATAAGTTATAGTTATAGCACGGGTGCTAGGGATTTATGGCAGTAAACCGACCCGAGTCTGAGGGCGAAGCCCGAGGACAAGGGCAGTTTACGTTGCCATAAATCCCTGGCAACCGTGCTGTAACTATTAGGCCACTCCAAATCAATTAGTTGTTTCTCATCACCCCTTGATTTCCGCCCGTATGTATTTCCATCAGCACCAGCACAATACAAAAGTATGCCGCCTCGATTTTTTGGACTGCTGAACTTATGAATTTGACGACCATTTCCCATCAAACTTGTGATTAAACGACCATTTCCAGCCACCCGCCCGCATCAGTTTTTTAGCTCAGGGGTGATGAGAAACAATGAATTAATTTGGAGTGGCCTTATATATCCCACCTGATTGGCCAAAAGTCACGGGTGCACCATAGTGTACATGCATATCAACAACCGTTCTGACCTAGCAACAATAGAGTTCTGAACAGAAGAGCAGAAGAGAGTTGCACAGAATAATGAATTATGAGTGAACCATGGCAAATTGAGTCAACCAGTGCCGAGCTAGACCAGTGCTTCAGCTTTCCGTGAGTAGAAGACAGCCAGGTAGCTTCAAAACCAAATTCAAATGTAGTTTCACTGTTCAACAACCTCGGGCGATGGCTACTAGAGCTACGCTAACTATTAGACTGCAAAATCAGCTACTTCTTCACTGTTGAACTTTGCCACGTGGCAGAACTGCCAGATCGAGAGATAACTAATTGGTTCCTGATTAGTCTCAATTAGTGCATGTGTGTTTCCGTGTGTGTGTAAACAATGTCTGCTGCCTATGTCACTGTAGCCATACATAATACTGTAGTATAGTGTATGCAAACCATAGATGCACACGCAAAGGTACTACTAATTAATGGAATGGCAGAATAATAGCCAGAGGCCTTGGAAATTTCCTGCTAGTTACTATTATACAACACTTGCTTCTAATCCTGACCCATGCACTACTCGCCGCCAACTGCTCGATAAACCCTTGATAATAATAATAATCTGTCAAGTTACTCCAAGAACTGTGGCACAGGTTTTCTGGTTAAATTCCAGGATAAACCTAGTACAAACAAATTCCGGGAAATATTACAGACGTATACACCCAGGAACTGATGGTGGTATAAACTAGAGGTAGAAGGGGTAGATTATGTGGGTTGTGAACACTTAGATAACTACTATGTACATCTCCCAAATTTTAGGAACTAATCGCTCAACAATTTCTAGGAACTTACCATGGAGCTAGTATTACATGTATCAAATTTACCACTATCTGCATAACCGTGATATTTGGTTGGGGACTAGGCCTGCTACTATTGCACTATGCATCTCCCTTTGCCCTTGGCAGCCCAATACTAGACCTGCTTATAATTGGTTGGAATTTAGGATACCAAGAGTCTGTAGGGCACACAACTTCCACCTATGCTGTAGGCATAAGTACTATTACTGTTTCAGTAGCTACATGTTTACCTGTGTGGCGGACAATTTTCATGGGGTGCTAATTTTTGTTATTTTCGTGGTTAACTTGTCAGTCACGAAAATCTCCACCCATGAAATTTAATGCCTGCAGTGATATTGCAAGTAGATGGATGATGGGCGTGGCCAAAATCATCATGGTAGTAAGCCGAACCCGAACCCAAACCCGATTCACAGTGTTAGCAAACAACTGTAGCCACTGTCATCTAGCTAATGGTGTCGTGAACACTAATATTCTTCTATCTCTTGCTAATCTCTGCAGAAGCAGCTTCATGACAAGGAAAATCATGAGCGACATCAAGAACGTGTATTGCCGCATTACATCATTGTTTTGCATAGTTCCACACCCCTGGACTGGGTTGCTGTCATGAAATTAAAAACTGCAAAGAAGGGCCTTCTGTGACTTTCCACGAAAATTAGCACCCCCGAAAATTACATTGCTGTGTGCTTCATCATTCAGGGACTTTAGTGTCGACATTTTGCAAAGCAAATATTGACCATTCATATATATAATCAAAAGTGTTTTGGGACTATAATCGGGGATTTCCAATTCCCAAACTTACTCTTCCTCTTTTATCGTCAGAGATATAGCTTGTTTCTTAGCAGATTGATGAGTGTAGTCTTTGCATCTAAGCATGAACGAAGTTTGAGTCCCTTAAGAAATCTCCCTGGTTGTCCACAAGCAGTTATGTCGAATGTAATGCATGATTCCACAAATTGTGTGATAGAGAAATTTGGAGTATGTTCCATGCCATCCTTCTTTCTATGGATAAAATAAAGTGCTGTTTACGACATTTTATAGATATACCATACCCTCACGAAAGAGGGCCCACTTAGGAATGTCGGCCCACCCCCCTTTGGGCTCAATTTCCTGCTAAGGTCTAGTGTTTACTCGAATATGCGCCCATGTGTAGCTGCCCTTGAAAACGCAGCTCAAATGGCTGGTTTATGAGGACTGAACTTCAAAAAATCTATGTAAGAGCGATAAGTAACGTGCTAAACAGCCGTAAACCTAAGCCTAGATAGCTTTCTGCTACATTTCAGCACAAATAAATGATTATACACGGCTAGCGATCGTAGCCATGCCCACTTATCGCAGCCGTCCTTTGGTAATCGTGCTTGAATAAGGCTGAAATCAATAGTAGCCACTGCTACTATTCAAATTATGAAGCTAGCGTGAGTAACTTACCTGGGCGTTCTTTCATGTATGAACGCGATACTGATACCTTGAATATTGGCCCATCCCCCAATCTTGGCCCAGTGTAAGCAAGGGTACGGTAATATCTGTAGATTTTATTCAAAATGCTTTCTTCTAGCAATATTTACTGATCACTGGTGCTTCTTTACTACTTAGTTGACAAAAGAGATATATAGCAGTGGCTTACGAGATTCAAGTGTACATGTGTGTCCAGCAATTTCTCATGCACAACACTCAACTAAAGTTGAACTAGCCAACAATGTTGCTGGCTTTACTTGCAAACTTGCATGGATGACTCATTTGTAGACTTTAGAAATAACCTCCCTATATTCAGCATCATGTACAATAGAAAAGCCAGGGAGGAGGTGGTGTGGTGTGGTTGGTGTGTAGGAACTTATTTTTGGAAGGATATTGTATAGTTATAGAACTGGGACTCCTTGGATGCCATTTTCCATGATAATCATTATCTTTCACTTGCTATTTATCATGCACTATAATTATGGCTGCAATAATAATGCAACTTAGTGAATATGAATATGGAATTTATAATTGCGTAAAAAATATTATAACCATTAATGTTAATCAAAAGTAGGAGAAGCAATGCCGTATATCTTTTTCATCTGCCTCCCAGGGGGAATTCCCTTAGAGTACATCCTGTAGGCAATGTGAGTGAGCTCTGCCTCCAGTTCATCCATCTGCTCTGCAGCACCTTCTCCACAGTTATCCCCAACAGGATGGAACAGCTCTAGCTTTGTCTTGGGGATGGCTTCATTTGCTAGGCAATACTCTGCAGCTGTTTTCAATAGAAGTTTGGCGATCTGTGCATTGTCGGCATACAGTGGTGCCATAGCTAGGCCAATTTCTGTTCCAGCATCTCTGATCACTTGCTTCACAATAGCATATCCAACAATTCTGTCACTCGTTTCATCGACAGCAGTCCATCCCAGGCTTCCTGGAACACTGATCCAGCTCGTCATGAATCTCTGGCGTGGTGTTCCAAACACAGATTGATCATATTGCAGCAACCTGTTCAAATTTTGACTGCAAATAGGGTTTAGAGAAATATCAGGCTGTGCTGCTAATTCTGCTGTTTTTGAAATTATCCTCTCCAGATCCAGCATGGCCAGGTTAGTATTCCAAGCCACTTCACCACCCAGCTTCTCATACTCAGACTTAGCATCCAGTCTGACATCAGTTCCGATGGTGTAGTCTGTATTACAGGCCTCCATACCTCTGCACAAAGTCTTTACTACATATCCTTGTCGTCGAAACTTCTTGGTCACGATCATTCCACCGGCGTGGTAGTGATGATCTGGATACTCAACAACAGTTACGTGAGTAACCAGTTCTCCATTGACTTCACCCAGCAATATGCTTTTGGGATCGAAGGCAAATCCACAGGGGAAGTCGTATGGTCCAACGTGCCAGCCCTCTTGGGTGGCTCTGCGAGTGATAGTACCAACTTCCTTTGCAGTAGCATTTCTGAAAACCAGTTCGCCTGGTGCTGTGGCAAATGATCTTGCCATGAGCCGTATCTTGTTGGTAATTCTTTGAGCCATTGTTATAGGAAGGGATAGATATTCCTACTGAACAGTGAAGTCTCCTGACTGAATATAGGATTCTGAATATACTCAGTTTTGAATTCATACACTAAACATCTTACTTTTATAGACACACACAAACACTTGTAAGAATGACAATGGCATGTTGCACCAACAATACATAAAGCAGTGACACATACTTATATCTCCATAGGAGGGAAATCTGCACTTAGGTGTGACCAGATGCAACTTGTACCACTCCATGCTGCATTGAAAAGTGATCCATCAGATTCATGTTGCAGAGCAGGAAGTATGCAACAATGATATCATACTTCCTTCGCATATAATATAAGCTAACAAGCCAGCCGTGTGAGTTACCGTATAGCGGGAAATTTTCAAGTGAGAAAACTTTCGCGGATCGATAGGAAAGGATCATTTCGCGGAGAAAATTTTCGCGGAATGCTAAAACTGGTCGCATAATGGGTGTGGCATACCTAGAATTTCGTGAAGAAAACTTTCGCTATGGCTGAAAAATCGCGAAATTCGTGAAAGTTTTCTCCCTCGAAAGTTTCCCGCTATACGGTATTCAGTAAGCAATACCTGTGCAATGTAGAGCCTACACCAGAATCTAGAGCTAGTGCTGGTCAGGGCTTCATTTGGGGCGGGGGGGGGGGGGGGGGGGGGGGGCTCGCCACTTTCTTGATAAACTCTCGCCCCCTTCCCCCCCTTATGAAGCTAGTATTATCGTATGCATAAAGTCAAGAAATTACCTAACATGAATAATAATCATGATATTAAGTATTCAAAATGTAGTGCCTGAGAGTGCACCAGAAGCAATCTCAGGAAGTCCAAAAATGCACCTCCTTGATAAACTCCCGCCCCTTTTACCCCTTATAAAGCTAGTATTATCATATTATGCATAAAGTCGAGAAATTACCTAACATGAATAATAATCATGATATTAAGTATTCAAAATGTAGTCCCTGAGAGTGCACCAAAAGCAATCTCAGGAAGTCCAAAATGCAAACATTTACTGGGGGAGCATGCCCCCAGACCCCCCTAGAGATCATGTGCATGGAAAATAGCCTTGCCCCCCTTGCTGTACCTCCCCTTGGGATATAGTTTCTAAATGAAGGCCTGCTGGTAGCTCTGTAGATCTATCGACTGCCATGTATGGTCTCCTATTTGCTACTAAAACTATTGACAACCCCAAAGGTTGATTACAAAACCAGAGGAAAGTTTTTCTAGGACCTTTTGACTGTAGGATTTGGACTGCGCAGGGAATGAAAGTGATTCTATGCTTCAAGCAGCAGAGGAACAACTGTCTCAGCCTGGTCTCATGCGACTCCCCCTTCTACGCTTGCAAGACTCATTACAACCAGGTTTAGGGGTCTCACAACAGTTTTCAATGGTAGTGAAGGAGAGACTACATGGTGCTCAAAAGAGCCACCAGTACTAGCTCTCATGTCAGTGTTCAATCCCCATTTAAACTTTGCCCGAAAGCAAGGTTAAGATATGCCTCTCCTTGCTAATTTGAACCTTACAAATTTTACCGTCAATCCTACACGGTAAAAATAAGTGGATCACACTAAACTAATGTGGGTTACTCCAGTTGCACACACTATACCTCCACATCATAGTTCTCATAATACTACTAAACTACGTCAAAGCCAGTTTGTGAATAACAAACAGGCATATTTGCATGTACCACTTGTCCCATGAGTATTATCAAATTCATGTAGTAACTGTATCTCATAAACTGGCAAGTTTGAGATAGTATCTATAATTAACTGGATTACAGGAACTATGATAGGAATTAATGTACCAGTGCAACTGAGGCAATCCACATTAGATTAGTGTGATCTATTTGTTTTTGCTGTGTAAATCAATCTTACTGCCAATAATTAAAACTCATTTTCTGACTTTTTAATGCATTTTGTTTACAATTGTCAGGTCTTCTAACGAAATTAATTAACTATTCCATTCTGAAATACCTCATTAAATTCAAAAGATCAAAGCATATTATGCATACCATAGCCAAAACCATTGGTTTCATCATAGATTACATCATAATTATCTCATTACATCCCAAATCCCAATTAGAAAAAAAATTCAGCTCTTGCTATGATGAAATTATGATGAAACCTATGATGTAATTGCTGTGAAACTGTTTCAAAATGTTTAGCGTGCATGAAAGGTTGTTGGGACCCAGAATTCGAACCTAGCATAGAGGACATCGTGGACTATCGATAGATATGGCGATTTTCTCAGTTTGCTTTCTTTGGTGAGCTCGCACTCGGGGGGATTTCCCTGTTCAGTCTAGCATATGGCAGGTGGAGGTCACATCCGGGTCAACCGGCTCAAGCCACGCGCCCCAATATACGCGTATACGGAGCATGCGCAGTTTGTCGATGTGTTCTAGTTCGAACTAGAGCTCTGTAGAGCACATACCCCGCGCGCTCTGTAGCCTCTGTATGCAACACTCTAAGGCATGTAGGTGTTCTATGATTTGACGACCCTTTCCAACATTGAGTTTGAGCATGCGCAGTCACATCAGCATACTATTATGCTAAAAGAGTGGGTGTGGTCGATAAACCACAGGCATGCTGAACAGAAAATGCACGATTTGTAGCACTAGTAAGCCTTTTTGAGCAATTTGAAGAACGTACAAACCAGTTTTTCACCGATATCTACTGATTGGTTGTGCTTACAGCTCGCACAGATGCCTAGAACACGAGATCTGGCGATTTTCGTGCCGACAACGACAACAACGACGACAACGACAACGACAGACAGACAAACTGATTGCTTTACCCCTTGCGCATGCGCGCGGGGTAATTATGGCGGCGTACAGTAGCGCGGTGTAATACTTTTCATGAGGGACTCGGGATGTAGTCTAAGTTTTTCATTACATGCCCAGTAGCAATTTACTTTTCTGCGGTTATTAGGTAATGATGACGTAATCTATTAGGTATTTGCCAGAAAATTCAGGGCCTCTGTGTAGCCTTTCCGAGACTTGAAAATCGGTATTATTATTATGTAGAGTATCTGACGCATGTATCCAGCGAATACATTACAAGCTGAGCGCTACTTTCTCTGCGAAGTACCGCCGGCCGAAATTTACGTGTTCTCTTGGCTGATGTAATCCCGTGGATAAGTAAAGCTAGCCTTGTGCTATATATAGCACGCACGCTATGTGCCATACCGTGACTAACCTGATATTCAGAAGCTGTCGAGTTCGTCTCCTGTGATTGAAAATTGTCAGTGTCGAGATCGAAAGTCGGTCTCAGACTCCATCTCTGCAATTGAGGCGCCGGTGTCACAGCGGATTTGTTCCGGCTCGCGAATTTGTTCCGGGGGAACGTATACGCTAGCGGAATTGTTCCGGTTTTCTAGGAAATCAGCGGATTCGTTCCGGGTCCTACTTTAAGGCGGTCTCCCTGTCAGAGAATTTTCAGACGTTTTTTTCTCCAATACCATAGAGGATATGCATGGGGAAAAATATACCATTGTAATCCTCTCAATGAGTTCTTTCTAAAGAACACCTTTTCAAAACAAGTGGGGTAAATTTTTATTTTCAGATTTTTTTCTGTACCCCCCATAAATGAAAACTCAACGTCATATCGAAGTACTTGGAAAAATAGACATTTTGGTGCAAGTTTCACGTCCGTAGGAGGTGTAGAAACCGAGATACTGATGTCCTAGAACACCAAAAAATCGTCAAAAAAATCGTAAAAAGTTCATTTCTAGGACATCGATATCTCGGCTTCTACACCCCCTACGGACGTGAAACTTGCACCAAAATGTCTATTTTTTCAAGTACTTTGAAACCGAGATACTGATGTCGCGTAAAGTGCCAATTATCGACATACGGTTTTCTCCCGCGTGTGCTGTTGCTTAGGAACATCGCCTGAACTTCGAACTTGGACCAAAAGGTAGGGGGTCGCCAGGGCTACAAGTACCTAAAGTCTCAGGGGGCTGCCTATCAAAATACGTCAGCAATGGCAATTTTAGCTTATAATTGCGAATGCCAATATCGGCACACCATATAGCATAGGCGTAGGAACCGGGGGGGCTGGGGGGGCTGTAGCCCCCCCAATATTCTAGGATGGGGGCGGATCCCCCTTTGTTCTCCAGCCCAGTATAGTTACAAGTTCAGATTTCTGAACACTTACCAGGCCTGATTATGAGTGAATATACTTCAATAGCTGCCAAATCTATTCCACTCGACTTAAAGTTTAGTTTTTCACCGAGAAACTTGTGATATAGCAACCTCGATCGTGCAAAATGGGCGTGGTTCAACCCAAAGTGGGCGTGGTCGTAAATTTTTCGCGCGCGCTTCGCGCGCAATTGGATATTCAGCCCCCCCAACCAATAATATCTTCCTACGCCTATGTATAGTTTCAATACAATCAATTATCGTCACTTGGAGCTTTGTCATCACAGTGCATGCAATCCAAGAGTAAGAAAATTATATAAAAAATACTAGCAGGTACATAATCATAAGCTCTAACTACTGAGACAACTTCATGTTCATAGGTGAGCTTGTTCGATCTTTATCGTTTTTTCAATCTTGGCAGAAGCGCCTCGGGAACGGCACCATCGCGTCTTTGCCCCTGTATTGAGAAAGTAAGACACTGTAAGGGTCATCTTATCACAAATGAAGCAAAACTTACCTTTAAAAGTCCAGCCTGAAGCACAGAAGCAAGTCGCGATCGACCACGCGAAGTTATTATTAAACGTGCCACGCCCACTGCCTATACTAAGGCCCTATGTCGATAATCGATACCCGTATTTCCGATAGTTGATACCTGTCGGTAATTGGCACATTACGCTCCTAGAACACCAAAAAATCGTCAAAAAAATCGTAAAAAGTTCATTTCTAGGACATCGATATCTCGGCTTCTACACCCCCTACGGACGTGAAACTTGCACCAAAATGAACAGGGAGACCGCCTTAATAGAAATCTCAGTATAGAACATTGGCGACGGCAGAATCTACTGAATAAGCCTTAATTAGCATGTCCAGCTATCTACTTCCCGCTTTCAGATTACATAATATTATGATACAGGGGCTGCATGGTGATGAATTTGCATGCATACTATAAGTATGCGGCCAGAGGAGGTTGGACATGCGTCATCAAATGTCACCAATGTGTCACGTGCACCAATATAAAATGTATAGAAACATATGGCAGGTATCAATCGCGCACTCCTGCGCTTCGCGAAGGATGCCGTTGGGAAAGAACTCGGTGAGCCTTGACAAATCAACTTTTCAACCCCGTTCAACCCCTGCCAAATAAGCGAGATCCGAGGCTTTGTTGTCGTTCATAATGAATCAAAAGTCAGCATTTCAGGCTGATTAAGACTTCGTTGGTCTGTTCTCCCTCTCTGGATTTGAAATCGGGCTAAGAAAGTTGTCGTTGACTAAATCTGCGATCGAAACAAGTACAGTACTAAGTCGCTAATTTATGCAGGAATGCTAATTTTGTCACGTGCACATGACGTATCATGATGCATGGCCAACCTCCTCTGATCTGGTATGGTATGCGGCGAAATCCTTTGCTTGCCACGCCCATTTCCGTGGTGCCTAATTGTCAGTATTATAATTAAAAGGGTATGTTTTATAGCAAATCATAGTATTATCTTAGTTGTGCAATTACGCGCTCCTGCATGATTGTGTTCTATCTTGCACTGCCCGACAGTCTATCATCAACGTGCTGTTCCTATGTAGTTGACGATCACTTACCACATTCGTTCTGGGAAAGAGATGGCCTGTGAATATCAAGCTGCTAGCGAGTCTTCTACTTACTACACTATCACTGACACATCTTTGAGTTCAGACATCCTACAATGGTTCAATTTCATCAGATTTTGATTGTATACGTTCATTTACAGAGGCGGAACATTTACGCGGCCCGGAACATTTACGCGCTTGCGGAAATATTCCGGGCGGAACATTTACGCTAGCGGATATGTTCCGGGGGAACGTATCCGCTAGCGAATATGTTCCCCCGGAACGTTTTCGCGCCGGAACAAATCCGCTATGACACCGGTATCGATGTGTGTACGCACTAAATATATTGACGACCTTTTACCATATGAACCATTATGCAACTACTGGGCATGTGGTCAAATTTTCATAATGATAGAAGAGTAAATATGCTACTGGGAATATAATCATTGATATCTTTTTTGATGTAATAATTTTATCTGATAATAATTTTTAGAGGTCCTCCATTCAAATTCGTAATGATCAGTCACAATTTGGTGCAGCAATACCGTAGATCTTTTTTAGTTGCCTCCCAGGGGGAATTCCCTTAGTGTACATCCTGTAGGCAATGTGAGTGAGCTCTGCCTCCAGTTCATCCATCAGCTCTGCAGCACCTTCTCCACAGTTATCCCCAACAGGATGGAACAGCTCTAGCTTTGTCTTAGGGACGGCTTCATTTGCTAGGCAATATTCTGCAGCTGTTTGCAATAGAAGCTTGGCGATCTGTACATTGTCAGCATACAGCGGTGTCATAGCTAGGCCAATTTCTGTTCCACCACCTCTGATCACTTGCTTTATGATAGCATATCCAAGGATCATGTTACTTCTCTCATCAATAGCTGCCCATGATAGATTTCCTGGTAGTTTGACCCACCTTGTTAGCAGTATATCCCGTGAAGTTCCAAACACTATCTGATCGTACTCCAGTAGCTTATCTATATTAACATTGTGAATGGGTTTCACCATAACACTCGCTGTGGTTGCTGATGATGTGGCTAGCCTTTTGGCTATCTTCTCCAGGCTTAACATTGCTACATAGGTATCCCAATACTTCTTGTATCCTAGTGATTCATACTTGGATTTCGAGTCCAGGTTGATATCTGTTCCAATGGTGTAGTTTGGATCACAGACTTCCATACCCTTGAGCACACACTTCATACCGTATCTGTTTTTTCGAAACTTTTCTGCTACGATCACTCCCCCACCATGGTAGTAGTGTTTGGGATACTCAATAATTCCTACATGAGCAGCCACTTCTCCATCAACTTCACCTAGATAATAGCTTTTAGGATCGAAAGCAAGTATGCTGGAAAAGTCACATGGACCAACATGCCAGCCCTCTTGGATGGCCCTGCGAGTGATTAGATCTGCCTCCTTCGCTGTAGCATTCCGAAAAACAAGCTCATTTGCTGTTGTGAATGATCTGGCTATGAATCGAAACTTGTTGGTAATCCTTAGAGCCATTGAGACGATAAAATAATAACTTCCCATACATGTAAAGGATCATCAACCGTGTGGCGTTTCATTTATTGGATTCGAAACTTTCACTCTTTGGTTCCTGAAATTCAACTCGGAATCCTGTCATATGAAGTAAACCATGAGCAGTTACGCTATCCATTATCTAGACGATGACAGTGGTGCACTATGGGCTGGAATGGTCACAAGAATGCACACTTGTATGCACAAGCATGCGCCAACGTTCTTGCCATGCCCACCTTTGGTGTGCATATTCATAACCGCCTACTGTGTGTACAAACGTAGTAACAGCATTCCCTTAGGATGATGTAGACAAAATTAATTGTAATCAAGGCTGCACATGCGCTATCGACTTCTTGTACTTTAAGTGGGTGTTATATACATGTACATACAGTATTATACCCATTCATTATTGGTTAAAATTATAGATGTAGTTACAGCTAGTATATAATAATAGATGTGGCATAGGATTCAGCTATTTAGAATAAGCATCATGGTTTTGCAAATGAGGTTGTTATCCAGGTGCTTCAGCACAGCTAACCAGCTCATCTTTAGGAGTGCTACATCCAAGGATGTTGATATGATCACACGTAGAGCAGTCCAAGATGGCTGGCATGTTGGACCACATGATTTTCCTTGTGCTGTTGATTTTGATCCGAAATGTTTCTACATTGGAGAAGTTGACGGAGAATTAGCCACTCAGTTCAGTATCATTACATATCCTAACAACCATTACCATGCTGGAGGATTGATTGTAACGGAGAAGTTTAGACGGAGGAATTATGCCCTATAGACCGTATACAAGGCAATGTCAGAGCATCTGTAGTGAAAACTACACTATTGGCACAGACATCCTTTTGGATTCAAAATCGAAGTTTGAAATGCTGGGATTCAACAAGCTTTGGAATACTAACATTGCCATGTTAAATCTGGAGAAGATAGTTGCAAATTTGTACAGAATTTCATCTAATGTTGATGTGGAGGCTCAAATATGACCAGACGATGTTTGGAACTCCACGGCAGACATTCATAAAGAGCTGGATTAGAGTTTCAGGAAGCCTGGGATGGGCCGCTGTTGATAAGGAGAGTGACAATGTTGTTGGATATGCCATTCTAAAGCAAGTGATCAGAGGTGGTGGAACAGAAATTGGCCTAGCTATGGCTCCACTGTATGCTGACAATGAACAGATTGCACAGCTCTTATTAAAAACAGCTGCAGAGTATTGCCTAGCAAATGAAGCCATCCCCAAGACAAAGCTAGAGCTGTTCCATCCTGTTGGGGATAACTGTGGAGAAGGTGCTGCAGAGCTGATGGATGAACTGGAGGCAGAGCTCACTCACATTGCCTACAGGATGTACACTAAGGGAACTCCCCCTGGGAGGCAGATGAAAAGGATATATGGCATTGCATCTCCTACTATTGATTAATATGCTCTAATACCATACTGTAGAAACTGGTTGTTAAGCGCTGCTCGCTGTTAAGCGCATACTTTTTATTAAGCGCATAGTTTTGTGCGAGCTTTACCGCTCTTTGTTAGGCGCACATGCCCAGCAAGCCACCTGAACGATGAGCGATCGGTTACACGAGCCAAGAAAGAAGGCTAGAAGTAGGCTGGAGAAGAAAATGTCGAGAATTACGCTCTCTGGTCGCTCCTTGTCCATCACTGTAGGCCTTTCTACCCTCGACACGTTCTTTACGAACGCCCCACCTACCGTGTTTTAGCACTTTTAATTAAGCTCATGCTTCCTGTTAAGCGCATACTTTTTATTAAGCGCATATTTTCTTGCTGCCGCGTGTTATAAGCGCATGCGCTTAACAACCAGTTTCTACGGTATGTGTTAATCCGTGAGATATTTTGAACTTGACTCATAAATAGAGCTCTGTAGAGCACGTGCCTGCGCACTCTGTAGCATAATATTGCAACACTCTACTGCAGAGCTGTTTTATGACTTGACCCTTTCTAATACTGAGCTTGAGCATGTGCAGTTGCATCAGCACATGCCAGTAGAGTGGGTGTAGTCGATAAACCACAGGCAGGCTGAACATGGCACTAGTAAGCTTACCCTTTTTGAGAAATTCGAAGTGCGTACAAACCAATTTTTCACCGATATCTATTGATCAGTTGTACTTAGCTATAGCACGCATAGATGCCTAGGACACGAGATCTGGCGATTTTCGTGCTGATGACAATGACAGACGTACAAACAGATTTCTTTACCCCTTGCCCATGCACACGGGATAATAATTATAATCTTTCCTAATGCTTTCATGACATGTATGTAATTATGGACCATGCCATGTGCAGTCAATAGTATATAATTATGTAATATTGTATGTGATAGCAGATAATGTTCAAAAAGAGAGTATGCCTTTGCCTTGAACAAATTAAGGCCTTCATAGCATTAAGTTGCATAGTCAGCTTAGCACAAGTAATATCATGATCACTATCCTGTTTCATGGTACCTCCCCTGTAGAGCCCAGTGTTTTCAATCTCCAAAGCCTAGTATGTGATGCAGCATTTATAGAGGCAATATAACTGCAGTGCAGTCATTACCTTGTTACTCTGCTTGTGGTTAATGAAACAATGGCTTGGTTAACATCATCTCAGCCGAAGTTAAATAGAATTTGTCACTATCATGCAGTGGCTACACACGGAAAGGACTACTGCAAGTCATCTCAATGCAGATCAAAATGTTCCTGTATTTCTTACTTCGAGTTCTCCTTGTGAATGTCATAGCCATGTAGGATTGCACACAACAGTAAACTTGATCTCAGCCCAACACATATTATTAAATATGATACAGTATAGAGAGAAACAATTTGTGAAGCAATTATTAAATTTACATACATTTACAATTAATTCATGATCCTTCTTGAGCTGCTACATGCAACTGATCATTTATTCTAATGGAACGCAAGATAAAAACTTAATTACACTTTTAACTTTGCACGGTTTTCTGGTAAAGGTCGTCATATGCTCATTAAGATACATTATGAAAAGAGATTTTTTTGCGCGAGTTAGATCTTGCATTTTGTTCGCATATACACAGTACAATCTGTTAATTGATTGTTATGAATGGGCTTCATTTGTAGCCCTTCTATCCAGGTTCTTGATATTTATGGTGTCCCCTTTTTTTGAATCAACAATGCCTCCTATATGCAGTAACTCTCCTTATTCTTGTGTCATTGTGTGTCTTGGCATATCATGATCACTTAGCTCTGCATACACTGTCACACCAGATATCATGGTGGGTGGTGTTGCTGGCATGGACCGCTGTGCCATGCTGGTTGGATACTAAATTACTATTTGGCTAAGTGGATATAGGAAAGACTAGGGTAGATATTCGGGGCAACAACACTCTTACTGTTGACATTCTAGCTAAATCGGGCCGAAGTATGAATCTGTATGCAATGGTCGACACCATACCCTATAGTATCATGGCATACATACATGTAATGTTAGGGTTATCGATTTCAAATGGAAACACTTTGAGTAATTCTCCATCCTGTGTGGGTGTTACACCCCTGCAGTTACTGTGAATGTCGGTCGAGCTGGAGCAGCCAGTTTGGATGTGATACAGGAAGTGGAGTATGTCAAGCAAGAGGCTAAAGTTGTTTACCTTCTAGAGTGCCTTCAGAAAACACCACCACCTGTGAGAATACATGCAGGGAAACATTAGTCAGTACTTTTTACTATGGTCTTGTGTGTATGTAGGTATTAGTGTTCTCAGAGAAGAAGGCTGAAGTGGATGATATTCACATGTACCTGCTACTGAAGGGAGTGCAGGCTGTCAGCATCCATGGAGGCAAAGGTGAGTATACAATGAATGGAATCACATGCTTAGCAAGTCGAAAAATTACTTAGCAGTGAAGTATGAACGGTCATTTTTCACAATTCAGCGGACATAGCCAGTGATAGTCATACACAGTTGCTGAAATTTTTTGAGGTTTTATATTGTTAATTTCAGATCAGGAGGATCGGCAGTGGTCCATTCGTGAATTTCGTGAAGGTCGTAAAGATGTACTTGTGGCAACAGACGTAGCCTCAAAGGGACTGGACTTCCCCAATATCCAACATGTCATCAACTATGACATGCCCACAGATATTGAGAACTATGGTGAGTGTGCAAACTGATTGAATCCAGATTTGTATTTGTTTGCAATTTACACATTAATTTTATTCATTATGTAGTCCACCGCATTGGCAGGACAGGTCGTTGTGGTAAGACTGGTATTGCTACTACCTTCATCAACAAAATGTGTGGTAAGTATGCATTTCAAGAATATCGTTAAATTTTGCATTGGGCATGCTCTTGATGGATATGTAACAATGTCATATTATTTAGAGGAATCTGTACTAAGAGATCTTAAAGCCTTACTCATTGAAGCAAAGCAGAAAGTGCCTCCATTTCTTCACCAGTTGGACTCTCTCACTACTGACATGCTTGGGGTTGGTGATGACAAGGGCTGCGCCTATTGTGGTGGACTGGGCCATCGCATCACCGAGTGTCCTAAGCTAGCCGCCATTCAACAACAAGAAGCAGGCAAGATTGGAAGACGAGACTTCATTGCTGACTCAGCAGCTGATTATTAACATTAAAGTTTCATGATCATGGCTTTCTATGTAACACTTTAATTATCTTGCACACTTGTACAAGGGGCGAAGTGCAGTTTTGTGTGACATTGTACGTATGGCATTAAGTTATTCATTTCTTTTGTGATGAATAATACCAATAGAATGTGCTGATGCTTATCTTGGTATATATGACCACCCTCGATCCACATGTAATTTAAATCTTACTGTTGATGATGGTGGTCTTGAAATTTCTGTGCTCAATCTGGCCCGTGGATAGCCTATTATTATAATTATGCAAGTATAAATTATCGACAGCAGGGGTGGCATGTATTTAAAGAAAGCACCAAAACAAGAAGTGGTAGTGATGGAAAACATACTTGACTTCTCCGAGGGTTGGCACCTCAGTCTCTTGTTCTGATTCAAAGCTCCACACTGAGGGGGTCCGATACTAAATATGATGTAGGGATCCAATGTCTATCCATTTAATTTTATGCAATATCCGAAGTGGTGTAAAAATCCCCCCCCCCCCCCCCCCCCCCCAACTTGTTACACTAATGGATACTCGGATTTAGACTTACTCTAGGTTGTAATATGGTTTACATGTAGCTGAAATCATTCCGTGAGTTACTCTAGGTCTTTTTTACACTAACTTGCTTCCCTACACACAAGACCAGCACGTGAGACTAAGTCCTTCACCAGACACCATGTCTGATGGCTTCCCAAAGTTTGATTATGTGACTATTTGAGGTCTCATAATCTAGTTTCACATGGGAGGAGTAGACCAATAGATCACTACATTTAGTTATCCTGGCCAAACCTGGACTTTTGGCAACTATGGGGGTGGATAGCAATTCCAGGAATGCATGAAGTAGCTTGCATTGGAGGTGTGACAGGGCTAGCCACAGTCATTGCAAAGGAGTCAGAACAAGTATCATGGTTTTCCGAATGAGAGTATTATCCAGATCCTTCAGCACAGCTAACCAGCTCATCTTTAGGAATGCTACATCTAAGGATGTTCATATGATCACATGTAGGGCAGTCCAAGATGGCTGGCATGTTGGACCATATGATTATCCTTGTGCTATTGATTTCAATCCAAAAAGTTTTTATGTTGGAGAAATTAATGGAGAATTAGTCACTCATTTCAGTATCATTCCATATCCTAACAACCATTGCCATACTGGAGGAATGATTGTAACGGAGAAGTTTAGACGGAGGGGTTATGCTCTAAAGACTCTACAGAAGTTAATGAGCATGTGTGATGAAAACTACACAATTGGCGGAGATGTCCATTTAGGTATGAAATCAACGTTCGAAATGGTGGGGTTCAAAAACAAGCTTTGGAATACTAGTATTGCCATGCTAAATCTGGAGAAGATAGTTGCAAAACTGGGTAAGGAACCAGGAATTCCGTCTAGTGTTGATATGGAGTCCATTTGCAGAACAAACTTAGAGAAGCTGCTAAAATATGACCGGATGGTATTTGGAACTCCACGCCAGAGATTCATGACAAGCTGGATCAGTGTTCCAGGAAGCCTGGGATGGACTGCAGTCGATAAGGAGAGTGATAGCGTTGTCGGATACGCCATTATCAAGCAAGTGATCAGAGGTGGTGGAACAGAAATTGGCCTAGCTATGGCACCACTGTATGCTGACAATGCAGACATCGCCAAGCTTCTATTGAAAACAGCTGCAGAGTATTGCCTAGCAAATGAAGCCATCCCCAAGACAAAGCTAGAGCTGTTCCATCCTGTTGGGGATAACTGTGGAGAAGGTGCTGCAGAGCTCACTCACATTGCCTACAGGATGTACTCTAAGGGAATTCCCCCTGGAAGGCAGATGAAAAAAATTTATGGCATTGCGTCTCCTACTGTTGATTAATATCCACACCCAAGGGCTTATATATAAGATTCTGAGTCTATAACCCTTGCCAAATCTAATAATAGATAATGTTAATCTTGATACATTCAATCCTTAAAATTTAAATGCTTGCATAATGTGTTCGTAAAATTAATATGGATGATGCCAGCTATAGTTATTGTATGTGATTTGGTATGAGATAGCTAGAATTAACATTATTGTATGCAATAATGAAAAATTAATGATAGTTACATGTGCCCAGTAACAATTTATTATTCTGTGGTTATGAGGTAATCATACTGATGCTCTGCTTATGGCAGACTTCCATGTGTCCCCCTTGTTGCACGCATCTCTGTATTCTTTGACTCGCGTCTCTAGGCACCTCTGCGTTTCCCCAACGTACACCTTGCCACACTGGCAGAGGATTTGGTAGCTAGAGTACACCTGCCAGCTTCTCCTTGCATGGGGAGGGGGTCCTTTACTTTGGTGAGTAGCGAGCGGAGAGTTGGGCCTGATTTGTAGACAACCCGTAGGTTGAACTTCCCTCAGGCCTTCCTGAACCACTCACTCACACCGCTCACGTATGGGATGACTGCCAATGGTTGTTTCCTCTCATCCTCCTGGGATCATCATCTAGCTAGTTCCTCATCCGACTCCTCTGCTGGTAGTTTTGATGGTTTCTGTATATGGAAGAGAATATGGCACGGGTGAAGGGTAAGGGATAACCGTTCTGTTTGAAAATGGTGGTGAGGTGATCTTCTTCCCGCAGGTTCTTTTTCCGTAGAGTGATGTTCCTGGCCCTGTCGAAGAGACTCCTGACGGCTGCCCTCTTTGCACTTGCTGGGTGGTGGGAGCTGAAGTGCAGGTACCTGACTGTGTGCGTTGGCTTCCTGAAGACAGTCATCCAGAGTGCCACCTTCCCTTCGTGTTAGCTTGGTATCAAGGAAGGGAAGGGAGCCGTCCCTCTCCAGCTCCCTGGTGAATTTGATGGTGGGGCGTGCACTATTGAGATGGTTGAGTAAAGGCTCTACCTCATCGTTCTTCATCATGCAGCATGTGTCATCCATATACCACTTCCAGAACCTTGGTCTCGAGGGAGCCGACTGTAGTGCCAGCTCCTCAAAGAACTCCGTGTACAAGTTGGCAACTACTGCAGAGACAGGGGAGCCCATGGCTGCGCCCTGCCTCTGCTCATAGAACTCACCGTTGTAGCTGAAGTAGGTTGACTTCAGACAGAGCTGAAGGAGCTCTGCGATCCTCTCTGCTGGTAATGGGGTCAAAGAATCGTTTGTTTCAGATGATACCTTTTGCAATTGAAACAAGAAGGGTATGCAATGCAAGAGAATCAAAGAATTGACTTCTGAAAAATTAATGATGAACTTAAACGTCAACTATCACCATCACAACAGATGGTATGCAAGTACATAATCATTAGTATCCCGATAGGTGAAGCTGTTTTGTAACAAACGGTTATAAGATTTAATGGTGATGCTTTTGATCATGGCTCTGATCAATTTATGTAAATTAAATCTGATTGGCCACTTGATTTTAGGCTGAAGTACAGCGCGTATTATCTATCCTCCCGAAATGTGTTTGCATGTAGTTCAACACTCCTATCTAATCTACTCCTGTTTGTAAATACCTCATATGGGGAACACCACTTATTGATTGTTAAGGAAGTGGTGGACAATAATAATGATGCCATGGTGTTCATACAAATTGAGGAAGTTATACGTAATTCCTGGAACGTGCAGTGAACTGGGTCATGCATGATATACATATAGAGATGTACAGTCATATAGTATTATACCCATTCATTATTGGTTAAAATTATGGTGTATTGTACATGTAGTTACAGCTAGTATAATGATATGTGTTGTACTTGCATGAGTATAGATGTGGCATAGGATTCAGCTATTTAGAATAAGCATCATGGTTTTGCAAATCAGGTTGTTATCCAGATGCTTCAGCACAGCTAACCAGCTCATCTTTAGGAATGCTACATCCAAGGATGTTGATATAATCACACGTAGAGCAGTCCAAGATGGCTGGCATGTTGGACCATGTGATTTTCCTTGTGCTGTTGATTTTGATCCAAAATATCTGTAAGTGATTGTTGTGAATGGGTTTCATTTGTAGCCCTTTTATCCAGGTTCTTGATATTTATGGTGCTGCCTCTTTTTTGGATCAACAGTGCCTCCTAGATAGTACTAACCCTCCTAGCTCTTGTGTCATTGTGTGTCTTGGCACATCATGATCACCTAGCTCTGCATGCACTGTCACACCAGATATCATGGTGGGTGGTGGTGCTGGCATGGACCGCAATGCCATTGTTAGTTGGATACTAAATTACTATTTCACTAATACAAGTGGATATAGGAAAGACTAGGGTAGATATTTGGGGCAACAGCACTCTTACTGTTGACGTTTTAGCTTAATTGGGCCAAATTATGAATCTATATGCAATTGTCGACACCGTATCATGGCATACGTACATGTAATGTTAGGGTCATCAGTTTCAAATGGAAATACTTGGAGTAATTCTCCATCCTGTATGGGTTACGCTCCGGCAGTTACTGTGAATGTCGGTCGAGCTGGAGCAGCCAGTTTGGATGTGATACAGGAAGTGGAGTATGTCAAGCAAGAGGCTAAAGTTGTTTACCTTCTAGAGTGTCTTCAAAAAACACCGCCACCTGTGAGAATACATGCAGGGGAAACATTAGTCAGTAGATCTATATACTTTTGACTATTGTTCTATCTGTATGTAGGTGTTGGTGTTCTCATGCAGAGAAGAAGGCTGAAGTGGATGATATTCACTGGCATGTACCTGCTGCTAAAGGGAGTGCAGGCTGTCAGCATCCATGGGGACAAAGGTGAGTATACAATGGAATCACATGCTTAGCAAGTCGAAAAATTCATTTTGATAATTCAGTGGACTTAGCCAGGGATAGTCATAATACAGTTGCTGAAACTTTTTAAGGTTTTAATTTCAGATCAGGAGGATCGGCAGTGGTCCATTCGTGAATTTCGTGAAGGTCGTAAAGATGTACTTGTGGCAACAGACGTAGCCTCAAAGGGACTGGACTTCCCCAATATCCAACATGTCATCAACTATGACATGCCCACAGATATTGAGAACTATGGTGAGTGTGTAAAATGATTGAATCCAGTTTTGTTTGCAATTACACATTAATTTTATTCATTATGTAGTCCACCGCATTGGCAGGACAGGTCGTTGTGGTAAGACTGGTATTGCTACTACCTTCATCAATAAAATGTGTGGTAAGTGTGCATTTAGCTAATATCGTTAAATTTTACATTGGGCCATGCTCCTGATGGATATTATGTTATTATTTAGAGGAATCTGTACTGAGAGATCTTAAAGCCTTACTCATTGAAGCAAAGCAGAAAGTGCCTCCATTTCTCCACCAGTTGGACTCTCTCACTACTGACATGCTTGGTGTTGGTGATGACAAGGGCTGTGCCTATTGTGGTGGACTGGGCCATCGCATCACTGAGTGTCCGAAGCTAGCCGCCATTCAACAACAAGAGGCAGGCAAGATTGGAAGACGAGACTTCATTGCTGACTCAGCAGCTGATTATTAACATTAATTTTAGTATTAAAATTAATATTCATGATCATGGCCTTCTATAATATTATAACACATTTCAGAATTACCTTGTACATTAAAAATTTTGCACAACTTCAAGGGGTGAAGTGCAGTTTGCATTGCATTGTATGGTGTTAAATTAGGTGGTGGATAATAGCAATAGAGTACCATTGATTTTTATACTAAGTCTTGCTATTATAATAATAGGCTATCTGGGCCAGATTGACTTGTGGAAATTTCAAAGACCACCATCATCAACAGTGTTACTGTGAATTGAGGATGGTCATATACCAATGATAAGTGCATCAGCACATTAGTAATAATAATTAGCAAGACTTAGTATAAAAATTGAATCAACAGTAGGGGTGGTATATAGCTATAGTTACAAACTTGAAGCACCAAACAAGAGTGGCAGTGATGGACCAGAGGAGGTTGGACATTGTCCTATACATAATGAAGGAATTTTTGGAATTAGGGAATGAAACTTCGCCAGTAAGTCTATGTTGACAAATAATGTCAGAGCCCAACTGAAGCCCCGTGAGGAAATCAACCATGGAGTACTTATGAGCTGTTTTATGTACAATGGAATGCAATTAAGCGACAAAGTATAGTGCAAATATGTACTCCACTATATAGGTAACACTGTTTTGATGATCTTAATAGGCTAAGATGTAATATTTCATCAGTATGGAATCACTGGCAAAGTTATTACCCCTCAATTCAAAGATTTTTGTCTTTAAGTATTGAACTATGCACGTCCAACCTCCTCTGGTGATGGACAACTAGTACTGGGAGATATCCTGTACTACATCGTCATTAATTTTGAATTGTTGTTGCTGGCTTCGAATTCTCCGAGGGTTGGCGCCTCGGTCTCTTGTCCAAATTTGATATGATGCAGGGATGTCTATCCATTTAGTAACGTAGCATTCCTCTCCTGAGTCGGCTTGTTCTTAGTACACGTTTTAATAGTTGCTCATTCAAGAATGTACAGAATAGTACTCAATATCAACACAAATAACACAAGCTATAGCAAAACACTAGATCAGAGTTCTAATAATGTAATAGTTCACAAAAATTAATAATCAAGTAACTGTTACATAATATACGTCACTGGTATTATTATTATTATAATGTGCACTGTTCTGTTCTCAATGTGATATGAAACACTGCACATGTGCAGCTCCATTATTGATAGTAGCTCCATTGTATATGGTAAAGGGTCACTATGACATTGTATGTGAGTAGCATACATCAATTATGTGTAATTGTCATGCTTTATAATAATTATTAAGGTTAAGGTTCACCCATGATTAGCTATCTGGGGAGATTTTAGTGAGGTCAGTGCAGAGGTCATGCATAAATCAGTTGTGGTGAAGAATATATATGTAAAAATTAATGGAAGAAACTCCCATGAGTATTACTTAATATCACCAAGCCCATGAGTGACTCAGGTGATTGATTTACCTCACTTTTCCCATGAGTCAGATAATGATAAGTACATGCATGGTTGTATGTACTATAATAGATTATAGTAAAAAGTTTAATGGGGTCAAGGTTTTGCAGAAGGTCTTCTCTAAAGAAAGTTTAACGTTCATGGGCTATCATGCTTATTCCTCGTGGGCCTAATTTTCATGGATAGTAACTTAATACCCAAGAAAACCATGAAAATTGGACCTGTATGGGCATACATGCATATGCACCTTACAATAATAATATTATTATAGCTCGACCCTTCCCTGCTCACCAGACTAAGTCTAAGCCATAATTATTATACCATTGGCCATACACAGAGCCCTTCACTGGACACCAAGTCTGATGGCTTCCCACAGTTGTGACTATTTGAGGTCTCATAATCTAGTTTCACACGGGAGGAGTAGCTACTCATCATCAATCTATCACTATGCTTAGCTACCTATGCTTAGCAACCGGGGGTGGATAACAATTCCAGGAATGCATGGTACACATGATGTGGGAGTGGTGTGGAGCCATGACAGAGTTATAATATAGTAGGGCTGTGGCATAAGGAGTCGGAACAAGTATCATGATTTTACAAGCAGGTATAAGATTATTAGCCAGATCCTTGAGCACAGCTAACCAGCTCATCTTTAGGAGTGCTACATCCAAGGATGTTGATATGATCACGCGTAGAGCAGTCCAAGATGGATGGCATATTGGACCGTGTGATTTTCTTTGTGCTATTGATTTTGATCCAAAATGTTTCTACGTTGGGGAAGTTGATGGAGAACTAGCCACTCATTTCAGTTTCATTACATATCCTAACAACCATTACCATGGTGGGGGAATAATTGTAACAGAAAAGTTTAGACGAAGAAATTATGCCATAAAAAGTATACGTAAGTCAATGAACATCTGTGATGAAAACTACACTATCGGCGGAGATATGCATTTGGATATGAAATCGAAGTGTGAAATGCTGGGATTCAACAAGCTTTGGAATACTAACGTTGCCATGCTAAATCTGGAGAAGATAATTGCAAATTTGTGCAAAAGATTTATAACTCCGCTAGGCATTGATGTGAAGCCTATTTGCAAAACAAACTTGGAGTGCTTACTCAAATATGACCAGACAGTATTTGGAACTCCACGCCAGAGATTCATGATGAGCTGGATCAGTGTTCCAGGAAGCCTGGGATGGACTGCTATCAATAAGGAGAGTGATAACGTTGTTGGATACGCCATTATCAAGCAAGTGATCAGAGGTGGCGGAACAGAAATTGGCCTAGCTATGGCACCACTGTATGCCGACAATGTACAGATTGCCAAGCTTTTATTGAAAACAGCTGCAGAGTATTGCCTAGCAAATGAAGCCGTCCCCAAGACAAAGCTAGAGCTGTTCCATCCTGTTGGGGATAACTGTGGAGAAGGTGCTGCAGAGCTGATGGATGAACTGGAGGCAGAGCTCACTCACATTGCCAACAGGATGTACACTAAGGGAATTCCCCCTGGGAGACAACTAAAAAAGATCTACGGCATTGCATCTCCTTCTATTGATTAATATCCACAATAATGTTAAACTTGACACAATGTCATACAACCCTTGAATTCCTAATACTTGCTTGATATGTTTATAAATAATATGGACAATGCCACATACACTGTATGTAACTAAATTTTAAAATTTGGTATGAGATAGCTATAGCTAGAATTAGTGCAATAATGAAAACCTCATCAACATTAATAGCATTAATGGGTATACTATAATTTTGATTTTGATTATGGTATACAGAAGTCATCGTGGCTTCTTGACTAGCATAAACAAACTCAGTGACCCTTAGCTCATCAGTGAATAGATTATACCAAGTATTAGCTACACAGTAGTACTAAACTATCAAACTGAGGCAAAATAAAAGACCCAGTCCTCAATACTGTCATCTACAGGTACTCCCACATTATCTATTATGTAAATTGTTTGTAAAATGGGTGTGACCCAACAAATGTGGAACCATACATGCATGCAGTCTTATTATGCTGGAGATATTTAGCTACTAATAAGCTCTCTGGATACTGAAGCATAAACATCCAGTGAACAGAGTAATTGAATCATGGATCGAGCAGTAAGCTAAATGGATTCTGTATACCCATGCAGTTAGTAGGAAGTTGGCAATTATTGTGTTGACAAAGGAGTGCTATAATACTCTTAGACTAGTATGCCTAAGTGCACAGTCAGATAGAATTGACAATTGTACCAATGAGTTAATACCTGTAAATTGTAATAGAATTGCATGAGTTGTCTGCACCCGATCTTTTTATAATCAATTATTATGTTGATCTCTAACATCCAGGTTGATATCCTTCATCCTTTGGCTTCAGTGGAATGGCAAGAGTGCAGGGAAGTGCCTGTGTGTATAGGTAGAGCTCAGGCAGTGTGGCTGAAAAATAAGGTCTATTTAGGGGGAGGAACAGTATCTGGAAGTAAAAGGGATGAAGCTAGGCTCTATGTCTATACCCCTGCCACTGACACATGGGATGTACTAGATACTCCTGTATATCACTTTGCCCTCACCACTTACCACTCCCAGCTGGTACTAGTCGGTGGATGGGAGTATACCAGTGGGCTACCTACGTCGGAATAAATTGTGGACATTAAGCGAGCATGGTCAATGGTGGGAAACTCTACCGCCTCTGCCAACACCATTGCCAGCGCCTGGTGCATCTTCTGTGAGTCATGGAGACTATCTCCTCGTGATTGGAATTGATTATCCTCTCATGAACAATAAAATTTATGTATACAATGGTCGTCAATGGGCAACTATACAACATCCACCTCAGTTGCTGCATTTTATAACATCTACTGTCTTCAACAGTCGCTGGTATCTGATGGGAGGAACAAATTCTGAACTGAGTCTACCACAAGAAACTTGCGTGTATTCTGCTTCTCTAGATTCACTCATAGCCAGCTGTCAATTCAGTGCCAAGGAGACCTCACAACCACGGTCAGTATGGAAGAGAATACGGAGTATCCCTATTGGATTCTGCCATCCTTCTGTGTTTGGAAACATGTTGATTGCAGTGGGAGGATTAAATTCCACTACCACATCTCTTTGTGTCTACTCCTCCTCCACACAGTCTTGGGTACACGTGGGAGAGGCTCCCATCACAATGAATGTTGCCACTCCTTGTGCTGTAGCTCTCCCATCCAACGAGCTAATGGTTGTTAATGGACAAAGAGTCTTCAAAATCAAGCTCCGAAGTAAGTCTGCGATTATTATTTTAGGATCGATACCGCATGAAGATGGCTAAATCACTTTTCTGCAGAAGTGTAGCATGTTTATACTGATGATAGATATTAAACTTGAAATTGTTCATGTTGCAGTGGCATCCTTCAATCCAGACAGTTTCTTTGACATGAAAGCTCTTGATTTCCTGGAAAAGGCTATCCCAGTGATGAGCATATACACTCAGCACATCCAGGACATCCTTGGGCTACCCATGACTCATGACCAAGAATCTGATCTGATTAACTACTGTGTAAGAAGTGTGTGGCAGGTGTCTCCTACTTGGAATAATCTCCTGCACATCCTTCGTGTTCTCAAACTGGGTGATCTAGCCCAACAGATAGAGTCCTACCTCAGTGGAGCAACAGAGAATCTATCCCCGATCAGAAGAACAGATGGTGAGGAACAACTTTAAGGTTGTACTGCATGACATTGTGTGGTTCGCAAAGACTCATAATTAAAATTAATACTTTTGTCAGTAAAAAGCAAGTTGTTAATGATTGCATAGTGGAGATATTGCAACCTATATGTCATCAAAAATATTCAGGGACTTGGCGTCACTTGAGTTGAAATTTCATCCTACAATAGTTCTGTATGTATTATGGTGCACTTTTAAATTATATAGGGGATGCAGAAATGGGTGGGCATTTGCGTTTGAGAGATGATACCATTTTGCAATTGAAACGAGAAGGGTATGCAATGCAAAAGAGAATCAAAGAATTGACTTCTGAGAATGATGAACTTAAATATCAACTATCACCAGCAATTGCATTCACAACAGATGGTATGCAAGTACATAATCATTATAGTATCCCGATACATACTAGAGGTGAAGCTGTTTTGTTAGGGTGACGCTTTTGATCATGGCTCTGATTAACTTAGTATGAAAGATGTAATCTGATTGGCCACTCGATTTAACTATGCACAAGCTGATTAAGTACAGGATGATGAGGATAATATAATTAGTAATTTACTGTGCATAGTTTAAACTTATGGAGCTAGTTCTGTGCATTTCCACAGCTTCCTGGAACTTGCGTTGTGTGGATGTGTGTGGAGAAATGTCTGCAGTGATCTATTCTTCCCATGATCAGCAAATCATATGGCCAGGTTTTGGTCTGAGGCTTCTCTTTCAGGCGGGCTGCCTGCCAGCAGGCATAGAGCAGTGCACCGTCAACATCAAGGTCTCCATAGCTGGCCAGTATGAGTTCCCTGAAAACTCGCATCTGGTCAGTGCCATCTTCTGGTTCCGTTGTGAGACAGTGAAAAAGTTCACCCGGCCAATCACAGTAGAAATTCAGCACTGCGCTAAGCCAGAGAGTACTAAGCTACACTTTGTTCGAGCAGTTTGCTGTCAGAAACAACTCCCCTACTCCTTTAAACAGCTGCCTGGAGGTATCTTCACTAACCATAGCTCCAATGGAGTCATTGAGCTAAACAGTTTCTCTGGAGTTGGAATAACGCAAGAGGGATCAGAGGATAGGGAATACTGTTCACAACTCTTTTATCTAGCTCACCCTAATTCGTATCAAATTTATTTTGTGGTGACATGGAATTTAGAAGCACATCTCACTGTGAGTCTTGTATGCATAATACTAAGTGCTATTATCATTATAACTGATTCTTATTCTCAGATTGTCAAAGAAGAGTATGGAAACGGTAAAGCTTTGCTTGGTCTACGCCAGATAATAGAATTTGAATCAGATGCAGTGACGCTGCAGTGGCGTAGGAACCATGGGTGCGCCGGGTGCTGGCGCACCCCCATAGAAAGAAAGGCACACAGAAGGCGCCTACAGCTGCATACTGGAAAGGAGTGGCCCAAAGACTGCTGCCTCCTCAGCTTAGGCCAAACCTGACTAAAATATCTCATAACATAACAAAGTAGCTAAGCTCAGGGCCCCTGCTTGCTCGTTTATGCAAAATGGGCGGGGTTTTCGATCGAAAGTGGGCGTGGTCGGATTTTTCGCGCGCGCTCCGCGCGCAATTTGATAATAGTGCACCCCTTTACCGGAGTATCTTCCTACGCCACTGCGCTGGATATTCCCATGGAAGGTGTTATCTCTAAAGGTTGGAAGATCACTCCACTGATGCGTCCTGTGGTGAGTTAGATGTAGCACGAGGCCCTTGTCCCCCCTATTCTTTTCCATTGCTGGAAACAATCTTGTAGGTGACCAAGAAGTATGTGGATAGCTTTACAGGGGGTAAAGTGACTCCACATTGCCAATTGAAGGCTGAAGTCTCCGAAAGAGCAAAAAAGGTTTCAAACTCTATGGAGCAAAATACCCTCACGATATCTTCATAATAGATCTTCCTGCTAAAGGTAGCTACAAAGTTAAACCATGCAGTTGCTGAAACTAACCTAACTTTCTGACAGCTTCTTACATAGCTTACATAATATTGTTACTACTCAGATCCGACCTCACTGGGTCAAGCCACTCAAATACAAGTTGGAGAATTGGATGCCATAGGTAATACTGTATAACTATCCCTATAATTATTATTGCAAGTGTGGCCATAGATGTTTCTTGTTGCCATACTATTAAATTAATACTTATTGTGCCTTGCCCCATCCTGCATATTCTCAAGGTCCCTCTCCCACAAAGCGAAGTAGACTAGAATCTGAATATTCTACTGCTGGTCATGCGTCATCCACAGCTGGGCCATCCTTAGCCAGTCGGAATATGGAGAGAAAACTGAGTGAGTGGAAGGCTAAAGCTTAGCAGCCTACAAAGCATGATGAATTTGAATGAAAAGACCCTCCACTTCTTTTCTCTTTATGCACTCTTATAGCTAGCTAGCTAGCTAGGTGATAAGAGACAATAGCCTGAATCATACCGATACTTCTTGTTACAATGTATGCACACGTCAAAAATATTGGCAGGCATTGACTCAGATCATTTTGAAGTGTGTTCCTGCCTCCAATCACTGAACAATGATCAAATCATGGATTTGGGTGGAGCTCTTGGTCTGTCCTATACTCGTCTGCAGAGGATGAAGCATCTCCCTGGCGATATGGTGGCTGCATGGCTGAGGAAAGAAAAAAATGTCACTAATGATCCAACATGGAAGACCCTGATCGAGGCTCTGGAGAGAGAGGGTCAAGTAGGGATAGCCACAGACATTGAAACTGAAAGAATATGTAGACGCACAGTATAGTATTAGTGTAAAAATTAATTATTATGCTTGCATGTAAGCATAGATGTAAGAAAGGGTGGGGAAGTCTCGTCCCCAGACCCCACCCCTTTGTTCAATTAGAGGGTAATATTGAAAAGTTAACTGTGCAGCGCAGCACACACGCTGGCCTAGCGCCTGGAGGATGTTTCTCTGGCTACTGAGTTGGGTAGGGCTGGCAGGTCAAATCGCCTTTGCTGTCTTCTCTCTAGGTATGTTGTGCGCTTCATACACAAATAAATCGTTACAAAACGTCATCCAGTATGTGCATGATCAAGGTATAGGCAGCATGTCACGTAAAGTAAGGAGGGGCTATTCCGATAGCGGGGTAATAGCGACATATGGCATTTCAAACAGCTGTATTTCGTACAATTCAGGGGATAATGCTGTAGCATAGGCTATATTAGCCTTTGGACATGCTGAGCACTGACTGTGATTGCTGAACTACCTGCATGTTTCATGGCCGACTCGATTTTATGAAACTACTGGACATGCCAAGTATGAATAAATTAATTTTTCATGGTGCTAAATTACAAAAATGGGCCACCAAAATATAAATCCTTACATAATTTTTTACACCATGAACATAGTAGTGATTCCGGACGCCCGACTTTTCGGCTCGATATCGCAAAGTGGCAGTGATAGCAATTCATACGGTTAAGGTGTCGATAGCTTCCTCTCGACATGACCTATTCAGCGCTGGGTGTTTCCTGTTGAAAGAACAAAGCTTGTCTGAGTTATGCCCTAAAACAGATTTTCGCATACAAATTTCCATAGAGCTAAAAATCAAAGTCACAAAGCGTGTGATTAACCGATTCGCTCGATTCAAGATTCAGAAGAAAGGCCATTCACTCAGCTAACTCGTGGTTTGTGTTTCCTGTTCATAGCTAAATCCATTGCCAAGTTATGGCTACTTTTATTGCCACAGGTCGATCACCCGGAATCGCTAAACATAGTATAATATGCTATCGAATATCATCCATACCGTCCTCATATGCGCATGTCGTGGTGGAAGAGGTGTTCAAAGTGCATGCTGTAGTCCGTCATGTTGGAATTGCCCCATCAGCAGATTTTCGACCAGGGCGACCATTTCCATCTCCTACAACAAGGAGCTGCGCGTTTGGCAACAATTGTTTGGGCCGTGATGGACAGTGAGTGATTACTGTATCCTACAGCATAGGCATCATGGGTGCTGTCCATTTGTGGGAGGCAGCAGACCCGAAAGATCAAATTTGTGTCGAAATTACTCCACTTCTATAAATTTACATGTGAGACCACTGTTCATGCATTGAAAGTACTACCATATACATAGAAATTTTCTCCAATTTAGCCACCTGCTCTCATTGGATCCAACTCGATTGGACTCTAACTCGCTAGAAATTCATAGGCAACCGACCTTCCAGTCCTATGATTAGAGCATACGATCTATTGTTTGACACATACTCTAATGTCGGGAGAACAGAAGTAGCTGAGATTCCTGCACGAGGACATAGCCCCACTTTCATACTATTACGAACCAAAATAATTATGACCTTGTGTTTGGCCCAAAAACACCAGTATTCAGTAATTGCAAATCGAATTTGACCTTGAAGCGATATTGCATTTTGGGCAATGGTGATATACATTCCGTCAGAAACTCCAATGTCCAAGAACTGCAATTATCAGACAAAGTGATCTGTTTTCGGACAGCACTGAAGTTACCATAGATGTCTGGAATCCAAGCCATCTGACAACCGATCATAAGTTTTTGTCGGACAGTTACAGTTCTCGGACACTGGTATTTCTGGTGGAATATCACCAAAATACAACATCACTCAAAGGTCACATTCAGTTTGCAATTAGTGCGTGGGTGGGAGGGTACATTTGTGCATGACCAATAATTATAGATATTTACGTTCTCCCCATATTGGAGTCCAAATATTGATCATTTACTCTATGGCTGCAGGCAAACTGTACTACAATAATAACAATATTGTTATGCATGCTATGCAGCCATTATACCATAAAGGGATATTTTTATGAGTGAGTTTTATTTATGCAAATTATGTGAGACAAAAATTTTATCGTGCAATACATTGCAATGCATACATTAAAATTGCGTAAATTTATTAAGAGGGCCGTTTTGACCGAATTTTTCACACACAAAAATGTCCCTTTAGGGTATGTTGTAGGATTTTGGTTAGGCAGTGATAAGACAGGGGATACATAATTGTAGGGGTTAGGGTTTGGGTTAGAATATAATGGGGTTGGGATTGTTGTGGAGGTTATATACTACTGGGCTCTCTAGCCTGAACCCAGGCTAGGTAGAGGCTAGTAGGCTCTAGTTTGTAGGTGTTTTAGTGAAAATACATGATTTAGTCATGGAGTTGCTTTATTAGCACTAAATTACTGACTTTACACCTTGACCAACTTAGTACGGTGTGGACTTTGTGGCATTAATTTTGGTAATGGCCTAACAAGGTAATCTATAGGGTATTGGGTGATATGGTGCTGTAGCAGTGTGATACTCTTTGTTTCCACTTGCAGTGATTGCAATTAAGCTTGTCGTGTGCATATGATTCTACAGAGACCATAATTCACTTGTAGAGGATTATTGTTCCCACTGTCCATAGGTATGATATTGATGACAATGATCAGTGCAGTATGTGCTTTCTATAGGTGGCCACTTAATGGCCAGTTGACGACCTTTACCAGAAAAGCGCACCTTTTATCAAAAATCATTTACATGTATAGACATGCTATAAGTATTGGCACTGAGTGTATACTTCATCATTGAGTTGTGGTTTGCTACACCCACCAGCTGCAGGTCTGTACTACCTCGCTGAGCTGATAGAGGAGTACTCAGTTCTCGCCAAAAAGATACTCACATACTTACTCATTGTAAGTTAAGGAGTCTCAATTGTTTATGATAAAGCACTTGGTTTGGTAGTATCAGCATTAATTTATACCTGTATAGATGAAGTATTCCACTCTAACTTGATTTTTAAAGAAGGAGCACATTCCTCATGATAAGCTCAGTGTTCTAGTACAAAAATTTTCTGAAATGCTAGATCACGTAAATACCGTAATTCATTTTCTCTCCCCTTTCCCTCCCTCCAGTTTGTGGTGGTGGTCTACGTAGCACTGCTGATCGATGGCCTCCCTTGGCTACTGATACTCTCTGGCCTACTGGCTCATGTCTTGTTTGGTTCTCTACTCAGTACCTTTCCCATCATCTCCCTTCTCTCCCCAGGATTCATTGGAGGCACTTGTATGTTTTATCCATCATTCTTGTCCCCATCCCTCCCTCCCTCCCTCCCTCCCTCCCTCCATCTGCCATAAAGCTACAGCTTTTGTGATTTGAACTACAGGATGCCAGATGTGCTAAAATGCATAAATTAAAATTGCATAAAATCTTGAGAGTATTGTAGCTTTATGATATCTCTTCTTCCTATCTCCATTCCTCTAGCCCCCCGTTCTCCTTCCCCTCCCTCTCTCACTTCTCTCTCCTTCTTTTCCTCCTATCATAATATATAGTACACCCCCTTTACTCCAGGTTGATATCACTTTAATCTGAACATTACCTATCCACATCCCTACTATATTGTATTATGAACAATAATAATTGGGGCGAGCCTGAGCGAGCCCCACATAAACGGTACATCCATGCGCGAATTGTATATATATATATATATGGTACGTCGGTCACCCTATAATAGCTAGCTATGGGCATAAACGCGAAATAGTCTATTGCGCATTCTCATGCCTGACACTACGAGCCGTATATATGCCGTTCTAATTTAGCGAATTGCAAATTTACCCTCGTTTTCATCGCGCACGCACTGGACGAGATCGAGAAGGCTCAAAAGCAGGAGAGAGAGAGAGAGAGAGAAAGACAAAGTCATCGTCAGCTCAACAGCGCGAGGAGCAGCTAAGAACGTGATAAAGATAGACGTGCTGCTCACTGAGCCTGTGATATTAAATAGAGGCAGCTAAGCTATAAATTTTGACTATTGGCTATTGGCTATGGGTAGATACGTACGTGGAGGGAACTGTCATGCAGCTACACAGCACTATGACTGTCACTGTCTGCTTCGATCTACATGTATGTCGGTGCATGGTCTTCAGGATCTATCGTGCTATGGCTTTGTCTTTGGCTACTCCCAGAGTCCAACAGAGGCTCAGCTCAGGCTCGCCCCAAACAGGCCCTGCATGACACTAGTTATAATTATTATTATCATGATACCCAAATAGAGTGCACAAAACCACACAGATAAAATGGGGAGACCTCCTTTAATCAAGATACCCTAATCTACATACATGTACTACATAGGTATCTCAAAAGGTGTCCACAATAGTGTAGATTAGTAAGCAGCATGTCCAGGAACAAATTTCCCCTGGTCACATGCATTGTGTAGTGTACATGGCCAGTGATGCCAGTCCCAAGCCTCCCACCTCACTAGCACTGAGTGTGCGTGTGTGTGTGGTACAAGTCTCCTGCTATTTTGCACGACATGATTGTGTGGTGTGTAGTAGTAATGGGAGACAGTTGTTTTGTATGTGTGTGGGCATTTGTGGTTAATGACGACGGACACGTTGTATTTATGACTTTCAATTACTACTCATTACTACAGTTTGTCTACTGGTAGCCCACTACCTGGCATTCCAGTACTTTGCTGACGAGTGGCACACATTTCAAGAGGTACACACACACATAATTATTATTATTATAATACACACACTGTGTTGTGTTGAGTATAATGCAGTAAAGGGTTGGCTGTAGTGATTCATGCATCCCACTGGTAGTGCGAAGTTTAAGTGGAGAGCTTGTTCACTTACAGCAGCATACACACAAATGGAATTTTAGGCACACACCAATCCTAGTATATACAACATCGACAAGTGACATGACCCATGCTGTTTTTGTATGTACGTGCTAAATCGCTACCTTTACACACTAATCAGTGCTGCCTACCAACTATTATACCAGACCCCCACGTTTGTGATAATAATAATATTATTATTATGAGGCCGGCAACTAGTATGACATTGTGCATATGCTACTATAAGCCCGTATCTCCCTCACACATAAGTAGATGACAGTGCATACTATGAGCTTGTGTTTTCTCCTTAATTGTATTATACCGTAGCAACTATATACTGCATGCCATGCCATGCCATACCATAATATCTGAGCTTTGTGAGTCACGAGTTGACTTATTATGGTAAAGCTGATCACCCTGGCTGTTTAGTTAGTGGTAGTGTCTTTATTAATCTCATTAATGGATGCAAATTAGCATAATTGGTTATGTTTACTGGCATTATGCTAGCACAATGGGTATAATATTATTGTTGTCGATACCCAGTTTAGGGTGGCAGTCATGTGCTTGCCAGAGAGGATATGAATCCACGCTGGATGTAAACAAGAATTATGATTATTATACTTTATTTGTCCACACTTTTTCCAGGTATTGTCTTTCTTCTTTGTTTGTTTATGGCTGGTACCATTTGGATTCTTTATTTCACTCTCTGCGAATGACATGGTCCTGCCAACTATTGGAGAGGAGGGTGAGTGAGTATTGAGAGGGAAGTAGAGAGTTAGGGAGGGAGGGGGTGACAAAAGGAGGGAGGGAGAAAGAGAGGGAGAGGTGTGAAAGGAGAGGGAGGGAAGAAGGCTTGGAAGATGGAGTTGGGGTGGGTGGGTGGGGTGGGGGGACAGACAGAGGTATAGATTACGACATATTTCTCAATCTTCAATTTCAGATGGTTCTGCCAGGCGGCCCAGGAGAAGTGGATTCCTTGCTCTTGTTGACTTTATGGCTAGCAAAATTGGTAGTGTGACGCCAAGTAGAAGTTCAAAATCATTATAAACCTCTTCCTCCTCTTTTTTTTTCTCTCTACCCTTTCCGTCAAAATTTAATATTCTTCCACATGTACCTTTGCTACTATTAATTTGTCTACTCTGCTGCCTATTATTCCGTGCCTTGCACTTTGAACTACATGTCCATGCAATTGCGCAATTATGATGCAGCTGGCTACATGATATACACAGCTGTGCTTCTACATAGTAATAAATAATTATTATAATATCCTCAACCTACTTTGCAAGTATTGTGAGCCCTATTCATATGGTAACATAGCCAGCTATTTGTAAGTACACAGTAACACAGCTCTAAGTGCTCTCTATTGCAATTGTTGGTACGAGAATATTAGGATTCAGTATCTCATTGACCGAGTTGGGAGGGACAGCTGGTTCATGCCCAAAATATCATCCATGCAGGAGTTCTTGATCTTAATGGGGGAAGCTGCTATATATAGAATGCTATGCATAATTAGCCTTCAATTAGCGCTGTAATCGTTATTTATAGCATTCCGCGCATTCCCCGCCTGCTTTGCTCATTCCCTAATGGACAAACGTGGTATATATGCATGCATATGCCCCATTAGTGCTGTGATGTAGCAAACCGCAACCACTGGAGCATATCGGGTGCACTACAATCAGTCGATCGATCGTCGTTGAGCATTTCGGAGATTTTATCTACTGCAGCACTAATAGAGCAAGGGATCACATTTCACTCGAGTCCGTGCTGCGTGCATAATAACCATTATCATATGATGGCGTCGAATGCTGAGAGCAGTACGAGCAGCCCCTGCTTCACCACCACTGACGAGTGGAAGGACTCGCTCAAGGACCTGCTGCTCCCTAGCGGAGCCGTGGAGGAGACCAGGGAGAAGCTTGCTGCTGGCACGTACGCAGACGGTGGCCTAGTCAAGCTAGCCGGAGTGACCTGCGTTGGAAAGACCATCCATACCAGCATATTTGCCACCGATAATTTTCGCAAGCAGTTCAGTCAGAAGTGCCTGGAGTTGGGCGGTCTTCGCCATCCTCACCTGGTCCAGCTGCTGGGTGTGCAGCTCAACGATGCCACGGCCATCCCTCCGATGCTTGTCTTTGAGCACCTGCCACTTTCCCTGTCCGGCTGCCTGCAGAAGTACTCTCACATCCCTAACCATGCAGCCTACACCATACTGCTGGAGGTGTCCCTTGGCCTTCGATACCTGCATGAGCAGAAGCCTCCACTGGTTCATGGTCACCTCAATGCAGACAATGTCCTGCTGACCGAGGCACTGCATGCGAAGCTGTCGGACGTGGTTCGATTTGGCGCACCAGTCCCCACTCAACCAAACGCACCCTACCACCCTCCGGAAGATACCCCCACAGAGAGCGGTGACATCTTCAACTTGGGTGACCTGATCATTCACATCTCGCTTCAGCGAGAACCCAGCCCACTCAAAGATAAGCAACACCCGAAGGAAGATGCACCTGAAGAAGTGGTTACGCTGAGCGAGTTCGAAAGGAGGGAGAAATTTGTTAATGAGCTGGGAGAGAGCCACCCACTAAGAGAACTCACCTCGAATTGCCTTCAAGATGAGCCCTCCTCAAGACCGAACGCTGCTAGTGTGGCCCAGGAAATGGAGGTGGTTTCCTCAAAGCACCCTCCAGAACACAAGAACATCCTCGACATGTTTGCCGTCCTTGGTCAGCTGACACTGAGCAAGGAGACAGTGGCCAGCCTAAACAAGGCAATGGAAGCTAAACAGGAGGAAATTGAAGGCCTGAAGGATCAGATTGAACCACTAAAGCTGGAGCTGGAATCCAAAGACCAAGTGCTGGCCTCTCAGAAGCAGGAAGTGGATGGCTACAAGCAGGCGCTCGCCAGTAAAGAGGGGAGAATCAAGGCATACGAGACTGGCCTGAGGGCTAAAGAGGCCCTCGCAAAAGCAAAGGATCGAGAGATTGCTGCTAAGAAGCAAGACATAGCCGCAAAGGACAACTTACTGAAGGCAGCCCACAATCGCATTGAAGTGCTCGAACACCAGGTATCGTCTGGTAAGAAGAAGATGGTTTACCCTCCACGCTATTCACAGTCTCCCAGTAGTCCGGGACCAGCCTCTGATAAGGGGGGAGGATCGCCACAAGGGACTGTCGACGACGCAAGTGGTGTTGTACTGAGAAGGAATAAGGGCAGACTGGGACGAGGAAACATCTCCAGTGATGGCTACATGTACCAGGGCTTCAAGATTCAGCGTTCTCAGAGCATGAGCCATGGTGATGATTATACGCCTGGAGGCGGTCGTGATCCCGTGCTCGCCAAGATATTCGCTAGGCAACAACAGAAGATCAGTGATGCTGAGAGCCTGGACGCCATAAAGGAGAAGAAGGCAGTAGGAGGAGGAGGAGGGGGAGGGAGCGAGTCGGAGCCACAGCACGATGATGCCAATCTGAGCAGAGAAACAAGAGCTCAGTCTAGCACTCGCGACGAGCCTACTCCCGAGCTGAAGAGAATCCTCGATAAGAGAAAGAGTTTTCTCGATGATGATGAAAATTAACACACTGCAGTGCACATGTATGTGCAACTGGCCATGGCATCATGTCATACATATCTACTGTATAGTTTATTAGTGCTCCACTTTTTAGTCAGGTTGTGTATACACATACATGTCAATCAATGTTCCCTTATTACATACTCCAGCTGATTTTACTGTGTACACATGTATTATTATTATGCACGTTGTGTTTGAGTTGCACAAAAAAGAATTCTTGTAGTGATAATTCTGTAGCCTCGTCCCTCAAGTTCCATCTATCATATGATCTAGGCTAATATTTGATGCACTGCATACTTAGAGAACACAGGTGCATCCTTGAACTGTACCTTGTATTGCCTGTTTGACCAAATATGGTTATATCATGTATTCCAACGTGTATAATACGCATTGTACCATGTCATGTCTCCATACAATACACAGAAAACTGACAGAACATCATAAATAAGATCTATAATATAATTTTACTTGCTACTAATACAATACCACAATATAATATTTAATAATAGTGTGATGGCACAAAAGATATATAATAATATTATTATTACAATTGCTACATGTCAAAAACAAAAAAAAGGACCCAAGAAGAACAGAAGGTGATTCATTACCTAACATTGGTAGCAAATAATGGAAGAAAAAAAAAACAAAATTCTATTTATTAATCTTGCTAGCTAACAGCCCCGCCACATGCGAGTCTCTTGTAAGCCTCTAAAAAAAGCACCGATAAACTGTAAGGTATTATGGTAAGCGTTTTGGTTCGACCAATCAGGGCTGTTGCTCATGAAAGAGATACAAATTGTTTGTTGCCGCTATTGCGAGAATATTGTCCCTAGGGTGCCATGCAGCGTGGAGGATCTTTCTGTTGAAGTCCAGGTGCTCTACACTCACTTCATCCCGTTTTCGTTTTGCTGTCTGTGTGACTTTCTTGTGCCGGAGGATCTGGCCGAGCGTCGTCATGTCACGTGACGCCTCGTAGCAGTAGTCGTTCTGTCCAGAGCGGTCAAAAATGCGGAAGAAGTTGTTGTAGGTGCCTGTTATGAGTTTCCTGTCGGGGGTTTGCAAGAGTCAAGGGCAATTAGTAGACTGTTTGAGAGCAACTTGTTTCTTCCCTCATACCCTACATCTCTTGCATACCAACACAAACCACTCATTCAACGAAACCAAGCATTTTACACACAGAAATCTATGTAGATAATTCAATAGCGAGGTGTCAGTAGCAGGTAGTCCAATACATCACTACGCAAAACACTCCGTCTCTCTCTACGCAAGCTGAGTGGTACTCACATATATAGACAATCTTCTACATTCCTTGACCTCTCTATACCTACCCGTGCCCAATGGGCCAGTATAAAACGGACAACACGCTAATTGATTTTTTAGACAAAAGGTTCCATAGTCTTTAACAGTTCATCGACCAAGGAATGTCACAAGGCTCACTCTGTATGACAACCACACAGAGGACAGTATTATAGTGTTTTCGGAGATACTAAATCATATGAAATAGATACAGGTAGTAATCGGCGATATGATACTGCTAGCCATATTACAGTTATAGCAATATTTAATCATGAATTTATAGCTCTCAAAGGCTGTATGGCCTTCTCCCTAACCAGGTACACCAGATCATCCCATCTTATACACACCATCTAAAGGAAGCTTGCCATTGAATAGGCAACATTAGCTAGATAGGATCACACTCACACACAAACCACTCATGCACACATACACCTCTACACACTATATTTGGCATGTAAGGATACGAGTCATCTCCATTCCAGCCACACTCAAATCTGTCGAAGATGCTATCATTCTCATAAAGAGAGCAGAGCCTACTCCGTAGATAGTCATGGACAGTGTAGACCTCTACAGGCCGAGAGTCCATGTTCACATCCCATACCTATGTAGGAGGTGAGGTGTGTGTCAATGAGAGAGAGGCAATAAGTGAACAAAAAAATTGAGGAATACTACAATCCTACATGCTCCCCACAAGTCCTGCTCTACTGAGGTACCCTACCCCTAGACTACTACTGTTAGCCTTTCTTTCCCTCAGCCCTTCACTACCAATACCTGCTGTGCGCTTGTGGATTATGTACACATCAGTACGGTCAATTGAAGAACATGACACATGCACTGTACAGGTACAGCAAGGGTACAGGCCCTGTGTAGTATCGTGTAGAACTACCACCAAATTACATATCTATCCATTGGATGATCCAACTAGTAATTTGTATTTTAGTCATGGGACAACAGGCAAATCAATGCAGTGGCGCCGCTGTGAATTAGAAGACCTGGCAATTCATGCTCTGCCGTCAAGAGAGGACAATGTCTGGACATTAGGCCAATTAGCAAGACCAATCAAGCTTAGAGGTATTCTACTCATCTCACCCCCAACTCCTAACTACTACTATGGCAACAATTGTTCCAGAATTCCAGCTAGCTAGCTGACCAAAGCTACATAGATGAAACACACGGGCGGGCTGGATCATCGATGTCTGACCACCCTTTACCAAACAGGTCCATGTAAGGCTTGATGGATAGGTAGAGATCATCAATAAAATTACACTTTGCATGTATGCACTTGGAGTCAAGAAAGCTTGCTACAAATGGTGATCAGGAATAGATTTCTGCTGTGCATTACATTACACACTATGAACACACAATAAGTCTAAGCTGCGTAGATGGCTAGTACACTGATTACTGAATATTACAGTGTGAGACCAGGAAGGATGTTACCTCTCAAACATACTGACCAGTGCAAACCAGCACCTACATGTATGGCATGATCCCAAAACTAACCTTGACTGTGAGGTAGTCTCTTGAGAGAATATACCGACCGCTGTGGCTGAATTTGACGTCAGATATTGAGGCAATGATTTCAGAGAAGAATGAACGACTGCTGGGGTCTTCAGGCTCCTCAAATACTGGAGGAGAGAGAGGGGGGGAGGGAGGGAGGGATGGGGAGAGAGAGGGAGGGAGGAAGGGAGAGAGAGAGGCAAGAAGATGCATGTAAGCAGCACACGTAGCTAGAAGTATGTGGAGTCATCACAGCAGTATATCCCACGACCACATGTACAATATCGGGACACTGTACTAATTCAATTACACTCGGGTAGGAAATACAATCCACAAATGCATCGCTACACTACACACCCCCACACACAGCACCCATGCACTTCAACTTCAAACCACAATAGCGGCCCCATCCAATCACACAGTGGCTTCCCTACTCCTTTTACCTAGAAAGGGTATTCATTTTCTCCTTGCATTTTCCTCTACCTTATATGCCCAGTACACCAGGTAACTTTAGCGAGCATTAAGATAATAGCTCTCATTTGGTATTAGCAATTAACCTTGGCAAGCTGAATGCTCAGTGTTACAGATGCATTAAATTTCTTCAAAACGTTCACAAATTACCAAGTTATAACCTCACCAAAATTTCCTAACATACAATAGATACGTGCATATATGATACTGGACTCACATTTTGCATGCTCATCACAGAGAGCATTTTCTCTCATGTCGCATAGTCTGATGGTACCTTTACTGCTACTGTAGATGAACTCGTTACACTTGACTGGATGAAACACTGCCGCTGTTATAACCTCTGTCAGCTCTTCCATGTTGGCAGGCTTGATATCAACAATGTCTGAGAGGGAAGGTTAAGGAAGACAGGAGAGATGGAGGGGTGGAGAAGAAAGACTTTGGGGTGAGAGAGAGAGAGGTGAGGGAGGTGAAAGAGACAGGCGAGGGGAGGAGAGAGAAAGAGAGAGGATTAAAGAGAAAGGGGAGGAGAAAGAAGAGAAAGGAAATAGGAAATGGGAGGGAGGAGAAGAGAAGGGAGATGGGTGTGAAAGGGAAAGTGTGGACAGAAAAAAAGTGACAAATTTTAAGTCATCAAGGATACTAAAACTCTGGTCTGTTCTCTCCAGGTCCCAAAGGTTAACTCTAAGGTCATCTGCCGAGAGGTAGGTGCAGCCGTCACTATTTACTGAGATGGAGTTAATATGGTAAGTGTGAGCATTGGCAAATATTCTTCTTGGCATAGCCTCTATAGATATATCGTCGGCCACTTTGACGGGCACTTTAAGTGCTGTGATGGAGTCCTCCTCCCTCACCATGCCATCGTCCGTCACTGTGTTCAGGTTGGAGTATCTCCGGCATCGCTCAGAGATCTTCCATAGCTTCACTGTCTTATCTGCAAATGTAGTGGAATAAAGAGAATAGTATGAAGGGTATGGTTATAGGTCCCCCCCCATCACACATATACAATGTACATGCCCCTCTTTCCTGTCTACCTAATACACTCTCCAAATCTACGAATACTTAATCGATTACTGGAATATCCAGATGGGAATATCTAACCCAGAGAAGGGAACTTCATTGCATTATAGATAGCAAGATGTACGCGTGCAGCCATAAAGTGTAGTTTTTGATTTGCCACAGATTGGTTTATAGAACCGAAGGTAAGCCTCTTAAACACCTGTACCTAGTTGGGTGACAATGATACCCAACTACTTTATAAACAAGTTTATCTAGAGTATGGCCAGCTGAGGAAGGATCAACTTCCCATCAAACAAGGCTAGGCAGGCGGCCTTTTCCCCTGGGGCCACTGAATCACCACTGGACAAACAAATTCAGCAGGAGCATACCAGCTGATGTATGCATGAATGAAGCATACTCAAATATGGCCACACTCAAAACCTCAACACCATACACAGGATAGGAACAGTATTAAAAGATACGGGAGGCCCTCAGTCCTCCAATAGTGTTGGGACTCCGAGAGCTCTCCATACTAAAGAGATTCAGAGCAGCTACACTCAGCTTCCATACTACAGGTATTTCTACCAACCGCACAAAAGGCTTATAGACCCATAACCCAATGGTTATATTTGCCGGCCTAAAAAGGTTAGCACTGTAACAAGTGAAGCCAACGTCCCCTGACAGAGTGAGATTAGGCCACAGACTTGATAAGGAGTGCCAGCCACCAGTCCAGTGTGTGTAGTGACATAACCATCCACCACACGCAACATAGATACTGAGGAGACCCCTGGCTAATTGCACTACAGATTAGGAAGCCTGCCGTGCCCAGAGGGCTATATATAGCTATACACATGTACCACTAGTAGCCATGAGAGTAAGGGAACAGATGAGTAACCAGCCTACACTACCAGGACATGCATCACTCCAGCACCGGCATTTAAGGAATGTAGGCTCATATACTGCAGTAGGCTGGCAAGCCATAAATATGACAAGCCATGTGTGCGAGCAGGTGGGTAGTGGGCAGTAATATTCCATTAAACCAGCGGAATGTTCACACTATTCATCTGACTACAGGTTTTGAAGCAGTTATGTACATGTAGGTATGCATGTGCATGTGTGTATCAGTTTCATGAGTCAGGGGGGTGGGGGAGAGTAGCACTCTACACACTGTAGTACATTCATTATCTCCCTCCCCCTCCCCCTGACTTCATGAAACTTGGCAAGAAACTAACATGGCATCTGTTACAGCAACACAGATTTCTGTGTTTATCAGCCTGATAGAAATCTCCCACTAATATAATTTATGCAAGGAATTCAACCAATTTGCTTCAAGTCATCCTTTTTCTCGACCGTGATCAGAAACTAAGCAAAATCATGACTGTGCACAACCATGACACTTGAGAACTATTGCACTAGGAAGAGGGTATTTAGGGGGGGAAGCTCTAGATAATCAAATGATAATACAGGGGTAGGAAGTGAAAGCCTCAATATAGCCCGGCCAGCGACTACACAGGAAGTCTCCCCAACCAACCAACCAAGCACTGAGGGACACTAGCATGGCAGGGGAGGTGTGTGTGTGTGAGTCTGCACGTGTACCTGTGTGTGTAGGAGTGGATGAGAGAATATGTGTGTGGGTGAGTGAGTGAATTAAGAGTATGTGTGTCAGTGCGTGTGTGTGTCATCAGTGAGTGAGTGCATGTACGTGTATGCATGTGTGTGTCATCAGTGAGTGTGTGCCTCACCATTGGTGGTCAGTAGGAATAGTGAAGAGCCTGATTGCTTCACCCAGCAGATTTGGTTGATTTTCTCTTCTATCTCTAAACTTTTGAGGTAGTCAAACTCTGGCTCGTGACTCTGAAATGTGCTGTAGACATTATAGTCACATCTAAAGACTGGTGGTGATACAACTACTGGCCTCGCTCCCTGCAATGTGTGTGTATGTGTGTGTAAGAGAGAGAGATGCAATTTTACTATGCAACAATATACATGTACATGTACACTACTACACAGTGGAAAGTTCAATAATTATTATTTCCTTATAAAAGGATCCAATGGAGGGACAATGGTTTTCACGAAATCTAGAGACTGAGAGTTACTTTTATCCACTTTGGTCAACAATTGAAGGTTCTTAAGATTCTCTGGACTCTCACGGACAACATCAAAGGGAATGAACATGAACAGAGGCTGTACAGAACTGCTCTACTCTGCCCCAAGGAATCCGCTACCAAGGGAACTGAGTCTCGCTCATCAAAGGACACCCACCAAGCGAGGATTCCTCTTGCAACTATTAGGACAGCTAACACTGTACAATACTGGAAACAAGCTGTGTTCAAAAACTGAGAGAAATTCCATCATTGCCTTAATACAGAAGGGGTAATGACCATACTTGGGGAATGGGGGATTATAATCCTAATGTTTCTCAATACCAAACCTGCTAAAAGGTAACTTGCTCTGTAGGGGGAATCCCAGGTGATGCCCCCTCCAGATTCAACCCTACCATGTTTTGAGGTCCACACATGACTCCATAATATTAAGATACACCAAGAGTACACACTCTTGGACGGACACTGTACTCGTTGGATGCACTGACTAAATTGAAAATGATCAACATTAATGGCTGTGGAATAGGTAAGATGATATGCTTCCCCAATGCTTTTAGTTTGCAACGAGAGAACTAGAAATGAGTCGACGCTTTCCTTATAGATGTACAAATGTACATGTAAAAGGCTCGTCATCTAAAACTAATCATGCACACATCTGCACATACATACACAGTGTTCTCCCTAGCATACCTAAGGCATGTCGGCTCAGTACAGAGTTTCCTTTGGTGTGGGAATAGGAATAATCTATGTGCTTTGATGTGGCCACAGGCTCCACCCAAACTATGCCCTCCCATCATGCCTTGAATTTAGCTTGGGGAGAACACTGCATAGATCAACGAGTGCATTGGCAGGAAAGTCAAGAAGCTTAGCGGTCCTGAGCAAATGTCGCCAGAACTGGAGAACAAAGCGTCTTCAGCGAAATACACACAATCCATGCGTTTGAAACGCCATAAAGAGTCTCATAACACCGTGCTTGAGACTCGCAAACAAGGTATGTAGCAGTTAGCGAGTTAACAGACAGACAGACTGACAGACACACACACAGAACGACTACAGTAACCCTCGCGCATGCGCCGAGGGTTAATGAGGCTCCAAGTACCACCCTGTCTGTACACATAGGGACTGAATACCTTGTTCAGCAGTGCCCCTTACCCGCATCTTTGTGCCGTCCCTCTGAAAGATGACCACACGTCCACCCTTGTCACCCGTAGCCAAGAACTCCCCGTCGTGGTTGAACTCAACCGTCGAAATAATGTCAGCTGAGCATAGAAAAATAGGAAATACATGTAGTTAAACACAGGGTATCTATCCTCTCTCTCTCTCTATCTCCCTTCTTCTATCTCTCTCTTCTCCCTCCCTTCCCTACTTCCTCTTCGCTTCCCTCTCCCTCATCTCACCAATACAGAAAGCAAACCTCCAGTCAACATCAAAAGCCTAAGTGTGCCAAGAGACTGGCTAATTATCACACAATAGGAGCGTCCAGCCTAAGTGGAGGGGTAATCCCCCCACACCCTTCACTTGACAGTGTGACCATTCGTGGGATTCAGTGTTAAACCACAACAGACACTGCCACTTTCAGAATTATGACAAGAATGCCCACTAATTTTACAAACCAACCGCATCCATCTGAGCTGGACTGGACCAACTCATGAATAAAAACACCCTTACTGGACAAAGCATAGATACTTAACTTTACACATACACTGGAGCACCTTTCACTGTACAGTAGAGTTCAAGACTAGCAAGTCTTCCAACTTTATTATTATAAAAGAATACTGGCAATTTCATCCACAAGATTGGATTAATTTGTTACACGGCTGGACCCAGTACGCACCATATGCCTCAACAGTATTGGCATGTAGCAATACTCCACACCAGTTATGGTATTCCATTGAACACATTACTTTTTCTCCCTCCTTTATGGTAAGGTGACAGACAGCTTATAGGGCAGTATGATCTTCACAGTCAGCGATAGAAATTAGAATTTTATGATACATACCACATAATTACGCAAGAAACCCTCCAAGCGGCTATATCAACTCTCCCTGGGAGAACCAACTTCCACTGCTTGCCTAAGCACAGGAAGGTAAGGGGTACAGCCACTGAGAATTAGGGGGGCTCCCCCAGGGGAATCTCCTATGTTACATACAGCTCAAGACACAAAAATACCCCATAATAAGGTGGCAATAAACTTAGTCACTGGAATCTGTGAAAAGCTCTTGGAAACCCTTGTATTCTACAAGTGAAAGGAAGAGCTACTTAGTATCCCAGAGAACATCCAAACCTCTTCTACAGAGTGCAGTACAGTATGATAACAGTCCCACTATCTAGGATACATATACATACTTTCTCCAGAGAACCCCCCACCTCCCTAAGTATAAATAAGCCCAACACCCACCTAAGCCTTGCTATGACTTGTGCATGGAACAGGTATGCTACAGCACTAGTACACCAGGCCATAACACATCATAAAAATGTGTGCAGCCCACTCACTGGCAAACATCAGAGGAGGAGAGAGGCAGGAATTTGTCCAGCACAGCATGCCAACAGGACAATTTGTTGAGGGGATTGGAAGCATTGCTAGAGCAAATGATACAAACATTGGCCGCAATCAGATGGTCAGCAATGCCACATGCACACGTGCTCTAGCTAGCCAACCAATTCAACAAATCAAACTCCCCTCAAACAGCTACAGACTCTGAAGAGAAGAAGTGCATGGTAGCTATCAATGATACAGGGGGTGACTGCATATTATGATCAGGACACTCTTCTGATTATTTCACAGAGCCCCTCCTAGGTTTAGGGCTTTGTACTCAATCCTGAAATAATCCCCACCTAAGCCGAGCCAAGGGTGTCTAAACTGCTTGATAGTGGACAGCATTCAATAATTACAGTTCCCCTTTAGTTAGCTTTGATCAAGCGATGTGGACAGAGGCGCCGGGCTAGCTGCTCTAGGAACACCTAAACTAAAAAAAAAAACAATACTTCTGAGCGAGCAGATTCAGAAGAAAGGTCAGAGGTCAGAAATGAGACATGGCTTTCCCAATTTAGGCAAGTTTGAAACGGCTACAGAGTGCCTGCCCTAGCCCCCACACGCAAGATTCCTAACAGACAGTTCTACTGAGGTCATATTAAATGTGAAATGAAACATGCAAGTAGAATTTATGAATATTTGATCACAGTTTGGACAGCTTCAGATTCCGTGACTGAAATAACTACCAGACCCAATAGCGCAATTCCTATCCCGATGTGCTGAATATGGTCAGTTAATAGAGTAATCAAATTAGCTAGGCAGCTAGTGAGAGAGAGGGGGGAGAGAGAAGGAATTATGAAAATGTGCTGCGTAGCATGCACCCATTCACCATACACCTGCCACCATTTCTTCTATCCCCGATGTGGTTGGGGAACACTTTTAGGCAGGTGACATAATACATATCAGTGTCCTCACCATCTGCCACTTCATCTTCTATGGTTCCCTTGACCTGGGAGAAGCACCAAGGTATCTCTCCTCCTCCACCTGCAGCACAACGAGTGGAGCATATCATCAAAATGAGGAGTGCACACATCTCCACAATATTATAGCTGACTCAGCAAACACACCCCGATGCAGGAAATGCAAACTACGTAGCTCAACAATGCAGGAATATGATCCAAACCACACCATTCTATCCTTCCCTCCCTTTCTCCAAGTGGCCCGCATCCTCCTTAACATAAAATAAAACAGTGAGCCACACGGCTATTAATCTAGGCTCATAATGTCACACCAGCCTGGTAGACCCTCCAAGCTGCAAAAATTCAAATCTCACGTGCCCACAAGCTTAGTTTGGGGACATAAGTGACCTACAGCGTAGTTACACGTGATATGAGTCCTAGAAAGTCAAAGGCTAAGTGAGGGGCTGTACTATACACCAGAACCCGCTAGGTTCACCTCAAGTGCACCAGAGGGGCAGCAGAACGAGCGGAATTTGTAAGTGTACGGAGTGTATGAGCCTCGTTTAAAGCTCACTCGGACAATCCCTTCCAATTTCCATCTATTCAGTGCGTAAATAAGGCTCCTAGTGGGCAAGATACTTGTCTCCCGTATTCCCTTTGAAGCTTACCTCCCGCCGCCATTTTGGTCCACTTGCAGATCCTTTGACTTGCTCAGTTCAAATGAACACTATCTGCAACCGTCAGCTAGCATAACATAGACTAGAAGGGGGAAGTTCTGTCGGATTCACCCGGATTCTTCTTTAGAAACCATACAGAGCACTAGTTGTCCACCGAAACAGCACTCTTCCGCGCCTCCATCTTGTTTCCTGTCTTTTAAGCTTGGTCACATGACAGTCACATGGGAAAACAATTCGCCGAGTCAGCAAATAATTCATTTGCTATAGTGCAAGGTGGAGTCTTGGAGCTTAAGTTCCGTGTTCAGAGCGCTCAAGCGTGGGTGTATTCAGAGAGGATAAAGTATAAAGCGACTGGATATGGAAGTTAGAAGACGAAACGTTGGTGAAACTGCGGGTAGCGGCATCGAAGAACCTGGATTTATCATCTCATCCGATCGCGAGAGCGAGGCAGAGGATGGAGGAAAGGCGTACAGGGAAGGACTGAAGTTGTACTCACAAGCAGAGCAATCCAGCTTTCAGGATACAGATATCCTCACCAAATCAATCAAGAAGATAATCAGTGCTTCAGAGAAAGGGGTGGACGATGCTTCCGTGTGGATGAAATCGTTCCTTGAGTCTGCTCCTGCCCTCCCCCCTACAGTGGTTCTTCCGAGTGAATTGGTACGAGAAATGGAGGTCATGACAGATGCCACGTCGACAGAGAAGCAAGTCCGACTGGCGGCTAAGTCCATGTTCCATAAGATGGCATGTGGACAAGAGGCCATTCCAAGGAAGGAGATCTCCCAAAAGGCAAAAAGCCTACTGGAAGCAGAAGGTGCAGTGCATTTGAAGAAATCATCCAAGATGCTGGAGGGCTCCATCAACAGGCTAATGCACGATGCCTTGGTTATCAATAAGAAAGATGAGGTATGCATGTAAACTACATCATGTACCTGTGTGGTATCCAACAGATGTATCTGAATAGTGATCTTAGTGCTGATTCCATAGATGAAATGTAGTAGCTTAATATAATTTGATCAAACCATGAAGAAGCTCTTAGGGCGAAATGTTGTATTCATAATTTCAATTGAGTCTGAAAAGTAAGGGCACAGTTTGATCCATAAGCTACTACATTTCATAGATGTACAATTGTTATGTACATGTACACTAATTTTTTCCTGGGGAACGTGTCCACGTGCTATCCCATTATTTCATGTGTCGGTATTATGATTTCCACTAGGTTACTGAAGAGGCGTTTGCTGAGGCGGCCATGACATACGCCCGTGGAGAGATGGGTTCCCCACAAGGCGAGATGAGAGGACTCACCCCTGAACAGATGAAGGACTTCTCTAATGCTAACATCATCAAAAAGGTCAGTAGAGATGACAGTAATTAAAAGGCCAAATTTGAGAGCAAATCTAATAATAATGTGTGATGATATCAAATGTGGCAGTGGAAATGGATTAAGGAGCTGCCACTAACATGATCATGTCCCCTAGTCCATGAGTATTGAGCCCCTCTAGTCAGTGCTGGAGCACCCCCCATCAGCTCTGGCACAACCTGAGCCAGCTCAGTAGCTCACTGTGACAAATATTGTTACTGATGACAAATAAATTACTGGCCTCTAAAATTCACTCCCTAAACAGCAATTTCTGATCACTACTTGGCCTAAGATAGCCTTGTTTGTCAGCCAGCTATCTTCAAGAACACATTTAATTTGGGACGTGATCGTTTTGGGGGCGTGGCTAATTTTTGGTGCATGTGCTTTGCGCATGAATGTCCTAGCACCCCCCCCTCCTTCAAATCCTGGGAACGCCACTGCAGCATGCGCATATCGCTATCCCAGCCAAAGCCAGGTCCCTATTTTACAACTAAATGTAGGTATGCTGGAGCAATCGGAAGATAAAATAATTTGCTCAAAAGCCCCAACAGCAAAGTCCAAATGGGAATTGAACTCGTGGCTAGGGGTTCGAGACCAAAATCATTACACACAAACAATGACAACCCCTGTTGCTTATGTGTGGTGCACATACTATAACTACATGTATTAAAAAATTAGTAGTCATGGCCTAGAATCATGGCAGTATTATTATCTGTGTATGGTTAACATTAATTTTTCATATACACATGTACATGTAGGTCTCCGAGTATCCAAAGCAGACATTGGCTTATGTCAAGAATGTGCTGTTGAAGACGATTGAGAAGCGTGGGGTGGCGTGGATATGGTCCTATATTCCCACCAAGCAGTTCTACTGGCTTGTGGCCATCTACCTTGTGCCCATGCTTACACTCAATTTTATTGTATCCACTATATTCTCTGCAGTATTGGCAGGCGCCCTTATAGCAATGATCATAGCCACCCTCCAAGTGGCAGCAAATTCAATGGGTGCATTTATGCAACAGGAGTTTATTACGATATTTCAATATTACAGCACAGATTCCAAAAATAAGATTGACCCGACCATATCACAGTCCAAGCTTATAACTCGTTCGATGATTCCCTATCTGACCTTCTTCATAGCCATGATGGTTGCTGTTTTCTCGCTAGGCCTGGCCCACCAGGTGCCTTATCTCAATGAGATCTTAGCAATGCTTGCTGGCTTCTTCATGGTTGGGGTTTTTCTCCAATTTGAAATATACAGCTCTCCTGTGCTGTTAGCATCTCTTGCTGGTCGCTTGTTGTCATGGATTTATGCTTTTCTCCTTGTGATCAGGCAATTGTATCCTATCCCTGATTTTTTCTTCCTCATAGCTAAAAATATTGTGTCAATTCCATTTTTTGGAGGCTATTCGTTTACCATCAATCTCGTGAGCTTTATTCAGTTTCCACTCCATCTCACTATAGTATGCTATCTTTTGTTCACTAAAACTTGGGCCAATATCTTCTCTGGTCTTGGCCCATACATCATCTGCACTGGTTGGTTTGTCCTCTGTCGCAACTTTTTCTCTTTTAGTTCTGTGGATCACCTCATGTATACTGGAATGCTGGGGATCGGGCTTATCAGTTGTGTGCCCTTTTTTCCTATCGTCTTTCTGGTCTCCCCTGTATACTTCTTATATTATTACGGTATATCCCAAGAATTCTTCATATCTCTTGCAGTTGTGACAATCGCCTCGATTGGTGTTGTCTTCATTGCTACAAAATTCCAGCAGATCAAGGAGGCAAAATGGTTGAATATCCCTCTGGAGTACATCTATCTCTCCCAAATCTTACTGGTTATTCCTGTTATCCTCATTGGTAGTAGCCTCTATGCCAAGCGTCACGACCCTGGGACTCTACCAACTGTCACACTAGAGCAGTATACCGAATACTGTGGTCCCAGCAACTGGTACGGTGGCAACATGATCCAAACACAGATCAACTGCTTGCACCTTGAGGGCCGCTTATTTGAAAGCCAGGGTACGATTAAGAATATAAAAATCTCCGAGATGGCAAATACTCATTCAGCCAGCCTTGCTTCGCTCCCTAGCTCCCTTAAGATCACCTTGACATGCCTGTTTGGTGAGAGTGAGCCAATGTGTGGCAATTGAGAGGACATGACCACATGCGTCCCATCAAAATGCCACTTTCAGCACAATTATGCCTTCACGTACGAGATCAACCTGGACATGCCCTTAGCTAGCAGCAACAAAGTGAATATATCTACCACACTGACTGTGCCCAGTAAGTTCAAAGCCACTGTACTCAATATGACTTCCGGAATGAACATTCGATTCAATGCAACATTTGCGGGTGGGATGGGAAGTGATGCTCTCCACCTCCGAGCCATGTCAGTTCTCCTTCCCCACAGTGGAGGAGGGACTGGTAGCGAGGGAGCTGATCAAGAGGAGTGGGGGGAGGCAGTGGAAGGTGTGCTGTGGAAGGCTGCACGCTCGCTCAGGAATGCTCTCTACTTCATTCTGGAAGTGCTAGTTGGTTACACCCCCACCACTCCACGCAAACATTGAGCTGTGCATGTGGTCATTAACTTTTTTTGTGATTATTGTGTGTATTAATAGATTTTGTGAAAATTAATTTTTCTAGCCTCATTAAATTAATATTATAATGTTCCAAGATTATACTAATAATAGATAAAAGTGCCAGTGCTAACGCCATAAATATAAGTGCATGCATGTGCACATGCTCACAATAGTCATTATTACTTGAAGTTTATGTAATATTATAGCTCAATCAAGACTCAAGAGCTCTAGCAAGCCTGTAGCCAATCATGCAGGAACAGATGCCATGCTAGACAGTTGTAGCATTGATGACCATATGCATTATTATGATCGTATTGTACATGAATGTTAATTTGCTCTGGTATATACCGGTGTGTGGAAATTAATGTTCATCAACAGGTTTGATATAATACATCAATCATCACCATGCAGTAATTTGTAATAATGATTATGACAGAACAATGACAGTAATAATAGTAATGTAGATCAAGGACGTACATCTTAATTAATCATACACACATAATAATACTGTTGTAAAAAAACTTAGATCAGTAATTGTGTATTGTGGAAATGAGTCAATTTTACTGTATGGACACATAAATTAAGTTGCATTCAAGGGGAAATGAGTATATTATATCACGTTCGACTTTCTACCTCCTTGCTGATGTTCACCTCAATCTAAAGACAGCATTGGGTCAAAGATACAACTGACACATGTTCTGTTGCACACGACATTGTGTTACAAATTACTCAGACACCATATCTTACTCAGTAATGCATTTGTACACAATAATTACGTCAATGGAGCAGTCTTGTTATAATAATATTAATAGCCCACAGGATAACAATGACATGCATTGCAGGAAGTCATGGTAATAGCAATACACACTAGAAACCATACAAGGCATTCTCCAGTGTAATCTTAGTGTACCCAATCCAAACATGTACAAGCCTACAAAAGATTTACATGCCATTTCACAGCCGAGCCTTGACTACGTGTTTTTGACAGGATCCCAGATATATAAATGAAGTGCTCTCCCTATTTTAATGGTGCTATTAGAATCAGATTTGTCATCGCTACGAACAGCCTTTGTGCACCACTACTACTTGCAAGATAGACTTTGTCTTGTTTTTTGCAAAGGAAAGTGTTTCATGCACTAATCAACAGTTACCACACACCCAACTATTTACTGGTCACACCCTCTGCATATGAGAACTTAAATACGAGCAAGAGTATACTCTTGATACGAGCGGTCAATGTTTCATTGTAACATGATACATGTATAGTTTGGAGGAGGGCGACTAGTAAACTATAGGCTGGAGCCATCACAAAAGTGCCGTTCCTTCTTCAACCCAAGAAGTAATAATATTATCCTATCAGAGTGGAACTAATGGGGTGAGGCTAAGTGGCACCTGGGAGTGTAGTCTCTCGCAGGCCAACCCATTCACAAGAGAGGAAGGATCTGGTCAACCTTGTAAGCCATGACCAATAATTCAACAGTAATTGTTTGACGTGTTCTGCATTGTCTATTTTGTGTGTACCATGCACAGAATGAAGTTACAGTGCTCTCCCCAGGCCCCATTAGCATAGCAGCCCCCATGCCTTCAACATCCATAATTATTGGGTGATGTGGTCATAAACTCCACCCAAACCTTGGCCAGCTGCTATAATTATATGCCTTAGGGGTTAATATGTCAAGAAAATCATAATCTATAAATGTAAATTTGACCAGATCCTTCTCTCATGAAGCAGCTGGCCCGTGTGACTAAAGAGAGAGCCTCATCAACGCTGGATCTCCATTATTTGTACATTAAGTATTCAGGATACGCATCTGAGTCCTCTGTCCATGGGATCACCAAAGACAGCCCCTCGCTGCTCATACACATCATGATTCTGCTGCTGAATGTATCTGACAACTCGTTCCACCGACTACAGAAATACAATATAGCCCAGTGAGGTGCCACAATCAGTACATCACCAGTAAAATATTGTACCCTTTCATAATGAGTTTTGAAGCAGTAGTGTATAGTGTATCCAGTGAGACATCCCAGGCAGCCCTCCGTGAAAGTCATACAGCTTAGATCTTCAGCCTCTTCGAATATAGCATTGATCTCCTCCATTGTCTGCCTGAAGGTGGCTTCATCAACCTAGGGGGAGGGAGTGGAGGTGGAGAAACTTCTTGAAGCATATTTCATATAGTATAAACTGGTTTATTTGAGGTTACCTTGCCGCTGAGTTCCCTAGGAAAATCAGTGGAGAATCTAACGGCCGTGCCATAGCTATAATCGCGCTGGATAAAGATCTTTTTGCTGGTCATCTTGGCTCCGTTTGATGTCAACACACTCCTTGAATATTGTTTCTGTCACGCCCGCAGTCGGCTAAATAGATAATTGCGTCGTCGAATTTCCAATCCGATCTAGTATGGGAATAGGACTGTGTTTAATTAACCTATTGTGGACGGAATTAGTTTAACCCTTCACAAACCACATTCCAAGTTGGCATTCCACAATCGCGGATCACGGATATGAAAATAATGTGGTGAAGGGAAAAGGTGCAAAATAGCAGCTACAAAACCAATCGGTTGAGGGGTGACTGGCCAAGGTGAGAGATGGAAGCGCATTCGGTGAAGGTGCTTCTCACTAGAGAGCACGTCATTCTCACCAAGGGCTCCAACTCGCTGTGGTGTTCCAGAGATGATGGCAGAATGTTGCCCGGAAAAGGTAGGCCACAAACCACATCTAGCAGCTCGTTTGAGATTTTAATACAGTGGAGGGTACCACTTCATGATGCATGTACAATATACTGAGGTGGATACTATTGAGCTAAGACACATCAATATCTTTCTTTTTCTAACACTCAACTATTAGTTTAATATTTTAGGATAGAACGGCACCACGAAATTTCAACCATAGAAGATACCGGTGACCTAAAACCCTGTCACAATAGCATGCAAAAATTTGGGTGCCGTTTATGCCACTTGACCCCAATTTTAATACTACATACACACCACCTGGCTGAAATACCAAGCTGGATATAATATGATGGAATGCAGCATTTATGTCGGTGATACTAGACAGTATTATGTTTGGTTCATATAATTTTTTGTATACAGAACCAGACTATGCTTATTTGGATTCCCCGACTGACCTCGGCCAAGTCTGGGGGTGTATAGGAAAGATACGCTTCTTCACAGGTAAATCAAAACAGGGTTGCCCTGTATCACTTCCAGTTTGGCTGAAGCACTAGCTCTTTCTAAGGCTTCTAAATGAAGATAACTTTTCACCCCTCCCCCCTCCCAATGCACTCTCTTCTCTCTTCTTCCCAGATGGAGAGTGGAAGCTGTTGCTGATCAGTCAAGCCAGTAGTGTTGGCATTCTTCCCCATGGAGGCGAGGTGTACTGTGTGGAGCGTATTGCCATTATACCACTAACCAAGGATTCCAATCCTGAAATCATTGGACTTGAGGTATGAGAGAGAGAGAGGGAAGGAGGCAAGTACTCAATAGTTGAATTATTATGATCATCTAGGTGCCCTCTGAGCTCATGGGAGAGGGTGGCTCTACAGCTGTTAACCCTAACCTGGGTACTAAAATTATGAAGAACCTCGCAGGTGGTGGGAAGGACAGAGAGAAACCCAGGGAGAAGGTGGAGAAGAGACTCACTGAGGTGAAAAAACTGCATGACTCCATTCATTGGTGGATGCTCTACATGCAGTGGGCTATGTGTATAATGAGGGATAATTACATGTACACACTCATTGCATCCATTCAGTAGTACTTGAATACAGTGTTTTGCCTTGTAACATGAGCCTGGCTCCGTCAGCTCCGTGGATGAAAATATTATGTGGGTCTTCCTTGAGTAGTGAGTAACAGTAGTAGCGATGTCCACTTACATTCTGACAACTTGTTTTGGTGCTTGAATGTCTGAAGCCCCTATGAAGGCTGTTTCATGTAGACAGCCTGTCCGCTATCTCGTGCTACAACTCAACAATGTGATAAAACACAGAGTCACAGAACAATACACAGTGATATCATAGGAGGATAGTATATCATTATGCAGTCAAACCTGTGTACATTGGTCCAGACAGCTTCAGACTAACCTCCTCTTTAGCTAGACCAATAGCAACAGAAGAACAGTGTTTGCTGTCCAGACTGATGTTGCCAGTTGTGTTTGATCTAGAGATGTATAACTTGCTACTAAAGGCAGTAACTATATCAACTGTTTCCCTAGTGCATAGTAGTAACAAAACAGTGAGCACCTGTAAAGTCCCAGTTCACTGGTGTATAAATACGTGAAGATTAATAATAATATGCTATTAGTGGTCAATGCACACCTCCGTTGCTAGGAGACAGATAGCAAACAGTGCAATACATGTACATAGCTGGGCTGGCCAGGAATGGAGCGCCAGGTACATACATACGTATAATAATATCGTAGCGCACATTTATCATGCACATTGTGGGTACAAAACGGGTAATTACCAATGGGCTGAGTGGCTATAATCAAGAGCTGCTGCAAATACGATGTATAGTAGTTTTGCCAATTGGCACTTGTGCAAAGTGGGCTGTAATATGCCCTACACAGTGAGACCAGCCCCACCTACAAATAATTTAGGTTCTGCCCATGCAGGTCAGGAGTGGTCAGCCCTAACCACCACTCGGCCATATTATTACTACTTAGGCTTGTTTCACCACCACTCACAGAGTCTGAAAGTGTTAAAAATTAATGTATACTATTTAATTTTGATGCTAATTGACAGTACTTTAGCCACCACTCAGGTTATCCAGGGCAGAACACTGTACTGGGGGTCTGCAAGTGTTGACTATTAGAAGTTAGATGTTATTGAATGCAGATATAGTACAGTGTTGATGTATACATAATTATTATATACAATGTACACGCATACACTTGCACTCCAGGCTTTGCTATGGATGTTCAATGACTCTCGTTCATTTTACTTCTCGATGGAGACTGACCTGACCCACTCCCTTCAGAGACGGCTCTCTGGAGGCCACTCCCACGCTGACGACACACCCTCCTGGAAGACAGTGAGAATGCAGAATATGTGTTATAGCTACTCCATGCTGCCATGCATGCTCAGAAGCAGTACAAAGTTGAAACTAGTTAATATCCCTACTTAGCCGTACTATTGAGTGTAATAACCAGAAATTCTTGTGGAAGCAATCACCAGTAAAGTATACATGTGCACGGAGCAGCCTACTGCTATCATACATGTAACTATCAGTATGACATATCCATACTCCCTCAGCCCCCCCCCCCCCCCCCCCCCCCCCCCCCGTCCCCTAGTCAGTGCCATGTTTGTGCACACTTACTCTATGAAATGTAGGATGACTGCCAGCATCCACTTTCAATTCCTTCTTTCCTATTGTATTTAAGTGTAGCTGAAATGAACACTCGCAGATGTCCAAAATCTACTGTTCCTTGCAAAACAATGTCCTAGAGCACCTTAGTTGTACATGTACTTGTACACAGGTGTGTTTTTGTGTCTTATAATATGACACACAAAACGTGTGTGTGTATATAAATGACAAGTTTACTTGTAACTTCCTTAATCAGCCTACCTGTATATCCCTCTATGAGGACACCCCTGAAATTAGGACATCTCACACCATGCATGGTCCCAGCTACATGTGTAAAGAAGTGTATACAAATGTAAGACTACCCCTGAGATGAGGACAGCTCCTTTAATATTAGGACACTTTAAATTGTCCCTAGGATGTCTGGAATAGACTCCACTGTAATCGAAATCTGTCGAAGCGGGTCCGTCTCTCGCTAAAGGGGTGGTCTGTGTTTATGTGTTGACAGCATGAGTGGCGCTGGGTGAGGTTTCAGTTGGCTGTGGCAGTTGACACTGGTAGCTGTGTGTTTGTTATATCATAGCACTGGTTGTTAGTGCTGTGCATGGTTGCTCTGGTTACACTTCCCTGTTTACATCTGTAGGTGGATGACAGGTTTTTCTGGAACAGATGGATGATATCTGATCTCCTGGATGACAATTATGTGGTAGGTTGCTTAATGGTAGCTGGAATAAATACCAAAATTATTATACATGTGGGTGTGATGGATCTGATATTCAAATTTTACTTGAAATGTACCAGCGTGCCATTCATTTGAATGTTGTTTACAAATTTGCGTTTCAGTTGTGACCTATACATAAATAGTACCTGCATGCTGATTAGTGGCTTCCCTAGGCCAGTGCTGCGGTGCTGTACTAGCATATACTTCCTTTTGATGTGGTCATCAGAAAGCATTAAGTCTGATCTTTAATCAAAATGAAGAAGAGTGTCGCTCTCTGTAGGAATCTTGAGTCACTGAGTAGTTGTCATTGGTAGATGTCAATGCCTTGCAACAGTATATCTTGGGAGTAACTTTTGTAAACATTTTATTTCATATATTGACGCGTGTGATGACTTGGGAATAAAGGGAGATTTTATGCAGTGTTATTTCATTCCTGTTTTGTAAGTTGACATTTCTAAACACATGCAATAGAAGTTGGTCGTTACTTCAGTAGCTGTGAAATCAAAACGTATAATGTATAGTCCAAATTTAATGATAAAATTTAGCGTGTCTCATAAGTATCGTATACACTGCAAGTGTGCACCACTATAGAACTTCTTTCTTCCATTCAGGGCACATTTGCTGACCCCTGGATCATCCCGCTGATCCAAGGCTACGTGGAGGTACGTGAGGTATCAGTCCTCACCGGGCAGACATCGGACGTGGCACAGGGTCGCTACCACGATCACAGTAATGGGGCAAGGCTCAAGAAGAAGGATTCTGATCTGGACCTGAAGGTGAAGGCAGGAGAGGGAGGGGGAGGAGGGAGTGGTGGGGAGGTGAGAGCAATGATTGAAATGACAGAGATGACCAGCAGCAAGGCTGATGATGATGAGGAAGAGGAGGACTTAAAAGGTACGTACATGCCACGTGCATCTGCTGTGTCAAAAGTATACATGTACTAGGAGAAGGGAGCCTCATATTAGAGGTGAGTGAGTGTTTCTGGTGGTGGTGCTGGGGGGGGGGGGGGGGGGGGTGGGAGGGGTGAGAGCCAAAGACACCCCAGAAAATTTGTAGACATGTACCTTGTATTATGTGCATAAGATTGGTAAGTTGGATAGAAATCTGACTGATTGTACTGTTGGTGATCCTGTGCTCTATTTGTGTGCATATTAAGTACCTTGTAGTTTTAGTTTATTGAGGTGTATTTTCACTTTGGGCTAGTAGCATATATGGTCATGTGAGTAACCTATGTACTAGCTCTGTATAGATTGTAAGATTGGATGGTTGCCACACAATAAACTTTTACCTACCTCCAATTTCTCTCTCTCCCCCCCCCCCCCCCCCCCCCCCCCCACAGAGCTGGAAATGGTGGCACTGGCAGCCAAGGAGGATGAGGGAGTGGGCTCAGGCTATGAGTCAGACAGTGAGTCTGCCGTCAGCTGCTGCACTGATGACGTGCTCAATGACTACCTTGGCAATGTGTATGGGGAGAGCAGTGACCTGGAGAGGGAGGTGGACTCTGCAGCGGCCGACTCCCTCGGCAGCTCAAGGATCAACGGGAGAGAGGAAGAGGAGGAGGAAGAGGAGGGGGAGGAGGAGGGTTTGTCACAGTGTGAGGGAACTGAGCTGGTGGGTGGATCAGGACAGGAAGTATTAGTTGAGGCTCCTTCACTCAGTGCTACAGGGAATGTTCAAAGACCCAGGGATGTGGCATTACATTCGAGTACCCAACCCGTGCCCATTGTGTCCCTCACGCCAGCAGGAGCAAGTGAAATGGAACAAGAGAGACTGATGCTGACGGAATCAACTGAACAAGATCAGCTTAACAGAGTTGATAGTGCATCGGGAAGTCCCAATAGCTCCCTCGGTCTGAGTCAGCTCCGAGACCACAGGTCTGGCTCAGAATCATCGGACCGGGAAGATAGTATTTTTAGTCGGAGTAGGTGGAGGAATCCATTCCTGAGTAACTCACCGACTTCAGATTTCTCGCTGAGGCAGAGGCGCTGGGTTGGGGAGCGGAAGGGGCAGGAGTCTGGTGATGGGGCAGCGGCCACTGCAGAGAGGAAGGAGGAAGAGGTGCCAACATTCACTCTGGCCATCATCTCAAGGAGGAGCACACGCAGAGCAGGTCAGTGGTGCATAGATTCTGAATGTCATACCCGGTATAATATTAAGATGTAAACAGGAGAGAGAGGGAGGGAGGGACTGGAGGGAGCGGGAGAGAGAGAACTACGTGTACATAACACTAAATGTTTTTATATTTCCCTGTAGGCACTCGTTACAAGCGTCGTGGTGTGGATGGTGAGGGTCATGTGGCCAACTATGTGGAAACAGAGATGCTGATTGACTGTGGCATTCACGTTGTGTCGTATGTGCTAGTGCGAGGCTCAGTTCCCATCTACTGGACTCAGCCGGGCTACAAGTACCGACCTCCTCCTATCATAGAGAAAGGTACATGTACGTATATGAAGCATAGTTTGATGGGGAGCAGTATAAAGGTTATTGAAAGTAGGACGTACGTGTATTCTGTATGTATACTCCTCCCACCTTTTGCTTACTATAGGCAAACGTGAGGCTTTGGCTAACTACATGTACCAGATTCTATTTTGATATCTATTGCAGCAGTAAACATGAGTGCATGATGCTGCATGTAGTATTATAGCACTTGTAGCTTGGACATTTCCTTTGGTGAATTGATTGATGTATTGACCATCATCTGATGATCTATAGGTGAGGAGGAAACTCAAGAAGCTTTCAGGAAGCACTTTGACTTTCAGCTCCAGCTCTACAAGGAACTGGTGAGTGAACTATTTCTCTGTCCCCCCCCCTTTCACATCATATGCTTTATAATAGTTAGACACTGTTTAGGAGGTTTCTACGTGATTTAGAAGACTGAAGGGCTCTGTATAGAATCCCGATCGAAGCGAGGGTTCTACTGAGCCCTGAAGTCTTCTAAATCACGTAGAAATTGACTAAATAGTGTCTAACACGTTTAAATCCTAGCAACCATGCCCAAGAGCTAGAAGAAATTTTACATGATTTTCTACAGAGTTTACATGATTTTCTATGAAGGATAGATACTTCAGTTTAACCAATCAGATCACAGTATTTATTACAAGTAGGATCTGAGTGAGAATGTTGTTCACTTAAAAAAGATCAATGGGAATCGTTTTAGTGGCTCAAGTGCTTTTAAATAGTGCCAAGTGACCTCTTTAGAGAGTGACGTGTGAACTAGTGTTATACAAGAGAGTTGATGTGTACAGTTGAACTCGTTTAACTTAATAATTATATTGTACACTTGACACACATGCATGGTGTGATATGACGAGTGGAAGTGACCTATTCACAGCAATTCACTGTTATACATACGTAGTACATGTACATGTTGTGTGTCATAGCAATGGTAAATTTCTGCCCTTACATGCTTGGGGTATTGAATTTCATTGTCGAGTGAAGTTTTGTCTACATCAGTATTGTCTTCATACACTCCCACCATTTGGTGGCCAGGACAGTTACTTCCTCTCTATGAAGATCCGCACAACGAATCGATTCAGCTGGTGACAAAAGCCAAGCTACTGCAAGCTTCCCTATATCAGACTCCCAAACAGTCACTTTTGTGTCCAACCGTTACCCCTTGCTTCTTTTTGCCACATCACTCTCACTCACATTTATCGCATTTATCTTTGCAATAACTTAACCAAATTCCTTTCATATTCTTCATTTCACTGCTCAAAGCTAATAAACAGAGATGGTTGTTGCTTGATGTGTGTGGTAGTCTTTGACAAACACCAACGAGAGATAATTTCACTATCGATCATATAAACACTGTAGGATCCGCCTCAAGTGCCCAGCATACTCGTTGCCTTTCAGGCCCAAACTATCATTGCATGCAGATCATTCACTAGTGCACACACCTCACATTTCTCCTTCTTGACTACCACCTTTCCCCTATCATCATCCACCTTCTCAATCGGGCGCTTTGACATCTTGAAAAAAAATTTATTGGCAATCCTCAGAACTCAAAAATCGTACAAGGGAGCCCTTTATATACCCAAGTCCACGTCAGGTTTATATTGGAACACAACTGGACCAGGATTATTGGATACCAATGGGATGTGTTGCCTCCATTTGTCACACACATTTTATATGCTAACTTCATTTTATAGCACTCCACCAGGCTCATACACATTCATCTTGTTACACTAATTACATTAACTGTTACCATGCACTATGACTTGCCAGGGTTTCATCTGGCAACAAAAATTTGGGGTGGAAGTGCGATAAATGAGTGGGCGTATTCAGCACCCCAAGTTCCTTGGGACGTATTTTTAGGAGAATTTCTCCAGACCATTTGGGTAATTTTTGATCAAGAACAAATGCTAGTGGTTTGATTTGGTGACTTATTGTGATATGATCAAATTTTTAGGGGGGAGGGAAGCTAAGGAGTTGTCCCCCCCTCCCAACTGGATGAAACCCTGCTTGTCATACGTCTACAACCTCAAAACCAACAAATTTTAACTACCGTATGGCGGGTAATTTTCGTGGGGTCTAATTTTCGTGGAAAGTCCGAAAAGGCCCTCAAAATTAATTTCATGGTTTTAAATTTCGTGACAGCAACCAGTCCAGGGGCGTGGCACTGCTGCACAATCGATACACGCGCTCGCAATCTTCTTTGTTACTAAGCCATACCTACAGAGACTTGGACAAATAACATGAGATAGAAGAATATTAGTGTCGAACATCTATCAGCTGGATGAAAGTGGCTACTGTTGCTTGCTATACTGGAAAGTGTTGGCCGCGCTGCCACGATATTTGTGGCCACGTCCATCATCATGGACTCGCATAATACCATATCACTGTAGGTATTAATTTTTGTGGGTGGGAAAATTTCGTGACTGCCAAGTCAACCACGAAAATAACGAAAATTAGCACTCCACAAAAATTACCCGCCATACGGTATGACTGCTGTAACATCTCATCTATAAAAAATTTTGGAAATATGCCCTCAGTATCCTTTACTTTCTAATTACCCTAAAATAATCGCCAAGCTTTCATGTAATTTTCACACCCAATATCATGTACAAAAACACCCTACTACTACTCAGGATACAATGCCACCCACATCATTTATTGTATACATATGCTATGTGTAATACTATGTTCATTCCCTTTCATCCATAAATCAAAAATTCAACATCCTATTCGCATCACTTGTGCCAAGGGTTTTGCACTATTAGTGCTTCATTATTAACACACACATATACACACGCTCATACACTCACGCTCACATGCACTCTCAGGCACTGGTCAATCTTGTGAAGCAGACTGGGAGAGAAAAGGTAGGCTAGTGGGGTGATAATTAAATTGTACACACGATAACTATTTCTTTCTGGCTGTGTGTTTGTTGGTAGACCATAGCTGAGGCATACGAGGAGCACACTCTACTCCTGGACAGCCCCCACCTCACCTACATAGCATTTGACTTTCACCAACACTAGTAAGTCTGTGATCCTTTTCACAATCTGCTCAGAAATTGATGAAGTAATGCATGTACGTTATTATGGCAAGATGGCACGAGGTGCTGTCTGTGCTTTAGCTTGGAGTACAATATAATATACATGTATACATGTGTCCTGCATTATTGATTCTATCATCCTTGCTGTCATGACACCCTTAAATTAATTTGCTTTATAAGGTGTGTGTTCCTGTACATATACATACAGTAAGAACAACCAGGCTGCTGCCATAAGGCTACTACTCAAGGAGACAGCTCGCCTCGTCAAGAAATTCAAATTCTTCTGGTAAGCTTCTGATAAAGTACAAGACTGTAGCAGTAGGTTAACAGTTGTAACAGTTATACATGTACATGTATGTACGTTGTATGTACACTGCCACGCATCGCTTGTACATGTACATGTACATGTACATGCATATTATGTACATGTATATTATGTACATTACACATGTGTATACATGATATTGTAGGTTGGACTCTCAGGCGTCGGGCAGTCCCTTGTGCCAGCAGGAGGGGGTGTTTCGAGTCAACTGTATGGACTGCCTGGACAGGACCAATGTCATTGAGTCTGTCTATGCCAGGGAAGTCCTGCAGACTGTGGTATGTTCATACACTACATTGTACCTAGTGATAATTGTTGTGAAGAGGCAGAATGTACACTATATAGTTGGTGCCTTTTGAGGGGTCCAATCCAGTGTACTTAGACTGGGTATGGATGGGGTCGCATGAGTGTGAGAATGTATTATAGTATAGCCTGGGAATTTGGTGGGGCAATTTGGCGGTGTGCCATAAAATCTGCAATTAATTTTTATTTGCATGCATATTTATATGTATGGTGATCCCGTATTGAACCACCAAAATTAATTATACTTTCAAGTTTGGGATCCGAATGCTAAGTTTACTTCCCACCAATATTTCTGATTACATTTCATCTTAGTGTGTGTTTCAGTGACTTTGCTTGATTTCTTTCCGTACCTCCCTCAAACGGACGTACACCACAAAGTCATGCAATACTTTCTGTCTCACTTCTGTGCAGCTTCAGAAGCTGGGGGTGATCTCGTTTGAGGAGAAGCTGAGTGGACCCACACTGCTATCCTACCAGGAGCTGTGGGGCAACAATGGTGACATCATCAGCAGGCAGTATGCAGGGACAGCTGCAATGAAGGTGCGTAGCTACATCGTAACAAGTGTACTGATATTATAAAAAATTAATGTCTGAGTTTCATAGTAGAAACCAGTCTAGTATTGTGTAGAGATGTTCCTTGCCACTTCACTAGCAATGCAGTGGAATGACCATGGTTAATTTTTACATCATGGTTTCTGAGAAGGGGTGGGGGTGGTGGGGGGAGAAGAGAGCAGAATATTATGATACCATATGGTGTGGATTACATGTTGTGTGTCAGTTCTAACTGTGGTGTGATCACTTCAGGGTGACATTACTCGCTACGGAGAGAGGAAGATCTCTGGTCTGATGAAGGATGGCTACAACTCTGCCCACAGGTACTACCTCAACGTGTTCAGGGACACATACAGACAGGTGCTCATCGGTGAGTCAACTCCTCACATTTGAGCATGCTCTTATACCATGTGTATCATGATCGTGTGAGTGTAGCTGAGTCAGCAGTAGTTGCCTATAGCTACTAATCATGAAGTACATGTATGATGACCCCTTACCAGGTTTTTGTTGTACCTTTCAGATCTGATGCAGGGAGAGAGTCCAGCAGATGCGTTCACGTCCCTGCCCGCATCAATGAGGGGTGCTGATGAGGGGGCGGATGATGTGCTGACGCTGGACCCACTGGTCCCTGTGGCTCCAGTCAAGGGGGCACCAAAGGAGAGACTGTGGTCACTCGACAAGGAACAGGTCAGTGTCAAAAGTGCTCTGTGGTACATGTGTCACCAGACCGTACAGGAATCTAAGGGATGTGGTTAAAATCTAAGTAGTTAGAAATCCTTTAGAGTTGCTATACATGTAGGATGGTGTAAATAAGCATTTCTTACACCTCTGCTTGTTTCACTCACCAGCTGCACACATTCCACCAGCACCCAAATGAACCCATTTAACCCAAATGGGGATGTTTCTTCATGTAAGACTCACGAAATGGGCACAGTCAGCATTCATGTCTGCACAAAAGTAATATTATATACACCTAGTTGTTGTTATATCGTATAGTCGTAGTGGTTGCTTTTGCTATTAGCCAGTACTGGTTAATGTAGTGGTCGCCAAATGGTTTTACTGATTGTATATGGTTGTATTGGTTGCTGTAGTTAACGATGGTTGTACTGGTTATAGTAGTTGCCAATGGTTATATTGGTTGCTGCAGTAGTGTACTAATTAGTTGCTGGTTGCTGTAGTTGCCTAAAGTTGTACTGGTTGTAATAGTTGACATGCATAGTTCTACTGGTACCAGTAGTTGCAGCAGTTGCCAGTGGTTGTACTGATTGCCAGTACTTGCCAGTGGTTGTACTGGTTGTATAGTTGTACTGGTTGCCATTAATTGTTCATAGTTGTAGCAGTTGCCAGTGGTTGTACTGGTTGCCAGTAGTTTGCCAATGGTTGCCAGTAGTTGTTAACCCTCACCGCAAAGCGTAGGCGGAGGGGTTACTGCAATCGTTTGGCGATTTTTGTCCGTCCATCTGTCCGTCCATCACAACCTTCCTATGCTAAATGGTAAGGGTCGTCTGAGAGAAAGTACGCATTCGAGGTATGCCGGACAGTGGTCACATTATTAAAGTCCTGCCCAGTGGTGTAGTAGTGTGCAGCTGTTGCCCGTCTGTGTTTACATGGCTCTTACCTCAGCTAAGCTTACATGACTGATTACAATTCTGTGCTTTGCTGGTCAGTTGTCAATGCAGTGACAGTGTAAACAGGCTGTGGCTCTCAAGTGCATAATTCAGTTTAGGTTGTCACAGAAGCTTTCAGTTTGTATAGTGACATAGCCAGGTGCCTTTCCTGTATACTCCTAGATCATGCACTGACTCTGAAGAGAGTATGTTCAGGTGCAGGGTATGTAGTTCAATATTCCTGATATTGAACAAGCATACACAGCTAGTGAGCCATGCTATACATGCGCATGAGTCATGCATGCAAGTAGCGGTGAGGATTCTGCACTCAAGTGCATTCATTCATAGTTGTAGCAGTTACCATGTACCAGTGGTTATTGGCCATCACCTAGCAATCAAAGTTTTTATAGGCAAATTGCCGGCCACCACAGGGGTGTGGGTGATCATAGGGTAGGCCAATGATGAGAGGGGGTCATGGGCCAATAAGACAGTTACAAGACCTTAATTGGGGTGCATTCGACCATGCATCTCATGCACCCCAATTAAGGATAATGAAAACTTGACCACGTGCCCAGTAACTGCATAATGGTTCATATGGTAAATGGTCGTCAACACAGTGCGTACTCTGTCTCGATGTCGGCACCTCAATCGCAGAGATGGCGTCTGAGACCGTCTCCCGATCTTGACACTGACAATTTTCAATCACAGGAGACGAACTCGACAGCGCCATACAGCTTCTGAACATCGAATTGGTCGCGGCATGGCACGCTGTGTGCGTGCTATATATAGTGCAAGGCCAGCTTTATTTATCCACGGGATTACGTCATCCCAGAGAACGTGTGACGTTTGGCCGGCGGTACTTGTCAGAGAAAGTAGCACTCAGCTTGTAATGTATTCGCTGGATACATGTGTTAGATACTCTATATGTATACCAATTTTCAAGTCTCAGAAAGGCTCCATGAAGGCCCTAAATTTTCTGGCAATTACCTCATAGATTATACCATAGGTTTCATCATACATTACACTATAATTACCTCATAACCGCAGAAAAGTAAATTGTTACTGGGCACGTAACTTGTACAACTACATCCAGTACAACCACAGGCAACTATTGGCAACCAGTACAACCACTGGAAACTGCTACAACTATGAATGGCAACCAGTACAACTATACAACTACTGCAACCAGTGCTACTGTACTGGCAACCAGTAAAACCATTGGCAAGTACTACAACTATGAACAACTACTGGCAAACATATATATACAACTACTACAACCAGTACAACCATGTGCAGCTAGCATGTTGCCCACTGTGTACACTAATATGAACCTGTTTAACACTCTAAAATATTGATGTTACTTTGTATTGGAGGATATTCTGTCACTAGTTACCTAGGTAACATCTAACAAGTTATAGTTACAAGACCTTAATTGGGGTGCATGAGATGCATGGTCGAATGCACCCCAATTAAGGTCTTGTAACTGTCTTATTGGCCCATGACCCCCTCTCATCATTGGCCTACCCTACGATCACCCATACCCCTGTGGTGGCCGGCAATTTGCCTACAAAAACTTTGGTTGCTAGGTGATGGCCAATAACAACCAATATAACCATTGGCAACTACTGATGACTAGTACAACCTTTGGCAACTATAGCAACCAGTATAACCATAAGCATGCAATCAGTACAACTATACTACAACCAGTACACCTATTGGCAACTAAGACAACCAATGCAACCATTGGGAACTACAGCAACCAGTACAGCCATAGGCAACTACATTAACCAGTACTGGCTAATAGCAAAAGCAACCACTACGACTATACGATACAACAACAATAAGGTGTATATAATATTACTTTTTGTACAGACATGAATGCTAACTGTGCACATTTCGTGAGTCTTACATGAAGAAGCAACGTCTGATTTTAAATTGTGTGTATGTACATACATGTACCGTATATGTGAAAATTTTGACTGGGTAAATCAGCTACCTTCTATTGCAGAAAAAACTAATCGAAAAATTTTTTGCAAATGCGATAAAGGTCGCCATATCCTCTATGCAATCTTTAACACAGGACAATATTTTCTTCTAGCCATAATAATATATATGAGTACATGCACTATAGTTTACCATGGCATAATATACGTTTTTACCACAGGATGTGACAGATATGATCCAGAAGTGCCGTGGTGATCTCTATCCTAACCCTCACCTTCATGTTCAGTGCTGGGCAATGATGGAGGCTGCTGGCTACAGCTTCCTCGAGTCCTCCCAGACAGAGGAGCTCTGCGTCCTCATGCAGTGCAGGGAGCACGCCAACCTCTGTGTGGCGAGGTAAGCTCATCGACGTGTATAATAATTATGTACAATGTCATGTAGACTATACATGCACCTATAGATAATAAAATATAGTTTGTCGTTGGTAGTCATGTACATGTTTATGGATCGTAGTGTGACTTCTTTCCCCACAGCTACAACAGTGAAATGGATAAAGTTGTATGTTTCATCAGAATACCTATGGATAAGATTGACAAGATCTCTATCGGTAAGCAATGGAATATCCTAATTAAAGCAACCCAGCGACTAAGCATTCTCCAGGTGTCTTACCTAGTAGTGCCTACAATGAACTTTCATTTTCTATTTACATTCTGCTGTAAACATCGATATCGTGGGTCACAACACATTTTGTACTCTAACAGTCGGGTTTAATACATGTACACTGTAGGTTGTAGTATGTGTCCATCTCTAGTCACGTACTGCGTATCAATCGTTGCTGCAGGTACACTGGGTATGATCCTGCGTAGCTCAAAGAGGTTGTACATGAGGATCTTCTACTCACTGGTGGACGACATGCAGAGGTACTTCACACTCAAGACAATCAACTTCACCTCCATGGATGAGGACAAAGGTCAATCTTGCTACCTATATTGTTGCTATTGTATCATCCATATATTGTGGGTTCATGAATCAGGCTCCTTTCGTGCACATACATGACATGTGGGTGCATGCATACATCGGACTATGATACAGTGGGTGTGCTTCAACCCAATATCTTATAATTATTATTGTTGTACATGTGCAATGCCCTGTAATCCTTAGTTACATTCCACCTGTAGTTACTTGAAGAGATGTTACATTTTAATTATTAATTAATTTTTGTGTCTTATCTTTGTAGGTATTTTGCTGAGCATTGCTTCTGCTCTGGAGTTTGTGCAGCCTACGATCATCATCCAAGAGCAGCGGCTGAACAAGTAAGCCGCACTCATTCTGAAATGTGTATAGCAATGTCATGATCGATATGATCATGTGCAGAAAGAAGAGCCTGCCTCACCCTGGGATCATTCATCTAGTGGAACCTGACAGCTTGCTCAATCAGGGCAAAGAGAGTGGAACCAAAACAGTAAGCAGTGATTGTATCCTATAGATGTTGGCTTTGCTTTTTACCTGAAAGGGCATGTATTCCCCTAGCGATAATAGTGTACATGTATATGCACACAATTACATTGTATAATAATTATGTAGTTCATTCTTATTGAGCAGCTTGATGAGCCCTTGGTCTAGGTGAATTGTCCTTATCAATAACAAGACCATTAATTTTGGGCAGGTTGAATAATAATATTATAATAATATTATACACAAAGTGGAATACGTATTCATACTTGATATTAAACAGGGGGCTCACTTCCCTCACCAGATGCTGCACCCAAATATTAATCTTATTGTGCGCATCATGTAGTTACAAAATCAGGGCAGTAAAAGATCACACCTTGCAACTATGAAAGGGTCATAGTACGTAGGTGTCCATTGTTGCCTTTTTCGTACAAGAAGCTAACTTGAGTGCCTATAATATAGATGGTAACCATAACTGTCGCTGACATGGATCACTTAGTTCTTGCTGCATTGGCCAGAGATACAGCGTCTTTTATCTCATTGTTAAATCGTTTCCGCTGACCTTCCATTACTGATGGAAGGTCGGACTGCACACCGTACAACTGAATATGACTATTTACTTCTACAGAGTTCCCAACAGAGGTTGGATAAGGTGATTGAAGAACAAGAAATGCAGGAGGAAGAGGAAGAGGAGCCTTCCAACTCACTACCCAGCTCGCCCAAGCTCTCTGTTCGATCTCCACTCTCTCACGCCTTCAGCCACAGCTTCGACGATCTCATCTCCAATGTCAACAATGAGGTTGTGACGTCTCCCACTTCAGTAGCATCCCCTAAGAGCCCACTGAGGCAAATCTCATCCAAGCTAGTCCACTTCCACCCGCTGGAGAGTGGAGAATCAGGCTCAGACTCAGAGATCGAGATGACAGAGTTTTCCACAGTAGGAAAGAAGAGAGTGTCAGCTACCAATCCACTGAGTGAGCACAGTTTGGGAGACACTGCTGATCGCAATCAAAGTGAAACTGACACAGAAAAATCGGGTGATGAGCGAAACAAATCTAGAAGGAATTCAGAGTCTAGCACTGGAGGGAAATTCGCACAATTCAAGGGCAAGTTTCTTCAAACTATGAACAGTTTGAAGCCACCCATGAACAAACTAAGACCTTCATCGAGGCCTCACCAGAATGGTGACTCTGATTCAAACACTAGCCAGAATCAGTCACAGTCTTTGGGTAAGTCGGTGAGAAGGCGCTTTAGCAGCTCCCCGGATAACTCAAGGAGGATAAGACAGCGTTCTCCTCAAAATGAACCCTCAGAGGAAGAACTCAAGCGGCAAAAGGCCATGGAAAATTCAAAAACTACATTTTTAATCCTCAAAGCAGTATAATTTTTTTTAAATAGAATATTATCATGATTTTTTTTCAATTCCAATCAAGCCATTGAGTGCCAAATGTGTAATATTATAATATTATTTTACAACAAATCAGTGATTGAATCAAATCATGATAAGGATACTGTCATGTTGATGATCAATTGGAATATTATTGTGCATGCATACTATCAAAGAAATTTGATGCGAGATCTCGATTACAAGTTTGTCCACTTTGAAAATCCAATACAGTTGGGGTCCAAACTGCAATTCCATAATTATTATCCTAGAAGATCTAAATTCGCCATATCCCCGTAGTACGGTGGCCGAGGAGGGCCATTCCAAACTTCCAATTTCTCGATTTCCATTTCTGAATTGATCATTTCCAAACTCGTATTTCTAAAATTATCATTTCAAAATCTTTACTTAAACCTTTATTTTAGCCAGCAGCTAGACTACTGTATTTAGTGGTAGCTTCCACGAACTTCGTGTCTTTGAGCATAGATAGAAAATAGAGCAAGCACTCAAACCGTTTCATATTTGGGTGAGCCAAAAATTTAATATCCAATAAATTGCATAAAAGGGTATGTCAATTGAATAATAATTATAGTATGCCCTAGCAAGTTACTCACCATGAGCTAAAACCCCCCTGTATGTCTATTGTAAGCTAGTGTCATCTTTGGTATAAATACTGGTTGCATGCTTTCGAATACTTCATCTACAGTTGTGATGATAATGCAACTGCCATGGGGTCAATAAAGAACATGCATATCTAGTGTACTTGTAACTTGTGGTGATAGCATAGTAATAACCCCAGCTAGAATGAAACGTTTTAGTGATAGCTATATAATTCCCCTCCATCAGCTCCTGCATAATCACCTTAAGCTTTACAGAAAGAAGAGGACACCCACAGTATCATTAAATTTTCACAGGAAAAGCTTACAGTAACTGTTGCTATCATGACATTATTATCTTCAGTTGTTTACACATCATTACGACATTGGGAATACCTAGCTACCATGTTATCATGATCATGCAACAGTAAACGTAGAACCATAAACAATACACACTTATTAGTGTGAGTAGCTAATGTAAGTTAACATTAAACATGCTAGCTACACAAAGCAAGTGTTGTGAAACTTCCTTGTAGCTACATTGTAGGAAATGTTGACTAAACCAGGTCTATAGCTGCTCATAGACGGGACCCTGAGGGGTTGCGGAGTAGGGTGGGGGACAGGGAGGTCTGGAGGAAAGCTCGAGCTCCTCGTTAGTTGTATAGGCAATATTCTGTACATTAAGGAAAGCACTTTTCCTCTGGTCCTGGTCTTCGTAGAGTGGACATTTTAATAGGCTTAGGAGGCAGAGGGAGGTCCAGGGCACTACAACTGGCACTCATCGACTTTTTGTTGCGACGCACTTGTTCAGAGCCAAAGGGATTAGTGTCTAGATCAAAAGCAGCAGCTGCCAGGTTGGTTAAGGTCTTACTCTTTCTGAATCCAAGAGCCAAACTTCGTTCAATGTTCTCTTTCTTTGTTCTCTTCTAGCTTGATGGGTGCTTGGGCGCTGCTGCCATGGAGAAGTATAGGTCTTCAGTTGCTTTGCATATCCTGCTGCAGCTCTCCAAATATAGATGCAGGATCGATCGTGATGCAGATGCAGCACAGGGTAGAACCAATTAGCTATTGACTGATTCTGGCAATTCAGCATCATTCCTAGTATTCTCTGCTTCCTGTATGAAACATCATCCGTGAATATTATAACCTATTATAACAACTTACAAACAATGGGAAAAATATGAAACTTACTGGATCTAGCTTAATCGTATTGCTTAACAAATTAGCTAGTGGCATTAGTTTTGCTGCCTTCATTGATGCGATGAGAACAGTCCATGTGGCTGGTCTAAGGTCATGACCGCCTTCCAACCAACCAGTGAACATCTTAAGACAGGCATTTCCTGATTGATAGTGGGCATCCATCTCCATTGTCTCAATCAAACTTCCATTGTAGCCTAAAGCAATAGCCACTTTTTTCCACTTTGGAGTCACTATCTCCATGATTCTCAGCTCTCTCCCATCAAATTTTAGTAGCTGAAGCTCATGCAGCTGAGGTATATTCCCTAATAAGCATATCCATTATCAACAATAATTATGCACTGTAACATAATAATATCACTAAAATTTCCTACTTGAATAAAATCTGCAGGATAGGGAAGAATCTGCTATATAGCTATAAGTAGGAAATCATGCAGAAAATCTTATTTTTGTTGTACATTGATCATGAAGTAGTGGTGGATAGTATTATAATCATAGCACTCCACTACTGTAACGTGGCCACGGGGCTATATTGTACACAATGCACAACGCAAGGGCCGGACTACAGTTTGAGTTGGTAACCAAAACTTGATACAATGCTGTAGCCTAAGGGTTTTATGGTCAATAATGTATATTATGCACAAGTAATCATAGCCTACTTACTCTCAGATCTCGAGAATTACTGTAAATGTGTGCAGCTATTCCAACAAGGACACTCACTCAATTATTGTTTTGCCCAGATAAAACTTGCTTCTGTATACTAACAAGTGTATAAGGAAGAGTACATAACTGAGTGGGCGAGCAAGCTCTACGCTGTGAAATGGTGGTGTCATCCTGTGACAGCACCATCACACTTAGTAAGCACAATACTAACATACAGGATCTACGTACTCACATAGGTTATAGTACGAGAGCAAGACTGTTCAGTGATTTATTGACCTAGAGCTTTGCCCTCAGTCAATAAACCATTAAACTTTCAAGATCGAGTACTAAAACTGATTCGTAGTACTAAACAAAAGAAAACTATAAGCCTGTATGCAAATCACAGCTGGCGTACATAGCTACAAGGTGCTTTCCCTAATGCAGCTGCTACCTGCAGGTCAATAACAAGTTAGTTATAAGCCTCGTGGGAGTTATACGTCTTGCGGGTTTAGTTATACGTCCTGTGGGAAGGTGGTTGTGTGGTAAGGGATTTTAGCTGTTGTCGGCATTCTTTGTAGACATCAATTACTACAATTCCTACATAACACACTCTTGATACTACAAAAATAATGTCATGAGAGATACCTTTCACAGGGATATTGGATAAGCGAGTTGTGATAACTTTTGTTGCAGATGAAGATAATAACTTGTGCTCCACTAGACCCTGCATTAATTAAACTTAATGATTCATACTGTTTCTGCTACTGTAATATTAATTACCAATATATTTCTTCCAGCAAAGACACTATATTGATCCAACCTTCGTCGAAGATGTTTGTATGTCATTTGCTTAATATTTGCATCATCCTTCTGAAATGTCACATGGTAATCTTTACTACTTAAAATATCTGCTGATTCACTAGATACTATCTGAACAAATAACTCAATTAATTTGCTCGTTGATGCAACCCCTTTAATAAAATTATGCTCTGGGACAACTTCATTTTCAGTATTCTTGTCAAACAATTCACATAGAGTTGGTAGTGGTACTTCAGTGTAAGGTTCAAATGAAAGGAATCTTTCAGCGGGGACTGATTTTCCAGAATCTGATAAGACAACTGAAGGGTGCTCACAGTCACTTGTTAAAGCTTCACAAAGATCTTGCACCGTACATTGGAGTTTATCGTTAAGATCAAAGGGATACTGTATGCCTGAGGAGGAGTCAATAAATGATTCAATCGTTTCTATTCTTGGGCAAAACTGATTGATGCATTCTAAAATGGTTAGTATTATTTCTGATCGATGCTGTATACATTTCAAAAGATTATCATTTGCAAAGCGGGCTATAACAGTCACTGATTTATTGTCGGCTACTTCTACAAGTACATCCATTTTGAAGTTCTTTCCCCAGAATATTCCATTCCTCCATATGGAACACTTACGATGGATTCCATATTTATGATCACTATACCTGATAGCTTTGCAAAGGAGAAGGCTAATCGCAGTAGAAGTACTTGAAGAAACCGTGAACTAAAAAACTGTTTATCATGAACGCATCGTATAGACCATCCAAAATTATGTTCATATTGTGATTCAGTTTTCCAAATGGAATGGTTAGAATTTATAGAGATTAAAGCTGGAAACAAGTAATAACGCTCCTTATCATTGTATATTTCCGAATATTGCTCTGATATGAGCTGATAGAGAGCTTGGTCTGCAATTTCATGGCAGAATTCAAGATGATTGAGAAATCCAATCACAATATTGAGATCCTTTTCAGGAAATGAATCGGCAAGTTTTGAGTGAGGAACTACACCAGTATTAGTAGATAACTGCGTGTATTGTTTGAATCCTTCTGGAGCAAATACGGTGCCAGACATCTCTGTAAGAAGGAATGCTTTGTCAATAACAATGTAGCTATTTTCAATCTTCTCTCTGTTTCTTAAAAGTAAAATATGGCCTCTATCATTAAGTTCTAAACAAATCTTGTATAATGCCTCAAAATTTTCGGGTAGGAATTCTAACACATTTTCTTTCATTGGAGACTTCAACCGATTCTCAATATCATTATAAATAGTGTTTATTGTCACTGCAGTTGAAGATTTAAATGTGTCAAGTAAATACACTAGAAAGCAGTGGGCATTGAATGTGATTGGCTCTTGTGTGCGTAGTTCATTACAACTCTTAATTAATAAATGCCGAAGATCACTCATTTCCGATGATACATGAAACTGACAGTCCATAGCTACAAAACCAACCAGCTCCATATTGATAAAACTGTTAGCATCACTGTATTTAAGAAACTCAACAATTGCTTTAAGTTTATTCTTCGCATTAATTCCATTAGATCGTAAAGAGTCAGCGTGACTACCAACAATTATAATGTGAGGCTTACAGTTTACTGAAGCACATTGATTTTCCAAAAATGATATCCAATATATGATATTTTTAGCTACTGCATCATTATCTTCACTCAAATTGACTACAAGAAGAAAAATTGGAGGCGTAGATTGTATAGCTGTTTGTAAAAGAGCAGCATGACCACTGTAAAATTCTCTGTGACCAGCAAAGTCATATAGTGTAACTTTACCAAACGCATCATTTTCAATTTCATGGGGTACTATTCCAACTGTCTTTTGATCTACACCTGACACCTTTCCTGAAGTAAAGAAACGAACACCAATCCTTTGTTTTTTCTTGAGAGCTGCAGTGAGAGTACTTTTTCCAGCAGAGGGATTTCCAACAATAAATATTTTGACTGGAGGTTTCACTGGTTTATTAGTTCCCAAAGTGTTACCGTGAGATTTATACATAGCACTTGCTTTGGCACCATATCTTATGAGGTCTTTAATAATTTCTGGATTTTCTATCATTTGAAGTGGTACTACTTTTCCATAGCCCTCACTATTTGGATCACAGTGAGCTACAGAGAGCAAAAGGCTGACCATGGCAGGATTGTCAGCTTTGCAAGCAAGATGAAGGGCAGTGTATCCGTTGCTATCTTTATCACTGGGATTCCAGGTTGTTAACATTAGTTCAATCAACTTGCACTTTTCTTCTTGTACCTCTTCCATAGCTTCAAATCTGAGTACTAACTCTGGGGTTACTCTTGCACCATGTTCTATAAGCATCTTGGCAATTTCCAAGTTTGTTGTTACTTCCAATGGCGATTCATAATATTGTTCATCAGCAGTTAATAATTTATCATAAGCATTTGGGTTGCAATTTGTTTCTGTAAGCAAATAATCTACAATCTTTGGTTTCTCCACTATGCAGGCAAGATGAAGAGCTGTCTCACCGTCACTGTTCAAGTCATTAGGCGTCCATTGCATATTATTTTTTGCAAGTATAAATATGCTCCTTGCTTCAGATTCTTTGATATGGTTGGATAATATCACTTTAAATACAACATCTTTTGTCATTTTTGCACCATGTTCAAGAAGCATTTTCATAATCTTTGGGTTTGAAGTCAACTGCAGTGATTTAGTAATATCCAAGCAATCAGGACTGACATTGAGAAGATAAGCAACCAAGTTTACTATTCTACTACTGAATATGCTTTTGACATCACAGTTTAATATCAGATGGAGGATATCGGTGTGATTATATATATCCAATAGTACTTCAAGTATGCGTATCATTTGTAAATCATCAACCGACCGTTTGTTTATCCACCTTGATATTGTTTTTGAATGAATTACAACTTTGGGATGTTGACAAAGACATTCAATGATTTCAGGGTTTGCTGTCATATCAAGTGGCAAACTATCACTTATGTTGAATATACATGGGTCACATCGAGCGTTAATCAGTAAACATGATACTAAAGAGGGTTTATTAGCTTGGCAAGCAATATGAAGGGCTGTGTTTCCTTTGCTATCCAACACGTTTGGATTCAATACCCCTTTTAACCAGTAGTATTTTATTAGCTCAATAACCTTACCGTCCTCAAGTTTAGAGTTGCAGAGAACATGTAAGAATCCATCACGATCCAGTGTATTCCAGATAGGGCGTACCAATTTCATCTGATCAACAGATATTTTACGACTACTGTTCAACCACCTTAATAGCACCTTTGAAGAAATACGTGACATCGACATTTGTGATTGTAGTACAAGTTGAAGGATAGTATCATGATCAATTGTCTCACAATCTGGTATAGATTCATCTACTGATGTAATGCAAGCATTCTTTAACAATGCTAAGAATTCCGCTGAAGATAAACGTGCTATGCATGTCTTTAACTGGCATATTAGCTCAAAGAGAATACCTCCATCAGCAGTCTTACAACCAGGATGGGTGATGACTTTCATTAGATCAAGAGTGGTATCACCTAGCCATTTCAAAAGTACGGCTGAAGAGATTCGAGATATACTATCTTCGCCAGAATGGCACACCAATTGCAGGAGAGAATCACCATCAGCTGTCCTTGAATCAGGTAAGGATATATTGATGTGATATAAGGGGGTGATACGTAGCCATATTACAAATACTAATGACGATATTCGTGATAGGCACGACTCGTTCTGGCACATAAGTTGAAGTAGGGTATCACCATCGGCTGTCTTCCATTTGCACTTGGGTATGATTTCAGCAAATTGATTATCAGCAAGAGTGATATCTTGTAGCCAATCTGACAATGCTGTTGAAGAAACACGTGACATGATCATCTCTGATGTGCACACCAGTTCAAAGAGAGTGTCAAACTCAGCTGTCTTGGAATCAAATATAGACTGGGATTCTTTCTCGATTAGCTGGGCAATGGTGGTGTCATCCGTTAGTAATATCAAAAGTGATTGTGAAGATGTATATGTCTTTGATCGGCGTGACATGAGTTCACAGAGATTATCACCATCAGCGGTCTTCCAAATAGGCTGAGGTCTAAAAAATAGACAATTATTAAGTATTTTCAATACTAATGCTGACTGCATGTACGATATGCATAACTTGGAATTTCCAGCAAGTTGAAGAATACGGTCCCCCTCAACAGTCCGTATGTTAGAATGAAATCCGAATTTACTGTTTCCTATTACACTTATAAGGTTTACAGTTGACTTCATTCTTTCCTGGTAACCATCATTAAAAAGCACTTCTGAAGATAAATAATTCTGGCAGAGGAATGCGGCAATAGTGTTACTACTTCGTAGAGTGGCGACTGATAAAAGAAGTTCACAAACATAACCATGCAGCTCCAGTTGGTCCAACTTTTCTATACTTATGAGGTATTGAACAATATTAGCCTGAGAATGTTGACAAGCATAATGCATTGGCTTTTGACAATTTTTATTCATTACATTAGGAGCACAACCATATTTTTCAATCATTATCTTGACAACGTCCAGCCAACCTTTTTTACAAGCTTGATGTAGAGGAGTGTCACCTGTTGAAGGATCGACATAGCTGACAGTATCTGGATTAATTAATTTAATAGCCAGTTGTTTGAAACCTTGAAAACAAGTTTGATAAAGACGTAACTTGCGATCGCCGCTATCCGACATCGACATCTTGAATAATGTCCTTGCAGTGCTAGCGCTTACGGTACTGCGGTCAGCGGCGCGCGCCGCTGTAGATAGCGATTACGGACCTCCAAGACCTCTTGTGCATGTAGACGGTTTTTCATTGAGCTATCTAGTGTAATTTATTTTATGAAAGTATTCCTAGCCAGAGCCTAGTCTCGTAAACCAGACCCCTATTCCGCAGCGCTGGGTGTATTTCATCACCAGCGCGCGCGTGGCGAATAGGGGTCTGGTTTACGAGACTAAGCCAGAGCCGAGATATTCACGATCCACGAAGACCCCCGGGGTTCGGCCAATTTTAATTCCAGCTGCACGCGGCCTTCCCGCCAAAAAATGGCTACAGAGTCCAGTTTTATCAAAGGTTTGTACGCTATTTACAAGCTGACTAGACAGAGTTAGCCTTCAACACTCGTATTTCTTGAAGAACTCGTGGGAATGAAGGTATACGGAACGCCAGAACTCGGCGTGGCCCACCCCAAAATCGTACAAAAATTCAAGTTGACAAAAACTAAACAAAAATCGAATAATGGCTGTACAAAAGCTGCCATCATGATAAAACTGTAAGTCCAATTGATATCATAACAGAGATAATGTTTTATGGGTAGTTGTTTTCTTGGATTTGAAGGGTAGCCATCTGGTAAGGCAATCGTACACAAACGGTCGACTTGATTTCACCTAAGTTTTTGAAGATTTTAGACGGCCATAATTCTCCACCTGTATAATAGAGAAACTTCTAGAGAAAAGTGTACGTTCCTTCCAAACTTATAAACATTCTAAACACACCGGCGTGGCGTAAAAAACCGCCACCCCAAAATCGTACAAAAATTGAAGTTGGCCCCAGACACTTACCTTCGTTTGTGTGCGTTTGCCTCCTTGTAGCCTGATCGACGACACTATTCAGAACTTAGAGTGACTCATAATAAATATCCATCCTTCCTCTGACTGCAAAGCCTCTAAACCGCTAATCTGGACACTTTCACTTGGCTGTATGAAGGCCAGCATACAGTGACCCTGAATGTGCTGTGCACACTCAGCACATTTTTGCTGACGTCAGCAGAAATTAAATTTTGGGGTCTACGTGTAGACTGAAAGCTATCTATCGAGGGTCGCGCGGAATCGCCGCTAGCTCCATTTTTGCTTGTATTAAATTTCTATGGACGGGTGGGTGTGGCTTCGTAACGGTTTTGCCTACGATTGCGTTACAAGCGCCGTTGGATGGAGAGCTACCTTCTGATGCTCGAACATTGATATCCCACTAGGTGAAGTTTCGCGGTAAAAACTAGTGAAATTTGGAGGTCCGTAATCCCTACTGTAGATCTACGTCTACGATCGATCGTACGATGCATCCGACGGATGGGCTCTGGGCAGACGATCGACAGTTCGCTGCGATTGTGTGGGCGTATATAATTTTACTGAAAGGGGCGGGGTACAAACTCTTTCCTGCGCTGCTGGCTCATAGTCTCGTCCCCAGACCCCACCCCCAAAAGGAGGAAAGGGTCTGGGGACATTGGCGCTGATTCTTGGTTCTGCAAGCTCAGCAATCATGTGATTATTTGCATAGGTTTGTATTGGAGCACGTGCAGTCACGTGATGGTGCGCACGACCAAGAAAAGGCCTCCAATGTCCCCAGACCCTTTCCTCGCGTGCGTGATGGGGTCTGGGAACGAGACTAGCTGGCTCAGCAACAATATATTATAGTAGTCTCGTGCCCAGCCTCTTTATCGCACGCGGAAAAAGAGGCTGGGCACGAGACCTATAGCAGCCTGAGAAACGCTATAATTAAAGCCTACCATGCAACACATAACAACTATTATTAACCCTCGCCGCAAAGCGTAGGCGGAGGGGTTACTGCAATCGTTTCAGTGGCGATTTTTGTCCGTCCGTCGCAACCCTCCTATGCTAAATGGTAAGGGTCGTCTGAGAGAAAGTACGCATTCGGACACAAAGGAATAGTGGTCATGTATTAAATGTCCTGCCCCATGTGCCCAGTGGTGTAGTAGTGTGCAGCTGTTGCCAGTCTGTGTTTACATGGCTCTTACCTCAGCTACATGACTGATTACTTGTGCTTGCTGGTCAGTTGTCAGTGAAGTGACAGTGTAAACAGGTAGCGGCTCTCAAGTGCATAGTAATTCAGTTTAGGTTGTCACAGAAGCTTTCAGTTTGTATAGTGACATAGCCAGGTGCCTTTCCCCTACTTCTAGATGATGCACTGACTCTGAAGAGACTTGAACAGTACCATAACCATCATAACCATGTTCAGGTGCAGGGTATGTAGTTCAATATTCCTGATATTGAACACTGAGCATAATAAGTGAACCATGCTATACATGCGCATGAGTCATGCATGCATGTAGCGGTGAGGGTTCTGCACTCAAGTGCATTCATTGTTACTGAAGATCACATGCATGGAGATGAGCAGGATTTAAAATTATTAGCTAATAATGATCATGATATTATAGTTGCTGTTTCTGCAAGTTGGATCATGTAGGTAGCTATCCATCTTTATAAGCTTCCCACTACACCAACCTTCCATAACTTCAACAGTAGCCGCTACAGCTCTTGATGTATTTTAGTAGTAACTACCCGGTAGAGCACAGGGCTACTAATTAGCTAACATTTTCAGCTGTTGTCACTGTGGCTGTAACTTTTTGTAACAGTAGCTATATGTAGTTCACCCAGCTGTTATAGTGTAGCTACATGTTTTTTACCACAGGATGTGACGGACGTGATCCAGAAGTGCCGTGGATGTGTGGTGACCTCTATCCTAACCAGGGTTTCGACAAACATTTGGGGTGGAAACATAAATGAGTGGGTAGCACACCAATTAATTGCTTGAGAGCTTTCATGTAATTTTGTTATGAAAATGAAGTTCTAGCTAGCTAGTTAATTGATTTTGTGGTTTGTTGTGAAGCAGGGAAGCTTCCTCCCCTCGGCCTCACTGAGTGAAATCCTGGTAAATTATTCTAATTTTTTAGCCTATAATGCTATTCTCAAATGCTCAAAAATCCTCCAGAAGTGCACCTATAATTCCCAATACATTGCCCATTATGCTCAAGTTGAACCGACTGAGTGCAGGCATTTCAATTTTATATGTGTTCGGATTCGAAAGTGGGTACCAGCTGATTGTCCATCATCAATCCTTTACGAGTCAAGTCCAGGCGTTGTGACAAGATCAATTATTAGCTAACAGCTACTTGCAATTGACAATGTGTGCCCTAAAATTCTCAAAATTATGCCAGTTGATGCCTATAATGTTAGCATAATTCTCAAAAGTAATGCTCACACAGCTCAAAATTATGCCGGTATAATTTACCTACCCCTACTGTTAACCCTTACCTTCATGTGGTGGGGCACATACATACCCTATTGCGGGCACTTGTTGAAGCCAATAATTTCATGGAAAATTGGATGAAAACCCCTCAGAATTAATCTGATTTTGTAGCAAGTGTGAAACATTGCGCTGGTGGCTAGCTAGTAACCAATACACACTCTTGATCTTGCAGGGTGTGACCTATACTAGCTTAAAATCTTTATCACTGAGCCACTTCTACATCGAAGGTCCCACCAGATTGATATCAATAGCAATCGCTACAGTGCACTGGGAACAGTATTTTTGGCCACACCCCTCACCTTAATAGCTTCGGTGTGCACTAGTACATAGCTATAGAGGCATTAATTTTCTTAGGTGGAAATTTTTGTGACTGTCAAGTCAACCACAAAGAAAATTATCACCCTTGACTATTATGGTAGATGCATTTCCCCTTCAATAGTGGTAGCTATCAAATGGCCATTGCATAAGATTGCTGCTTTCCGAATTGTTATTAATATCTTACATTGCACCTAGATCTTGTCAATAAGTATGACTTCTTTCCCCACAGCTACAACAGTGAAATGGATACAGTTGTACGTTTCATCAGAATACCTATGGATAAGATTGAAAAGATCTGCAATGGAATATCCTAATTAAAGCAACCCAGCTGTTAAGAATTCTCCAGGTGTCTCACCTAGGAGTACACTACAATGAACTTTCATTTTCTGTTTACATTCTGCTGTAAACATTGATATCGTGGGTCACAAGTTGCAACACATTTTGTACTTCTACGTAACAGTTGGGTTTAGTACATGTACACTGTACGTTGTACATAGTATATGTCCATCTCTAGTCACGTACTGCATATCAATCGTTGCTGCAGGTACACTGGGTATGATCTTGCGTAGCTCAAAGAGGTTGTACATGAGGATCTTCTACTCACTGGTGGACGATATGCAGAGGTACTTCACACTCAAAACAATCAATTTCACCTCCATGGATGAGGACAAAGGTGCCTTGCTACCTATATTGTTGCTATCATATCATCCAAATATATATTGTGGGTTCATGAATCAGGCTCCTTTCGTGCACATACATGACATGTGGGTGCATGCATACATCGGACTATGATACACTGGGTTGTGCTTTGACCCAATATCTTATAATTATTATTGTTGTACATGTGCAATGCCCTGTAATCCTTAGTTACATTCCACCTGTAGTTACTTGAAGAGATGTTACATTTTAATTATTAATTTTGTGTCTTATCTTTGTAGGTATTTTGCTGAGCATTGCTTCTGCTCTGGAGTTTGTGCAGCCTACGATCATCATCCAAGAGCAGCGGCTGAACAAGTAAGCCGCACTCATTCTGAAATGTGTATAGCAATGTCATGATGTGATCATGTGCAGAAAGAAGAGCCTGCCTCACCCTGGGATCATTCATCTAGTGGAACCTGACAGCTTGCTCAACCGGAGCAAAGAGAGTGGAACCAAAACAGTAAGCAGTGATTGTGTCCTATAGATGTTGGCTTTGCTTTTTATGTGAAAGGGCATGTATTCCCCTAGCGATAACCAAAATTAATAGTGTATATGCACACAATTGCATTGTATAATAATTATGTAGTTCATTCTTATTGAGCAGCTTGATGAGCCCTTGGTCTAGGTGAATTGTCCTTATCAATAACAAGACCATTAATTTTGGGCAGGTTGAATAATAATATTATAATATTATACACAAAGTGGAATACGTATTCATACTTGATATTAAATAGGGGGCTCACTTCCCTCACCAGATGCTGCACCCAAATATTAATTTTATTGTGTGCATCGTGTAGTTACACACCTGCATAGAGAAATCAGGGCAGCGAAAGATCACACCTTGCAACTATGAAAGGGTCATAGTACGTAGGTGTCCATTGTTGCCTTTTTCGTACAAGAAGCTAATTTTAGTGCCTGTAATAATAATATAGCTAGTACCATAACTGTCGCTGACATGGATCGCTTAGTTTTAGCTTAATCGTTCATGCATTGGCCAGAGATATAATACAGCGTCTTCTATCTCATTGTTTAGTCATTTCCGCTGACCTTCCATTACTGATGGAAGGACAGACCACACACCGCACAACTGAATTCTTGTTATAATGATGACCATTTACTTCTACAGAGTTCCCAACAGAGGTTGGATAAAGTGGTTGAAGAACAAGAAATGCAGGAGGAAGAGGAAGAGGAGCCTTCCAACTCACTACCCAGCTCGCCCAAGCTCTCTGTTCGATCTCCACTCTCTCACGCCTTCAGCCACAGCTTCGACGATCTCATCTCCAACGTCAACAATGAGGTTGTGACATCTCCCACTTCAGTAGCATCCCCTAAGAGCCCACTGAGGCAAATCTCATCCAAGCTAGTCCACTTCCACCCGCTGGAGAGTGGAGAATCAGGCTCAGACTCAGAGATCGAGATGACAGAGTTTTCCACAGTAGGAAAGAAGAGAGTGTCAGCTACCAATCCACTGAGTGATCACAGTTTGGGAGACACTGCTAATCGCAATCAAAGTGAAACTGACACAGAAAAATCGGGCGATGAGCAAAACAAATCTAGAAGGAATTCAGAGTCTAGCACTGGAGGGAAATTCGCACAATTCAAGGGCAAGTTTCTTCAAACTATGAACAGTTTGAAGCCACCCATGAACAAACTAAGACCTTCTTCATCAAAGCCTCACCAGAATGGTGACTCTGATTCGAACGCTAGCCAGAGTCAGTCACAGTCTTTGGGTAAGTCGGTGAGACGGCGCTTTAGCAGCTCCCCGGATAACTCAAGGAGGATAAGACAGCGTTCTCCTCAAAATGAACCCTCAGAGGAAGAACTCAAGCGGCAAAAGGCCATGGAAAATTCAAAAACTACATTTTTAATCCTCAAAGCAGTGTGATTTTTTTATAATAGAATAATAATTATTATCATGGCTTTTATTCAATTCCAATCATGCCATTGAGTGCCAAAATTTAATGTGTAATATTATTATATTTATTGATAATCTGTGATTGAATCAAAATTATAATTGCAATTAAGGACACATGTTGATGATCGAGGGGTATATATATAAAGAAACTTGATGCTTAATGCGAGATCTCGATTATTTGTCCACTTTGAAAGTCCAATACAGTTGGGGTCCAAAATCCGATAGTGGAATTGCAGGATTTTGGACCCCAACTGTATTGGACTTCAGGGATAATAATATGGTAGTATGAAATCTGTTGTCAATAGCATACCCTAGCAAGTCAGCCACCTCTGGTTGCATGCTTTCAAATAATCTATACAGTTATGATGATAATGCAACTGCCATGGGGTCAACAAAGAACATGAGTATCTAGTGTACTTGTAATTAGTGGTGATGACGTAGTAATAATAACCCAGCTACAACAAAACAGTTTAGTGATAGCTGTAAGTATACAGGATTTTCGTTGAGGGGAGGGGGTGGGGCTAGCCACCCATTTCACCTCCCCTCCACCAGCTCCTGTGTAATCACCTTAAGCTTTACAGAAAGAAGAGGACACCCACAGTATCATTAAATTTTCACAGGAAAAGCATTACAGTTGCTATCATGTGATATCTTCAGTTGTTTACACATCATTAGGACATTGGGAATACCTACCATGTTATCATGATCATGCAACAGTATACATAGAACCATAAATAATACACAATTATTATGAGCACTAGCATAGTAATGTAAGTGAACATTAAACATGCTACACAAAGCAAGTGTTGTGAAAGTTCATTGCATGTAGGAAATGTTGACTAAACCAGGTCTAGCTGCTCATAGACGGGACCCTGAGGGGTTGCGGAGTAGGGTGGGGGACAGGGAGGTCTGGAGGAAAGCTCGAGCTCCTCGTTAGTTGTATAGGCAATATTCTGTACATTAAGGAAAGCACTTTTCCTCTGGTCCTGGTCTTCGTAAAGAGTGGACATTTTAACAGGCCTAGGAGGCAGAGGGAGGTCCAGGGCACTACAACTGGCACTCATCGACTTTTTGTTGCGACGCACTTGTTCAGAGCCGAAGGGATTAGTGTCTAGATCAAAAGCAGCAGCTGCCAGGTTGGTTAAGCTCTTACTCTTTCTGAATCCAAGAGCCAAACTTCGTTGAATATTCTCCTTTTCTTTCTTTGTCCTCTTCTTGACAGGTGCTTGGGCGCTGCTGGAGCGAACCCTGCCAGGGGGCTTGTGGACAGTGGCCTGGGCACACACTGCTATCTGGCGGTCGGAGAATCCCAATCCTCTTCCCTTTCGAACAATGACCAGCGCTTTTCCAGAACCATGTCTCCACGTAACCAAACTGTCAAGTAAATATATAGAACAGAAAATCAATTAACTATAGCTAATTTTTCAATTTTCATGCCAATCGATAAAATTTAACTCATAACACATAGAAGACAGCCATGTAGTGGAATACCCTCAGAATCAGTGTATCCATGCAGGTATATCTACAAGTCTATGGGAAATTATGACAGTCTTCAGGCCTTGTGATATTATCATAGTTTAGCTTGTGTTTATATCCTTGGCCATAATTTTACAAACCACACTATGCCACTGGCTACTAGCATAAAAAATAAACGTAGGCAGACACTGGCCACATGGGACATTATTATTATTATTGACTTACCAGGTGACCACTACTGCAATAATAAATAAGATCAGCGCCGATATCACAGCTCCAATATACAGTTTATAACTTATGCCTGTGGTATAGGATTGAAGTGTATAATAATCTATCACTGCAATGCAATTGAATGATCTTCTTACCTGATGATTGTATAAGGAGCAGGTAGAAGAAATGGAGTACTGTATGAAGAACTTGCCCACCACTAACCATCATCGCTGTTAGCTATTGCTCACTTTAAAATCTATGGCTATACTCAGTATGTACGCGTACGAATATCTATGGTAGTATCTGTCCACAGTTACCTGAACAGCTATCTAATCTGCAATTTAATCTTACCAGTACAGTTTCTGCATCATAATTCATGTGCACTATAGTACAGTTTTAAAACCATACACTAGCATGCAAAGTCTGTTATACATTACACACCATCTACGTGACTAACAACCCGTGTTACAGAGCAAAGCATAGCTACCATGCAGGATATGCTGTTTAGGAGTTTTCAGTATGGGTTACAAAACAAGGAAGCGGTCATTGTACAATTGCTTTCAGTTTATCCTAGACAACTTCAAGCCAACAGCACACTAAAGTAAGCAATTGGGAGAGGGATTCACTATATTATAGGGCCTCAGGCAGTAAACAACCAAAAGAATCAGACTGCAAGTGTATTACGTTAGTAAAAAAAATTTGGCTCTTCGGAGTTACCACATGTAATTTAAGTCATCATTAACTATTGAAGGTTGATATTATAATATCAACATGATTACACAATTTGTAGGGATAGATCTACTAACTACATTATCCAAAATAATAATAGTGTACAATAGTACTCAATGGTTTTAGTACAGTTACATACTATAGTTGGTGAGTATCACTAAACAGCAGCATCTTCAGGACCAAGAACTATTCCTTTGGCTGCAAGATCTTCCTTTACCCTCTGAAGATAGCCGGGATCAGGGTAGCCATAGCTGAAGGGAAGTGTTACATAATATGTGCACAGTTAACATTAATTTTATGCTGCTTGCCAGTACACATGCAATAATTGACTTTAACCCTTGCAGATAAAGGATATACTATTAGTGGTAAATTTTGAGGGGTTCAGTTTATCTTTTTATACTTTTACCATTTCACGGAGTCATTTTCATTGGTACACTGTACAATCGTGTTAATTTCACCCATTTAATTTGTGGATTACCATGCATAGTTAATTGAATACAACATAATTATCATCCAAGCATAAGAAATTAGCATTTAACCAATTCTTATAACATGTACATAATATTATACGACCTTTACAAGTGCATGTTGATGACGTAAAATGTGCGTGGGCGTGCAGCTGGAATTAAAATTGGCCGAACCCCGGGGTCTTCGTGTAGACTGTATTGCCACTAAAATGTATGTAGCGATATCAGACCTCCAAATTTCACCGATTTTTCCGCGGAGTATTTCCCAGTGGAATATCAATGTTCGAGTATCAGAAGGTAGCTCTCAACGAGCGCTATCCAATGGTGCTTGTAACGCGTTCGTAGGTAAAATCGTTGCGAAGCCACGCCCACCTAAACTTTCCCCATAGAAACTTAATACAAACAAAAATGAAGCTAGCAGCGGTTCCGCGGAACCGTTTTGCACGGTTAAGGCGTCAGTAGATAGCTCATTCAATGAGCTATCTAGCGCAATTTTTTCCACGAGTGTACTCCTAACCAGAGCCGAGATATTCTCGATTTACTGGAGGCCCCCGGAGGTCTGAAATCGCTAATGTATGCGCATGCGCAGACAAACTGATCTGTAGGCCACACCCCTCACTGCAGGTGGAATTTAATGAGCCAAGAAACTTAGCTCCACTCCAGCATGTATACTATAGTACCGGTATGAAAGCGAACAGTTAACTCGCCTCTTCAGTCTTCCTTTGCAAGAAGCATAGATATGCGAGAAGTCGGAGACTTTGGTGGCCGGGCCCAGCTTGCGAGTACAACGATGACGTTCTCACTCCGCTCAAACCGGCGTCGATGCTGGCGCCGGCGCAAGATCGAGAGATTAGGGCTAGGCTAGCTAGGCTATAGCTAGCTAGCTAGCTGTACTGCAGCCTAGGCTGAGGGCCGGCCGGCCCCAAGGCTGTACTCGAACTCGTACTCGAACTCGCGCGGCGCTTTGCGCCTCGTGCATCTCCATGGTTACCATGTTTTTTGCACACGGCCCTACCATTCTGACCAATCGGGTGCGTTATGACACAAAACGACACTTTCTGAAAATATTTTTCGTTGTTACATCCCCAGTATAAATTTACTTTTTTGCGGTTATTAGGTAAATATGTTGTAATTATGATGTAACCTATGTCGTCATAGCGCTAAAATTCAGAGCCTTTACAGAACACTTCTGAGACCTGAAAATCCACAGAATCATATATTAACTTACATACATATCCAGCGAATACATTAAAAGCTGAGTGCTACTTTCTCCGACAAGTAATGCCGGCCGAACTTCACGCGTTCTCTTGGCTGACGTAATCCTGTGGATAAATAAAGCTAGCCTTGCGCTATTTATAGCACGCGTCATGCCACGACCGATCTGAAGTTCGGAAGCTGTACTGTGCTGTCGAGTTCGTCTCCTTTGATTGAAGCATCGAAACTCGAAGTCGAAAGTTGATCTTAGACTCCATCTCTGCGATTGAGGCCCCGGCAGCGATGTGTGTACTGACGACCTTTACCACATGCACCATGCACCATTAGAACTATGCAGCCACTGGGGATGTGGTCAAGGGTTCATATATAGTATAACCAAAAGAGTGCATGTTTTTCAAAATTAAATTTTTCCCCTATGCATACATTCTATTACATTTAGTACAGTATCCACAAAAGCTGCAAAAAAATTAGACCCAATGAAAATTTCCAATGTGATACTTGGTAATTTTCTGTCGGTCTGTTGGTATCATGTGCATGCATGAATAGACGGCACTTTATAGCAGAAGCCAAAATGGCCCTTGAGGGTGTTGAATGTTAGCTGCTGGAAGTGTAGCTTGTAGGTAGACTATCATGCTGTAGGTAAAAACTGACATTGATCATGACAAAATGCATAGAGTAGAGCACAGCCATGCCCTCAAATATTGCGGGCGTGACTGATTAAGCGTATACTGTGAGCGCAAGCAAGCCAGCTGCTAGTCCAGGCGATGATTTCAGCTGCACTGCATCTGAAGACTTGACCATCTTGCATGAGAGTTCTTTGTTATTTTTGGTGCGTCTAGAGTTTGTCCATCCTGTGTCTATTGAATACTCGCAGCCATCAATGGCATATTGTGCATGCTCGGAATACAAACAGCAGTGCATGCATGCATGGCTAGAGAATGAAAGCTTTGTATTTACGTTCCGTATAGCCGGAAAATTTGGCAGGGAATTAAATTTGGTGGTTTGGCGGTCTATATTACTACCGCCAAATTAAAATCCGCCAAAATTTCCTAGTCGCATATGTACATATGGCGATCCCGTACTGAACCGCCAAATTTAAACCTGCCAATATTCCTGCAATAGCAATTTTGGGCTCAACCACCAAATTTAATTCCCGCCAATATTTTCGGCTATACGGTATTGTACATATTAAATTTTCTCAAAACTATCAACAGAATTTATCAGATTATCACACAACATAATCAGGACGTGAGTAGAACTAATTAACCCTTGGTGTATGCGCGAGGGTTATGGTAGTCGTTTTGTGTGAATGTGCTGTATCTGTCTGTATGTCTGTATGTTACTTCATTTTCAAGTCCAAAGTGAAGTGTTATAAGGTTCCTTATGGCGTTCCAAATGGCATGCATGTATTACGTGGATTTCGCTGAAAACGCTTTATTCGTCAGTTTTGGGGTTATTTGGTGATGGTAAGCTCCTCCACACAAAATTAAATCATGCTACCTTGGCATATAGGCTATATACTATGACAATGTACATACTGTTAACCCTCTGTGCATTGTACTACAGTCTGTATTGGGGATGAGACCGTATCCTAAAAGTGCACACCATGCACTCTAAAGAATCTGGAGGTGTATCGAGCTTGTTTGGGTTGCAAAGCTCGTATTGGAGTGCGATATCATGAGTTTGATAACTGCAGAGAACAGATCCTGCATGACATTCAAAGAGCGCTTCATCAAATACTCAATGCATTTAGAGATGTTGTGAAGAAGCTCAGCTGGCTAATGTCCCCAAGGACTCTGCTGTCTGTACTTGAGGGAAGCTGATTGATGTCGGCACCGCATTACGGAGCTGCACCAGGGTTATTGTTGCTCTGAGCCATTGACCAATACTATAACATTGTATTGTCGTCTGCTAGTGAAGCTAATGCCATGCAACACGCCGAGAATTTTGTGCTCTAGAGAGCTCTATAATTATATAGTCATTGTTGCATCATACACACAATTATTGAATTATTGCTTCTGTATTCATCCATAATTATAACGTGAATTTTGTTTCAAGACATTAGCTACCTTCAAATACCTGACTATACGTTAATATCTAACACTCAGCAATCTTCCATTAGTATTAATTATTAATAATAACAGCATCCAATGGCTTATAGTCATCTTCATTAGCAGGTTTATTCTTGCAGATACGAGGCATACACTGCTTGATCAGCATATAAAGCACAATTCCACAGAACTGTAGAAAGGCACACCCAGTCGAAGTCCCCACAGTGATCATCTGCAACTTCTCACTGTGTGGTTGTGTGTAAGTCAACATAAAAACTCCACTAAGAATAATAAGATTTATATTAAAGGAGCTATCCAATAACAAATTCCCAGAGTATTTGTAGACTTGCATAAGATTCGTATAAAATAAGAGCAGTGTGGCAAAGACAAGAAGGATTAATAGGTTGATGGCATAAAGAACACCAAAAGAAGACGTGGAAATCAGTAGCAAGACTCCTCGCACGAGAAGCAAAACACCAAACCAATACTGGTGCTTGTGTTTCAGGGGAGCAGTATTGGCGTCAGAAATGGGAACAAATCGTTCAATCCATGTTAGAAACCTTAAATGAGACACCACTCGAAGCCATTGCATTGAGAATGTCAGTAGAGTGTAAGGTAGCCACAGGAATAGCAAAGTAGTGGCCCCTGCCAGAAATAGAAAGACGTGAGGATGTCCACAATATGTTAGGTTACCATCCACCGACCACACTGTGGTAACTATTGGTTTTGGATCCTTTATGGTGTCATTTGGGTATTCCAAAATGAATGAAAATTTCAAAGCAGAGCTTATAATCTCCACCAGTTTTATATATGAGAGAAGAAAGACTGTAGCCAAAACTGGAATGATTCTCTTCTGTGGAAGGAGCATGGTGATTTTGGTGGAGTGTCGAGCAGCCATTATGATCAGCCCAACTATAAACCAGATGTAGAACGGGAAGACAAACTGTAGCCATTGTTTCCAGAAGGTTGTCAGACCCTGAACAAAGCATGTCTCTATTCCAAAATGTAGGTTCATCCAGGCAATGAATGTCTTCAAGAATACCATCAACGGTGTATGGTTTGTCTCTTGACTTTTTGGAAAGAAAATGTTCCGATAGATCCATACGATATTAGCATAGAAGATGAGTCCAGTGATTGCATTTTGAGTGACAGTAAAGTTCAAAGCAGTGATAAAGAGCACAAGCAGTACTCCAGCAAGTAAAAAGAAAAGCAGTAAAGCCAGATTATTACTATTAGGGCAGTAGATACATCGTGACGATCCTATAGCTATGCTGTAGTTTTCCTTGCACCCTCCACACAGTCTTCCAGCTCGATTGTGAGCACATTGGGCATCTGGATTGTTAGCTATATCAATCCAGGTGCTGGTGAAAGTACAATAGTCAACTGGACAGAATTCGTTGCAAATTATTCTGTTTTCTGCACCATTAGCCACCCAAATGTGGCTATCATTCCATGAGAATAATCCAGTCCCATTGACAATAGTACACAGGACGTGATTGTTGCAAAGACTGTGGTAGCACTCACAACCAGAGGGGTCTCCATTTAGAAGAAAACCTGACGGACACGGTAAAATTGTTACTCTAAGCTGAACTTGTGCTATACTGGGGTTAGAGTCATTAAAGTATCCTCCATATATAGCATAGGTGAAGTCTGCAGCAAGATACAGGTTGAGTATGACGTACGTATAGCTTGTGTAGAGAGAGTAAGAGAGCTCTGTACACTCTTTGCTGTTTATTGGACTGTGCTGTCCTGGTTTAATTGAAAACAGTGCGGGAGCTTCGGCGTACACTTCAAGTGTCCCTGTGGTTGAACCATAGTTTTCACCAACAAGGGCAACGCGAACTGTGAATACTTCTCCCGCAGTTACTTCCAAGGGAAGAACAAGCCAGTCACACTGTGGCATGCCTCCATTATCACACATGCAGACACGAGTTGGATCTGACGACACGGATGATATATTAGAACTAGCGCCTACAACAGTGACGTTGCAGAGTTGATCTTGACAGTGCAGGCTTTGAAAAGAAGCACCATACATATCATCACCACCAAAGGATGCCGAATTGTTCTTAAAATATACGGTGTATGTAGATGCGGAAGAACAGTCCAATAGTTCATAAAAGCAGTAAGGCATCTGGGGATTATACTCCAATGCATACACAAAAGGGGATAAACCAGGCTCAATGTACACTGCACCTCCTTTGCGGAACGCTAAGTTGTTGATAAAGGTCAGATTCGCACCACTACCAATTTTTAAGTTTGAGCTGTAGAGAGCTAAAGCTGCTCCTTTTGCACCAGAGTTATCGGCAAACAAAACATTTCCTTTCACCGTAATGTTGCTTTTGTAGCATTTTATTGCTGAGCTACTGATGTTTGCGAAGATGTTTATATGAGATAACTCAATGCCACCATTCATTATAATCACTTCACTGTCAGAAAAGATGCTGGAATTGATAAAAGAAACCGTTGAGGTTGTTGCAGAAATCCGACTATTGTCAAACAAAGTAGTATTATAGAATATGGCACAGTCTGTATGTGTGAAAAAGATAAAGCTGTGATGGAAAATGGAACTATTGAAGTGAGCTTTTTGCGAAACACCAATTTCGAGTCTACTCCAAGCAGAGTTCACTGAAGATAACTGCAGCTTGCCACGATCGTAGGACGAACAGTTGTATCAGTCAGGGAATAGTGAACAGTCACAAAACTGTGGTTGTGACGTACGTAATACTGATGAACAGTCATACACCGCTATAGAAATGACACGCTTAATATTAAGGTTTTCCATATACCATATTGAGCCTTGGAGGATGAACAAAAGAGTATACACTTCATCATCGGGAATTTCAACTGTCACATTGTGATTCTTTTCTCCTCTGATGTTTATTGTAGACCGGAAAATGCGTACAATAATAAGACTGGCATTTCTTATTGTGTAAGTTCCATTTAAAAATATCAAGGTAGTGTTTTGAAACTCAATGGTTGTAAATCTGTTACGGAGTGTATCAAGATAATACTGTAAGGTTTCACAAGGCTGACCAGGACATTCTGCATCTTCTACAGGCTTGACATAGTACATTTCACTTTTGCAACGATTGAAAAGAATGAACTCTATTCCGATCAAGAGCATGATGAGAGTGCCTAACTTCATGATTGTAGCTACCATAACACACACTAGCATAATAAACAATACAGCAGCAATTATGTGCATGTTTTAGTACTAATCAAGTGACTAAGCCATACGCATAATATAAGTTACTATGATGACAATGTTGTTGACGTGTTGACGTACACAGCTACCTATTTCACAGCGAAAACTTGGGACAAGCTTTTGTTATGAATGACACAGATAGCTATACTGGGAAATGATTTTGATCTATTGGTAGCTAGTAATCATAACTCTATAGCTATACCAATAATGAATATACTTCAATATCAAAATATTTATGTACTAGAACACAAATATTTTGGCAATCTTCCTCCACACCCCCCCCCTCCAGTAGCTGCATGGCTGTAATATGGTAAAAGATCATTGATACATATTGTGTAGATACAGGATTATGTATGTAAGCCAAGAGAATGTGTGAAGTTGTTTAGAGAAGGCAACACGTAACTCGTAAAGTATTTGATGTATTTACTGATTTCAAGTCACAGAAAGCTCCATCGAGGCCCTGAATTTTCTCACAATTTCATCATAAGTTACGTCATAATTATATCATAACCACAGAAAATAAATTGCTACTGGGGGTAGGAATAATTAGAGTTTGACCATATCCCCAATAGATACAATTGTAATTGTACTGTGTATGCCTGCGTGTGCATCATCAATGGGTAAATCTCGATTTTTCCTGTATCCAACTCCGTATGTATTGTGGTGCCGACTTCAAGTCAGCTTCCCTTAGGCATAGATAGCAGCTTCTTCATGACATGCATTTTTATAAAAGCATTGAATGGGGCTGCACTTTGCTGAAGCCTCATGAATATCATGCAGGATCTGCTCTGTGCAGTTATTACTGTCCTGGGCAAGTGCCCACTCCCGCAGGTATCTCATTTCAAGGGTCAATATAGCAGCTTACCTGGGACTCTACGGTATATTGTATGCAGTTACGCAATAAACATGAGTACCACCAATGTATGTAGGAGACAGCGCATGTACATGTGCAGCATTATTTATTGTCATGTCACAAGCAGAAAGCCAAGAAGCTTATCTATCAGTGTGGTAGGATCAGTGATGAGCCAGATATCTTGTTGGATCTATTACTAGCCGTACCCACCTTTCCGGTTGAAAAGAAGCTATTGCTGCCTCGTTCATCCACTGAAAGCTCGCCAGGGAGCAAGGATTAAAAGGCAGCAGTGATCAGTAAATGACACCAAAATTTTGAACAAAGCATTAATTTTCAGCGAAACCACACAGTAGAAAACACCACAAAGAAACTTATTATCGATGTACAAACAAGGTAGGCAGCAGATTTTGTGGTAACTGACAGAGACAGACAGAATGACTGCCATGGCATATGCACCGAGGGTTAACGAGCTGTATATCCCAACATCCCTCCGGAAAGGCTCTAAATTTTGTTCTAAGTTACCCGAGTCAAAATATTATGTTTATCTCATAATTACTATCTCCTGATTGCATAAAAATATTTGCTACAGGAGATGTAACTACCAGATACGCTCATGCAATTTATTTCCCAGGCTATACACCAATTAAACAAAAATTTAAACTGTATATAGGTATTTTAGATTTACCTTCCCCCTCGTGGAGACGTCTTGTGGTGAATATCATTCCATACAATTGTATTCTTAGCACCCGTTGTCACAGATTGACCCACAGTGAAAATTAGGCGAGCATCAAAGGCCTTTTTCAAAAGCTATAAAAACAAGTATAATGATTTAAACTAACAAAAAGTATGACTTACCATCAATACTTCCCGTCCTTCTGGTGAGTCCGGAAGATAGGCCACACGAGTGCAACCGCTGTACCTTTTACCAGGATTGGGATGATTTTGACCCTGTGTTCCATCAGGAATGTTATAAGTGATCCGGATGGTCCTATGACCTTCATAGCCAGGCAGTGAATAATTATATATCTGGAATAGAAATTGAACTTGTAAAATATTAATGCCAATACAAAACTCAGCAGGTCACTGTGCCATACATGAGTAGTCATTTCACCATTTGGAGGTTGATTTCCCACTATGGCCCTAAGAGCCACTTTGCATATTGGACAGTAGGGACTAGCTGCAACAGCTTTTTCAATACACCCTCGGCAAAATTTATGATTACACGTAGTTGCAATAGGATCTTTGAAGTCTTCCAAGCAAATGACACATTTATCACCTAAAAGCATAGAATAAGATGATTAATGTCATCATGCAGTATACAACCTTATCACTTACTATTAGGTTCTGTAGTATAAGGAGCAGTACTTGGCTGTGCTTTGGAGTGGCCACTGACAGCTAAATATGAAATCATTACTTACATTCACTACTACTGAGCTGCTTGCTTACTATGAGATTTGCTTGATCCAGATGACCGTCTTTTGTGCTTGGATGATCCATGTTGATTTTCTAACAGTGGTCGATGTTCATCTTCTTTCAAATCAAAGGAAGCTGCCAATCGACTCTTCACTGCCTGTCCACCCGTTGCAGCTACATGGCTACCCGCTGCATGAGCATAATTATCAAACTTTCTACCATGGGATTCACCACCAGTTGATAATGAGGACAGAGGAGATGTGTGTGGGTCAGACAGGCTGCAAATACATTACTTTATGTCATGACAATGAATCATACACATGTACTCAAAATTTACCTTCGATGCAATGTAGGTGGTATGTTTGTGCCTTCATAATCAGGAGGAGGTACAGCAGGGTTTTTATTCTCATCAAGGTCTTCATCATCCGATGCAGGCAGAGACGGGTAATGTATTCCACTGGTATCTCCACCAACTGCAATGCCTTTTTCACCAATTTTCTTTAATAGCTCTAGAAATATAGGGAATATATTTACTGTATACAAGTATGTTTAATGTCACAATCTTAGGATAATGTGGCTAGTATTCACGATCATCTATAACAGTACATGCTCATAAACCATAGAGAGAGTAGTGACACAGACAATATCCTGCCTGTGCAAAGGTGCCCATTAGTACGGTGCGAATACGCAGATGAAGCAAACCTATTATTGCATACCCACACCCCTCACTGCAAGTAGCTGCTCAAACTAAGTGTGCAATGGTGACATTCCTGCTCTGCTCGAACGTTGCTACCAGGTATGAAAACACAGACTTCACCTCTCGCTTTGCTTGAGGCTTGGTGGCTAGCACTAGTGCCTGCTCAGCAGGCCTTTCGAAATGCATGGCCCTTCGCACCAATTGGTCAATAATGCGTCTCTAGCTAGCTCTACGACCTGAGGTATTAAGGCCACTCTTCTTTGTGCACACGGCCCTACAGTTCTGATCAATCCTGAGCCGGACTTTCTCTTCACCCATGCCGTGCATTCATAGCAACCAGGCGTATCCAAGATGTGTATTCATGCCCTCGTGTAATGACACGGACTATATTAAGAAAGATGATCATCTGAAAAATATTATTCGTTGTATATGGTATAACAATAGTATCCCATGCAGGTAAGCGCTAACTTCAACAAAATCATCCAGGCACCAAAATTGAAATTTATGGAGGTAATGCAGCACAGATGAAGTGCCCATGCAATCTGATTAGCAAGCTGGGTATAAGTATATGGGATACTATGGTACTTGCTTATTTCCTTCCCTGAATAAATAATCTACTCTAGTCTTAATTCACATTCTATAAGTGGATGCGTTAATTAGCCCTCGGTGCACGTGCGAGGGGTACAGCAGTTGTTCTGTGTTGAGTGTGTGTGTCTGTTACCACGCCAGCTGCTACATACCTGCATGGTTTATATGATGCAAACATTAGGCTTTTTATGGCCATGTGAAGGTATGCGTTGTGTGAATTTCATTGAAAATGCTTCTTTCAAAAGTTCTGGTGACACTTGCTGACCACCATGGCCTTCTTCGCTTCTTGACAAGCTGTTGATCGATAAAAGAGATAGCAATGGCTTCATTTCAAGATAGTATATAGCTCTAGCAATAGTTCTTAGAAGTTGAGTGACTCTTCACTTATCTCAGTAGGCTATCAACTATGCTTCTTGGCTTTACTTTGTCCTAGATCTGCTGATCTAGCATGCACGTGGTACTAATAGCATGCAATCCGTACCGTACCGTATTAGTACATGTTTGTGGTTATTCTCTACAACTACAGTAAACTTAACAGTACACTGTACAGTAACAGTGTTGCTTGGCTTTACAAATTTGACTAGCTATAGCTAATGCGCTGAGGGTTTTGCACTATAGTGCTTCATTAAGTGTAGCAGTAGCCACAAACCCAAATGAACACCACTGGTGCTAAACCCTCGGCGCTGTCAGATTTATAGAAATGATATTATACTACGCAGGTAGCTATAAAGATGATCATATAATATTAGGCTGTGTCTAAATTTTAGCTAACACTTTGAGTACTGGCAAACTAGCCCACCAAAAAAGCTTAGAAAATTTTCGAAAGTGGAAGAAAAAAATCCAAAGATCAAGCAGGATTCGAACCCATGACCACCACTCCACCAGCACTAGCCCTAGTCCACTCAGCCAACCCATGCACCTCAATGCTGCTGGTTGCTGTTTTTGGCCAACTTGATACATCTCATCCATATGTCCCCTGACCCCGCCTTCGTAACCTTCACGCATGCGTATAACTATTAGGCCTATGCCGTATATAGCGCGACACACCCAGCATTCTATTTAAGTTAGCTGGCCGAGATCGGAGAAGTCAAGAAGCTTAGAATCAGCAAATGACTCCAAAACTAGCGAACAAAGCGTTCTCTACGAAATCCACCCAAATCATGAGTTTGGAACGCCATAAAGAACCTTATAACATCACAATTTGGACTCACAAACGAGGTATGTAGCAGTTAGTGTGGTAACAGACAGACAGACACACACACACAGAACGACTGCCGTAACCCTCGCGCATGCGCCGAGGGTTAAAAATTGTGCTTATGATTCCACATAACTTGATATTATAGGCATCAATTTGCAGACTATTTAGGCACATAATAATATTACCGTACTCGCTCTAATTATTCGAACATTCTAATAGCCCGAACGGCAAGTTTAAGTAATTTATTTCCTTCCTAATTCGTCGAACATCTTGAATTTAAAGTTTTCTCATACGCTCTAAATCAACCGAACGGCCACGCGGTACGGCATGGCAGGAGCTCGAGACAACTCTTCCACGTTCATTGAAGAGTGTGGTTACCACATCTTGGACAGCATATAAGAGCGGAAAGGTAACATAGACACAGACGGTGATCATTTTGCGATCGCTCCTGAGAGCACAGCGATACTCAGTGAGAACTCTAGAGCTGACAACGATAAACCTATAGTTGGACATCGACTGCTGTTTCTTCATCGCTATAATAGTGCTTTCTCCATTTGCACCGGATCCGTTCTATTTATACTCGAACAAACCATTGCCCGAATTTATTTACTCTCTTTTTAACACCGAACGGCGAAATTATTTTTGGCCGTTCGGATAATTAGAGCGAGTACGGTATTATCCTTCGGCTTGGGTTGAATCTTATCTCTACAATCTTGGAATGGGAATACATTAAGTATGCTCAATATTATGTGACCATGCACTCCATTCAGCAAAAGTTGACGATATTTACCAATCATGGTAATATGGCCGCAAAAAGGTAGAGATGGATTGTGATGAGAAAATTAATCATTAGCCTTACGTTGTTCAATACTGGTAGCAATAGACTCTCCATTAATTGCTTGATTTCTTAATGCACCAGTGAGCGACTCCATAGTTGCTGGCTGGCTACATCTTCCTGACAGCCATGATGATATCACGGCTCCTAGACGTGTGACTGAGTCAGCTTCTCCCATAAGTTTCGCCAGCTCTTCATGATTCATACCAAGAAGGAACCCGAGCACCTGCCATTTCTGACAAATTGGTGCTAAGTATGATAGGATCACATTTACATCTGAAGAATAAAAATTATGATACATAGAAGTGATCAAGATGAGGATGATGCACATACCTCTGATCATGGGGTGCTCACTGACAGTAGCTGCTTTAGAATGGCCCATTCCATATGCTGAAAGAATAAATTGTAACAGTTACTGATCATAATTCTATTGACAAAGGGATAATTGAAGAGCCATGAAACCCCACCAGCAGTACAATTTATAGCCCAATATTGCATTAGTTGAGAAGTGGCACACATTGCATGGACTGTTTAACAACAAACCCCAGTATCACAGAAACATCCATAATGCTAACAAAAATGTGTGGATGCTATATATGCAGCAATACACAAATATTTTTTTGTGGGTATGTTTATGAATTTAAGCGTATAGCTATCATTTACAAGTTTTATTTCAGGATATTGCTCGGGGGGGGGGGGGGGGGGGGAATGCTTAGCACCCAAATATTAGACGAGGGGAGCAAGTGGAACGAATCAGCACAGTGTGTGCGTAAGCACGCCCATCTAGGGGGGTCTGGGGACATGCTCCCCCAGTTTAATTTTACAACCCCTGAGATTGCTTCTGGTAGCTTCTGAGAGCATATATGATGATGATGACAATAACCTTTTAGCCTACCATTTCGTTATATGTGACCGTCCACGAGAAAATCATGCATAATGCGCCGAAAAATTTTTTTGAGTTAAGGCCACCATTACCAACTATAACCTTTGAACTATTGCTCCAGCAAATTTGAAGTCTCTAGCCCGTGTAGTCGTGGAGATATGAGCAAAAATATACCCGGATCGCCCGTACTAAAGTATTGCAAAAAATTGCAATGAACGTTGCAACGTACGTTGAACGAGGAAGTCCGTATACTCGCCGTTTATGGTAAATACGTGGCCCCGCCCACCAAGTCAATGAGCTAGCTGGCTGCCAAAACGCTCGAATGAGAGCAGCAGCCAACGTTTCGATGGAAAAGAACAAGAAGACAAGCGTTTCTAAAGATCGTTGGTACAAAAATTCGAAGAAAGAAGTGACTGGAGAGTTTTTTCTGTGTAGCTGCCGTGCTTGCCTACCTGCAACTATGGCAACGGCTCCGTATCATGGACGGCCAATGTTAGCTACACGGCTGAGTTCTTCGAGCCATAACTCGGTAAGTATAGCGTTCTAGAAGCTACGAAGCAGATTTTTGTGTAGAGGAATGATTCCTCTATCGATCTATATCAAAAAGTGAAAATCGATAGTTATCACCACAGGTGACTATTTGGGCCTGTATCTCAGATTGATATCCAGCGCATTATGCATGGTTTTCTCGTGGACGGTCACATATTATGCAGCTACATCTCTCTCTCTCTAGTAATATTTTTAAGGACCAACAAACAAATTTCTAGGGGGGGCAACCAAGTTTCCAGGGGGGCAAAAGCCCCCCCCCCTTGCCCCCCCTTGAAATAAACCCTGATTTACTACCCCACACGCATGCGCAAGGGTAAAGCAATCAGTTTGTCCATCTATCATTGCTGTCAGCAAGAAAAACATCTGACTTCTAGGCATCTGTGCGTCCTCAAGTTATAACAACAGTTCTGCAGTAGAGTGTTACAATACTACACTTTAGTGGCTACAGAGCACGCGGGGTATGTTCTCTAAAGATCTCTAGTTAGGTATAATTTTATTGTTTTTACAATTGCTAATATAGAGTGATTACGGATACTAAAAAATTAATACCTCAAGAATGCCTGAATCTAGCTAGCAACATTTCTCTAAATTTGGGCCAGAGCAATGCATCATAACTAGAGAAGAGACTAATGAACAAATAGCACCAAATTTACAAATCAGTCTAAGATGAAGAGTGTCAGTGTATGCTCAAATGATTACTGTAGCTTCAAAAATTCAGCACACTTAATCCTTTTTAGAAGAATGCATGCAAATTAAATACTGCATATCTTCCTAGTATATACTGTGCAAAGCCTGATAATTTCTTGCTGATACTATAGAAGAACAATAAGAACTCGATATAGCATTCTTATTCTCACATCCACATGAATAATCATAATTAGAAACAGATGTTTACCTTAAAAATCATGCAGAGAGTATAATTATATGCATAAACACTGGTAAGATCATTTGCATTGGGACACTATAGCAATATAGGATCAATCTAAAAGCATAACTAAGAACTAAGCATGCATAATACCTTTTAGAACCTCAGCAGCAAGTTCTACTTCACCAAGTTCGTCACTCTGTAGAGCTGCAATGAGACTCTCAAGTGTAGGGGGTTTAGACGAATCCCCACAAAGCCACTTGGTGACTATTTGTTCCAGGTAAGATTCAGTATTACCTGCAAAGCCACTTGGTGATTAATATCGCAGATAGCTATAATGGATACTTGCTAGTATACACGTACCTGCTACACTAGAAATTCTAAGCAGGGTGTGGTGATCAAATCCTAATAGTATACCAAGAATACGCCACTTTTCAGCAAGTCGACGGAGCATTGGACGGAGTATAGGAGCATCATTTCCTAAACTAAGCTGTCTGGTATCTATACCAATGAATAATGAAACAACTAGTGATTATGTATCATGCCAGCTAATACCAGGTATTGACTACTGCATATCTGTGGTAATTACTAATGAAACTGGTTGCACATACTTTTAGCTAGTGCCACGGCCACCTCATTCGCTCCAATCTTAGGTGACTGAAGTGCAGTAGTCAGATTGTTTACAAACTTGGCCAAATCTCCACATCTCCTGACTCCGTCTTTTACAATGATCTCTATTTGAGCACCATGTAAGGTAGCTGAGGCACTGTTTATCTTATCCATCTCAGCTTTGCTGAATCCTAGCTCAAGCCCCAGTGTATACCACCTATCAGCTATAGGCATCAACAACTGAGTTATTGCAGCAACATCATTCATTAGTGCTCCAGCTTTCTCTACTATATGAGAGCAATATTATTTATACGTGTAACACGGTAAATTGTCATGGTTACCTGAAAGACTTGCATTCTCTGTGGCACTCATTGTAGATGATGAAGGCCGCACAGTTCCAGAAGCTACACCTATATTAATTTGGCAGAAAGAGATAAGAGACGGTTTGGAATTCATTGCATGGATCTGCGTGGAGGTGGTTGTAATAATCCAGATCCCCTGATGTGCATATATGTGACCTTCCATGACAAAACCAACCATATTGCGCTGACAATCGATTTTTAGTTAAGGCCACCATTACCAAGTACAACCTTTGAACTATTGCTCCTGCAAATTTGAAGTCTCTAGCCCGCGTAGTCATGGAGATATGAGCCAAAATGTACCCGGATCGCCCGTAATAAAAATGTGCAGCAAGCTCAATGAAACATTGCTACGTACGTTGCACGCGGAAGTCCGTATACTCACCGTTTATGCAAAGTACGTGGCCACGCCCACTAAGTCAAAGGGCCAGATGGCGGCCAAAACATTGGAAAGAAAGCAGCAGCCGGCGTTTCAATGGAAAAGAACGAATAGATAAGCGTGTTTATAGATCGTTTGTACACAGAATCAAAGAAAGAAGTGTCTGGAGAGTTTTTTCTGTGCAGCTGCCGTGCTTGCCTACCTGCAACTATGGCAACGGCTCCGTATCATGGACGGTCAGTGTTAGCTACACGGCCAACTTCTTCGAGCCATAACTCAGTAAGTATAGCGTTCTAGAAGCTACAAGGCAGATTTTTGTGTAGAGGAATGATTCCTCTATCGATCTATGCCAAAAAGTGAAAAATGATAATTATCACCTTGGGCAACTAAATAGGCTTGTATCTCAGATTGACATCCAGCGCAATATGGTTGGTTTTGTCGTGGACGGTCACATATATGTCACTAGCTAATGTGGACTGATTCCTACAGACCACAACCTGATCACCTCAATGACCCATCGCATGGCCAAAGGCCATAGTATTACTTTAATTGCAATTAGAGTTCTGTAGAGCACATACTCCACGTGCATATTGCACAATCAATAGATCCACCTTTGTGTGCATGGCCTGCAGCTACCTTACATTCCAATTCAGTACCATATGGCATCACATTTCAGTCAGCGGATAGCTAGCAGCACAGCCTAGCTAAACAGTAATCAGGTCACAAGCATTAAATTTTATTTGGAACAATGTCAACAATCTTTATCAGTTCATATTACCAGGCCACTTAGATGTGCCAAGGGCTTATAGACTGGCTGTATGCATGAGCAGAAAGCACAACCTGCATGCATTATGCATTGAGTAGACACTGTCAATAGACGTTGCTACGATGGCCAACAAAAAGGCTTGATTTGTGGCGCTTATGAAGTGTGTCCCTCGATTTTAAGCTTACTGAAGCCAATTTTTAGACAAATTCAATTGATTTATTGTGCTTATGAATCGGTCAGGTACCTAGGTCTCGAGATATGCCAATTTTTGTGTTAACAATAATGACGATGATGACACTATCAATTATATTATTATTACCCCTTGCATATAATTTGTGCATGGTATAACTACTATTGTAGGTCAGCAAGCCCTAGCTGCTCTGGAACAGTCTATTGAGTTTGCACACTTGAGCCTACTATCAATTGTCAAAAATAGTTACTCCTTGGCTTTCTTATACGCCTGTTTATAACTTGTGAAGGAATGAAGCCAAACTCAGAATCTACCTCCACCACTTGGACAATATCTTCTCATGGATTAAGCTGCTTGCCTAACTGTAGCCTCATCCCCAGACCACTCCCATGTTTTCAATGTTTCTACATATAGGAGTGGCCTGGGGACGAGACTAGCCTAACTGCAGGCCACTGATCGTAAGCGCTTGCAAGAATCTAGTGTTTGTGCCTGTAATCTGTGCCATGGTAGGTGCCCATAGAAATCCCCTCTTTCTAGCTTCTAACACTTGGAAGCCGGAGATATACAACATGGCTTGGCTTGAGATCAAATTGTTTAACCTTCAGTTACTGATGTATACTAACAAACCTTGTTCATTTTGAAATAGTTCACTTATTACAACATAAAGCCAACTGGCTCACTGGCTGCATAGTGTACAACAAAAGTGAATATTGCTTGCTTTCATTTGATTCCACAGGCAAGAACCAAATATAATATAGTTAAGCACCTACTGCAAGATTCCCTACTACTATTTGCTTAAAGGAGATATACAGTGGAACCCCTCTTAACGGATACCCCTCAATGGCAGACACCTGTGACAATTCTGAATGTCTGGATTGTATTTCCATAAACTTCAATATATTCAAACCCCCTCAACAGCAAACACCCCGCTATTCTGTATAACGGACACTTATTATGGTCCCATTCAGCCTGTGCGATAGTGAACAACCTTGCACAATGGACAGTTAGGGCACACCCACCATTTAAATCGGTCGGTTTCAGCGACAAGTAACTAGAGCAAAACCTAAATATGTCTCAAATTCTTCCTTAGGAGCTATATATCAGTTGACAGATCTCTCATCAACACGTCGTCATCTACAGTAGTGCTTTATCATTGCTGGCCGCGATTGTAGGATGGGCGTGGTCAACCACTAACCCCTGAGCTAAGGACACCTCGCTATATACAGCGGACAAAAATTTTGGTCCCAATCAAGGGCGTATCTACATGTACCATTGAGGCAACCGAGGCAGCTGCCTCGGTTATCAGTTCAGCCAGCTATATACTTAAATACACAACAACACTCACCGTGCTGTGTGCATGCCATGATAAGTTTGTTTGCTGACTAAGCACTCGAACTTTTATAATGGCAGAAGGTACAGCTCCGATCTCTAAGCTAGACAGATATCTCTCTCTGAGATGATGTAAGTAATGTCATGTGATCGTGACAAAACGGCGTTCTAGACTCAAGAAGACTTTCCACGTTGCTATGATTGCGGTAGACACCCGAAAATGGGCGCGTGGTTTGACCCCTAAGGGGGCGTGGCTAAAAAATCGAGCGTGCTTTGCGCGCAATCTTTACTACCTGCTTCAGTACAAATAATACACCATCTGGAGCTGGATCACAGCATCGAGCTAACACTGAACAGTCCACTCATGTATCTACTGTAGGCATTAATTTTCAAGACTGCATGCCAAATTAACCTGAAAATTACCAGCTACACGTTATTAGCTTCTATTTCATGCTATTTGTCCAGGTTTCTTTGCGGAAGTGATTTAGTGACAAAGAAAATTGAGTGAGATCGAGAGTGTATAGATTACATCATCAATGCTATGTTCCTGCATGAACTGGGTTGCTGTTAAAAACACAATAATTAATTCTGAGGGCTTTCTCTGACTTTCCATGAAAATTAGCACCCCCAAAACTATCCGCCATAAGGTATTTCAAGTACTGGCTACTATTTGGGATACTATATATTGCTGTGCCCAAAATGCATGCTACAACTAGCTATTATAAGGTACTACTAAGCAAATGCATGCACTTGTATCTTGTAGAAAGAAAGCCTATATTAATAGGTAGCTGCATTCGAGAACTGCAAAGGAGAGGAGCCAATTAGCTTGCACATACACTGATTAAAGAGTCTGCAAATCCAATATCATCTTTGACCACATGTCTATGTATGCTTAGAAAAGCATTTATGCCCTTGTGCATACCAGGCTGTGCTTAGTGAAGCATAACGGCATTTAGTGAATAAGCAAAATGCACATAATATTATGTAGACACAGGCTTTGTCAGGATCTTGCAGATAGGTATAGATACAGTGTCAGTATTATACCTTTTGTGGTGAATTCACTAGAACATGCATCTGCTGGAACACCTTTAGAGGTTTCCTTAGGCAATGACATCATATCAGTTGCATTTCTTAAAGGAGTTGGACTTGACGACACAATAACTTTGTCTGATGATGAAGACAATGGGTGAGTCGCACTCTTGTGGGGATCTGGATTGGAATGTACCAAGACAGCCATCCTTGTGGCAAATAGCTGCGCAAATACACTATGTGTTGGATGATCAATGATGACAATCCGAATGTCGGAGAGTGTAGGTGGAGGTTTGGAAAATCTGTAAGACTGAATGCTGTCTGTAATACTTTTGGCAACTAGTTCCTTTCCGACTCCAAATATCCCACTGCTTATAGCTGGCACTGCAATGGACTGAGCACTAAATTTTTCTGCTTCTTTCAATACTTTATTCATCACATCATGAAGCAATCGCTCACATACAGTGACATTATATTCATAATTTGTAGGGCCAACGGCATGTATGATACGTTTACATTTTAGCAAGCCTCCAGCTTGTGTAACTGCAACTTGACCTGGAAATAACTGCCCATGTTTCTTGATGTACTTCTCGGAGTATTTCTGCACAGCTCCATTGCTTGCTCTATTTATAGCTCCAGCAACCCCAGCTCCATGATCAAGATTCTTATTGGCTGCATTCACTATGATATCAACCTCTTCCATGACTATATCTGCTTGCTTGAGTGTTAGTTTACGCCCACCAGGAAGTGGAATGACCATGTTTTCACTTGAAGTCAATGAGGTAGCACTAATTAGACCTTCACTGACTAAACCTTGATTGAGGCCGTCCTTTAGAATCTTTTTGGCCTGTTCAAATTGTCGAGAAGAATTGGAAATCACTCTGACTGCTCTAGGATCTTCTTGCATAATGAAAACACACTGGTTGTACTTTGCATCATATGAAGATATTATCCCTTTCACAGCTTGGTCGCTTAGTTTTTCAGGAATTTCAAGAGCATCAACCCTTAATTTGCGAGATGAGCCAGCAACTATTTCTTGATACTTTGCTTGGAATGTAGAAATACATAAGATCTCCTCTTCTGAAGAACAGCTATCATCCATAATGACACTGCCACGTTTTATATCATAGCGAAGACCAGGGATTTTGCCCTCAGGAAGTTTTTGAAGCAAAGCAAGAACATCAGGATTGAGATTAGGATATTCTTTGATGGTGCTGTTAGCTTCAGATGCTGTGTTGTCTACAGTCGGAGGATCCAAAACTGTGCTGTCCACACACATAGCTGGAGGATCTAAGGCAGACTCTGATACTGGTGGGGGCACAAGTGATTGTGTATTTCTTGCTACATGATGGTTGTATTGTTTCTGCAGAGCTATTACATCATGAGCCACTCCAGAAATGGTAACCTGAATACCTTCCACATGTTTAACTTCCACCATAGGATAATGTTTCCTTGCATAAGCTATCATGCCTGTGGCAAGAGGTTTCATCAATGCATTCCAATTCAGGGTGGTAGTGGATGACTCAGAATACTAGTAATACAATGGAAACTTAGTAAAATAAAAACATACTGGGGAGGAAAAAATATTACTACTCACCAAGAAATGAACTTTCTCAGACCTGTCCCTTTGTTTCAGGTTACCCTGCACTTCCTCAAGTAAATTTGCAGCTGCATTGTATAATTTTAAGACAGTTTACAATGCATCCAGGCTGGATTCCGAAATTTCTTCCAAACTTCTCCCCTCTACATTTATGGCTTAATTTACTAGGTTTTAGGAAATACACTGTATGTCTCATACTCCTTACCTGTGGCTGCTTTGACTTTTACTTTCACTATAGCACTTGCTTCGCTGTCATCTAAGTGAACGGAAATCACTTTCCCAATTTCATTTCGAAGAAGATGATCATGATAATAATCCTGTACATATGTAAGAAATTCATGTCAATATGCTGTTGCATGTGAGAAAAGGACCCAAGGGAGAGGGGTCTAGCTACTTGAAATATGCCAAAATGTGTATTCAATAGCTATAATAATACTATAGTAAATGGTGCGTAATAGTAAGAGGTTATCAATATCAGCTTTGGTTGGGTAATATTATCATAGTAGAATTACAATATCATAAGTTCATTGCCCTATATTGTTACGAATGCAAAAAATTAGAGCTGTATATAGGGCACATACCCTGCACACTGCACAGAGCAGATTATTACGGTTGGCCGTTTTCCGGGTCAAAAGGTCACATGTCCGATTGATTGATCTTCTGAATGGACAGTATGGCCGTTCACAATACACAGTACAATAGTATAGTGTGTACTGTAGTGCAAAGTTTATACTATAGCCAGACTCATTGTACTACTAAGTGAGCAGGTGTTCCCCATGAATAGTATTGAACGCTCACTTTGTGGTACACCACTACCGTAATAATTATTATATAACTTGATGTCAGATCATGTCCGGCCAACATTGGTGTTGGTCTGACATAGTGTCAGGGCAACTTTCAATAATTACCCCACGTGCATGCGCAAGGAGTAAAGCAATCGGTTTGTCTGTCTGTCATTGCTGTTGTCGTTGTTGTCGTCGTCATCGTCGGCACCAAAATCGCCAGATCTCGCGTTCTAGGCATCTGTATATGCTGTAAGTACAATCAATTGGTAGATATCGGTGAAAAACTGGTTTGTACGTGCTTTTAATTGCTCAAATAGGCTTACTAGTGCCACAAATCGTGCATTTTCTGTTTAGCATGCCTGCAGTTTATCAACCACACCCACTCTTTACTATGCTGATCGACTACGCATGCTCAAGCTCAATGTTGGAAAGGATCGTCAAGTCATAAAAACAGCTATGCAGCAGAGTGTGTTGCAATACTAAGTAAGCGATATACAGTGGATACAGAGCTAGAGCACATGGGGTATGTGCTCTATAGAGCTCTAGTTATAATCTGCTCTGCTGGATCTGCATCTATCTAGCTATACGAACATGAGAGCTGTAGTAGCCTGTGTATTGTACCTATGTATTGCATGAGCAAAAAGCACATGGCCTGCAGTGGGTAGTGTCAAGAGTATATTGTAATCTCGATAGGGGTGGCTGAATAAGTGTCTCAAACACATATGCATGTGGTAGTGACTATAATATCATAGTAGACCAATACATGTGGCTAAGTATGATCATGATCGCACCTTAAATTATTTCTCTAACTTATGCAACAAGAATCAAGCCAAAGTAGACTGACATAGCAACTCACTGTGTGAGCAAAAAGCACTCCCTACTTTCAATGTTTAACATTCAACACTGCTGATACGGCAACAATGTGACCAATACAACTAATATGAATTTTGTATGTAATAAATATAACTGATACAGGAAATATCTGTGCGTATTTCCACCCACCCAGATAAGAATCTTTCCACTATTGCGGAGTATGCATGCATGGGGACATCAGCACCAGACTGACTAGGGAGCTGGCATTCAAGGTGTTTACTTGAATCCTGGCACATTCACAAAGAGGCAAGCACAATTAACAGAGACTGTGGAAACCTCCCCCAGATTTGCATGCGTAATTACCAATCACACCCACTTTTACCACTTATTTATCATCACTTTGCTTTCATTCAGACACCTGGAGAGGTGAAAAATGTTGGGACAAGATTTTAACCTGCAACATCTGATATGCAATAACTATAGGCTGTCGAAACAATGCAAGGATGGGGTCAAGGCAGTATGTGCAAGCAAATTTTGACCACACACCAAAATTATTAACCACATCCACAGTTAATGTGATCTAACGGCCTTTAGCTACTATTCGGGCTATAATAAAATACTCCATTTTTTGAACTTAACGGGGTCAATTTGCAATAGCAGTAACTTAAATGTCGGGTAGTTTTATTTTTACCCCGCGCGCATGTGCAAGGGGTAAAGCAATCGGTTTGTACGTCTGTTGTTGTCGTCGTTGTTGTCGTCGTCGGCACGAAAATCGCCAGATCTCGAGTTCTAGGCGTCTGTGCGTGCACAACCAATCGGTAGATATCGGTGAAAAAATGGTTTGTACGCGCTTCGAAGTTCTCAAAAAGGCTTACTAGTGCTACAAATCGTGCATTTTCTGTTCAGCATGCCTGTGGTTTATCGGCCACACCCACTCTTTTAGCATAATAGTATGCGGATGCGACTGCGCATGCTCAAGCACTGTGTTGGAAAGGGTCGTCACGTCATGAAACCGCTACATGTGTGCCTCATAGTGTTGCAATACTACGCTATAGTGGCTACAGGGCGCGCGGGGTATGTGCTCTACAGAGCTCTAGTTTTCTATAGGTTATCACAAAGGCCATTGATGTGTGTCAGAAGTACATAGTTGCCAACTGTCCCACAATGACTGGAACAGTCCCAGAATTTGGTCTCTGTGTCCTAAATTGCTTCATGCACTGTCCCAAAATACAGCTGAATTGCACAAACCAGGGGGGTGGCACACGCATAACTCAGTATACTAGCCAGTGTTGGTTTGTATATTTAATGGCACGGTAATTGAATTCAGACACGGTAGCCTGACCAAGGGCGGCAGAAGCGGTATGGCTGGTGTGGCATTTGCCACACCACTTTTTTCATGGATAGGCAATGCCATACCACATTTTTAATAGCTGCTGCCGCTATGCCACTAATACTTTCCTGACCTTGAAATAGCTATAGCTTGGCTGTAGCAATGAGCAGGTCACGTCTTACCATTCCACTAGTAGCTAGTATTGCCACGGTCATGACAGACGCAGTTTGGCTTGAACATGAGGCCAATGATTCGCGACTTACGTATACCCTGCCACGCCCACTTTTCTCAAAATATTAAAGAGCATTCATTTAAAGCATGTTTATGACGTTATACTGCGCCTTTGTAATGGCAGGCTTGCCACACCACTATTCTCAACCTTCTGCCGCCCCTGCTAACTAGTAGGTGCATGCGGTCAACTAAGTGGGCATGGTCCAAACTTGAATTCTTCATACACGCTGGCTAGAAGCTAGCCATCATTGTGATTTTTTCAGTTGAGCACAAACAGAAGTTCCTTTATCTGCATTGCTTGTTCACATTTATAAAATTTGGAATATATACGCAGGCAATAATACTGAATCTTTACTATGGGATTTGACGATATTAAATTTTGAGCAAGGATCTTGTCGATCCCAGGCCATAAGCATGTGTGGTGATTGATTGCAAGGTGGCCAAATCCCCATTTATTCCCTTGGATTGGGACTTTGATAGGTGCATTATGTTGCCACTGTCAGTACACTTGCCTTGACCAAGCTGTCCACTGCAATATTGGTCAACAGAAGAGTGTACACCTCCTCCTTCTCTGCTCCACTTGCCATCATTAACTATTTGCACTATCTGAAATGTTTAACAAGAGAAAATGGGCGCTATTTGGGATAGTTGGACCACATCATGTAGCATAATCCATGCCTACGCCCCTGTAATCGTGGCATCCTTGCTCAGCTCATGAGCTCTTGATTGACTTCCAAACCAATGGAGTAAGCTTAGCAGCTGCAGAGTGCTAATGCTAGTTCAGTACAACTCACCAACTTATACTTCTTGCCGCTCTATCATTTGTTGTCTATCGATATCGCGGCACAATGTCAGTCTGATCACACGAGCAAGAGCAAGCTTTTGCGTTTATATCAGCACATTTTCGTGGAAATCCCCCATGCAATGTTTTTAATACGCATGCGCGAGATGCCTTATGTGTGATGGACCTCGTGCATGCAATGTGTATAAATCTAGCTGCCATGCCAGTTGTGTTCAGCGTATGAAACAGTATAATATTATATAGCTGCCAACAAGTTAAGTTCATTCAATAATAATAATAATAATATAATATATATACGATAAAAATGTATCTGCAAAGTGATAATATGTTACGTTCATAGTAGCATAATGGTAAGCTTTATCATTCTTCACACGATAAAAAAATACTAACACCAGATACAAAGACAAATATTGAACTCCTGGACGTAGTTGTTTGTTGTTAACTGCACACTGCAAGCAAAAAGGAAGAAGGTAAGCTCAGTGTGGGATATCATGAATCACAGATATCATGTATTATACCAGCACACACACACACACACACACACACACACACACACACACACACACACACACACACACACACACACACAGTGTAGGTAATGGTCTAGCCTCATTCCCAGGGCTTCTAATAATCCACCTCCCCTCTAATAGAAGGCCTGGACATTAAATTTTCATTATCACTTCTTAGACAATCATAAATTCAATAATAAACAATGTCATACCTTCCCAAATCTGAACGTATCCATTTCTGTGTCCCACAGTGAAACGCTTCCCATCTTTAGAGTAGGTCATGGCTGTGGCAGGGGACACCTCCTGTACGCAACGAATCATTTAACATGATAAGGAACGTAATAATAATAATAAAAATAATAATATAGCAACAACTGTTGAAACAAAACTATTTCAAGATTGAGCACCATGAAAATGTACTAAAACTATAATTCTTGTGACACTACAAGAAGATACGTAAATATCCGGCAGTGGTGTTGCTGTTATTACCTTGGGAGGGGGTAGTAGGAAGACGGAGCTGCTACAGGCAATCTCAAACACCTGTACCTCGCCAGTGCTGAGACCGGCTGCTAGCTGAGCATCGTCAGGAGAGTAGCACAGGCAGCACACTGATGCACCTGCACAATATTACCAGCAAACATAACTCATGATAATATTATTACTAAGTAGCAGTGCCATAACTCAGCCAACTCTTTTAACTTTGAGGCGTGTTATCTAGTGTATCTTTGGCCAGATTCCATTAGAGTATTACTGAGTCTTAATTGGTATTGTTTCTCCTTACCATGTACCACGGTGAACTTGTGTATTAGATCTCCTGTTCTGGCGGCCCATATGCACAGGTTCCCTGCACAGCCAACCACCAGGTGCCTACACAATGATCACACACAGAAAGAGTTTCAAAATTATTGTGTAGTAAAGTCAATGCAATCCAAGGCTTTTGTGCAAAACCACTCATACTGGGTAATATACAAAACTACTTCAACTAGAGCTCTCTCGAGCACAAAACCCTCGGCGCGCTGCATGGCATTTAAGCTAGCTACATGCTTCAACAGTTGCATGCAGAAAAGGGGGCAGCTAAAGGGCTGGGGCCAGGGCCAGACAGGGATGAGGCTAATGTTATACTTGCACAGCAGTGTTATTCAAGACGGTTCAACAGCTCATAGCCGCTGAGCAACAACCCTAGCGTGTTGTATCGAACGCCACACTGTCCAATTCTTGGGGACTTAGCTAGCTATATCTTAACTAGAAGGACTATGAAGCAAAGCCTTGGCACAAGACTGAAGTACACTGAGCAATATTGCATGTCCAATATTATTGCAACTCACTTGGTTTCAAGCACTGTAATTCCATGCATGCATACAAGCCAGAGAGTCAAAGGGTACCAGAATACAGGCAGCTAAGCCGCTTAGAATTGAAAAGAAGCCGCGGGCCACGATTGTCAAAAGCTCGCTGGTGGACTGAGGGGCGGGATTGATGCAATCGCGCATGCGCTGAGGGTTATAGACGTATATACCGTATATAGTGCGCAACCTATTTATACGTTACATCATGCTATCGCTAACTCGGGCAAAGTCAAGAAGCTTAGAATCGGAAAATGACGCCAAAAACTGGCGAACAAAGCGTTTTCGGAGAAATCCACACAAATCATGAATTGGGAACGTCATAAGGAACCTTGCAACACCGCAAATTGGACTCGCAAACGAGGTATGTAGCAGCTAGCGTGGTAACAGACAGACAGACAGACAGACAGACAGACAGACAAACCAACTACAGTAACCCTCGCGCATGTGCCGAGGGTTAATGATCTACACATTAAAAATAGATGGTATAGTTTTAACAATGAGACTTACTGTCCATCACTGGAGAAGGTGGTGTGTACACTGACTCCCAGACCTCCGTTACCTGCACAAGGAGAAATAAAACAAACTCAAAGTGAAAGTTGGAAAACCAACACCTGACACTGTAAACATCTTAATAATCATTGATAATACAAGTAGAATATGCAATACTAGCTTGTACACACAACCATGTATGCATCTATGGTATATTATTATTATGTGCACGTGGGTGTATCTGTGTGTGCAAAGGCAAGTGTGCTACATTACATACATATTTTGTCTTAGATGCAAACTTTTTAATGAGTGTGTGCATAATCAAACATATTATTCTATGTGTGGTATGCAAAATATTTTGTCGTGTGTGCTGTTTCACAGAGCCCCACCCACCTGCATCAAAGATGTGGTTGACCTTCTTTGTGTCTGAGTTGAGGCAGTAGACTAGCTTATTGTTCTTGGGCTTGAACAGCTTCCCTGGCTGAAGTCCGACAGCAATCCAGGGAGAGTTGGGAGTGGGAGACACTGATATGCTGTCAGTGTACAAAACACCACATAAAACCACAATCATCAAAACCAAGCTAATAATGATTACACAAGAATGACCTTGTACATGTACATGTACATAAAGTTGCAAAACAGCCACATAGCCTACATACATATTATACATGAAGCTCAGTTATGATTTCAAGGAAAAGCTGGGAATGAGATTAGAAATAACCCCCCATCCATAAAATTACGTAACACACAATTGCATTCATGTATATAACACTGTAATGATTGATTGACATTTTGTGTGACTACAGAATTTGAAAGCAAATTCATTACTGTGTCTTGCTATCACATTAGCATTAGTACCGTAATGAGCTGACTCAGCCTGCGAGTCAGAGTTGGGAATGGGGAGCTACCTACACATGTGCATATGCTCCTGGTGCTGTCCATTCCCACAGAAACTATGCTTACTACATATGTACAACAGGCTGGGACATTAAGGCTATAATATAGGTCTACATAACGATATACAAGTACAGTATAAGTTGGATCACATTGGATCACTCCTACTTTGAAACCAGAAGCTATAATAATCATCAACTACAGTACACTAGCCAGCTTACCTGTACACGCAGCCCGGCTCATCTAGCTCCTGGCCGATCATCAGTCTAGTATCAGGTTCGGAGACAATCTTTGAGGAGCTTGTCATGACAGGCCACAGTTTGAGCACACTTCCCTCCACCCCAGCGGTGATCACGTGACCCTTGGGTCCGAACCTGGCCCGGTGAAGGGCGGGGTCTAGCAGGTTCTCGTCTGAGCCCATGTCGTCAGCGATAGTCCGTCGTCTGTCCAGGTTGTCGAGGTTGATGAGTTGTACAGCAGTGGATCCCACCACCAGCTGGTTCTCTCCGTGGACATCAATATCCAGGACGGTGTTGTTGAAGCGTAATGTCAGCTTATCTTTGGAGAAATCCGATGTATCCCATATGTATACCTGCAGTGAGTGGTACAGTGGGAAGGACATATAGGTATTTATAAACGCTGAAAAAGGTGATCATTTTCGTGGCTGATGACCACGACTGGTGCTAGAGCTACATATACATGTGCATGGATGATGCTAATCTAGCTTGTGGCTTATGCCAGGCCGTGCCAAGTATTCGTGAAAAGCTTACATTGCAGTCACGTGATCCAGCAATGAGTCTGTCTTTGCCGTGGAAGGTTAGAGAAGTGACCATCTGGTAGGAGTCAATGGTGAGGGTGTGGAGGAGGGAGTAGGGACGCATCGCCTCAGGGATGACCCCATGAAGCATAGACAGCACCTGAAAACAAAGCAAGATTGGTACATATTGTTAGAGAATATCTGTTACAGGCCAGAGTGCAAAAAATGCTTTTAGTACCAAAATATACTCAAAGTGACAAGTGAAACTATGTATACATGCACACTCAGAATATATTATAGTATCTCAGAAGAAAGGATACAGTACCTGCACTACGGATAGTTTCAATCCCTACACAAACTGATATCAGTGCATTCATGCATAGCAACACATGCATATATACACACCTCTCTGTTTTTCTTGTTGTAAGCCAAGTCATAGGGAGTGAGGTCGTTAGAGTCCCTACAAATAGGGTCTGCCCCACCGCCTTTCAGTAATAGCTCGACAAGTTCAACATCTCCCAGTTCAGCCGCCTCATGAAGACAAGTCCTCTGGGACACGCCCTCATCATCAACATGGGCCCCACTGAAAAAACAACAACACAAGAACAAAATATTATCACTCACCAACCAACAAGCAAGTTAACAAACAGGAATGCAGACATGCTAGACCATGGTCAGCAGGTTCTCAGGCTATATATAGCTCACCAACACCCCACACCCAGACCCCAACTCAGCCATTGGTTAACCACAGTAACTCACACTATGTGCACACTATGCACTAGCTGGATACGCCATATGGGATAAGATTATAGATAGAATATTATTGTGCATAGTATTATTGTGACAATACTGTATTGTGTAATTATTATAGCAGAACTGAAATGTTTTGCTGAAACCAGTGGAGTGAATGTTCAGCAAAACCTCAACAGCTGTCCCCTACTACCAAAATTGTACATGCAATCTTGCAATTTCTTACACTGTACACCGAGAATTCTCTTGTGCACACAAAGTTACAAACCACCAACCATTTATTCAGAGATAAGAAATTCATGATTACAGGTTGACTATTGGGGGACTCAGAAGTGAAAGTTACGGTAACATGTACTCAGGTAATCTTGGGCAAAGTCACAAGCTGATTATACTTAGACAATCAGTTTCAATTCCATGCTGAAGTGAACCCCAGCCAGCTCCTAGAATACAATCTACTCGTATGTACCTCTGAAGGAGAAGCTGAGCAATTCCTAAGTGGCCATTTTTACATGCAGCCATGAGAGGGGTGCTCCCGTGACCGTCCTTCTGGTTGACATTGGCCTTGTATTTGATGAAGAGATCAGCAATATCACTGCAGCCCTTCTCACAGGCAAGATGGAGAATGGAGGCCTTGTTGACAGGCTCTACTGCATTGGGGTTGGCGCCATGTTCAAGCAGGCACAGCATGGTCTAGAGGGAGAGGGGGAGAGAGAGACCTTGGATGAGTGAACTAATGTCTAATTGCCAACAGCATACGTGATAGTGGTCATTGATGAATGCAATGAAGAGTGGTGTGTAGGGAATTGGTCCCATGGACCGCTCATCAAGACACTCCGTACTCCTAATGTACTTCAGCTCTTCCTCCAACATCTGCATATTACCATCCTGTGTGTGTGTGTGTGTGTCATAAACAGCCCTGGCATAGAGCATACAGTGTTCGTGCAATGATCTAACCAAACACACTCTGACTGTGTATAAAAAACATTGAGCATATTAAATAATACATTTTGTCAAGAGCAAAACAGTGTATTTGAAGGCTTATACCATCTAGCTGAAGAAAACTACTTCCACAAAAACAAGATGCTCTGCATACGCATGTGTTTATGTTAAATTTACCTTTAGCAAGGTGTAACCAATAGCAAGTTTACGTTAACTTAGTGCATGAACCATGCCAGATGGAACATGCAGAAATTGGTACATGCAAATATTATGTTATAATATTTTGAGAAGAGCACATCATTGATTCCTACCTTGCAAGCTTGATGGAGCCTGCTGAGAGGGGTCAGGCTGTAGCTCCCGTTCACCTGGAATATACTCTGCAGTGAACGAAAAGGAATGTATTTATTATTTGTGATGATAGTATTTATAAATAATTGTTGTTTAAGATGGAAAGTTGAGCTTGAGATGGAAAATCCCAGCCTCTGCGAAACTCAGCTTATAATAACAAGCTATTACTGGAAAAATTGAAGTATGAACAAGCAGTTTGAGGATCATCAAATTTGGGGGGAATGTTATAATAATACAGATGAGGTGTTGTTGCAAACCACCTGCCTGCCTATAGCTATGTACTTCAATGTGTCCAAACAGCTCTATACTGATGATTCCCAAATAGCTTTGTATGACAGTCTCTCTCTCCTGCGGCCTGAAAGCAAATGCCATCCCATCTTGGTACTCTATCTAGCTCACCAATGTGAGATATACTTCATCTGCTACACTGTCCAGTCCTTTCTACATGCACCACTTAGGGTTTGATCATGGTGCACAGCAGGAAGGGGGAGGGTTCCGATATCTTATATAAAATACTAGTACAGTCCTGGACCAGTGGATACTGAGAAGAACATAACCATGCACGTTGACTAGCAAAATCCGATGTGCCAGGCTTGCAAGCTCTCATCCAAGGATAAGGGAAAGCAAAATCACTGAGTTTTTATCAGTTTATGGTGATATGGAGCTACAGTAGATTTTTAGCTGAAAGCACTGAACCCTCCAATTAGGCACCATTTAGGATGCGAAAGGTATAATGTGTACATCAAGAGAGCTAAGGAAGACACCCAAATGCATGGGGGAGAGAAAGACAACATAAGACCCTCCCTAGGCAGCGCTAGCCATATAAGCCACAACCAACCCCCAATCGTACACCCAAAACACCAGCTATGGCCAGCCATCAATACAGCCCTTTGAGTTGCCAAGGAGTGAGGTAATGTGTTGACTACCTTCTCCTTTCTAAGAGTTCTCTCTCTGGAAAAGTAATGTATAACGCACATGTATGTACATGTACACGTCTCCTGGGGTGGCAGACTTCCAATCTTGATGATACACATGCAGGGTTGCTAAAGGTTTGCCGCTGAGATCATGAGGCTGTTAATAATCAAGACAGGAAGTGGCAGGTGACTGATGATCAAGATAGTTATGGTCAGTTAAGTATAAACACTGCATTTCTTTTCTGATCCCTATCTCCGCCATAAGGATATTCACGAGCCATAGTGGAACCATTGTTTGTAATCACAGATACCGTAGAGGTCAGCCGTAAGGCCAAAGATCGAGGGGACCGACTATACAAGTCACGTCACAACATCAACGATTAATACAGTAATACTGTTATCAGTTATAAGGTACAGCCTGGACATGTCACTTACAAACTCTACACAATAGACATACGTATTATATTATGCTCCATATACACGTAAATTTAATATGCATGTGCATGTATTGTGTACATGTGCATGCATGACTGCTTTCTATTCCAGCATGCACCAGCTCACCCTGGGTCTCTCCCCGGTCTGCGATCCAGTCAGTGAACTAGTCAGTGAGCCCGCGCCAGTGGCATGTCTCCTGTGGTAGGGGGACACAGGGACGGACATGTCCGATCCTCCAGAGCTGTACAGGCTGGCTCTCTTGTCGGGTACTGCTATTGCTGCACCAGTTCCACCCTCGCTGGGAGTGAAGGAGACTGGTCGACGTCCGGAGGAGCCAGTTCGAAGCTGGACGGTTTTGTGCCGTTGTTGGTGCTGAGAGTCGGTTGGGGAGCTGTGGGTTGGCCCGTCAGGCTCTTCACAAACAATCTTGTGCCTGCCACTCGCACTGGATCCTCTGTCTCTGTATTTCTCTTCATCATTTCCATCAGAGCTGGTGTGGTCTATGTCTAGTTTGTCCTTTTTACCAACCTCTGCAGGGATGAGGATTATAGATGTGATAATAATGATGTATACAAAGAAAGGGGGCGGGGGGAGATAGAGACTATAATCTACCTTTAATTTGCTTTGGTGAACTGCTTCCCTCTCCTTCATCAGATGTTGCTATAGTGGACTTTCTGATGACATCGTGATCAATCTGAGAGCTAGGACGAGAATTGCTGGTACTGGCACCACGACCACTATCTGCATGTGAAATAAAACACTCATATATTATGGGGAATTTGACCCTTTTACTGTACACATACACAATGTACATCGCATTATGGATAGATATCATTTCAAGCCTAGTGAATTCATGCTTCAAATAATTCCCCTTCACTACGTCATGAATACAGCAGCAGAAATGAATATACTGCTGTTGATAAGTGCCCAGGTATTCATAGCGAGCATGAATGAATTTTACATCGAGTTATGTATAACCACACATGCAGTTCTTAGCTGATCATGTACAGGTGTACATGTAGCTGCCGGTACAGAGTAAACAGTTGTCTTAAATACCACCGCTCTATCATCCATGATACCTATATGTACATGCATGATCCTTCCCTCCTTCTATCTCTCTCTCTCCTCTCTCTCCCTCTCTCTCTCTCTCTCTTCCCCTCTAGCTTTCTCTCTCCCTCCCTCCTTCCCTCTCTCTCCTATGGACTCACCATCACTAGGTGAAGGTGAGCTTGCTCCACTGCGACTGCCATTTGGTATCTCTCCAGTCTTTGCCAGCTCAGGGCTGAGTAGTTTGTTGGAGTCCAGCTTGTCTGAGACCACCTGTGTCTTGTCCATTATCTTGATGGGTGTGTCTTTATCCTCACTCAGAGACTCCTCCTTCTCATCAAACTTCTCCACTTTGCGACGATCTTTCAGACGCTTGGCACTGCAATCATAAAATATATATTGTGACCACATGTATATTATAGTCCATTATAATGCTAAACACAGTTGTTAATATACAAAAAAAACACTCGTGCATTTGTGTATGGTACATTTATCTAACTCGGGGAACAGATCTAGACTCTACTGAATAGATTCTGAGAAGGAAAACTCACAGCTGACAGTTTATGGGATGCGGGACACTCCAATTATAAGGCTACAGCTGCAACTATAATATGTACAAGTACATGTATTACCCTGCTTAAGTATTAATTTTGTGTGGATAAATCTCTATGCACATTATATCATAAGTTGTACTAGGCAGTAGGTGCCTCAATATCAAGGTACGTGTATATATTATAGTGAAGTTCACTCCTTCAGAGGTAACATCAGTAGCATACCCACAACTTCAACCCATTCACAGTTGACAGAGGACACTCTCTGAACAAGGGAAGCTCCTGTGGGAATAACCACAGAGAGGTAAGTGACTCACTTTGGCTTCATGAGAGGGTCTGTGAAGGTGAAGCTCCTGATCATTGGTGGGGTGGATGAGTCAGTGGCACTGTGTCGCTGGTTGTTGGGGGAGTTGGTGTCGACTGCTCGAGGGAGGCTGCTGGACTTGGAGGAGGTGGGTGGGCTGTCCGTCAGTGCACCGTCAGCAGAGCCAGTCAACACATGCCGGGTAGTTAGGGTAGCAGCAGCGGGTAGGGTCATGGCAAGATCTGGATGGGAAAAAAATCATATCAAAGGTAAACCATATTCTCTCTCTGTGTCCCTCCCTCCCTCCCACTCCCTCTCCTTCTCTCTCCCTCTGTCTCTTGTCCTTCCCATCTCTCCTTTTCTCCTCATCCCTTCCTTTCTCCCTTCCATCTTAGCTGATTGTAGGACCAATTGCAGCTCACTTACCTTCTTTTTTTGGCTTTGTGACTAGGGAGCATCCGTGGCAAGCCCGGCTAGTATTGGCACAACAACTCCATCGTCCCTTGTTCACTAGTCCAAAAACTCCATGGTGATAATGACTCAGCATTTGATTGTTTGAATCGCTGGAAGCTGCAACCGTGATAACAAGACAGCAGTACCACACGTAGTGGAATAAGTTTAAGGGGAAAACTTGAAAGGCTGTAATATTTGACACTATGAGTGGCAAATTTACATGTGTATACATTCTTAGACTAGAAAAGTTACTATTGCTACTAACTTGGGACATGTACATGTACATACTGTAAGCACTGACAAAAATTTGGGGGGGGGGGGGGGGGGGGGGGGTAGCATTTCTGTATTATGTATGGTGCCGTGCATGAATTTGAAGGATATTTTGGGGAAAGGCTAATGATCGCTTATTCTATAGCTAGCTAGCAAGATAGATATCAGAGATTGGGAGGCTTCAGCCCCAAAAGCCCCCTCCCCCACCTGCATGCATTACCGTACATGCAGAAGTGAATTTTGTCTAGGATAGCAATCAACGGGCTGAGCCCATGGTTTGGTTCGGTTGTGTGTATGTGTAGCTCAGCGTAACAATGGATATCATCACAGTGTTGGCCTTATCACTACAAACAATGGCCTACAATTCTACTACTTTGGAAAAACAATAGTGCCTCATGTCACGTACATGTGTGTACCTGTATTATACACATTGTACGTATTGTGCGTAATTACATGATATTAATTTTGGTAGAATGCACTCTAGTTACATGTAGCTAAGTAACTGATTTATTAGCCATGACCCACTTTCATTATCAGCTAGCTAGCTAGGCTACCCTATGATCACCTACATTTATCCCTATAGCCATACGAGACTTCAATTGCTAGCTATAGGCGATTTCAAACAAGTTACTATACAATGTATACTCATGGGTGGGCACACACACACACACACATCTGGTATACCGATACAGAAACAAAGGAAGAACCTGCTACTAGCTTCATAGGTACTATGGCACATGTGCGTATGCCCATATTATGTGTACATGCATGATGAGTACAATAATTATTATGATGAGTCAACAAGTTCTGGGTGACAGACAAAGTGAAAGCAAACCCAGATACATGATTATTCTTTTATTGTTAATTATACAAGTGGATGTCTTTGATCATTGTATGATGATTCTTACCGTGCCTGAATGCACGAAGCCACTCCTCCATC